>CM028363.1:14776256-15976256 GCA_016624345.1 Platycodon grandiflorus
TTTTCTCACCCAATTTATCATCTTCAACAAACAAATTCTCAACACCACTTACTTGAGGAAATAATTTTTCAACATCTCTCATATCACCAAATACAACTTCCAATAAATTAAAATTTTCTTCACCAATTTATGTCTCAACAAACTTAACTTTTTTTTCTTCTTCATAACTATTTTCTTTCTCACAACAATTTTCTTTTCAAATCCTTCTCCTAAACATGTACTATTAGTTTCAACTAAATTAGAAGTCATACTGAATCTTCAATCGATTCTTCCTCCTTTGTGTCACCACATATATCTTTGATTACCAACTTTATCTCCTTTGTATCACCACCAAATTCAAAACTTTCTTTTTCTTCCTCTTTCTCTTCCAATTCCTTTTCCTTTTCATGTAATACTTCTTTTCTCTTTCTTTGCTGCCTCATCCATCTTCCTCAAAATTTCTATCATTTTATTTATTTTCTTCACATGTTCGTTGTTGCTCAAACGTAAATCTATCCTTAGAATAATTTGTTGCCCAATATTCGTGGGTACAACCGAATATCGATATTTAAAATCACGTTCAAGTTTTCCACTCCTCATAATTTTTGAAAGTATGTTCAAGTTTTCCCAAACCACCTTTAGAATTCTGCGGTTCCTAACAACCTCAAATTTCTTCATGTATTGAATCTTGTAAAATTCGCCAAATACGAAGGTCTTTTGCTATTGAAAGTGTCTTTGACTCCAGTTATCAAATTGGTCAAACACATCATACCAGTAGCAATTCTTAAGATATTTACTAATATTAATGATCCAAGAATCATAATTAGAAATAACTAACTTAGGAAAAGCATCTTTTAATCAAACAAACAATTAATTAACTCGTCTTTGATTGTAGCCTCTTCTCCTTGCAAAAATCGCTCCAACTATCCTTGACAAATTTTTCGATGACATCTTATCAAACAAATCTGCACCAACACCCCGTTGACCTCTTGTTCAACGGGCCTTCACCAAATACTTTAAAATCACAACCTTGAGTAACAATATTTTCAACACAACCAACTAGGATCGAGCCTAAAGCTCGATACCAAATGTAAGCAATATAAAATTGTCTAATTAATTATTAACTCCGATACCAATACCAACGTGTAGGAATAGATAATTCCTAACACCCAATAATCTGTGACGGAATAACAATAACCAATACACCAAATTAATTACCCAATAATAGAGAGGATAATACTTTAACTATCAATATGTATTAAAAACCCATATACTCACACAATCACTATGTAGGCTCGCGGAACCTTAGAGCACTTGTAAAAGTGACCAACTCTCTTTCAATATTTTAATCTTCTTCTTACAATAAGGCTTCATAACCCATCTATTTATAATAGATCTAAATAAATCCTATTCTTAATAGGAAAGTTCTATTTAACAAACATATTCCTGAATTAATTAGGAGACACAATAGAACTTAACAACTAATTAATAAATAACAATCTTAATTTGATTAGGCTTAGTTTAATATCCACAGCCCGGCTGTGGCCCACCAGACCTCCACCACACCACGGATTATCCATTTTGGCAACGAGTATTTCCCTATGATCACCTTCTTTTGAAGGTTTGATGGCTTGGGCCCTTCTTCAAAGTTGCCATTTGCAAGAAATCCTGGACAGGAAAGAATGGTAAGGTGAGTAGAGGTAATTAGAACAAATGGTTTGGATCGGTTTTAGAAATGTGTGTAAGACATGTAGATTCTAAATAACTATAGGCAAAAATTTAGAAAATATTATTTTACTAGTATTTTTACGTAATACGGATCTCATTAACTGACCGTGTGTTGATGGGGTGAGCTGCAGAAGCAGCTCTATCATACAATTAAATCTTGTGAGACCGACCGTGTATTGGTGGGGTGAGCTATGAGAGAAGTGAGGCTCCGTTTACAATTAGAATCCGTAAGACGGTATCACGGAGACTTACTCATTATCGTGAACATATATTTCTATTAATGTGAATGTGTTCATTCGGTAAAGCTGACTTACGATTCGAACCTAAGGGAGGCGAATTAACTTAACTAATAGTGTCACACCTAAAATTCAAGGGGCCAAAATATAATAAAAATGATAATAATTAAATTTTAAAAATTACATATTGCTCAAAACCTAGGGGTCATGGCCACCCTCGTCCCTAAATTTTTTTTTTTGGTCCCTATTGTGGCTTTCACCACTATATACATTTTAATCCGAAGTTTTGAAAGAATAAAAAATGAGTGGAAAAAGGAATTTAAACTTCAACCATTGAATATCTTTCATCCGTGAGCGTCATTTATTGAACTATCAACTTTTTTAAATAAATGGTTAGGTATCAAATCCAAAAAATAGTACGTGTCAAAAAGAAAGATATATAAATGGATAGAGAATAAGTTCATTAACAATTTAGTCAATATGCATAAAGACGACGCATAAGTTCATTAACAATTTTGTCAAATATGCATAGACGACGTTTGTATTAACGAAAATTTAAAACATAAAGAGAGATTGACAATGTGTAACGACCCAGGATTAAGTCGATCCGCCATGCATAGCCCACGCCTTTGGCCATTAGCACACAGGTCAGTGGCCCTACAAGCCACCCAAAAATCCATGGATAGGTTGGTGCCCAGTGATAGTAAGGTGACCACTTATAAAGCACACACAGTCTCACATCTACACGATGTGGGATATCACACAATGTATCTATCAAGTTGAGAAGAAACATATAAAACAAAGTGATGAGTTGCTTACCATCTGGTTGTAGCTTGAGAGAAGAGAGTTGTTGGAGAGAAAAGATGAGAAGAAAGCATAGAAGAAACCAAGCCATTATTTATGAAATGGATGAAGGAAAATAGAGCTCAAGGAGCTAATATAATGGAGGAAAGCCTTTATATAGGCTCAAGTCAAGAAAGAAGATCCATTATGATTATGGGAGGCCATGTTAAAGTGGCACTAAATCAGCCGTGGGTTGTGTGGGATTGTCTCATGAGTGTTTGTGTGTGTGTGTGTTGGGTCCCACTAAAACAAAGTAAGTCTTCATTGGTTACCGTGATTTGCTCCTACTTGGTGTCTGAATTCTTGGTTTCAATGAAGGTTCGTTCTTGCTTTCTTTTTTGGGAACATCATGAAGCTTCTTCACTCAATATGAACAATTATGGTTGTGACCGTTGTTGTCTAGAGTTACGTGTATTGCATGTGATAAGGAATGCGAGATGTTGTTAATGACAATTATCGTTCTAGCCGGTGGGAATCAATATAATCAATTACTACATTTGTTCCAAAATAATTATCGTTTTAACAATTCACATACGAATTAAGAAACATTTTAAAAAAACTTGATATACCCTTATTTAAGTTCAATTATTATTAGCAAGTTGTAGGAATGTTTTCTCTTTCTTCCATTAACCAACCCTCTTTAATGAGAGTAATAAATAAGCAATTTTGGTAATATGGATAAATATTTTGAAATCCTATAACGGCAATTATTCTTCTTCTAATCAACTCTCTTTAATGAGAGTAATAAATAAAGGCAATTTGTAATATGGGTAAATATTTTTGAAATCCTATAACGATAATTATTCGAGGCAAAAAACTACTTTAAAAGAAATAGAAAAGTACTCCTACAACTTACCTACAATAATTGAACTTAAATAAGGGCATATCAATCTTTTGAAAACTTACTTAATCACGTGTGCAAATTGCTAAAACGATAATTATTTTGGAGACGAAAATAGTAATAGATTAGACAATCACTTCATTTCAAAGTAGATTTGAACAATTTAAAATATATCAAAATATTTTTAGTTTTCTATTTAGCATTAAATTAAGGTCTTTGGATAATGACAATTTAAAAGAAAATTTTCTTCACCTTGAAAGTTCATTAAAACATAATGACAATTCTAATATTGATGGATTAGAGTTATTTACTGAACTAAATTTTTTAAAGAAATTATAAAAGTGAAGACATACTTAATCATATACTTAATAAGGCTTAATTCTTTCAAATGCAAATATCACTTATAAGATAATGTTAACGATTCAGTAACTATTGCTTTGTGAGAAAAGTTTCTCAAAACTAAAATTAATAAAATCTTATCTAAGATCAACGATGTATCAACAATGGTTAAATACAATTTTGTTATCGATTGAAAAAAAAATTGTAAATGAAATCGATTATAATAATTTAATAAATGATTTTGCATCCCAAAAAATAGGAAAATAAACTTTAAATAAAATAAAATTTTAATATTTTATTCTTTACTTTAAAAGACCTCAATTTAGAATTCGCTTAGCCTCTATAAGTATTGGGCCGACAGAAGGGCATAACGAGTATCATAGCTACAACTTATATTAAGGTCACATATTTACAAGAAATTTAAATTAAATAAATTACACACACGTACATTTATATATATACTATATCAAATATGGGCGAGAAATAGGGTTTGGGGTAGGGTTGGGGAAAATCGGATACGACTTAGGGTTCACAAAATGAGAGAAAAGGCGATATTTGGTTTATATCGGCCAAGTTGTGAGTTAAAAAAAAAAAAGAAAAAAAAAAGAAGAAGGTCGGGTTGTGTTTAAGTAATGGACTCATATGTTTGGCACTAAACTAGGTATAGTTTTAGTAGTGGGCTATACGTTAGTAATGCCCTTTCAATTTATTTGCAGCCGAATTGATTAAAAAATGGTGAATTACGGGCCGGTTCCTTTTTCAACATTTGTAATTGCTCAAATTCACTTATTTTTTAAATCGAAAAAAGGCATTTTGGGGTTAAAAGCGATTATGCCATTAATGAAAGAAAACACGCGATCGGTAATCCAAGGCATCGCGATGAGTAATTCAAGGTATCGCGTGGGTTAATCATCGTGATGAGCAACAAGGCATCGCGATGAGCAACCAAGGCATCGTGATGAACAACAATGGCATCGTAATGAGCAGCAAGGCATCGTGATGAGCAACAAAAGCATCGCGATGAGCAACAAAGGCATCGCGATGAGCGGCCAAGGCATTTGATGAGTAGCCAACATCACGATGAGTAACCAAGACACCGCGAGAGGCCGTCAAAGGCATCGCGATGAGCACCTCAAGGCTGAGTTTCAACCCTTTGGAGGGACTCGATTTTGTTTACCTTTTAGGGCGTTGCCCCCGAACCCCACGAGAAGACGGCGTCCGCTCGACCTTTGCGACTGGCCAGGGCGAGTCAATCCCCGATGCGTTGCCCATCATCTTTACGTTTGGAAAAATTAAAAGGCATCCCAGCCCAATTTAAGGTATCCCGTCCCAATTTAAGACATCGCGATGCCCAATTTAATATAATATCAAAATCGATCAAAATAGTTATTTTGGTTGAAAAATTTACATACAAACATAGTATTGACTTCATATAGTATGGTATTGATATTATACAAATCAAGCTCAAATCATTGATTAAAGTCTCAAAATCAATTCAAGAACATGTCCTTCTGTTTCGACACCACAACTTTGCCAAGCTCGATTTGGATCACGAAAAATAGTTATTTTAATTACATAAAATTGTACACAAAAATATAGTACTAAGTTAGGATAACAATATGAGATTGATTTTAAACAAATTCAACTTAAAACATAGATTAATGTAAAAAATTCAAATTTGATCAAATTGTGATCAAATTTGTATTCTATCATCAAAATTGATCCACTGAACATGAAAAGATAATATTAACAACATGAAATCATTTATACATCAATTCGAACCTCAAATCTGAAGCAACAATGTTTTAGGGCATTTAGAAGAAAATTCTCAAAGTGCCTTTTAGCGGTTTAAAAAAATGGTGGAATTTGGAGAGAAAAAAAAAGTTTAGGAAAATGACCAACTGACAATTTCCTGTAAAAAAAAAATGGTGTTTTCCACATATTGGCATAGCCCAAAATTGACTAAAAAGAGAAAAAAATTATTTGTAGATTCACTTTCATAATAATTTTTCTCACCGGTCCACCATTTTTTTTTTTAACCGTTAAAGGCGGTTTGTGACGACCAACCCCGACCCCGAGATGGGAACGCGGGTCGAGCCGTCCAAATAAGGACTACAATCATGCGAGGACTCAATTATTAAAACTAACGTGACGCAACATTGGACACGTAGTAAAACTCGGCATTAAAAAGCCGGAACATTTTTAAAACTTCAAAACCTGATATAACAATTAATAACAAGTAAACCAAGTCATCGGCGAAATTACAGACGGAACCCAACACTAACAAGTCATGCTAATATATAAACACCTCGACGGCTAAACATGCCGGAGAAACCACATCAATAAACAAGAGCTAAAGGGATGCTCAGCGGAAGTCTTAACAAGTGAACCATATACATGTAAACAAGGCTCGGCCAACAAGTGCCGGCAAATAACAAGAGACATAAGTAGAATATTCATTTAGTCTACAACAAGTACAAGTTACTATGATTACACATTCCCAAGCTAAGTCTAAATGACTTGCTTAAACCCAACGTCCTTGCAAAAGAAGAAACCAAAAGCCAACGCTACCACCTCTAGGTGAACGATCACGAGCACGAGAAGACGATCAACCTCGAGAAGACGGACTGGACGACTAGGATCTAAAACATTAAAAGGGAGGGGTAAGTCATAAAGACTTTGTAAGTAACCAATATGCATGACGGGATATAATGCAAGGCATACATAGCACGTATCAAGCAAGATCATGTTAGCGTAGTTCTCATGTCGCGATGCACATTGTTTTCACATAAGTGCTTAATTAAATCACATAGGATAAGGATATGTTATAGAACCGGTGCCGCTTCGTAGTCCACGAAATAGACAAGGTTATCACGATTGTATTTGTCGGATGCACGTGTATGATACATCGACCACGATTAGTATTATTCCAAGCGCCCTTTGGTTACGACATGGTACTCTTCTCCACTTGTGATCGGTAGTGAAGGGTGTGTGCAAGTTATGGTATGGCGACCCATCATCATCATGAACCTCATGATTCATGACTATGATGCATCGTTAACCATCGATACAATTCACGTAATGCCGTTTGGACTAATGGTATGTCAAGTAGGTATTTACTTGTCATACAAATCAAGTAAGGAGCAAGTTCGACAAGAGCGAACTTGTCCGAGTCAAGTAGATGTTTACTCACGTAATAAATCAAGTAATGGAGCGAGGTCGACAAGAGCGACTCGTCCGATCAAGTAGGCATGTTATTCTATAATGTACAAGTCGAGCAATAGATCAATCATGTCAAGAATTCCCAAGAACTAATTTACAATTCAATTGAACTCTAAACGTCGTAGGGATTTATTTGTAGAGTCGGTATTGTTCAATGACTCTCTAAAGCAACTCCGATGAGTTATTGCTAAAATATTCCTAAGTAGCGAATGAATGCTATGTGCAATTCATGGCTCTTTTCTAAGTTCTCGATTCATGTATAATTAGACTATTATGTCATTCATGACTTTTAGTCCATCAAGATTTAAGTTCCAATTTGTGAACCTTAACATGTCCATCATTTTGGAGTTGATGAATTATAACAAGTCCAAGAACAAAAGTTATTCCAAGTTCATCCTAGAACATTATTCATACTTGACACAAGTCCAAATTATCAATTATGAGTCATTAACCCAAAATTTCTGAAATTTAACTTAAGGAATTTCAAGTTTTAACATGATGCATGTCTTCTTAAACATGTAGGCTAAAACTATCATGAAGGGAGCATACTTGATATTGAGCATACAAAACAAGGGATTGGGTACTTACCTCAAATACACAAATCAAACCAACAAAAGAAGAATCAAAGCCTCCCAAGTTGTTTCTCTAGTCTCAAGGAACACAAATATGGCTTTGCATGCAAGAATCTATGGTTGGATGAGGAGGAAAGTGAAAACACACACTAATCTCACACTATTTCTCTCACACGCTTTCTCTCACACCATGGATGAAGAAAGTAGAGAAATGGTGTTAATGTGGATGGTTCTCAGGTGTTTTAGGTGTAAAAGGACGAGTCAAACTGACCAGGTACGTCTAATTTGGTCAAGGGGCAAAGCATCACGTTTTACAAGCGGGAAAAATAGGGCAACCATTACGGATGTTGCGCGGCCGCCTAGGCGGCCGCCTGGCCACGACCTAGCGCCCGCTCGGCCACCGTTTCTCCAAACTCGACTTTACGTCCAAATGAGCGCTCGCCCGGGCGCTCGCCCATCCTCCGGTGCACTCTAAAAACATGAAATGTGGTCTAGAAAAGTCCCAAAAAGTTGCCCAAGGTTCCATGATGGTTCTAACACTTAAGTGAAGCTAGAACACTAAGCAAAGGCCTCCGAAAAGTCTCAAAACCAAAGTAAAAGAATAACATACCAAATCAAGTGCAATAATGTTGAAACTTCTAACACATATTCATACACTTAAAAAGCGTATAACCATCTCAATGCAAGTACATATGAAAGATATTTGCACATGAAATGCGATGTTAAAACATAAGACGTAATATAGAACGAATGCAAATGATGCAATAAAGAGAACTAGGGTGTCATCCTCCCTCCTTAAAGGAATTTAGTCCTAAATTCACTCACCATCTAATCAAACGGTATGGATACTTCTCACGCATCTCACTCTGAGTTTCCCAAGTGGCTTCTTCCAACAAGTGATTCTTCCACAAAACTTTCACTAACGGTATTCTCTTAGTCCTCAAGACTTGCTCTTTGGTATCAAGAATCTTCACCGCTTCTCAACATAGGAAAGATCGGGTTCAAGGTAATCTCTTCATAGGCAAGAACATGTGATTCATCCTTCATATATTTGCGGAGCATAGAAACGTGAAACACATCATGAATACCGAAATAGACGGTGGCAATGCAATCCGGTAAGCTAAAGAACCAACCCTCTCAAGAATTTCGAACGGGCCAATATACCTTGGTGAAAGTTTCCCTTTCTTACCAAATCTCTTAGTACCACGGCGGCGATATTTTCAAGAACACAAAATCTCCACTTGAAACTCAAGATCGCGTCTCCGGTTATCCGCATAGCTTTTCTGCCTACTCGAGCCGTACGCAATCTCTCTCTAATCAACTTGACACCATCGGCGATTGTTGTACCATTTCGGAACCCCATAACTTAGCTTCTCCAACCGTCCCAACAAATTGGTGAACGACACTTCGCATACACAAAGCCTCATAAGGAGCCATCTCAATGCTAGATTGGTAGCGTTATTATATGCAAACTCGCCAACGGTAGATGTGAATCCCAACGCCCTTGAAATCCATAGCACAAGCACGAAGCATGTCCTCTAATATCGTATCAATCTCTCCGTCCATCGGCGGGATGAAAAGCTGTACTCAAGTTAAGTTTGGTACCCAAGGCCTCTGTAATGAATGCCAAAATCTCGAGGTGAATCTAGGATCTCTGTCCGACACAATACTAACGGGGACACCATGTAGCGATAATCTCACGGATATACAATGCCGCCTTGACTCAAAGCGTAAGTCATCGCAATAGGAATAAAATGGGACGACTTCGTCAACCTATCAACAATAACCCAAGACATCGAAGCCTCTACAGTGCGCGGCAACCCAGTGACAAAATCCATCGTGATATGTTCCCATTTCCACTCCGAAATCTCAAGTGGGTGAAGTAGACAGCGGGTCTCGGTGCTCCGCTAACCTGCGACATGTCAAACATCTAGAAACATATTGGCTATCTCCCTCTTCATACCGTTCCACCAAAGCGCCTCTTCAAGTCACGGTACATCTTAGTACTACTGGATGTATGTGTATTGGCTTTGTGAGCCTCGTCAAGGACCATACGTTTCACTTCATCGGAAGAAGGAACACAAACCCTATTCGAAATGTCAAGATCCCATCACTTGTTCATCGCAAACCCTGGTGTAGCATTCTCTCCAATCTATCAATAATCTTCTTCAATTCGGATCGGTAACTTGAGCCTCCTTAATCAACCCAAATAAAGCGGCGTAGCACGGACATTAGCAAATAGAACACTACGCCACTTATAATAGGACTCCATTCCCGGACATCCTCTAGCATCTTCCATTCCTCATCATCATACAAGACATATAAGCCTTCCCTCAAGGCATCCGCAACAACATTCGCTTTTCCCGGATGGTAAAGAATAGTAAAGTTGTGGTCCTTAAGCTTCTCCATCCAACGCCTCTGTCTCATATTCAACTCCTTACTGCGAGAGAGAGGTATTTCAAACTCTTATGATCCGTATACACTTCAAACTTCGCTCCATAAAGGTAATGTTTCCACTTGTGACGAAAACAATTGCCGCCAACTCAAGGTCGTGAGTCGGGTAATTGTTCATATGGTGACAACTTCTTCGAAGCATAGGCAATCACCTTCCCGTTTTGCATAAGCACGCAACCCAAGCCTTCTAACGAAGCGTACTATATATCACAAAGTTATCACATCCACTAGGCAATGCTAAAACAGGAGCTATGGTCAATCTCTTCTTCAATTCTGGCCGGCCTCGCACTTATCACTCCAAATGAAAGTAGACTTTTACGAGTCAAATTAGTCATGGGAGTAGCAATCTTGGAGAATCCTCAATGAACCTACGGTAGTAACCCGCCAAGCCCAGAAACTACGAACTTCGGTTACCGTTCTAGGAGTCTTCCATTTAGTAATAGCCTCCACCTTAGAAGGATCCACCGCAATACCCTCACTAGAAACAACGTGCCCAAGAAAAGATACTTGTTCGAGCCAAAATGCACACTTGCTAAATTTCGCATAAAGTTTCTTTTCTCGCAACAAGAAAAGAACCACTCTCAAATGGTTAGCATGTTCCTCTCGTGACTTTGAGTACACTAAAATATCATCGATAAAAACCACAACAAAGCAATCCAAATAATCATGAAACACCCGATTCATCAAGTCCATGAAAAGCAGGGCGCGTTTGTCAACCCAAACGGCATCACCACAAACTCATAGTGACCATAACGTGTCCGAAAAGCATCTTTGGGACATCCTCCGCCCAACTCTCAGCGGTGATAACCACTCCTCAAGTCTAGCTTGGAATACACCACGGATCCCGAAGTTGATCGAAGAGATCATCAATGTGAGGTAAAGGGTACCTATTCTTGATAGTAACTTGATTCAAGCGACGATAGTCAATGCACAACCGCAAACTACCATCCTTCTTCTTCACAAATAACACCGGTGCCCACGGAGACACACTCGGTTTAATGAACTCCTTATCAGGAGTTCACGCAATGGTCTTTCAACTCTCTCAACTCAGTGGGGCCATTCTATAAGGTGCTCTAGAAATTGGTGAAGTTCCGGCAATAGCTCAATGCAAAACTCTAACTCTCGGTCGGAGGTAATGCAAAATCATTTGAAAAGACATCCGGAAATTCATTAACTACCGGTACATCTTCTATATTAACAGTAGACATGCTAGTATCAAGCACACAAGCAATATACCCCGTGCACCTGAGATAGAAGTTTCCTAGCCATGCAGTAATGTATACTATTCATGGCATGATCACCCGTAAACACAAATTCGGAATACGGGCATGGCAAAAGTAACTCTTTTAACGACAATCAACTAGAGCATGATAAGTGCACAACCAATCCATACCCAAGATCAAATCAAAATCCCGAATAGGCAAAACTACTAGATCCGCATGCAAGACCCGATCACATACAAGCACATCACAAGCTTTATAAACTTCGACGCCAACAATTGATCACCCAACGGTGTAGACACTTCAAGCACATAAGGCAACGAGAAGGTAACACGCACAAATGCTCAATGAAATGCGATGCAACATAGGAATGAAGACCCGGATCTATAAGAACTCGAGCCCTATGGCCGAAGGCGAGAGAATACCTCCAATAAGCGAGGTCGACTCCGGAACACCACGGTCAAGCGCAAAAACACGAGCTTGGGCCTTAGGACGCCCATCACTATCCCTCTTGGTGCCCGGTGAACCGAACCCACGGGTGAGTAGTCTTAAACTTGGGACAATCTTTCACTCGGTGATTTGTATCTCCACAACCCAACACTGCCCAAGCGCCCCTACACTCATTGTACGAATGCCCTTTGTGACAAAGGAACACTCAACAAGCTCACTCCGGCGCCCCTTGCGCCCTTGCGAAGGCTGGTACGATTATCACGACTATCAATACGCCTAGGTGTCCATCCGGCTAACGCCTAGATTGGCCACATTCTGACGGTTGCCACGATGACCGAACCGATTACCCGAAAGCGGCCCTTTGAGAATCTTTGCGAGGTCACGAGATGGCTAGCTGCGATATTTGCGATGCGGGAGCGCACGAGCCTTGCTGTGCTCCTCTATATCTCTCTCGATCTCATAGGCGCGATCAATGCACCCCTATAGTCACATCCTTGCAATGACAAGAGTGCCTTCTATACTCGGTCTTTAGACCCTTAACGAACTTGAGCACCCTCATGGGCTCATGGTACAAGATGTGCACAATAACAGACGGTTCGGTGAACTTGGCGAATCGAGCCTTTGTCATAGAACCTGTTCTAGATCCTGGAACTCTTTCTCCCTCTTTCTCCTCACCACCATAGGTACATAGGAAGCCTTGAACTCCCTCTCGAAATTAGACCAAATCTTTGGAACCCGGTTAAGATCCCAGCTTGCCAACAACACTCTCCACCAATGATTATTTGCCCCTCTTGGCTTATACCTGCTAAGACAACTTTCTCTTCCTCAGTGCGATCTAGAGCAAAGATTTTCTCAAGTCCTCCAGCCATAACTACCTTTACTAGCATCGGACTCTCCTCGAAAGATGGAGGTTTCATCTTCAAGAACCTCTCCAAAGTAGCATTATTTCTAGCTCTAGGTTACGGCGGTGCCTCGTTACGAGGTGGTGAAACTCTCGCCTCACAGTTCAGTTCCTGGTGGTGGTGGTGGAGGTGGTACACCTCTGCTTGACCCTCTTGCCAACTCGGTCATAACGATCATCATTCTACGAAACAAGCCCGCCATACGGGCATTCTCATCACCACGATTCGGTGGGGGGTACCTCAACCGGGTTCAGGCTCTAGCCTACGGCTCGGCGGGAACCCTCCTAGGCTGCCTCTGCCTCGACCAATACGGCTCACGCACTACTAGCCCCTGGTCTAGGTCGCACCATGATACACCTATAAGAAATCACTCGACGTTAGAACATCACACAAGAACTAACCCAACTAGGCCATGGAACCTATCGGCCGATAGCTAACCTATAAAGCTCGATACCAATGTGACGACGACCCCGACGAGATGGGAGCGGGTCGAGCCGTCCAAATAAGGACTACAATCATGCAAGGACTCAATTATCAAACTAACGTGACGCAACATTGGACACGTAGTAAAACTCGGCATTAAAAAGCCGAAATTTTTAAAACTTCAAAACCGATATAACAATTAATAACAAGTAAACCAAGTCATCGGCGAACAGCCGGAACCCAACACTAACAAGTCATGCTAATATATAAACACCTCGACGGCTAAACATGCCAGAAACCACATCAATAAACAAGAGCTAAAGGGATGCTCGGCGAAGTCTTAACAAGTGAACCATATACATGTAAACAAGGCTCGGCCAACAAGTGCCAAATAACAAGAGACATAAGTAGAATATTCATTTAGTCTACAACAAGTACAAGTTACTATGATTACACATTCCCAAGCTAAGTCTAAATGACTTGCTTAAACCCAACGTCCTTGCAAAAGAAGAAACCAAAAGCCAACGCTACCACCTCTAGGTGAACGATCACGAGCACGAGAAGACGATCAACCTCGAGAAGACGGACCCGGACGACTAGGATCTAAAACAAAAAAGGGAGGGGTAAGTCATAAAGACTTTGTAAGTAACCAATATGCATGACAGATATAATGCAAGGCATACATAGCACGTATCAAGCAAGATCATGTTAGCACGTAGTTCTCATGTCGCGATGCACATTGTTTTCACATAGGTGCGTAATTAAATCACATAGGATTAGGATATGTTATAGAACCGGTGCCGCTTCGTAGTCCCTGAAATAGACAAGGTTATCACGATTGTATTTGTCGGATGCACGTGTATGATACATCGACCACGATTAGTATTATTCCAAGCGCCCTTTGGTTACGACATGGTACTCTTCTCCACCGTGATCGCAGTGAAGGGTGTGTGCAAGTTATGGTATGGCGACCCATCATCATCATGAACCTCATGATTCATGACTATGATGCATCGTTAACCATCGATACAATTCACGAATGCCACTGACTAATGGTATGTCAAGTAGGTATTTACTTGTCATACAAATCAAGTAAGGAGCAAGTTCGACAAGAGCGAACTTGTCCGAGTCAAGTAGATGTTTACTCACGTAATAAATCAAGTAATGGAGCGAGGTCGACAAGAGCGACTCGTCCGATCAAGTAGGCATGTTATTCTATAATGTACAAGTCGAGCAATAGATCAATCATGTCAAGAATTCCCAAGAACTAATTTACAATTCAATTGAACTCTAAACGTCGTAGGGATTTATTTGTAGAGTCGGTATTGTTCAATGACTCTCTAAAGCAACTCCGATGAGTTATTGCTAAAATATTCCTAAGTAGCGAATGAATGCTATGTGCAATTCATGGCTCTTTTCTAAGTTCTCGATTCATATAATTAGACTATATGTCATTCATGACTTTTAGTCCATCAAGATTTAAGTTCCCACTTGTGAACCTTAACATGTCCATCAATTTTTGAAGTGATGAATTATAACAAGTCCAAGAACAAAAGTTATTCCAAGTTCATCCTAGAACATTATTCATACTTGACACAAGTCCAAATTATCAATTATGAGTCATTAACCCAAAATTTACGAAATTTAACTTAAGGAATTTCAAGTTTTTAACATGATGCATGTCTTCTTAAACATGTAAACTAAAACTATCATGAAGGGAGCATACTTGATATTGAGCATACAAAACAAGGGATTGGGTACTTACCTCAAATACACAAATCAAACCAACAAAAGAAGAATCAAAGCCTCCCAAGTTGTTTCTCTAGTCTCAAGGAACACAAATATGGCTTTGCATGCAAGAATCTATGGTTGGATGAGGAGGAAAGTGAAAACACACACTAATCTCACACTATTTCTCTCACACAAGCTTTCTCTCACCATGGATGAAGAAAGTAGAAATGGTGTTAATGTGGATGGTTCTCGTGTTTTAGGTGTAAAAGGACGAGTCAAACACCAAGGTACGTCTAATTTGGTCAGGGGCAAACCGTCACGTTTTAAAGCAGAAAAACAGGCAACCATTCTGTTGCGCGGCCTAGCGGCCGCCGGCGCCAGCCTAAGCGCCGCTCGGCTTCTCACTCGCCTCGACTGTCCAAATGAGCCGCCTGTGCGCCGCCCATCCTCCGTGCCTCTAAAAACATGAAATGTGGTCTGAAAAGTCCAAAAAGTTGCCCAGGTTCCATGATGGTTCTAACACTTAAGTGAAGCTAGAACACTAAGCAAAGGCCTCGAAAAGTCTCAAAACCAAAGTAAAAGAATAACATACCAAATCAAGTGCAATAATGTTGAAACTTAACACATATTCATACACTTAAAGATATAACCATCTCAATTGCAAGTACATATGAAAGATATTTGCACATGAAATGACGATGTTAAAACATAAGACGTAATATAGAACGAATGCAAATGATGCAATTAAGAGAACTAGGGTGTCACATCCTCCTTCCTTAAAGGAATTTAGTCCCTAAATTCACTTACCATCTAATCAAACAAGTATGGATACTTCTCACGCATCTCACTCAGTTTCCCAAGTGGCTTCTTCCAACAAGTGATTCTTCCACAAAACTTTCACTAACGGTATTCTCTTAGTCCTCAAGACTTGCTCTTTGGTATCAAGAATCTTCACGGCTTCTCAACATAGGAAAGATCGGGTTCAAAGGTAATCTCTTCATAGGCAAGAACATGTGATTCATCCTTCATATATTTGCGGAGCATAGAAACGTGAAACACATCATGAATACCCGAAATAGACGGTGGCAATGCAATCCGTAAGCTAAAGAACCAACCCTCTCAAGAATTTCGAACGGGCCAATATACCTTGGTGAAAGTTTCCCTTTCTTACCAAATCTCTTAGTACCTGCGGCGATATTTTCAAGAACACAAAATCTCCAACTTGAAACTCAAGATCGCGTCTCCGGTTATCCGCATAGCTTTTCCGCCTACTCGAGCCGTACGCAATCTCTCTCTAATCAACTTGACACCTCGGCCGATTGTTGTACCATTTCGAACCCCATAACTTAGCTTCTCCAACTTCGTCCCAACAAATTGGTGAACGACACTTACGCCCATACAAAGCCTCATAAGGAGCCATCTCAATGCTAGATTGGTAATCGTTATTATATGCAAACTCACCAACGGTAGATGTGAATCCCAATTGCCCTTGAAATCCATAGCACAAGCACGAAGCATGTCCTCTAATATCTGTATCAATCTCTCCGATGTCCATCGTGGGGATGAAAAGCTGTACTCAAGTTAAGTTTGGTACCCAAGGCCTCCCAATGAATGCCAAAATCTCGAGGTGAATCTAGGATCTCTATCCGACACAATACTAACGGGGACACCATGTAGCCCGATAATCTCCTCGGATATACAATGCCGCCAACCGACTCAAACCGTAAGTCATCGCAATAGGAATAAAATGGGACGACTTCGTCAACCTATCAACAATAACCCAAACAAGATCGAAGCCTCTACGAGTACGCGGCAACCCCGTGACAAAATCCATCGTGATATGTTCCCATTTCCACTCCGAAATCTCAAGTGGTGAAGTAGACCGCGGGTCTCGGTGCTCCGCCTTAACCCGCCGACATGTCAAACATCTAGAAACATATTCGCCTATCTCCCTCTTCATACCGTTCCACCAAAACGCCTCTTCAAGTCACGGACATCTTAGTACTACTGGATGTATCGTGTACTTGGCTTTGTGAGCCTCGTCAAGGACCATACGTTTCACTTCATCGAAGAAGGAACACAAACCCTATTAAATGTCAAGATCCCATCATTGTTCATCGCAAACCCCGTGTAGCATTCTCTCCCAATCTATCAATAATCTTCTTCAATTCAGATCGGAACTTGAGCCTCCTTAATCAACCCAAATAAAACGGCGTAGCACGACATTAGCAAATAGAACACTACGCCCACTTACAATAGGACTCCATTCCGGACATCCTCTAGCATCTTCCATTCCTCATCATCATACAAGACATATAAGCCTTCCTACTCAAGGCATCCGCAACATTCGCTTCCCGGATGGTAAAGAATAGTAAAGTTGTGGTCCTTAAGCTTCTCCATCCAACGCCTCTGTCTCATATTCAACTCCTTCGCGAGAAGAGGTATTTCAAACTCTTATGATCCGTATACACTTCAAACTTCGCTCCATAAAGGTAATGTTTCCACTTGTGAAGCGAAAACAATTGCCGCCAACTCAAGGTCGTGAGTCGGGTAATTCTGTTCATATGGTGACAACTTCTTGAAGCATAGGCAATCACCTTCCCGTTTTGCATAAGCACGCAACCCAAGCCTTCTAACGAAGCGTCGCTATATATCACAAAGTTATCACATCCACTAGGCAATGCTAAAACAGGAGCTGTGGTCAATCTCTTCTTCAATTCTGGCGGCCTCGCACTTATCACTCCAAATGAAAGTAGACTTTTCGAGTCAAATTAGTCATGGGAGTAGCAATCTTGGAGAATCCTCAATGAACCTACGGTAGTAACCCGCCAAGCCCAAGAAACTACGAACTTCGGTTACCGTTCTAGGAGTCTTCCATTTAGTAATAGCCTCCACCTTAGAAGGATCCACCGCAATACCCTCACTAGAAACAACGTGCCCAAGAAAAGATACTTGTTCGAGCCAAAATGCACACTTGCTAAATTTCGCATAAAGTTTCTTTTCTCGCAACAAGGAAAGAACCACTCTCAAATGGTTAGCATGTTCCTCTCGTGACTTTGAGTACACTAAAATATCATCGATAAAAACCACAACAAAGCAATCCAAATAATCATGAAACACCCGATTCATCAAGTCCATGAAAGCGCGCGCGTTTGTCAACCCAAACGGCATCACCACAAACTCATAGTGACCATAACGTGTCCGAAAGCTGTCTTTGGGACATCCTCCGCCCGAACTCTCAACTGGTGATAACCACTCCTCAAGTCTAGCTTGGAATACACCACGGATCCCTGAAGTTGATCGAAGAGATCATCAATGTGAGGTAAAGGGTACCTATTCTTGATAGTAACCTGATTCAACTGACGATAGTCAATGCACAACCGCAAACTACCATCCTTCTTCTTCACAAATAACACCGGTGCACCCCACGGAGACACACTCGGTTTAATGAACTCCTTATCGAGGTTCCCGCAATTGGTCTTTCAACTCTCTCAACTCAGCTGGGGCCATTCTATAAGGTGCTCTAGAAATTGGTGAAGTTCCCGGCAATAGTTCAATGCAAAACTCTAACTCTCGGTCGGGAGGTAATGCAAAATCATTTGAAAAGACATCCGGAAATTCATTAACTACCGGTACATCTTCTATATTAACAGTAGACATGCTAGTATCAAGCACACAAGCAATATACCCCGTGCACCCCTGAGATAGAAGTTTCCTAGCCCGCAAAGCAGAAATGATATGTATACTATTCATGGCATGATCACCCGTAAACACAAATTCCGGAATACCGGGCATGGCAAAAGTAACTCTTTTACGACGACAATCAACTAGAGCATGATAAGTGCACAACCAATCCATACCCAAGATCAAATCAAAATCCCGAATAGGCAAAACTACTAGATCCGCATGCAAGACCCGATCACATACAAGCACATCACAAGCTTTATAAACTTCTGACGCCAACAATTGATCACCCAACGGTGTAGACACTTCAAGCACATAAGGCAACTGAGAAGGTAACACGCACAAATGCTCAATGAAATGCGATGCAACATAGGAATGAGAAGACCCCGGATCTATAAGAACTCGAGCCCTATGGCCGAAGACTGAGAGAATACCTCCAATAACTGAGGTCGACTCTGGAACACCACGCTGGTCAAGCGCAAAAACACGAGCTTGGGCCTTAGGACGCCCATCACTATCCCTCTTGGTGCCCGACTGCTGAACCGAACCCACGGACTGAGTAGTCTTAAACTTGGGACAATCTTTCACTCGGTGATTTGTATCTCCACAACCCAAACACTGCCCAAGTCTGCCCCTACACTCATTGTACGAATGCCCCAGTTTGTGACAAAAGGAACACTCAACAGGCTCACTCCGCTGGCCTTGCTGCCCTTGCGAAGCTGGAGTACGATTATCACGACTATCGGAAGTACGCCTAGGCTGTCCATCCGACTGCTGCCTAGATTGGCCACCGTTACGACGGTTGCCCCGATGACCGCACCGATTACCCGAAACCGACCCTTCCGAATCCGCGAGGTCACCTGAGATGACTGCTGCGATGACTGCTGATGCGAGGACACACGAGCTTCGCTGTGCTCCTCTATCTCGATCTCATAGGCGCGATCAACTGCACCCCTATAGTCTGTCAACTGCAATGACAAGAGCTGCCTTCTATACTCAGTCTTTAGACCCTTAACGAACTTGAGCACCCTCATGGGCTCATCGGGTACAAGATGTGCACAATAACGAGACAGTTCGGTGAACTTGGCTGAATACTGAGCCACTGTCATAGAACCCTGTTCTAGATCCTGGAACTCTTTCTCCCTCTTTCTCCTCACCACCATAGGTACATAGGAAGCCTTGAACTCCCTCTCGAAATTAGACCAAATCTTTGGAACCCGGTTAAGATCCCAGCTTGCCAACAACACTCTCCACCAATGATTCGCGCCCTCTTAGCTTATACACGCCTAAGACAACTTTCTTCCTCCGTGCGCCTAGAGCTGCAAAGATTTTCTCCAAGTCCTCCAGCCATAACTCGCTTTACTAGCATCGGACTCTCCTCGAAAGATGGAGGTTTCATCTTCAAGAACCTCTCCAAAGTAGCATTATTTCTAGCTCTAGGTTCGGCGGTGCCTCGTTACGAGGTGGTGAAACTCTCGCCTCCGTTCGGTTCGGTGGTGGTGGTGGAGGTGGTACACCTCCGCTTGACCCTCTTGTGCCAACTCGGTCATAAGTCATCATTCTACGAAACAAGCCCGCCATACGGGCATTCTCATCACCCCGATTCCGAGGTGGGGTACCTCAACTTCGTGTTCTTCCGGAGCTCTAGCCTGCGGCTCACAGAACCCTCCTAGGCCTGCCTCTACCTCGACCAATACCAGCTCCACTGCTACTAGCCCCTGGTCTAGGTCGCACCATGATACACCTATAAGAAATCACTCGACGTTAGAACATCACACAAGAACTAACCCAACTAGGCCATGGAACCTATCCTGGCCGATAGCTAACCTATAAAGCTCTGATACCAACTGTGACGACCCAACCCCGACCCCGAGATGGGAACGCGGGTCGAGCCGTCCAAATGAGGACTACAATCATGCAAGGACTCAATTATTAAAACAAACGTGACGCAACATTGGACACGTAGTAAAACTCGGCATTAAAAAGCCGGAACATTTTTTTAAAACTTCAAAACCTGATATAACAATTAATAACAGTAAACCAAGTCATCGGCGAAATTACAGGAACCCAACACTAACAAGTCATGCTAATATATAAACACCTCGACGGCTAAACATGCCGAGAAACCACATCAATAAACAAGAGCTAAAGGGATGCTCGGCGGAAGTCTTAACAAGTGAACCATATACATGTAAACAAGGCTCGGCCAACAAGTGCCGGCAAATAACAAGAGACATAAGTAGAATATTCATTTAGTCTACAACAAGTACAAGTTACTACGATTACACATTCCCAAGCTAAGTCTAAATGACTTGCTTAAACCCAACGTCCTTGCAAAAGAAGAAACCAAAAGCCAACGCTACCACCTCTAGGTGAACGGTCAGAGCACGACGATCAACCTCGAGAAGACGGACTGGACGACTAGGATCTAAAACAGTAAAGGGAGGGTAAGTCATAAAGACTTTGTAAGTAACCAATATGCATGACAGATATAATGCAAGGCATACATAGCACGTATCAAGCAAGATCATGTTAGCACGTAGTTCTCATGTCGCGATGCACATTGTTTTCACATAAGTGCTTAATTAAATCACATTGGATAAGGATATGTTATAGAACCGGTGCCGCTTCGTAGCCCCGAAATAGACAAGGTTATCACGATTGTATTTGTCGGATGCACGTGTATGATACATCGACCACGATTAGTATTATTCCAAGCGCCCTTTGGTTACGACATGGTACTCTTCTCCACCGTGATCGGTAGTGAAGGGTGTGTGCAAGTTATGGTATGGCGACCCATCATCATCATGAACCTCATGATTCATGACTATGATGCATCGTTAACCATCGATACAATTCACGTAATGCCACTGGACTAATGGTATGTCAAGTAGGTATTTACTTGTCATACAAATCAAGTAAGGAGCAAGTTCGACAAGAGCGAACTTGTCCGAGTCAAGTAGATGTTTACTCACGTAATAAATCAAGTAATGGAGCGAGGTCGACAAGAGCGACTCGTCCGATCAAGTAGGCATGTTATTCTATAATGTACAAGTCGAGCAATAGATCAATCATGTCAAGAATTCCCAAGAACTAATTTACAATTCAATTGAACTCTAAACGTCGTAGGGATTTATTTGTAGAGTCGGTATTGTTCAATGACTCTCTAAAGCAACTCCGATGAGTTATTGCTAAAATATTCCTAAGTAGCGAATGAATGCTATGTGCAATTCATGGCTCTTTTCTAAGTTCTCGATTCATGTATAATTAGACTATTAAGTCTTTCATGACTTTTAGTCCATCAAGATTTAAGTTCCCAATTGTGAACCTTAACATGTTCATCATTTTTGAAGTTGTGAAATTTCAACAAGTCCAAGAACAAAAGTCATTCCAAGTTCATCCTAGAACATTATTCATACTTGACACAAGTCCAAATTATCAATTATGAGTCATTAACCCAAAATTTACGAAATTTAACTTAAGGAATTTCAAGTTTTTAACATGATGCATGTCTTCTTAAACATGTAGGCTAAAACTATCATGAAGGGAGCATACTTGATATTGAGCATACAAAACAAGGGATTGGGTACTTACCTCAAATACACAAATCAAACCAACAAAAGAAGAATCAAAGCCTCCCAAGTTGTTTCTCTAGTCTCAAGGAACACAAATATGGCTTTGCATGCAAGAATCTATGGTTGGATGAGGAGGAAAGTGAAAACACACACTAATCTCACACTATTTCTCTCACACAAGCTTTCTCTCACACCATGGATGAAGAAAGTAGAGAAATGGTGTTAATGTGGATGGTTCTCGGGTGTTTTAGGTGTAAAAGGACGAGTCAAACAGCCAAGGTACGTCTAATTTGGTCAAGGGCAAACCGTCACGTTTTTACAAAGCAGAAAACAGGCAACCATTCGGATGTTGCGCGGCCGCCTAGGCGGCCGCCTAGGCGACCTAAGCGCCCGCGCCACCGCCTCAACTCGACTTTACGTCAAATGAGCGCCGCCCAGCGCTCGCCCATCCTCCAGTGCACTCTAAAAACATGAAATGTGGTCTAGAAAAGTCCCAAAAAGTTGCCCAAAGGTTCCATGATGGTTCTAACACTTAAGTGAAGCTAGAACACTAAGCAAAGGCCTCCGAAAAGTCTCAAAACCAAAGTAAAAGAATAACATACCAAATCAAGTGCAATAATGTTGAAACTTCTAACACATATTCATACACTTAAAAAGCGTATAACCATCTCAATTGCAAGTACATATGAAAGATATTTGCACATGAAATGACGATGTTAAAACATAAGACGTAATATAGAACGAATGCAAATGATGCAATAAAGAGAACTAGGGTGTCACATCCTCCCTTCCTTAAAGGAATTTAGTCCCTAAATTCACTCACCATCTAATCAAACAGGTATGGATACTTCTCACGCATCTCACTCTGAGTTTCCCAAGTGGCTTCTTCCAACAAGTGGTTCTTCCACAAAACTTTCACTAACGGTATTCTCTTAGTCCTCAAGACTTGCTCTTTGGTATCGAGAATCTTTACCGCTTCTCAACATAGGAAAGATCGGGTTCAAAGGTAATCTCTTCATAGGCAAGAACATGTGATTCATCCTTCATATATTTGCGGAGCATAGAAACGTGAAACACATCATGAATACCCGAAATAGACGGTGGCAATGCAATCCGGTAAGCTAAAGAACCAACCCTCTCAAGAATTTCGAACGGGCCAATATACCTTGGTGAAAGTTTCCTTTCTTACCAAATCTCTTAGTACGCGGCGATATTTTCAAGAACACAAAATCTCCAACTTGAAACTCAAGATCGCGTCTCCGGTTATCCGCATAGCTTTTCGCCTACTCGAGCCGTACGCAATCTCTCTCTAATCAACTTGACACCATCGCCGATTGTTGCACCATTTCGAACCCCATAACTTAGCTTCTCCAACTTCGTCCCAACAAATTGGTGAACGACACTTACGCCCATACAAAGCCTCATAAGGAGCCATCTCAATGCTAGATTGGTAACTGTTATTATATGCAAACTCGCAACGGTAGATGTGAATCCCAACGCCCTTGAAATCCACGGCACAAGCACGAAGCATGTCCTCTAATATCGTATCAATCTCTCCGATGTCCATCTCGATCGGGGATGAAAAGTACTCAAGTTAAGTTTGGTACCCAAGGCCTCTGTAATGAATGCCAAAATCTCGAGGTGAATCTAGGATCTCTGTCCGACACAATACTAACGGGGACACCATGTAGCCGATAATCTCCTGGATATACAATGCCGCCAACCGACTCAAACGTAAGTCATCGCAATAGGAATAAAATGGGACGACTTCGTCAACCTATCAACAATAACCCAAACAAGATCGAAGCCTCTACGAGTACGCGGCAACCCCGTGACAAAATCCATCGTGATATGTTCCCATTTCCACTCCGGAATCTCAAGTGGCTGAAGTAGACCGGCAGGTCTCTGGTGCTCCGCCTTAACCTGCTGACATGTCAAACATCTAGAAACATATTCAGCTATCTCCTCTTCATACCGTTCCACCAAAATCGCCTCTTCAAGTCACGGTACATCTTAGTACTACCTGGATGTATCGTGTACTTGGCTTTGTGAGCCTCGTCAAGGACCATACGTTTCACTTCATCGGAAGAAGGAACACAAACCCTATTCTGAAATGTCAAGATCCCATCACTGTTCATCGCAAACCCTGGTGTAGCATTCTCTCCCAATCTATCAATAATCTTCTTCAATTCAGGATCGGTAACTTGAGCCTCCTTAATCAACCCAAATAAAACTGGCGTAGCACGGACATTAGCAAATAGAACACTACGCCCACTTATAATAGGACTCCATTCCTGACATCCTCTAGCATCTTCCATTCCCTCATCATCATACAAGACATATAAGCCTTCCTACTCAAGGCATCCGCAACAACATTCGCTTTTCCTGATGGTAAAGGATAGTAAAGTTGTGGTCCTTAAGCTTCTCCATCCAACGCCTCGTCTCATATTCAACTCCTTCGCGAGAAGAGGTATTTCAAACTCTTATGATCCGTATACACTTCAAACTTCGCTCCATAAAGGTAATGTTTCCACTTGTGAAGCGCGAAAACAATTGCCGCCAACTCAAGGTCGTGAGTCGGGTAATTCTGTTCATATGGTGACAACTTCTTCGAAGCATAGGCAATCACCTTCCCGTTTTGCATAAGCACGCAACCCAAGCCTTCTAACGAAGCATCGCTATATATCCCAAAGTTATCACATCCACTAGGCAATGCTAAAACAGGAGCTGTGGTCAATCTCTTCTTCAATTCCTGAAAACTGGCCTCGCACTTATCACTCCAAATGAAAGTAGACTTTTTCTGAGTCAAATTAGTCATGGGAGTAGCAATCTTGGAGAATCCCTCAATGAACCTACGGTAGTAACCCGCCAAGCCCAAGAAACTACGAACTTCGGTTACCGTTCTAGGAGTCTTCCATTTAGTAATGACCTCCACCTTAGAAGGATCCACCGCAATACCCTCACTAGAAACAACGTGCCCAAGAAAAGATACTTGTTCGAGCCAAAATGCACACTTGCTAAATTTCGCATAAAGTTTCTTTTCTCGCAACAAGGAAAGAACCACTCTCAAATGGTTAGCATGTTCCTCTCGTGACTTCGAGTACACTAAAATATCATCGATAAAAACCACAACAAAGCAATCTAAATAATCATGAAACACCCGATTCATCAAGTCCATGAAAACTGCAGGCGCGTTTGTCAACCCAAACGGCATCACCACAAACTCATAGTGACCATAACGTGTCCGAAAAGCCGTCTTTGGGACATCCTCCGCCCGAACTCTCAACCGGTGATAACCACTCCTCAAGTCTAGCTTGGAATACACCACGGATCCCCGAAGTTGATCGAAGAGATCATCAATGTGAGGTAAAGGGTACCTATTCTTGATAGTAACTGATTCAACGACGATAGTCAATGCACAACCGCAAACTACCATCCTTCTTCTTCACAAATAACACCGGTGCACCCCACGGAGACACACTCGGTTTAATGAACTCCTTATCGAGGAGTTCCCGCAATTGGTCTTTCAACTCTCTCAACTCTGGGGCCATTCTATAAGGTGCTCTAGAAATTGGTGAAGTTCCGGCAATAGCTCAATGCAAAACTCTAACTCTCGGTCGGGAGGTAATGCAAAATCATTTGAAAAGACATCCGGAAATTCATTAACTACCGGTACATCTTCTATATTAACAAGACATGCTAGTATCAAGCACACAAGCAATATACCCCGTGCACCCCGAGATAGAAGTTTCCTAGCCCGCAGCGAAATGATATGTATACTATTCATGGCATGATCACCAGTAAACACAAATTCCGAATACCGGGCATGGCAAAAGTAACTCTTTACGACGAAAATCAAGTTTCTTAAAGTGTGCTGCGATGATCGCGATGCACCAATTGTTGCATCGCGATGAATGATGTCTATATCGCGATGCATGATTTCTGAATCGCGATGCATGGTTTCTAAATCGCGATGCATGATGTCTGCATCACGATGAATGATATCTGTATCGCGATGAATGATGTCTGCATCGCGATGATCGATGATGATGGACATGTAATTTTGTAAAGAATCGCGATGCATGATTTCTGAATCGCGATGCATGGTTTCTGAATCGCGATGCATGATGTCTGTATCGCGACGAATGATGTCTGCATCGCGATGATCGATGATGATGGACATCGCGATGATCTTTTTCGGACATGCAAAGAGTTACTGATTTGCGTGTGTTTTTGTTTCATTAATGGTATAATTGTCTTTTCGCCCTAAAAATGCATTTTTCTGATTTTAAAAAAGGATAACTGGATTAGAGCGATTACAAACTTTTAAAAAGGGACCAGCCCGTAATTCACCCTTGTTTATAAAATATAGGCCCCAATCTATTTATGTATAGAAAAATGGGCCTTATTAATATAATGAACTAATATTGTAATATATATGTTAAAAAATGTATTATTTTTTTTTTTTTACTAACTAATATATATATGTAAAAGATATTCATATTTATAAAATTATTTTATTAGATCTGGAAAAAATATACATATGAAATTTAAATGTTATATTTTTTTACAGTTGTTGTTTCTATAGATTTCAATTTATATAAATATAATCCGTGCATTTTCACGTATAATTCAAAATTTTCTATTGCAGAAAATATTTCGTCGCAACAATATAGCGTTGGAAGTTTTGTTAAAAATCTTTTGTATCCGACTTGCATTTCTCCTCTTTCGAATATCACAGCTGGTAACATTTACATTCTTTTGATACATAATGTGGTTTATTTTTTTATTTGTGTATGTTATCATTAATTAATATTTTATTTTTACAGCTTATACGCCAATACAGAATGTTGGAAGCAATTATTCCTATCGAGCTTCATTATTAACCGGTGAAAGTAGCTCAACAATTATTGATTTGACAAATGATGAAGATGGATCCAATTATAATATTTGTGGCATATTCCGGATTAAAAAAAATCCATTTAGATCAATCTCAGATTATTAGTCAATGTAAGGTTTTATTTTTGATTTTTTGTTTTATTAAGTATGATATTATTTATTTAGTACACAAATCCGTTAACAAATTAGTTAATTTTACAGTGTACATTTCTTCAGCTAAATAAATAAAATAATATTGAGCCCATGTATACAAAAAATGATGTATTATTTTTTATATCTCTATTATCAGCATGCTTTTACATTGTATATTTATTAAATTTTCTTACTATGCAGCTAGGATTCATCATCCAAGGAAAGAAATTATACCACAAAATTTGGACAAAGGTGTCATATGTATTAGTGAGAATGAAAGTGTATCTTTTTCATCTATCGGTACGTTCACATTTGTTTACACTAGTAATTTAACCCGTGCTCCGCACAGGTTATCATTTAGTTTAGGGTGATTTAGAATAATATTGCATGTTTTAAAAATTTTCTTGATTGATTTATAAAAATTGATGTATCATTTTATAAAATTGACCTATGGTTGCGATACCACAATAATATTACTAAAATTCTTCTACTAATGGATTTAATGAGTGTTTTTTTTTTTACCAAAGTATTTAAAGAATGTTATATACCGTAATATTATACCTACAGTATTTAGCTAAGACTATTAGCTAATGACATCCTCCCTGAAATTTAAAAGGTCAAACCATGAAAATAAAGATTTAACAACTATGGTTGAGGTGACAAACTCATTGGTAACATTGCTTTGTTTTATTTTTCTAGCCTTTCATTTCCTTGTTAATTGTTAAAATTCTTCTACTTATATATTTGAATAAAGTTATATCTTGACATATTCCTAGAATTCTAAAAGTCTATATATATATTTTTATGAACTTGAAGGAGTCACTTACCTTTTCTTCGGCATCATGAAAGTAAAGATTAAAAGCTTTGTTGTTCTAATCATGAGTGATAGAATCTAAAAATAATTACCAAAAACCAAATATCGAAAAGATAATATGTTGGTTGAATTAAAAGTACAATAGAAAATAAAAAACTATTGAAGAAGGGTGGATAAGAACTCAATAAAATGATTAGATCTTACCTATCGATAGACATATAAGAATAACTCTGAGTGAGAAACTTCAAACACTAATTAGCCATAAACATGATATTCATATGATAATTAACACTACATTGTCGAGCGGCATTATTTAAAAAATAAATAAAAATACTTATTTGTAGTCATGAACCATTTTGTCCCATTTTTAAATGACCAAAAAATCACACGTATAAGCGAAAAGAATTGTAACACATTTGATATCGCATATTTTGATATTTTACAAAAATATTAATCAAAATAAATGGATAATGTAGTACATGAGTCACGTAACTCACTTAACTATAATATATGTAGTATTTTAAATAAATGCATAAAATATAAATAGTTGAGTTGGTTTAAGTTGAGTGTTTATATTTGAAAGGTTGTAAGTTCAAGTCTCGTTATCGAAAATCATTTTGTTTTGTTTTCCTAGCTTCTCCTTGTCAATAGCTAAATTTCTTCTACAAATATATTTAAAGAATATTATATACCACAATATTATACCTATAGTACTTTAGCTAAGACTAATAGCTAATGGCATCCTCCCTAGAATTCAAAAGGTCAAGCCATGAGAATAAAGCTTTAACAACTATGGGTGAGATGGCAAACTCATAGGCCTCCTCACCAACTTTAAATATATATATATATATAGATTTATAACGAATTTAATTTGTCATAGTTTTACCGCTTTGATATTGTAATAGTAATAATATATTTATGTTTGTATTTTTTAGGTTATTGGGATATTGACGTCCAACTGTTAAATGTAGTTTCTGTGATGCTTTATTTTGGTATGAAGAGAGATTATCTCGTCATTACAAGGCCCGCAATCCAAAATATAGTGTATGTTGCATACAAGGAAAAATACAACTTCCTACTATAAAAGCACCCCCACTAGAGTTACGAGAATTATTACATGGTAACAATGATAAATGCAAGCATTTTCGGCATAATATACGTTCATATAACAACATGTTTTACTTTACTTCAATGGGAGGAAAGATCGATTCACGTGTAAATCAAGGGGGCTCTCCTCCTGTTTTCAAACTTCGGAATCAAAATTATCATTTAATTGGAAGCCTACTTCCATCGATAGGTGCAAATCCTAAATTTGCACAATTGTATATTTACGATACCGAAAATGAAATTACAAATGATTTATAAACATGTTATCTTTCATGAATTGTAACCAACCGTTGACAAAATATTGCTTCCGACCAATTCATTCAAATCTCAACGGTCCATGTTCCTCACAGTCAATTTCAATTATAATCGGGTTTAGGAAATTTCCCTTCCAAGAACTTTTTAAAAAATGCAAGGAAAATCGGCTGCAAATTAATATCCATGCTTTCATTCCAATTAGATAGAAAGACTTACATGACAGTTGACCGAGTCATCGACCAAAAACCTGAGAAAGTATGTACTGTCTTTTTGTTCTACATCACTATTCATTTTTGGATCTTCTATTCCAATGAATTAGTTTCTTTTTCAATTTACTATTATGTAGATATACCTAAATTTGGTTTGGTTCCGGTTTTGACCCGTTGATTTTCTAATTTTAAAAAAATAATATGTTTTTCACTCCATCCATCTAATGCATTGCACGGGTTAATGACTAGTGAAGGTAATACTAGTTTCGTTTCTAAAATTTTATTTTGTTTGATTTTTTTGAGTTAAACAGACTATTTTTTTAATAAAATTTAACTAATAAAATAAATCACAAAACACGTAATTCGTAGTCAAATACACTTTTCATAAAACCAAAGCACAAAACAATAATAGAAACTTAAAACAAATTTGAGACGAATTCGGTTCTGTTCTTTGGACGATCTTTAAATAAATAAATTTGTCTTTTTTACTCTTCACAACCAAGTCCTAGAGTGAACAAAAACATTAAGCTTTCCATGTCCAACATCGACAACAACATGTACCTAGTAAAATACTTATGTGTCACTACATCTGATTGCGTAAATTATATCCTAAAGAAAACACAATTATGCCAACAAAACTCTAACATCATCCAACACAGGGCCACAAAAGTGACCATAGTCATTTACCTTTGTATGATAATTAGCACTATAGAATGTTAGCCTTGTTCTATCTGAAATTGCTTCAAATTTGAGACTTGATGTCTTGAAACCTCCCTTTCCTTTGGATGTGTAGGAAGCTTTTAGGGTTTGTTTAGCCGCGAAAGCTTCGACCATCATTGATCCGTGGCAGCCGTTCTTTGCATCCCCGATGGTGAACGACAGGATGTAAGACTTGTTAGGCTCGGTCCGTATGATCTGTGCAATGGCACTTTCTCTCCCTCCGACCAATTCAATCGCAGCTTCCCCCGACGGAACCGAGAAATGCTTCGAGTCGATGTACTTTACGGGCTTGAGGGATTCGACTATCCATCCGGGGAGTGGAGAGATTTGGTCTTGTGGTTTGGGAAGGATGAGGACCCCGGTCGAGAAGTTCTTGAACACATGTGGACCGATCTCAAAACCACCATTTTTCACCAAGTTACCTGTATTGAACCAAAATTTGAAACTCACAATTTTGAAACATAAATTTAATTTAGCATTAAATATGACAAATGACAACCGCTCGTATCAACCACCCTATCCATCAATAACTTTACGAAATAGTACGGTACAATCCGATGAACGTAAACGTTAAATGTTAAATGTAGCATCTCTTAAACATGCTCGTACCAATTGCCCTATCCACCTATGATTTAACGAAATTGTATTGAACAATCCCATGATCATGAACAGTAAATTTAGCATCTCTTTAAGAATATGCTCATATCAATCTCCCTATCCACCAATGGCTTTCTAAATTGTATTGTACAACCCGTAAACATCAACTATCCACCATCTAAATTGTACCGTACAACCCATAAACATCACCGTTAAATATAACTTTTTAAAAGTATTTTATACTCCTCTTCAGTTCCTAAATTATTGTCATATTTGATTTTTTTTAGTCAGCCATACTATTTTTTAAATAAAAATTTAATGTATATTTTTTAAAAAAATTATAAAATACATAACTTAGTAGTATTTTTTAAGTGCAACAAATTACATGTCTTGTATTTTGAAAAAAATATATAAATCAAATTTTTATTTTAAAAATATTATTTGACTCAAAAAAATAAAACAAATAAATAATTTAGAATAGGAGGGAATACAAGTTTGTACCTTAATTACGGAACTCATTAGTCAAACTAATGGCATGAGTGTCAGATTCAGGTAGTGCGGTGCACGTGGATTCCACTCGTGCTCGAAACCGAAAACTAAAGTGCTCTAATCAATTTGAATGTCCTACAGCTACTCCTACTTTGTCACAAAAAGGTAAAGTCGAACGTAATAAGAGTATGTTTGGTGTCACGTTTATAAAATATAATATTTTAGAAATACAAGTTTTTTTTTATAAATACGTTAAGAATATTATTTCAATAAGCAACTTTTTTTTTAGCACCATTTTAAAATTAATATTTTGGAAAAAAATTGGAAATTCCTGCGTTTTAAAACGTAACTGCGATTTAAAAACGCTGTTTTTTTTGACACAGTATTGAAACACAATTTTTGCAAATAAGTTGCGTTTTATCCCTGCGTTTTGGCCAAAACACTCGACCAAACGGGTTATAAAAGTGGTTATTTTAAATGATTAATGACTTTGTTAAGATATTTTATTATTTAATTTGATTTCGTTTTCTTATTATATTTCTTATTTATTGAAAATGAAAAAGTAATGCTATGGTTTATAAGCAGAAAATGAAAAATACACAAATAGAATTGATTGAGAGTTACCTTTGGTGTAGATTAGAGGAGACATTTCCTTGATTGCAATGGCATCCAAAAGGGGCCCACAAGTGGGGTCCTCTTGAAGACCAGGATTATGAAATGTGACCATGACCCTAGCAGAAGTGGCATTGAAAGCATAAGCATAAGTATCCCCTCCATCACTGCTATACAATGTCTGAATGGGAAGATCACTAGCGTGTCCAGAAGCTGAGACCCTTAGCACCTCATCTTGAGCACAAGTCCTTGTGGCCGCAAACGTTAGGGAGTATACCGAGCCAGCCTTGACTGCTACAAGTTGTGATATGGAAGCCTCGTTCCCGAGCCGCACCGCGTGGGTCCCACGAGGTACGGCGAAGTAGAACCCGCCCGGCTGTGGCCCACCCGAGACATACTCCACCACACCACGGATTATCCATTTTGGCAACGAGTATTTCCCTATGATCACCTTCTTTTGAAGGTTTGATGGCTTGGGCCCTTCTTCAAAGTTGCCATTTGCAAGAAACCCTGGACAGGAAAGAATGGTAAGGTGAGTAGAGGTAATTAGAACAAGTGGTTTGGATCGGTTTTCGGAAATGTATGTAAGACATGTAGATTCTAAATAACTATAGGCAAAAATTTAGAAAATATTGTTTTACTAGTATTTTTTGTAATACGGATCTCATTGATCTGACCCACCGTGTGTTGATGGGGTGAGCTGCAAGAGAGCGAAGCTCTACCTTACGAATTAGAATCTTGTGAGACCAACCGTGTATTGGTGGGGTGAGCTACGAGAGAGTGAGGCTCCGTTTTACGAATTAGAATTCGTAAGACGGTATCACATGAGACCTACTCATTATCGTGAACATATATTTCTATTAATGTGAATATGTGTTCATTCAGTGGCGAAGCTAGGATTCGAACCTAAGGGAGGCCGAATTAACTTAACTAATAGTGTCACACCTAAAATTCAAGGGGCCAAAATATAATAAAAATGATAATAATTAAATTTTAAAAAATTACATATTGCTCAAAACCTAGGGGTCATGGCCACCCTCGTCCCTAAAAAATTTTTTTTTTGGTCCCTAATGTGGCTTTCACCACTATATACATTTTAATCCGAAGTTTTGAAAGAATAAAAAATGAGTGGAAAAATGAATTTAAACTTCAACCATTGAATATCTTTCATTCGTGTGGGCGTCATTTATTGAACTATCAACTTTTTTAAATAAATGGTTAGGTATCAAATCAAATAAATAGTACGTGTCAAAAAGAAAGATATATAAATGGATGGAGAATAAGTTTATTAACAATTTTGTCAAATAAGTTTATTAACGAAAAATTTAAAACATAAAGAGAGGATTGACAATGTACCTATCGAGTTGAGAAAAGAAACATATAAAACAAAGTGATGAGTTGCTTACCATCTGGAGTTGTAGCTTGAGAGAGAGAGTTGTTGGAGAGAGAAAAGATGAGAAGAAAGCATAGAGAGAGAAACAAAGCCATTATTTATGAAATGGATGAAGGAAAATAGAGCTCAAGGAGCTAATATAATGGAGGAAAGCCTTTATATAGGCTCAAGTCAAGAAAGAAGATCCATTATGATTATGGGAGGCCATGTTAAAGTGGCACTAAATCAGCCGTGGGTTGTGTGGGATTGTCTCATGAGTGTTTGTGTGTGTGTGTGTGTTGGGTCCCACTAAAACAAAGTAAGTCTTCATTGGTTACCGTGATTTGCTCCTACTTGGTGTCTGAATTCTTGGTTTCAATGAAGGTTCGTTCTTGCTTTCTTTTTTTGGGAACATCATGAAGCTTCTTCACTCAATATGAACAATTATGGTTGTGACCGTTGTTGTCTAGAGTTACGTGTATTGCATGTGATAAGGAATGCGAGATGTTGTTAACGACAATTATCGTTCTAGCCGGTGGGGAATCAATATAATCGATTACTACGTTCGTTCCAAAATAATTATCGTTTTAATAATTTACATACAAATTAAGAAATCTTTTAAAAAAACTGATGCACTCTTATTTAAGTTCAATTATTATTAGCAAGTTGTAGGAATATTTTTCTCTTTCTTCCATTAACTAACCCTCTTTAATGAGAGTAATAAATAAGAACAATTTTGGTAATATGGGTAAATATTTCTTGAAATCCTATACCGGCAATTATTCTTCTTCTAATCAACTCTCTTTAATGAGAGTAATAAATAAGGGCAATTTTGACAATATGGGTAAATATTTTTTGAAATCCTATAACGACAATTATTCTGAGGCAAAAAACTACTTTGCTAAAACGAAAATTATTTTGAGACGGAGGTAGTATATTGTGTTTTAACTTTAATCGTATCCTAAATTTGTAAAAAAAAAATTAATTATAATTTTACTATTTTGATTCGTTAAGGTCATTGTATTTAAAATATCAGCATAGATTTCTAAAAGATATTAGTAATTTAAAATAAAATTAAAAAATAATAAAAATAGAAGAAGAGTACATAATAAAATAAAAAAATAAAAAAAGAGGAGGAGGTTGCCACGTAGACATCATTAAGAAGATGTTTTTGCTAGGTAGAAGAGGGAGATATAGTGTGAAGATTATTTGGAAGGGGAGCGATATTAACACCACATGTTCCTCTAAATACACACCTCATTTTTAAATTACAAAAACATCATCGAATAAAAAGACATTCCTACCCTTTTGTTTTTCTAAATACACCCATGGTTTAGGAACAATAAAGAAGAAGAAAGGAAGTAGGAGTTGGCTAAAAAGGACTCCCCAGCAGCAAACAGAAGAAAACAAATGGCATATGCACACACATGGTTTAGGAAGAAGAAAGGAAGAAAAAAGGAAGAAGAAGGAAGAAGAAATGCGTCATCTTCCCATTCTCTCTCTAACCTAAACATCTCACACTGTGTTTGAAAAGGGAAGAAGAAGAAAAGGAGAAAAAAATCAACACTGACCAAACACCCTATGGTTGTTCGGCCAGCGGTAGCCGAACATCGTTGTGATGTTCGGTTAGGGGTGACTGAACATTACTAGGATGTTCGGCTACTGCTGGCCGAACAACCCTAGGGTGTTCGGTCAATCAATGTCAAACAACTTCGACCCAAATTTTGTGCAAAATACCAAATTCATGTAATTGTGTGTGTGTGCGCGCGCGAGTATGTAACTATGTGTGTGTATGCGCGCGCGTATGTATAGTGATGAAATTGAGAAAAAAAATTGTAGGGTGAGCGTAATGAATTTTCTGTCAAAGTAGGGTGACCGAATTGCGATTTAAGCCTAAAACGAAATACATAGCCATATTAGTGTAAAATATACACAAAATTATACATTTAAAAAAATACACACCATGGGTCAAATTCACGCTATTATCAATCAAATAATAATAGACACTGCAAATTCTACTCTAGATAAAATTAGAGGCATAAATCAGTAATTTCCTCATCAAGAATAAAGAATCCTAGTGATGATGCCAGAAAGTTGTCGGTCGGTGACTTTGTAAATGGTAGCGGATATCTGACTCGTTGTTGATGCTTCCTCACTTTCAAAATAACATCGTGGTCACTAGACAAGGAGTTTACCCTTGGAAAGTAACTCTGGCGTGAGAGTGTGATAGGGTTTTGAGATAACTCAGTGAATAGAGAGGGTTTTGAGATAACTCAGTGAATGGAGAGAGTTTTGAGGTGAGAATTGTTCATTACCTAATTCTTGAGGTTGGGGGGGTATACAGGCTTGAAGTCACTCTCAGGAGGTGGAAAGCATGCTTTGCAAGAAGGTGGGAAGGTGGCGGAACATGATTTGAAAGAAGGTGGGAAGGTGGCATCACGTTGTGTCAGAGGGGGGAACATAATAGTACGCTGCGATGGTGACATGTTTCCCAAGTATAGAAGGCCAGCTCGGCCATCGAAATCGAGTCGGGTCCTCGTGGCCGGAGCAGCCGGGACTTCTCCTTATAATGAAACGTCCAGCGTGACTTGATAGGCCTTCCTGTCTCTCACCTTAGGTTTTGTTAGGACTATTTTGCCCCTGGCGTGTGATAGAGGCTTATCAAACTTGGAATACAGCAAATGGACAAAACCCCAATAAGAAAATGGATCCAAAATAGAGTAGCTTCAAATCAGACATCAAATTCCCAAGGGTAGAAGCATCCAAATCCGATCTTCTCAATTTAGATTGAATGTATGTGACCCTTGTAGTTTGTGACCAAAATCAGTCCAATCTAATAGTTAGCAAATTTCAAACAACAATTCTTTCACAAATACGCTGAAAAAGTCAAATTGAAAATTTGTTCTATTCTCCCTCTCAAATTTTCCTTGTATTTATGTTGTGTGAGTTTCCCTGACTTGTTTAATTATAGGAAAAATTGTAGGCAGGTACCTTTTGTGAAATTTTCAACCCCTTATGTCCACTATAATTGTTTTTAACCGCTTAAGTCAATTTTAAGTGATAAATTGACTATTTGTTTCAAAACTGCCCCCCTTTGAGGGTGTTGTCCCCTTCACTTTCCAAGAAACCCAATTCATCTCTCCAACCACCCTGGTGTGATCCTGGTAAGCTCAAGTCCATGTTTGAAATATGTGATCGATGGTTCGATAGCTAGAGTTCGAGCAAGGATGATCAAGAATGTTGCGTTCGTGATAGCTCGAGAGTTCAAGCGTCAAAGGCATCAAACAAAGGCCGTGAGCTATGTAAAGTACGAGTGAAGGATTCAAGGATTCTACATCAACTTGATTCAAGGATTCATTGGTGATTCGGGCTACTTTAATGGATATTCAAACAATGGAGTCCATGGCGAAGACATGATTTGTTTCATAAGCTTCAAAAACTCAAGGAATTACGTTCGAATCATCCAAGGATGTTTGGGAATGTTCAAGGGCCTAAATAACAATTTTTGAGAGAAAAAGCCTTAAAAAGTGAGTTCATAAGTTCAAGGATAACTTTGGGAGCTTTTTAACGCTAAATGGATGACTTTAGGGGCCAAAGTGCTCTTTTTAAAATAAGGTCTTTTAGAAAACCGGGATTGAGAGTATTTTCCTTATTTTGGTTTGTTATTGTTTCCTAATTAGCCTAGGTAACTTACTTAGTTATTTCCTACATAGTTTAGGTAATTCTTAATTGTTTCCTTTTATTTTAGGATTATATTTACTTCAAGTATTAGGGTTTGTAAGCCTATATAAAGGCTCCTCTTTCATTGTAAAATTTTAGAACATTGATTATTATTAAATTGAATTGAGTTTTCACAATATTGTGAGCTTTTGAGAGATTTCTTGGACTAGAATTCTCAAACCCTTGAACTTATCAAGTTTGTTGAGCTGCAGGCCTGTGGCGTTCCGTGATCTTGGTTCTTAATCAATTGCGATTAGTGGGTTAAGGTTGCACCCCAAGGTTCTAGGGATTAAATCCGCCCTAGGGTTGAGGGAAGCTCCCTATCTTCGTTTTAATTCGTCGTTTTCTGTTTTCAATTTGCGTTCTTGGTTTGTTCCACTTTGTCACGATCTTGGAATCACATCACAACCCCCTTCACTTCTGAAGCTAGAAAAGCTATAATTACGCTGTTTGTCAATGAAAGACGGAAAGTACAAGATTGTCGAAAACGAAAAAGTGGGCTGGTTTTCTTTACAATATCGTGGGTAGACCCTCTCATGGTGGACCTGGGCTTGGAATAAGAGGGATCTTCATATACCAGTGCTATTTCACCTTTGAAGTGGGGTCCTTTAAGGCATCCTTTCGGTCCTGCCACACTTTCGAGCTGGATTGGGGGTGGAGACTTGGAATGGTCAGTTGATTAATTATTGGTGAATACTTTGTACTTACCTATTGAAAGAATTCATAGTGATTAGTACTCTTGGAATACTTTGTGCTTACCCATCTTCATCTTCTTCTTCTGGGTGGTTGATTTTTGTTAAATTTTGTGCATCGCAAAAAATTGTGCATCACGATACACAGCTAGACATGCCCAAACAGTTCGAACCGCCGGTTCCAAAAACTGCCAGACAACAAACCGTAACCGAACCGACAAATTACGGTTACGGTTACGGTTCCGGTTCTGGTTCCAAACCGTAATTTTTAATTATTTTTTTAATATTTTCTTATAATTTTTTTTAAAAAAGATTTCATCTTAAAACTTTGTACAAAGCATTTTTAAAATTTTTGAAGCTTTGTAAACTTTTCATTTTTGAAATTATAGAGTAAACCGAACCGTGTAACCGGCGGTTTCGGTTCAGGGACGGTTCTGGTTCCTCACGGTTCCGATTTATGCGATTTTTTGTACGGTTCGGTTTCGGTTCAAATCGCCGGTTCCGAACCGTTTGGGCATGTCTATACACAGTGTGCTGTTCCATATTTTTTAAGGGCATAAACGATATTTCGCAACAAAAGTGTCCTTAAGCGATTGAAAATAATTATAGTGGACTTTAGCGGTTGAAAATTGTCTAAAGGGGACTGGCCCGAATTTTACCCTTAATTAAACCAACAAAAAGGCTAACCAAAATTTTCTCCTATTGGGCTATACGAAACATCTAAATAGGCTTTCTTAACTTTTGGGTCATCCTTTGCTGGGAGGAAAATCTAACCATATAAATCTTCCCATCACAACCAGGTGGAAGTGTTTGCCACCCGACAACTAAACGATATGTATCAAGTTTTATCTCCCAGAAGTGCCTTCCTTAACATCTCTAAACTATGTGAATGTCATTATAGATGTCGAAGCAATTTTGATCACGCCAAAAAGAGTTCTGGTGACCACGTCAGATTCCATGTAAGTTGTTGTTGTCTAGTAGGATGTCTCGGCTCTCAAAAGGCAATTGCTGAGACTTGTTTCGTGAAGATAGGTGTTTGTGATCACAAAGGATCCACCATTAAAGGAGTCGGGGGTTGCCCGACTAAAGCCCTCCTGTGTGAGAGTAAGTATACCCTAAGTGTAGAAGTGACTACCAAGCTAATATGCACTGTGTGTGTGTTTTCTTGAGCATTCAAGAATGGAGTAAATGTCAAGGGCTCTGTTGAGAAGAAGTAGATGAAGTAGTAAATGTAGTGAAACTAAGAAGAATAAATGTGGTGGATCACTTTGTATTTGTGTCGGAGGAGAAATGTGTTAATCTGACCAAAACTGCCACGTGTCGATCTCAAATTGGCTGAAAACTGTCCAAGTATAAGTGCCCATTAAATGCTAAGTTGACTTTCTGTCTGGAACAATGATCCTCGGGTCCGAGGTGAGGTGCTTGGGACGAATCACTACGGGATTTAGAGAAAGGGTTGCTTGCTCTTAGGATGAGTCCCTGATGAATGAGTATTTTACTCATTTATTGGGTATTTATCCAGCTTAGATTTAGTTAATTCTCGAGATTTTTGTTATCTAATATTGTGTTTTAGTGTTATTTTATAGTTTCAGGGGTTTAAGGGATCAAACTTGCAAAGTTGGATGGCTTTTGAAGTGATTTCAAAAGATTTCGTTACACTCCGTTAGGAACCATAATGGAGAAGGACTGTTTTGCAAAAGAAAAGTTAACGGAATGTGTACTTTTAATGGATGGCTCAAGTTTTTAGAAGAATTAATGAGGATGAAAGTCAACTCAAGACATCCCAAGCCCAATTTTGGGAAGCGTGCGGCTGCCTTGAGCCTTTTTGACAGCTTTAATGTATTGTACCCTTTTTTTTCCTTGGATGTTGTACATTATTAGGTTATAAATATATCCCTTTTAGGTTAGGATTAGGGAGAGTCGTCTTGTATAATTTTTCTTTGTCTATGAAGAAAGTTAATTCAAGAACGATTCAAGATTTTGTACTATCAATTATGATGAGCTAAATTAATCTTTCTAGAGATTGGAGGTAAATTGTATCAAATTCTTATACTATAATATATTTATTATTCATTCAACGTTTTGTGTTTCAATGGAGTATTAAAATAAATCTCTTCTTGTGTCTATGCGAGGCCGTATATTCTACCGTTTTAATTATTTGGGTATAGTGAATTGTATGACCAGAATACATAAGCTATATGTGTGTCATCTCCATTGTTACTTGAATTCTATTGATTTGTGACCATGCCAAGATAGGATTTAGGTGTCATAATCTTTGTGTGCTTAAAGGATTCTTGAATTGTTATATGGACGGACCAAGAAAGTATAACAATTTGAGGGTACTAAGATTGCAAACCGTGACTCAAGCGTCTCAATCTTTATTTATGTGATTACCCTTGATGTTATTTGATACTTTATTTGCATGAGCATAAGAAGGCGATACAATTGAAATCCAATTCCTAGATTTCTCTCCACGTTTGGTAAACTCTCTATTTAATTGTTTTGATAATTTAGTTGGTTAATTAGTTGATAAATTAGTTTAATTGCTGTCAGTAGTTTTAAAGAAACCAACAAAACCCCTTTGTCATTTATTTTTGCTGTTTAAGTTGCTAGTTAACGAAATCAATCATTCTCTTGTCTCTGTGGTTCGATCCTTGTCTCTGCACACCTATACTCCGGTGTACTCGTGCACTTGCGAGGTAAAATTTAATTCATCAAGTTTTTAGCGCCGTTGCCGGGGACAAGTTAGATTGATTGAGTTAGTTTAACTGGTAACGTCTTGGTGTCTAAACTTTTATGTTTGGTCGACGTTCACTAAATCCCACACTGGCGGAATTAAACCATAATATTAATCTGGTAGGTAGGAACATAGAGGTAGGACTGAATGAGGGAAAGCATCTGTAAAATCCTGATCCTGACGTGTTGCAAGTAGAGCCACAAATTAATAACATGGCTGCTGCACAGAGGTATATGAAGGATTATGCCCGCCCTAGAATTGATCAATCACCCTCTCCTTTGGCCTTGTCTGTTGCCACTAGAAATTATGAGGTCAAGGGTCATTACCTGAATCTCCTGCCTTCCTTTCATGGAATGGCCACAGAAGATCCCTTGAGCTTCCTCCGTGAGTTTCATGCTACAATAGATAACCTCCCTCTTGGAGTGTTAACAGAAGAACAACTCAGGATGCGCTGTATTCCTTTCGCTTTAAAGGATGCAGCCAAAGTTTGGTGGAATACTTTGCTTCCAGGTAGTTTGCAAACGTGGCAGCAAATGGCTGACACATTCATTCAAAAGTTTTATGCACATCCCACCCTAGCTGAAATGAGAAATAAAATTATTAATTTTTCGCAAGAGCCAAGAGAGTCTTTTCACGAATCATGGGACAGATATAAACAACTTCAATTTCAATGTCTACACCATGATTTTCCACCTTCCATTCTATACCAACAGTTCTATGATAATATTTGCCTAAGCCACCAAGCCATAGTGGACAATGCTGCAGGTGGGTCGATTCTTGAGAAAACACCTGATGAGGTGAGAGATCTGTATGAAATGCTTGGGGTAAATTCCCAAAAAAAGATTGTGAAGGGTAAAACAAGAGGAGTATATGAGATTAATAACAATAGTACAATGGATAGGAATGTGCAATATTTGATGAAAAAGGTTGAGGAGCTCTCGGCTGCGAAGCCTAATATGCAAATGCCTAATGTTTATGATGCATGTTCTATTTGTGGTGTTTATTTCTCATATTACTAACTCTTGTCCATCTAGTGCGTAGTTTCCTGAATATGTTGAACAGGTGAACTCCATGAATTCGTATCCCCCAAGGCCACGCAATGATCCGTATTCAAATACATACAATCAGGGTTGGTGGAGTCACCCGAATTTCTCATGGAGCAATCAGAAGCCTCTTCATCAGCAACCTCCACTTCAAGTTCAACAGCAAGCTCCAGTGCAAAACTCAACCTCATTGGAAGAGATGTTCAAGTCATTCATGATGACTAATGCTAGTGACAAAAAGGAGGCAGAGCAAAAACTTAATAACTTGGATGCTGCTATTCATGGGTTGACCACTCAAATGGGGTAGTTATCTGCAGTTGTGAGTAGGTTGGAAGGGCGCAAGCAAGGTACCTTCCCAAGTCAAAATGAACAAGCAATGGCGGTTACAACACTTCGCAGTGGTAAGGTAATTGGTGAGGAGGTACATTCTGATCCCTCTTCTTCTAATGATAATCGCTATGTGAATGTTAGTGGGGAGAAGGCACAAAAGGAGCCTACAATTCTTGAAAGGCTCCTAACAGAGCAACCTCCTTGTAAACCTTATGTGCCTCCTGTCCCGTTTCCTGGTAGATTGATGAAAAATAAGATAGATAAACAATTCAAGAAAATCTATGAGATGTTTTCTAAAGTCAACATAAATCTTCCCTTGCTGAATGTAATCAAGAATATCCCATCTTATGCTAAATTCTTCAAAGATCTCACTACCAGGAAACATAGGTATGAGAAGAATGAAAAGGTGATAATGTCAGAAAATGTTAATGCCGTCCTCCAGCAGAACCTCCCACCTAAACTGAAAGATCCCGGTAGCTTCAACATCCAAATTTCCTTGGGGGATTCAAAAAAGGTGAAGGCAATGTTGGATTTAGGTGCTAGCATTAACTTAATGCCTTATTCTGTTTATGAGCAATTGGGTTTGGGAGAACTAAAACCCACCACAATATCCGTGCAATTAGCTGATCGTTCAATGAAACATCCTATGGGCATTGTGGAGGATATTTTAGTTCAGATTGACAAATTAATTTTACCTGTAGACTTTGTCGTCTTAGAGATGGAAAAACACGTTAGCGTTAATCAAGAAGTGCCTATTCTCCTTGGGCGACCCTTCATGGCTATTGTTAACACTGTTATCCATGTGAAGAATGGTAAATTGTCCATGTCTGTAATGGATGAAACTGTTGAGATATATGTGTTTGAGGTCATGAAAATGCCTGACGATAACAATGCATGTTTTTTAGTTGATAAGTTAGACGGTATAATCTCTGAGAATTTGGAGAATGAGCATATTTGTGATAAAATTGAGGCTTTGCTGAAGGGTGGTGAGAACAGGGATAATGAGGAGGTCCATGAATTAAAAGTTGTCTTCGATAAAACAACAGAAGCGAAAATTCCTAGTGACTCTCCTTTTCACCCCTTAGGGCATGTCAACGAAAGATTTGTGCCATTTTTCGTGTCCCCTCCTAAGTTAGAATTGAAACAATTGCTTGAGACAGAAAAATATGTTTCTTTTTGGGAGGGAGACACTTTGCCTGTGATTATTGCCGCTAATTTGAATAGCAAGCAAGAAGAGCAATCGCTGAGTATGTTGAGGGCACATAAGGAAGCAACAGGCTTGACTTTAACCGATTTGAAGGGAATTAGTCCCACCATGTGCATGTATAGGATTCATCTCGAAGAAGGTGTCAAGCCTTCTAGAGAGCATTAGAGAAGACTAAATTCTCACATGGAGGATGTGGTGAGAGCCGAAGTGCTCAAGCTTTTAGATGTGGGTACCATTTACCTGAATTCTGATAGTAAATGGGTTAATGGGCATCGTGTGAAGCCGTACAATGAAGGGATCTCAATTATGGAAATGATTGAGACAGCCGATTTGTGGGATCCCTAGTATTTGTAGCTTCAATCGGCGTCGAGCCAACGACATTAAACAAGTGCACTTGTTGGGAGGCAACCCAACTAGGTAAAAAAATTTAATGCTTTTGTAGGTAATTTAGTGGCTCCCCTTCGCACACTTTGGCATGCGTATTTTTTTCGATCCGAGCTTTGAGGACATTGTATGTTTTAAAGTTTGGGGGTAGAAGCCTGTTAGTTAGTGTTGTATTTATATGTTTTGAGTTTGAGTCACTCTTTAGAGTCTCCTTGAGTTTGTGGGTTTATAGGGGAGTGTTTATAGTGTCACCCTCCAAAAAGATTTTTTTTTTTATATAATTTAGTGTTTCTAAACGTTAATTTTGGCTATAGTGTTATTGTTGTGCAATTTAGAATGCAGGTGAGGCCAGTTCGGACTAAAATGGAAAGAAAGAGCAATCTAAAGGGGGCTAAGTGAAAAAAAAAAAGAGAAACTAGGCGCCTGCCTTATGTGCGATCGCTTAAAAAATAGAATGTTGTGATTTTCGTGTGTGCTCGCCTCATGTGGCTGCATGAAACCACGGCTGTAAAAAAAAAAAACCCCTTTTGCAGCTCAGTCTCTCTTCTCTCTCTCTCTCTCTCTCTCTCTCTCTCTCTCTCTCTCTCTCTCCCCCTCGCTCTCTCAATCTCCAGCGAGCCTGCAGCAGCTCCAACCCCAGCCCGCGGCAGCAACCCCCACTCCGGTGGTCTTCCTCAGTGCCGGCATGCCCATCTTCGGCCGAGTCTCAATTCCAGCCTCGCTTCGCTCGACAAAACCATCTCCAATCACCTCCATCAGCAATGGCAGCCCAGTGCCGTCTCAGCCCTAGCGTGTCTCCGCTCTATGCTCCAGCTGTCTCCAACCGCGTCTCCAGCAATTTTAGCCACCCTTTCTCGAATCCGGCGAACACAACCATGCTCCAGTCCACTTCTGAAAATTGATCCGCAAAGGTTGCAACAAGCTTTCATCCAGGGCTTACAAATTGGGAACTTCTTTGCAGTTACAAGTAAGATCGCTCCTCTAATCCAGATTATTTGCTGCAATTGGTTAAGAATTGTTGGTTGGTAGTGGATGGGTTTATGATGAATTTTAAATTCCCTTCAAATTGTATACTGTGATGTGAGATTTATGTCGTGATTATAAAAATTCTCAACTCTGTTGGTTCAGAATAGTTTAGTTGCTTGCAAATTGAGTTGAGAAATTTGGATTGTTGAGAATATTGGTAGTCGGTGCAAACTTGTCCATTGACATGGATTGAGATTGGGACACATTCGTTTCTCCCTGTTGTTCACTATTGTTACACATTGGGGACAATGTGTAATTTAAGTTTGGGGGTGGGGATGTAGTCTCATGCTTGCAATACTTAGGAGTAGCCATTGTTATTGATTTTATTTATTTTGTTTTTGTTTTGTTTTGTTTTGTTTTGTTTTTTTTTTTTTGGTTTTTGCTTTTCTTTATTTAAAAGGAAATTAAAAAATAGAAAAGTTAAAAATTTGAGCGAGTTTTTAGTGTATGTATGGTTACCATAGCCAATGATGATAATTTGTTTGGTATATGACACTTCGCTAACTAGCGATGCATATTGCACTTGTCGATATACTAAAATTTGATCTAATTGATGGAATTTTGAATCTCCAATCTTTGAGCACTTTATGCCGTGAATTGATTTGTTGAGAAATTTGAATGACTTTATAGAGTTATATAGTGCACATATCATTCCCTAGAGCCTTTGATATTGAAAAAAAAATTTAGAGTATTCATGAAATCTTTAAACTGTTCTTACTCCTTGAAGTTAAGCCTAAACAAAGTTTAAGTAATCCGAAAAAAGAAAAAAAAAGTGTTTTCTTTTTCTCTACTTGCTTAGTAACTGGGTGGTTGGCTTACCACTAATGCTCACGTCAAATGGTGATTTGAGAAAAGAGAGTGCAAAAGGGTGAATGTCTTGCTTGTTAAGTAACCGGGCTGCAATCATCACAAATGAATGTCGTCGCGTAAAAAGGCAAGTAAGCATCATCCTTGAAAAAAAAAAAGAAATATCTTTGTGAAGATTTAGTTTAGCTTCGTAACCTTTTTAACTCGAGTTAGTAAGCTCGTAGGGGTGTTTCTACACCTAATGCCTTAAAGCCATATGGTTTGAGAGTCATTAGCCTAATACTCGTTACATGGATTAATTAGAAAGCTTAAGGAAGCTAAATATTGCACAGTCCACAAATTTGTTCTCGAAAAAAAATGAAAAAAAAAAGTGAAAAAATTTCGATATTGCTATTTATGTTTGTAGTAATGGAAGGGAGCAATTACTAGTTTTTATGTTTCATGAAATATACTTTGATCTATATATTTGCAAAGGTTAATACTTGTTATTTTTAGGGAATGTATGGGTACTTGGTTCTATAATGGATTTCAATTCTTGAAACTATTGAGTAATGGCTCACACACACACACGGAGATTTAAAGTGATATTGACGATGAGTGAGTGGAAGTTTAGACTTGTGGCTATGTGTTGTTATTTACTTAGTGTTGTTAATCTTACTCTGAGGCATTATGTGATGCCATGCCGAAGCTTAACTTGTGAGAATAAATAAATAAATTGTAGTTTAGTTGTTTTGTTTTGTTTTCTTGTTTTACTCGAGGACGAGCAAAAGTCTAAGTTTGTGGGTATTTGATGAATGAGTATTTTACTCATTTATTGGGTATTTATCCGACTTAGATTTAGCTAATTCTCGAGATTTTTGTTATCTAATATTATGTTTTAGTGTTATTTTATAGTTCCAGGGGTTTAAGGGATCAAACTTGCAAAGTTGGATGGCTTTTGAAGTGATTTTAGAAGATTTCGTTACACTCCGTTAGGAACCATAATGGAGAAGGACTGTTTTGCAAAAGAAAAGTTAACGAAATGTGTACTTTTGATGGATGACTCAAGTTTCTAGAAGAATTAATGAGGATGAAAGTCAATTCAAGACATCCCAAGTCCAATGAAGTTAATTCAAGTCAACTCATGTTGAACAAAGTAAAGAAAAAGTCAAAAATGTCAATTTTGGGGTATAAAGTACAAATTTCAGAAAGTTAAAGGCAAGAAGCTGAAATTCTGCTTATTCCCAGCTTAGGGCAGCCATATGATGTTAGTTTTGGGAAGCGTGCGGCAGCCTTGAGCCTTTTTGACAACTTTAATGTATTGTATCCTTTTTTTTCCTTGATTGTTGTACATTATTAGGTTATAAATATATCCCTTTTAGGTTAGGATTATGGAGAGTCATCTTGTATATTTTTTCTTTGTCTATGAAGAAAGTTAATTCAAGAACGATTCAAGATTTTGTACTATCAATTATAATGAGCTAAATTCATCTTTCTAGGGATTGGAGGTAAATTGTATCAAATTCTTATGCTCTAATATATTTATTATTCATTCAACGTCTTGTATTTCAATGGAGTATTAAAATAGAATCTCTTCTGGTGTTTATGTGAGGCCGTATATTCTACCGTTTTGATTATTTGGGTATAGTGAATTATACGACCAGAATACATAAGCTATATGTTTGTCATCTCCATTGTTACTTGAATTCTATTGATTCATGACCATGCTAAGATAGGATTTAGGTGTCATAATCTTTGTGTGCTTAAAGGATTCTTGAATTGTTTTGTGGACGGACCAAAAAAGTATAACAATTTGAGGGTACTAAGATTGCAAACCGTGACTCAAGCGTCCTAATCTTTATTTATGTGATTACCATTGATGTTGTTTGATACTTTATTTGCATGAGCATAAGAAGGCGATACAATTGAAATTCAATTCCTAGATTTCTCTCCACGTTTGGTAAAGTCTTTATTTAATTGTTTTGACAATTTAGTTGGTTAATTAGTTGATAAATTAGTTTAATTGCTGTTAGTAGTTTTAAAGAAACCAACAAAACCCCTTTGTCATTTATTTTTGCTGTTTAAGTTGCTAGTTAACGAAATCAATCATTCTTTTGTCTCTATGGTTCGATCCTTGTCTCTGCACACCTATACTCCGGTGTACTTGTGCACTTGCGAGGTAAAATTTAATTCATCAGTCCCCGATCTAGGTCGTAGGTCGACAGTTCCTCGAGGTCACGCTTGGGGATGAGAAGAATGAATTATTTCCTAGCTCCTCGGGTTCCTCGGGGATTTCCTCGAGGATGGGATAAGACGTGGTTGTCATGCTCCATGTCATCTTGACATGTAGGTGGTCCCATGCCACATGGGACATAATTTATTGGTTCCATAAAGTTTCAATGAACTAATACAAGGGTCTGCTATTAAATGCACCAAGAACACTCTATCTGGGTTTTTACAAAGAAGATATTAGCAATTTTTGAGTTGTTTATAATTATAACAACATTTGAGTGTACTTAAGTTGTTTGAAAAGTTTAATAACCAAAGAAGATATTAATAGCTTTCGAGTTTTTCATAATTATGACAATATTTATGTGTACACAGATGTTTAAATCGTATGTAATAGATAAAGATAAAAGATTGTAAAAATTGTAGACATAATTTTTGAAGTAAAAATAAACTTTATAGATGAAAGTAGTAGGAAAATTTTCAATAGAAAAATCAATTTAAATTCTTGAAGTAGATAACAAAGGGGTAAATGTCGATGTAGATGAGGAAGCAGTTTCAAATGCACTAATATATAAGGGTCTTGGTAGGAAGTGCACTTATTAGAAATTTAGAACACTATTTTCTGGTTCATATGAAAAATAAGAGTAAATATTGAGTGAAATTATAATATCATGTTATTGAAATACCAATCAATCAAGAAGAACTAAATTAGCAACTTTGCTGATACAGAGAGTAAGTTTATTGACGTGTAGTTTTTTCTGTAAGCAAAATTGTTAAGTTGGTGTATATTAATTGATTGGTTATATACACTACGTTAGCGTTAACACTTTGCGCGCAACACACTATTGTGAGAACAAGTGACCGCTAGAATTTCTTGATTTTTGTGCCAAATAACAATCGAAAATTAAGATTGCTATGTATCTTATATTCTCCCTCAAAACAACTGTCTAGGTTAAAAAGATCAAATCTTGGGCTTACAAATATGGACGATTTGAACCCTTCTTAAACTAGAAACAAACATGTTATAGTGAATGTCCGAGGAAAGAGAGCAGAAATGGATGATTTTGTTCTGGTGTGCCGAGGATATGGAGAAGAAAGAGATTATGAGGAGAAAGTTGTGTAAACTTCATCAAATGTGTTCTGGTGTGCCGAGGATATGGAGAAGAAAGAGATTATGAGGAGAAAGTTGTGTAAACTTCATCAAATGTTAAATATGATTATTGTTCTTGTCGGCCTCAATCTTAATTAAATGCATGTGAACTAAATAAATTATCATAAAACAATAATCTCTCTAAATTTAGATCATTAAAGAATCTATTTTTATAAATTATGCTTACAGTTTTAACTTTACCCTCCATATGTAATATAAATATATTGACTATGTTAAATATTTTTGTAATTTATGACCAAATCTAATAACACACACACACACACACACACACACACATATATATATATATATATATTCTTAATTATTAGATTTTTTCAAACGTTTGACTCTTTAGGTAGAAATGAGAGAGTACTCCTTATGTTCTACCCAAATAGTCTATGTTAGAAAAGTCTAATAATTAAGATAAGTATTATTAGAGTTGGTCATAATTACAAAACTGTTTGGGTACAATTAACATATTTATATCGTTTGTAGAGAGTAAAGTTGAAAAGTTATAAACATTGGGCATAGTTTTTAAATATATAAGTAAAGTATCTAATTTCTGCTCGAGTATAATTACAAAACTGCTTGAAAAGTTATAAACATTGGGCATAGTTTCTGATCATTAAATAGTCAAATTACAAAATTGCTTGAATATAATTAATATATTTATAATTAACATATTTATATCACTTGTAGATCAGAAGCAAACCAAAAACGAAAAAGAAAAAAAAATTTTTGTTGAGACATAGAAAAGTATTACTAATAATATTGAGTATCTCAAAAAATACTTAAATCAGCGAGTTTAATTAATATTGATCAGTAGACGTACACTCGATCAAATTAATCCAAACTATTTATTCTAAAAATTAGTTAGGTGCCGAACCTTAACCCTAACCCCGTTATGTCGAATGTGACGTCCAATATTAAGTCTCTTATTAACACTTTCCCTTTTTTGTTGGGTCGCCCATATCTCACTTCTATCCGTTATATATTGTCTTCGTCAACTAATAGAAATACAAGTTTTTTTTTTTGAGAGTCTATTTCTACTACGATATTTGTTTATTCACTACATTCGTTAAAAGTTAAGTAAGTTAATCAATGTCTTGACACAATTGTCCTTCAAACCACATCTTATTTAAAAATCTTGTTTCCTTTTCTAATTTTTGTCTTTTTTTTTTTCCGCAAATCATATTACATTCAATCATGCACAGAAAAATAAATAATTTTATACACAAAAAATTAGAAAATATAGATGAAATATTTAAAAGGAAACTAATACATGAGTTTAATTTCTTTCGCTTAAAAATAAGAAAAAAAAAGACAAAATAGATTATACAAACGAGTGGCACGAGTTATATAATACTATTAAATTACGGAGTACAAATTATAAATTTTAAGGAAATAATTTGAATAGAAATCAATTAATGAATATATGTTTAACGATTACTTAAAAAAACCTTTTACAATAAGTTTTCAGTTGTACAACATCTTTAAGTTTTTTGATATAAAAATGAATTTGCTTAAAAAAAAAAAGTATTTGAAGAACTCAAATGAAAAAGTATATATTTAATTTTTTTTGGTAGGCATAATTTTTTTGAGAAGACGAGAAATGCAAAAAATTAATTTTAAATTATATACGAAAATAAAAAAAATAATCAACTTTAGGTAAGTACGTACTTCATGATAACTAAAACATGGTAAGCACTTGAAGGACAATTGTGTCATGACAATAATTAATTTATTTAACTATTAATGAATGTAGTGGATAAGCAAAATTTGTATTGGAAATAAACTCTCCCATGTTTATATTATAATTTTTTTTTATTAAAATCGTGCATCGCACGGGTACTGACTAGTTTTTAATAAATTTGGTACTTATAGAAATCTAATATTTAAATCCTTATCCATGTAATTGTTGCACTAAAATGAAATACTCTCTCCGTTCCTAAATTATTGTTCTGACTTTTTAAAGGCAAACTGATTGTTTTTAAAACAAATTTGATATATATATATATATATATATATATGTATGTACGTATAATTAAATCATAAATCACAAAATTTGATTTTTTTTTAAATATACGTCACATTTTTATTTAAAAAATAGTTAATCTAACTAAAAAAAAATATAAACGAGATAATAAGTTAGAAATGGAGGAGGGAGTATAAGTAATACGGGAATAAAATGAGTAATGCTATTTATATAAAATTTATCCACATATTTTATTTACAATATACTTTAAATGGTGTACATTTCAATCAAACATATAACAATTTAAAATAAATGTATTTCGTTGATAAAAGATTTATATAATTATTTGGTCCCTCGGCTTTACCAAGTCTATGCGTTTGGTCTCTCCGTTAAAAAAAATGCAATCTGGTCACTCGATTTGCATTTCGTTAAGAGAACCCTTTCCTCCGTTAACGTCTATTTTTCCGTTTATTTTTTAAAAAAATGCCTAAACTACCCTTCACCCCTTTAGATAACCTACGCAAGGATAGGGGCTGAAATCAAGTTATTTTCTTTCCTTCGCTCAATTCATCTCTCCTTTTTTATTTCCTTCACCCAAACCACAAATCTCATTTGTGCAAATCTCAAATCCATTATATTACTCAGAAATTGGGAGAGATCTTTTTTTTTTTTTAGGAAACAGGGGCGGCACCCTGCAAGATTTTATTAATAATAAAAAGAATACAAACAAGAGGGGGACAACCAGCCTAGCCCTTATAAATGGGAGGACAAAGGAGCCTTACCTCGAAAAGAAAAGATACATAAAAGAAACAAAAACTATTTCCTATAACTATAGAAACCCAACAAATCATGCCTAAAAGCTAATAAAACCTCTCGAGGAAGATCCTCCTGTGACCAATAAGTCTGCAGACTCCTATGAGTGTGAGCATTCGCAGCAAGTCTATCAGCAGTATGATTTTGTTGGCGAAACATATGTTCAATATCAAAACTACCCAGAAGCTTTCGACACCGACGAAGATCGTATACGTACATCCACGGAGGACTTTGCTTATTTTTAATAACCATAACAGCAACTGCAGAGTCAGACTCAACCAGAACAGACTGCATCTGAAGAGATCTACACATTAGTAAACCGTCCCGAAGCGCTAAAATTTTAGCCCTCATATTACTACCTTGTCCATAGAAATTAGAAAAGGCCTGCACAAAACCACCCTCAAAGTCTCGAATAATACCCCCTCCCGAACATAAACCATCAATTGAAGAGCCATCTGTATTAAGAGTAAACTGATGAGCTGTAGAAGGACCCCACCTTAACCAACGGCCTATCCTCGGAACATGAGTAACAACCGGCAAATGATGAGTTTCCATACCAATTTGAGCCATCCTACTAATATTAGATTTAGGGCGAAAAATCCTAAGCATGTCTTGCAAATCTCGAAGGATGCTTCGAAACATCTTCTCTAAACTCATCGGAACACTGTCAAAAACCGCTGAACATCTAGCTTTCCAAATCTCCCAACAACCAAACAAAAAGATACCCAAGAAGACCGCACCCAATTGATTAGAGACAGAAGAATTACCAATCCAACTATCAAAGAGATGTTGCATAATAACAAATTGATGAACCTTACCAAAAGGAATAGCAAACTTTTCCCAAATACCCTTTGCTATATCAGAATGCAAAAATAAATGGGAAACAGACTCACATTCGGGATGATTCAAGCAGCAAACACATTTAGAGATGATTAAAACACCCTTCCTATGTAATGCTAGATCAACCGGAATGGCACCATGAAAAAGTTTCCAACCAAAACCACTAACCTTGGTAGGAATCCAAGGTTGCCAAACACGCTTTGCCCATCCCAAAGACGGCCACCTGCTGCGAATTAAGTCCCAATACGCTGCTGTAGAGAAATCTCCCGAGTTGGTTAACATACAAATCACCCTATCCTCCTTATCAACACAAGAGACAGCTAAACATATCCGGGCGATGCGGCGAGTCCATAAACTGATCAGCTTGCGCCATAGCAGTATTGACTGTCAAAACCATGTCAACCGGCCTGGGACCTTCCAGCACCGTACCACACCAGTTCGTGCCCCAGAAAGAAATCTCTCCTCGCCCAACAATCCATCTCGAATTCTCCAAAACAGTAGGCATTTGCTTCATAACAACCCGCCAACTTCGAGACGCTGATCCTGGTAAAATAAAACCATCAAACTGTTTATATTTGCTTGAAACAAATCTGGCCCACAGACTTTGACCCTGAATAGCACTCCAAGCCATCTTAGCATGCAACGAATCCATAACCTGCGAGAGAGATCGAAGACCCAATCCCCCTTCCTATAAAGGACGACAGACCACCTCCCAACTCACCCAATGAGCTCTACGACACCCATTAACACTCCATAAAAAATTAGCCATTGTCCTCTCAATACGCTGAATAACAACTTTGGGAACTGTAATCGCAGAAAAGGTATATATCGGAATGCTACTAAGAACAGATTTAAGCAGCACAATCCTTGCCCCAAAAGATAGCAGCCTAGATTTCCATCCATTGACACGCTTAAGAACCCTTTGCTCCGCATCCTCAAAATAAGATCTTTTGATACGCCCTTTAAATAGAGGAATACCCAAATACTTCATTGGAAATTGACGCTGGAGACATCCTGACCACTGCGAAATAAGCTGAATCTTGCTCCGTGGGCACCTGTTAGAAGCATAAAAACCACTCTTCTCCAAATTGATCAACTGGCCCGAAGCTGCCTCATAATTCTTAAAAACTTTTCTCAACCCTAAGATGGAAGATTTACCGGCATTGCTGAACAACAACATATCATCGGCATAAAGTAAATGAGAAATGACCAAACCCCTTCTACCATGATTATACGGATAGATAGCTCGATCATTTATAGCCTTTTTAAGATTGAGAGACAGAACTTCCTGAGCAATAATGAAAAGAAGAGGAGAAAGAGGATCACCTTGATGAACCCCTCGAGTAGACTTAAAAAAGCCAAAACTATCCCCATTTATGCGAAAAGAATACCACACATTATTCAGCAGTCTTGCAATCAAACCACAATTACCGTCATCAAAACCAAAGGCTCGGAGAGCCTTAAGGAGAAAGTCCCATTCTAATCTGTCATAGGCCTTAGACATATCGAACTTGAAAACAACATTTCCACCCCGAACTTTCCTGTCAATCTGAGAAACTAACTCATGGGCTAGAACGATATTCTCCTGAATGTTTCTCCCTTTAACAAACCCCGACTGTTCTAGAGAGATAATATCAGGCAAGAACTGAGCAAGACGAGAAGCAACAATGCGCGAAATTATCTTACAAGCAAAATTACACAAACTGATTGGTCTCAAATCTCCAAGGCCTGTCGGACGATCAATTTTTGGAATTAAGACCACAGCTGTAGCAGATAAACCCCGGGGAATATTCCCTCCCAAAAAGAATTCCTGAACTGCCGCAACAACCTCCAATTTAATGATATCCCAAAGAACCCGAAAAACCAACCAGAAGCCATCTCGTGCCGAAGCTCTATTAGGATTCAATCCGTAATAGCCTCCCAAATCTCCTCCTCCGATGGAATTTGGGATAACATATGATTGTTCTGGTCCCCTATTTTAACCTCAACATTAGCGAATAAGGAATCATCCATTCTCGTTCTGCCAGAAGTAAACAGCTCAGAGAAATGCTGAACAGCTAGCCCTCCAATCTGATTATTATCCTCACACCAAACTCCATCCGATAACTGAATACGAACCTTATTCATACGGGCCCTTTCTCTAATACTTGCATGGAAAAAAGCAGTATTACGCTCACCATCATTAAGCCAAGAAATTCTAGCCTGCTGCTGACTCATTTCCTCATCCCATTTAATAAGTTGAGCCACTTGCCGTCTGACTTCCTCCAGTTGACTAGCCACTTCATCATCCCAATTATGCTGTAAACTAACCTCCAATCGCAACACACTATCCTGATAAGAAGCAAGCTTGCGCTGAACATGACCAAACACATTCCAATTCCAATGTTTCAATTCCTTCCGCAACAGCTGCATCTTACGGAAAAGAATATCCATAGCAGTACCAGTAACCGATCTTTCCCACTGAGTTCGCACAAAATCTTTAAAGTCTGGATGATCTAACCACATGCGTTGAAACCGAAAAAAACCTTTCGGTTTAGCATCATCAGAAAGCTCAATTAACAGCGGAGAATGATCTGAACAAATCCTACTCAAATGCGTCACCTTTAAGTTCGGATACAACCCTTTATATTTGCCATTAACAAGAACCCTATCCAATCGCTCCCAAATCCTGTCAACCCCATTTTGATTATTACACCAAGTATACGTGCTACCTTCAAACCCCACATCAGTCAACCCTGCTTGATGAATAAAACCATTAAAATCCTGCATACTGTTAGCATCATACGGAGCTCCTCCTAACTTTTCGGAAGAAAGAGAAATTGTATTAAAATCACCCCCAACAAACCATGGATCACTAGTATGCATAGAAAAATCTAATAAATCATTCCATAGCTCCAATCTGTCCTCACGGGTGCATTTTGTATAAACAAAAGAAGCTATCGCGGAAAACTTTTCCCCAAACTGAACATGAACTGTAATATACTGATTAGATGCCGCCACAAGCGTCACATGCAGACACTCATCCCACAAAAGCCAAATATGCATATTAACAGGATTGGCATGTAAAAAAATTTTAAACTTCAACTTTCGAGCGATTTTACTAAGACGAACACCCTGAATTTTAGGCTCTAAAATCACACAAAGCATGGGATTATGTTGTTTCATCAACGTTTTAAGATAATCCACTGTATCTTTATTTCCCACCCCTCTAGCATTCCATATTATAAATGACATGAGAAACAATTAAGCAGAAACAACCTGGGCCTTACCAGCAGCCCTAGTAACACGTTTATGAGATTTTAGCCTCGCAACATTACGCTTCTTTTTTATAAATTTCTGAAAATCAGGCCTAATAGAAACCTTACCCAAAGCTGATATCGAGGACGAACGAACCAAGGAGCCGGGAATTTCTTGTTTGAAACCATCCACAGAATGAGCCTTCCTGTTTTGAATCTTAGCAGTTTGCAAAATATCGCCCCAAACCTCCGGAGAAGCCTCCTGAATTTCATCCTGAAGCTCCGCCAAAGCAGCAAAAGAGTTCGAAACAGTCGGCATGCCAATACCTTCAACTACACCAGCCTGTTGCTCAGTTGTTTCTGGATCCTCTTGCCCGACAGTCTGTTGTATATTCTGGACACAGCAATCTTGAGGAATCTGTCCAGTACCCTCTTGTAGCAGCTCACCATTAATCTGATTTCCAGAACGTGCCTCAGTCTTGTGCTCAATCCCGTCTTCAGCAACCCCAGAATTGTCCTTATTAGCCTCTTCATTGCGCACATACCCAGCAGCATCACCATCTGTCTGTAGCAACACAGTGTCGATAAGACCATTATTAAGCACCTCATGGGAAATCCGCATATCATCGTCCATAATATTAATTAATTCCGTATCGACCACTCTTTCCATACTATCTTTTGTCTTCGATGTTGCGTCCACCTTAGGCTCCTTACCCACATTTCTTTGACCCCAATGTTGTGTCATAGTGCGTGGCTTAGTCTTGCTCGTATCCAAACCATCCTGTCCCCGAATCTCTTCATGCCCACTATCTTTACTAACCGCCACCTTCTTCAACAATTTACCACCCCCACGTTGCTTCTTCCGACAATCATCTTCAATATGCCTAAGCAAGCCACAGCCGTCGCAATAAGCGATATTACCTTCAAACACCAAATTTTGCCAAAACCCACATTCTTTAGTAGTGCCAATCCAAATGCTATTAGGGAGTTCGACGGAAACATCCACTTCTACACAAATGCGGGCATGCATGGGCTGTGTTAGAGACAAAGTACGGTCGTCCACACGCAAGAACCTACCAAACGAATTGCCAATACGTTGCAAGTAGGCTGGATGGAAGTAAGGTAAAGGCAAATGAGGAAGCCGAACCCAAACAGCAACCATTGGGCAATCCTTCCTGAACGTAAAGTCCGACGACCACCGAAAAGAACGAAACATGCAATTTTCTATCATATGGGATTCCTTGGAAAGGGCCCTTACCATATCCTCATTGGATGACAAATGCACTATCACATGTCGGGGGTCTAATAAGCCGGCAACAAAGCTCCCTGTTAACTGCCAAAACCTGGCGATATGATCCTTGATAGCATGGAGGGGGGGTCGCCCTACAGAAAACTTCAGTATAATGGTGTTGGCAAAGGATTTCTCAGCAGCCTCTATCTCTATTGCGGTAAACAAACACCCAGGCTTGCTATCGACAGTGATCGGGGTGCGAGGAGGTAGTAGGAGATCACGCAATGTTATTACCTTGTTAGGATTGGCACACGCTGTGGCCGGAGCTCCCTATGTGACCGCCGCCGCATATGTGATCTTAGGGAGATTCGCTGGCCCTCCATTAGGAACTGCTGAGGTCGTTCCCTGATTCAAGATATCCAGCGAAGGTACACCGGACGGCTTATCAGGTGGCATAGCCACCGAAACCCTAAGCGGGAAGAAACCCTAGGCGGAAAAAACCTAGGTCGTGAACCCTAGGTCTAGAGAGAAATTTTTATTGGGAGAGATCTGCTCACAAATCTCACTCAATTCATCTCTCTTTCTTTCTTTCCTTCACCCAAGGATTCAGCTCCAACTCAAATCTTAAATTTCATCTTGGTTACGCATCGGAGGATTCAGCTTGGTTATTCAGCTTTAGTTTAGTTTCAAATCTTATCGAAAAGGGGCAATGGCTTCATCATCAACAGCTCAATCGCGTGCCAGATCTCGCGAAGGTGTTCTATGATGTGATTGCAATGCTCCAGCTCCATTGAAGACCTCACGAACTGATAGTAACCCCGGCAAGCTCTTCTATGGATGCGCAAATTACAGTGTATGTGTATAATTGCATTTGATGAAACAAAGACAAAATTAGTGATTATTTCAGTGTTTGTGATTATTTTAGTTCTGAAAATTTGCAAATTACAGTGTTTGTGATTATTTCAGTTCTGGAAATTTGCATTATTGTTAGTAATGCACAAAAATTTATATAAAGTGCTTATAAATTCAGATATATTTTTTTTGCTTTATCTTTTAATGGGAAGAAATAAATAGAAAAAATATAGTGATAAATGTGATTATGTTTGTGTTTATGTGTTCATGCAGAAAACTTGCAAGGGTTGTGGATTTTTTGAATGTGCAAATGATGGAACGAAAATGAGCGAAGTTGTACTTGAATTGAAAGAGAAGTTGAACAAGGCTGAGATAAAGTTGCACAAGACAAAAGAAAGAAAAATGACACTAAAAAAAGAAGTGAAGAGGCTTGAATCAGAATTGGTAATGAAAGAAATGGAAATTGTATTACTGAAATCTCAAGTTAGGTCCAATTGGAATGTCAAGTTGTGGGTTGTGTCAATTGTTGTTTTGATAATTTGGTATGTGACTTTGAGTCAAAATGGTAGTGCTAGGCTTATGTTACCTAAATATGGTTGATTTTGTGTTATGTAAACAGTTTGTGATATATAAATGAATGCTATGTAAACAATTCATGTTATCTTATGTAATTTTTTGTTATGAATGTGAATGTGTAATCCACAAAAATTACAGAAAATCAGTAAATGAGTTTTTTCCCTTCTTGGGCATGTAGTTGTTGTGCACTTGAAAGGTATAATTGTCTAAACTTCTCTCAAGTTAAATGCTTGAATATACACAAACTGTTAATGATCACCAAAAAATACAATCTGTTAATCATGACCATACTTAACAAAAAGACTTCAGAATACACCAATGAATTACTCCAAGTTAAAATTCCCAAAGATCACCATAAATAACAACTCCAAGTTAAAGTTCAAACCTTGTTTACAACTTGTCCAAAACACATCACATTCATATTGAAACAAACTGTTAATCATCAGTCTACTTAACAATAAGACTTCAGACATTGTTTACAACTTGTCCAAAATATACCACATTCATATTGAAACTAACTCTCTTAATCATCACCGTACTTGACAAAAAGACTTTCAGATGTACCAATTGTCCAAAATACATAACATCCTTAACAACTTCTCCACTATTACTACACCAATTGTTACAGACCACTCCTTGTAATAAACAATGTTCGAAAAATCGGCCTAGGCGGGCGCCTAGGCGCTAGGCGGCCCCAAAACGCCGCGCCTAGGGCCAAATCGGGTAAAAAATCGCCAATGAAAAAAATTGCCGCCTAGGCGCCCGCCTGGCCGCCTAGTCGCCCGCCTAGCCGCCTAGCCAAATTGTAATTTTTTATTTTTTTTTTCAAAAAACAACATCGTTTTGGTTTAAAAAAATAGGAAAACCTAAGTTAAGTAAGTTTGTTTTCCATAATTTATATGTTGTAGTATTGTTATTTTGTTTTAAAGTTTAAATTTTGAAGTTTGGAGTGGATACTATTGAATTTGGTTTTAATTTTTTACTATTAATCTTGTAATGTGATCATTATTTTAGTTTATTTTTTCATATTTAGTTATTTACTATTGTTGCAGCAGGTATTGATTATTGAATTAAATTTTAATTTTAACTTTTGATCTTGTAATGTGACCATTACTTTTAGTTTATTTGGTTATATTTAATTATTAATATTGTTGCAGCAAGTATGGTATAAACTTATAGTGTAATTATGTCTCAATTTCTAGACCCCGCCTAGGCCCCTAGGCGCTAGGCCCTGCCCTGTCGCCTAGCGCCCGCCTAGCGATTTTTAGAACATTGGTAATAAATGGTAATTCTCCCCTCCACTTAAAGCCTTTATCACCTTTCCTAGGTGACTTTTGAGTCAAGTTGCTTGCACATTGAGATGTACCAACTGTTTCTGGATTGCTTGGGATTGCCTAGCTTGAGGAAACTGGTAAATTTGCTGGGATTTTTTGGCTTGAGGTAGCTGATGGATTTGCTGGGATTGCCTGGCTTAAGGAAGTTGGTTGACTTGGTGGTGCACAAGTATCCAAATTCACAGGCATAGATGCTCCAGGGGTCTACAAAAAAGGACAAAAAATTCAATGTTAGTTGAGGCTTTAATACGTTATGATAATAAAAAGGTACAAAATTCAAATAATTTAACTAAACATACTTTATAGAATGTTTCTCCACTTGGTGTAACATAAAGTCCACAAAAATCATGGGTTGGTTCTTGATTCAGAATTTTCCTGGGCCTTCCTCCCTTTCTTTTCAAACCTTCAGGAACAGGAGTCTTCTTCCTACCCTCATTCCTATGTTTAGTGTAAACCCTTTCAACATTAGTTTTTCCCTTTTCTTTAGGGGTACATTTTTTCTTTGAAGTACCAGCAGCCTAGATGATCACAATCCAAATAAATAATTGTCAGAACAAAAGAAGAAAGAAAAGAACAAAAGAAATAAGTAATGTTAAAATGTAAACAAGTATCTCAGATCCTCCCCCACTTGCATTTGCAGTTGCATTAGTACTAGCAGCCTAGAAGAAAAGTAAAAAGAAGAAAAATTAATGTCTTAACTTTACAGGTAAAAACAAAAAATAAGTAAATACTACAAAATAAAAGTACCTCATTTTGGACCCTTGGCTTTTTGCATCCTCTTTTATTATGCCCCATTTCATTGCAATTACTACAATAAATGTCCTTCCCTATTTGACCCACTTTTTCTGTGGCCCTACTTGTTTCTTTGGACTTTTCTTCCTCAGGTGCCTTTGTTCTCTTTTTCTTTGGCCTTTCTGGCATTGTCTTGTACTGTGGAGGCTTTAAAGGCTCATTTTCAGATTTTGGCTAGTTGGTTTCACCAGATATAGGTTCAATACTATATGCATATGACTTTAGAAACTCATCCTTCTTATAGCAATCAGCAATGTAGTCCTCTACCCTCTTCCCAATCCTAACCAACCCAGCAATTGCATGACAACATGGGATTCCAGATAAATCCCATTCCCTGCAAGTGCACTTCCTATTTTGAATGTCAACCACATATCCCCACTTCATGTAGTCAACTTAAAACTTCTTATTTCCATTATATGTGGCTCTCCACTTTTTGCATTCAGAAATATTTGTCTCAACTCTCTTTCTAATCCTAGGGCATATCACATTCCAATGTTTTGACATCCATTCCTTTCTTTTATGCAACCTAGTCATCATAGACATTCTGAGATGCTCCAACATATAAATGACTGGTTGACTCCTAGCCTCCACTAAAGACCCATTAAAACCCTCAGACATATTATTCTCACAATTATCACAATTAGTCAAAGTAGAGAAGAAAGCCTTGTACCACTTCACTGGATTTCTATTCATCAGATCCTTGTAGGCTTCTTCATCTAATTCCTTCAATTCATCACAGTTTTTATTGTACATGTCCATCTTTGTTGACCTTGCAATTGCCCAGAAATGACTCTTGTACTCAACACCTCTATAATTCTTTGACCAGTTGGCATACACATGCCTAGCACAGGCTCTGTGCTCACAGTTAGGCAGCATCTCAGCAATAGACAACACAAGTCCCTAAAAAAATTAATGCAAATCATAGTAGATAATTAATTAAAAAGTTTATTATATGCAACAGTATAAAGTTAAGAAAAAAGGTTTACAAAATAATTAAAAGTACCTTCTGTTGGTCTGAAATGAGGGTCCATCCCTATTTAGTCTATGGGATGTCGGCCATCTTTCATTTCCAAGTCCTTGATTAGATGACCAAGAAACCAACTCCAAGCTCCCTTGTTCTCCACTTGCACAACCCCCCAAGCAACATGAAACATTTGATTATTCCCATCCCTTCCCACTACAATTAACAATTCTCCTTTCATAACACCTTTAAGAAAGCATTCATCCAATCCAAGCACCTTCCTACAACTAGACAATAGACCTTTCCTCAGGGCATCAATACACACATAAAATCTCTGAAATACAGGACCATATGTAGGGTTGTTCCTGACACAGTACACTTCTATTGTACTACCCTCATTAGTCCTCTTCAACTCATCTCTATAATCCCATATTTTCCTGTAATGTTCTATCATTTAAGTAGCAACAGCATTCAATGCTTTTCTCCTGGCCTTAGAGCAAGTTGCTAAACTGACATCCAATTGAAAAGTTTCCATAATCTCTAGCCTCATTGATTCAAGTGTCCAACTAGGATTATTCTTGATTTTTGTATAGTATCTGGTGGCAATCCACTTTGTAGTAAGTTGTCTACTCTTTATAGTCTTGCTACACATATGGTTATGATTTATGGTACTAACCTTAAAAGTCTTCACTCCCTTGTCTTGACTTGCCTAAATCCTCTAAGGGCATATAGTGGAGTTCACCCTCCTTTTTTCATTCTTCAAGAACTTGAAATCTATGCTATTCAGTACTGCATATGACCTAACTGCCTCCTTAAACTCCTCTGAATTTTTAAATTGCATCCTTAATGAAAACTTGATATCTTTTGGATCAACCATTGGATTGAATCTTTGATATTTGGGCTTCTTTTTCTTCTTCCTAGGGTTTGCATCATCTTCACTTGAACTAACATCAGAATCAGTGTCAGCAATGAATTCATTCTTCATGGCATTGTGTTCCTCCTCAGTCATTCCAGTGTTTGCAAATGGATTTTCTCTATCAACTCAGCTGTTGGACATTCATCCCCTACATTCACTGACCCATTTCTCTTCATTTTAATAAATTTTCTTCTTGCATTAGCCACTTCCTCATCACTTGCTTCTATTGCATTACTTTCACTATACTCATTCTCAGATTCTTCTTCACTTTGTTGAACATAATTCTCATCTTCACTATTGTCATCAGAAGAAAGCCTTGTCTCATTCATATCATCTGCATGCAAAATTATCACCTCCATTCAAATTATCATCCCCATTCAAGTTATCCTCTCCATTCACATTATCTTCACCCTTTTCATTCACATTATCTTCACCCTTTCCATTGACATTATCTTTACCCTCTCCATTCAGGTTACCATCAGACCATGCTTTATTCCTCATTTCAGAATAACCCAAATCAGCTTGATCACCTTCTATTTCTAGTGATTTATCTATTATAACACAGTCTAAATTATCATCAATCCCACTTTCCTGTATACCAGCAATAACACCACCTACTTCAATATACTTATCCACATCATGTTCAACATAAATTTCTAAATATTCACAGTTTCCTAATGAAGCACACATCCCTCTAGTTTCAGAATCACTATACATTCTCCTGAGTCGATTATCTAAATTCTTCTGCAATTGCCCATCCTTTTGAAAGTCAATATTTTCTTCCGGCATTAAGTACCACAAACATTTCACATTATTATACTTCAACAACTTTTCAATGTCAGCCTTTAAAGAAACAAATGAGATGTAGTCTGCATTATTATTGTCAATTAGATCATAAGTCTCCCAATTGTATGTAAGCTCTTTATCTTTCACAAAACTACCCCCGTGATACACTATTATACTGAAAAGACCCATTCTGCAAAATAATAGCATACATATTATATAATTAAATACATTAAGTAGCATACAAGTAAAAGACACAGGAAAGAAAAAAAATTATTTTACATTCTGTAACTAGACGAGAAGAAAAAAAAAATGGCCCTTATAAAGTTTGTCCACCACTATGTCTTTCTTTTTGGACCACTTGTGACCACTCTATTTTTTAAAATTTAAGCATACAAAACAGCCACACAGTACGAGGGTGCTTTCTAAGCACTTGACCTATAAAGCATAACTTGACATACAAAAAAGTTTACTTTTGTAGATAATCAATCCATAATAAGTGGAAATCCACTTCATTCTACCAACACAAAAGCTCTAATTTCAGCCACAAGTAATACGTTGTTTTGTAAAACCCTAAATTCAAAGTCATACACGTAAAAGCCCTCAATTTCAACCATAATAGCAACACAAATTGTTTTTTAAATCTCTAACATCAAAGCAAACATAAATAAACCCTAATTTTTTTAACGATTTCAAACATTTTGTGATAATGTCGTACCTATTGCCAACGATGACCTCGATTCTTCAGAATTTTAGTTCAATGTCTTCGATTCTTCGCTATATCAGTTCAATGTCTTCGATTCTTCGCTATATTTCACTCATTCGCCTGTTCATTCGTCAGTTCATTCACTATTTTGTTATCTTTCCCTCTCGTACGTAAAAATGAAGAGAAGATTTGAACTTTACCGAATTAAAGGGGTAAAGGGTAGTTTATGCATTTTTTAAAAAAACAAATGGAAAAATAGACGTTAACGGAGGAAAGGGAGAATCTCTTAACGAAATGTAAATTGACTGACCAGATTGTATTTTTTTTAGTGGAGGGATTAAATGCATAAATTTAATAAAGCCGAGGGACCAAATAATTATATAATTTTTGATAAAATGGTACTCCCTCTGTCCCTAAATTATTGTGTTCTTTTCCTTTTTCGTCCGTCCCAAAATAATTGTCTTGTTTGAAATTTTCCTTTTTAGAACATCACTTATACTATTTTACCCTTACTTTTTCTTCCTTCTTTAATTATGGGCTACATAAATATGGGCATTAAAGGAAACAACACACTTTTTCAATATTATTCCAATATTAATAATCAAGTCAATTAAATTTTCTGTGCCGGACCGACCCAGACAATAATTTAGGTACGGAGGGAGTAACTTTTTTCGAATGAAATACCCATTCCCATCCATAGAATTCCACGTCCCTAAACAAACCTTTCGTCGTGCGACTGTTTCTACGTTTTTACTTCTGAGCTGTCCGCAGCAGACTCAAATCAAAGTCTCTCTAGTCTTCTCCTGTACAACCCACTCTTTCTCTCCCTTTAACGAAATGGACTTGCAGTCGGCGACGGAAACAATGGCCGCCGGAAAGGATGAAGTTGCGTCGGTGGAGATAGTGAAGCCCCGAACGGACAAGAGAGAGTACAAAAGAATAGTTCTCCAAAACTCTCTTCAAGTCCTACTCATTAGCGATCCTGATACCGATAAGGTCTTTCCATTCTAAATTGTTCGAATTCTAGGGTTATTTAATTTTAATCATCAATTGGTTGCTTTGAACTGAAAATTAAGCTGTCAGAGCTTGAAGAATTGAATGTGTGTGTGTTTTCTGGATCAGTGTGCTGCTTCTATGGATGTTGGGGTTGGTGCTTTTAGCGATCCCGAGGGTCTGGAAGGCCTTGCTCATTTTCTCGGTGAGCATTGTTAAATGGAAAATTCTCTCTCTCTCTCTATATATATACATATATATATATATATATTATATATACACATACATACATATATGGTGGAGTATTCGATGGTTAATTTATCATTCTAACCATGAATGGTTACTGTTATATCAACTATTGGATCAAAAATCAAAGGTTGAGATTAATTGCATTTTCCAAATAACTATTAAATTTTAGTCATCGATTTTGGATCTAATGAGTTGGTGGTGAGATGAAGTAACCATTGAAAACTTCCTTTCATATATATATATATATATATATATATATTTGTACAACATTTTGACGCTTTCGATTTTTCTGCTAGTGTAGAATTGTTCTTGTTAAATTGGAGAACTTATCCTATGAGCTGCTCATGCCATGATTCAGTGTTATAACAGTTGTACATTTAAGGGATTACTGTATATCATGCTTTATTCTTTAACACCTATTTTCTTACTTCATTTGGAAAGCTCGGGTGCCTCTTCTAAGTAGGATGTCAACTTGGTTGATTCTTATCAAGCTGAATGCGAATGACATGCTTCACCTCCGTAGACTTTACTAGAGGATTTCTTCGGATTGGTCTGCAATATGTAAGACCTCCTCTGAACCTCATGGGATTGGTCCATGATGTGTAAGACCTCCTCTGAAGCTCGCAATCACTTATTTTTACATTGTGAGGTGCCTGGTATCCTTGGTACAGACTATTTGGAGTCGCCGGGGAGGTTTGGGTTTGCTGTGGTTCTATCTCGTCTTTCCTTCCTATTAAACTTTGAGGGTTCGGGTCCTTTGGGATAAGTGGAGGTTACAACTTGTTGAGACAATGTCGGGTTTTTGCTGTTTGGTGCCTCTGGACTGAACGGAATGCCACGACTTTGAAGAACTTTTAAGAGTTAACCTTGTTGAGGTCCCTCAAATGGGATAGGGTGGTTCATCTGGCTTCCCTATAGGTGTTGGCGAGAGGTGCCTTTTGTTGGGTTCCCGTCTCTGTTATTCAAAGAGATTGGAATGCTTTGCGTTTCTAGTATTTTAGCTTTTTTCTGTTTGCTTTTCTTGATGAATTTCTGATTCATCTTCTTGTAATTTTGTTCTCTTCTGATTTCTCAACATTGGTAGTTTTTTAATTTACAGCTATCATTTGTTTGTAATCTTCTAAATGGTTTTAGGTTATAGAGACTTCTCCAATATAGTGGTTTTACAGTATATAAATGGAGGATGATGATCTTTAACTTCACATTATTGATAAGATAACATATGCAATAAGGAGAACTAAGACGGAACCTAAACTGGTATTGGAATCTTTGCAATGCCATAGAAATTTGACCAGATTGCTGGTAGAACCAGCCCCTTCTTGTTATGTTTAAGAGTAGTGCTTATGTTAGTGCATAGAATTTGAATAGGTGGTCTAAATTGTATAATTATTTTGGGTTATTAGTGCATTGGATTTACTGGTGCTGCAAAGTTGTTTTTTCTTGCAGGTTATAGTACCACAAATATTTTCAGCTTATTTGAGTGTATGAAGTAGCTATATTATGCGTACTTAGATACATGCTTTCAGGCACTAAATCTTGGTACTCCTAATTTTAGTGTGTAAGCCTATGGAGGAGGTTTGATTGGCTTCAGGATTCAAATCTAGCCCTTAGGAATATATCCATATATTGCATGTTGATAAGCTGCTTTGACGCTTTCCTTGTAAACCACATTATATTTGGCATAGAGTGATTAAGAACAAGTTCGGCATGTATCAAAATGGTTAGGATGTTAGCATTGGGAGATCAGTTACCCATAGGAGCCTTGGAAATTTATTTTTTAGTGCTACCCCTTGATTTTTTCCTCACACTCGCTTTTGTGTGGGCAACGGTGCCAACATTCAATTCTGGGAGGATGTATGGGTGGGGAAGGTTCCTTTTGCGCAGTGCCTTTTCTCGACTGCTCCGTCTTTCTTCACTCCATATTTTCCCGATTCGGCCTTTCCGGTCTGGTGGGGACCCCCTTCCTGGAATTTCCACTTTTTCTGTAATTTACATAATTGGAGGCCCTTGTTTAGCTTGATTTCCTCCCTCAAGCACGTTTCTCCTGTAGTTCTCATTCTCAATGCTTGGAGAAGGGGGGGGGGTTGTCGTTTTTTTTTCTTTCTCTCTTGATTCCTTCGCCTGATCTTTCCCTATCTCTTCTATCATTTGAGAAGCTAAAGTTCCTTTCAAAGTTAAGCCTTCAGTTGGACTTTTGCTCTTAGTTAGCTCAACACCAATGGCATCTTGAAGTTTCATAGACCATAGAAGCAGAGCTCTCTGTACTCTTGTGTTATGTGTAGGTGTGCTTCTGAATCTCATGATCATTTATTTCGCCACTGTCGAGGTGCTCAGTTCTGTGGAATAATTTGTTTGATGTGGTGGGAACTTGGGTGAGTCTGAGCTTGATCTCTGCTTTTCTTCTGATGCGGGTCAAAGGTTTTGGCAGAGAGACTGATGCTAGGGGGTGTTCGCTATTTGTAGGGATCTGGATGGAGAAACTCTAGGATTTTCAGGGATCAGGAGTTACCTTGGACTCTTCAAGGAAACTCCTTGTTGGAGAGAGGATGTATACTGCATATAGTTTCTCTGTGGGCTTTGGTCTTGCAGAGAGATTGGAGTGCTTTAATCTCTTCGGCAGAGTGTGTACCAGTACTAGATTGTTTCCTCGTTTTAGTGTGGCCAGTTTTATCAGATTGAATGTAGAAGTTATAGATTGTATTTAATCGTAGACTAATGAATTTGGACAGAGAGGCTAGGGTTAAATATGAATCAACTGGATATTTTTGGTTTACATCGGAGCGTTTTTACTTCTTCATTATACTGCTGTTGTCTTTGTATCTTATCTATTATATATACCTGTTGATTTGCAATTTCTTTTGTTGCAGAGCATATGCTGTTCTATGCAAGTGAAAAATATCCCTTGGAGGATAGTTATTCGAAATATATTGCGGAGGTACTAGCTCACTGACAATCTATTATTCTTGGCTCTTACTCCCATCGATGTTATTTTCTCTAGATTAGCAATGCAGCTTTTTCTCCCTTGTCTGCTCTAGTAGGAAAAGGAATTTGAACATGGGTTTGCCTAGATATTCTGGCCATTTGAATAAACCAATCAATTTGAGAACTGACCTTAATCTCTATTATTTTGGAAAATAGTGATGGGTAACCTTTCATGGGAGTGCTGTTAAAAGTTCTGAAAAGTGAGAACTCATCCAAGAGTTGAAACTTTAGCAACTAGCATAAATAATGCAGATAACTCCTACGCAGTATTGTTGAGAATTTGATGTGGGAAATTTGTAAGAGTTCAGCACGATCTGTGGCAGCAGAAAGAAAAGGGAGTTAGACTTAGTCTTTGATGGTTTTGCTGCCAAAAGTTGGTGAAAAGTCCTGATTCGCTTGTGTACGATTGGATAAGGATAAAGAGTAGGAGCGTGCTGCCTGCCTATGGAACAAAGGAAGGATATGTTTGGCATTTGGAGTCTGTTCTGGATGCTATGGACAGCACCCATTGGCTGGCTTAATGATCTGGTAGTAATCTGGCTGGGTTCAGTCTGTTACATGGACTCGCCTGCAAGGATCCTTTACGGGTGCGGAGATCCGACCTGCCAAATTTAGTATAAAACTGCCACACCCACACCCACACCCACACCCACACCCACACCCACACCCATTCCCTTACCCATATCCATACCCACACCCATACCATACGAATTGGATACAGGTACTTTGGCAAAAACAAAAGATCCTGTTAACGTAGGGTTCAGTGTTCAATAGAAGGCATTGGTCAAAACGGTGTTTCTTTTCATGGCTAGGAAGATGAGGTTCAGATCTAATTTGTGTCCGATTACACCTCAAAGAATCTGAATCTGACACAAACCCCAAACCCATGTCATAAGGGGGGCTCGGTTAACTCTAGTAAAGAGCACTCTGTCTAGCTTACCGACTTATTTTATGTCAGTGTTCGGAATCCCTAGTTCTGTGGCTCAGAGATTAGAGAAGTTCGAAAGAGATTCCTTATGGAAGGTCCAATGGTCAAGCGAAAGTATCACCTTGCCAGTTGGGCTACTGTGTGTTCCGATTTGAGAGAAGGTGGCTTAGGGATTATGAATTTAAGGCTTTTCAATAAGGCTTTGTTGGGGAACTGGTTGCGGAGATGCATGGTAAATAGAGATGCCTTTTGGTGAAGAGTAGTGGTTGGTAAGTTTGGGGAAGGTGAGCATGCATGGTTTCCCAATACGGTTTCTTCTAAATTTGGGGTGGGAGTCTGGAAAGGGATCCGACTTAGGTGGGACTTGTTCTTGCGAAACATCATGTTTGAGATAGGGAATGGCTCTCGCCTCTCGGGTTCGATTCTGGACAGATGAGTGGTGTGGCATCAGAGAGTTTTGGAGGACTTGTCCTAATCTCTTTAATGTTTCTGTCAATAAAGAGGAGATGGTGAGCTTTATATTGAGCTTGGAAGAAGGCAGACATACTTGGAATCCTACTTTTAGAAGGAACCTTCAAGACTGGGAGATGCAGTCTCTCTCAGTGTTTTTTGAGAGACTATATTGGTTGCAGATTTTGTAGGTACGTGCAGGAAAACTCTCTCAGAAATGCATCATGACCAGATCACCTTCAGCAAATGCCTTAGAGTGCCTATAATCATCAACATCATTTTTGAACTTAACATGAAAGGCCTTCAATTTCTATCGAACTTCAGCCTTCTTTCTTCTCAGTCATACCTCATTAACGATGCCATGCCATATGCTTAGTAGCCAACAACATGCTCTATCATGTCATGGCGGCTACAGTGAAGGTTCCAAATAAAGGGTGTGTATGATGTGGAGGTTGCTGGCACGCATCCTCAAATAGGATTTGCGAGTAGAGCTGCTAACCATGTAAGCAAACTCAGAGCTAAAACCTGATTGGACTGCGGTGATCTATTGCTACACAAAGAACAAACAATTGACTTCAAAGAACAATCAACCATCAAGTCCAACTGACTACTGTTTGTCTATGAGTTGAAATCATAGTTATTAAAGGCGATCAAGGCGAGCGCCTCAGGCGAGAGGCGAGGCGAGGGTATGTCGCCTCAAAAATCTCAGGCGAGGCGATGTTAGAGAAGCGACCCCAGGCGACCGCCTGTTTCGCCTAGGCGCGAGGCGAGAAGCGAGCAAAGGCGACGCTTGGTGAACTTTGGCCAGATTTCAAAATTTTTTTTTTAGATCTAGATTTATTTTCTTAGATCTAGACAAATCTACTAAATATTTGCCCAATCCAAGGCCACATTTGTCATCTCCTTGAGAAGGCGATCAAATCCATGTAATTTTTACGGCCAGATCTCGCCGGTGGCCGGCGCCAGAATCTCGCCGGACTGAACAGAAAAGGTCGCCGGAGAGTGTACAGCTCAGATTCAAAGTTGGATGGGTGATTTGAAGAAGATACAGATGGTTATTGTTTATATTTTTGAAAATCCACCTTTTAACCTTTGAATTTTCAAGAAATTCAAGAAAAAAATGTAATTCTTTGTTTAAATACATAACTTAAAAGTTAAAAATAGGGTTATTATTATTATTTGTGGACTAAGTTACATAAAGTATTTTTATTTATAAATAGTTTATGAAAAAATCTACAACATATAATATTTTTAAATTATTTTTTCTTAATTATCTCCTTGTTCGCCTTTTGCTCGCCCGCCTCTCGCCTCGCCTCTCGCCTTGAAAAAGTACCTCTCGCCCGCCTCTCGCCTTTAATAACTATGTGCTCACCAAATTTCAATGGTCGAAGACGTTAGGGATTTTCTTCTACGTAGTGTACTGGAAAAAGAAGTAATTCAAATGAATAATATTCTTATGTCTTCCAATTTCATCTAATGGATGGGATTTATAGGTAGCCAAGTACTTATTTTACTGTTAGGAAAACAACAGAAATCAATATTAGTATATCTCTATTAGGGAAGTATAATAATCTACTAGAAGATAGAAAATAAGTCCTAAAAATATTTCAACCAAATCTTTTGACCAAGAATCTTGTGAGCTTCTCCTACATCGATTGCAGTGTCATAATCTCCCTTAAATCCTTGGTGTTCTCATCAAGGCCCAACTACCCAAATAGTCTACAAGACCTTCCTTAAAAAATTGATGGTCAACCAGGGTCCATTGCCATTGTTTAACCCTGTTATGCAGGTCATTGCATTGGCATTTAGCCCCACTTCCTGTTGGGGTCCATAATAATGGACCTGCTTGAGCTCTCATGACTGCAATCTCAAGTCGACTTTGATATAGTTCTAACACAGCCTGAGTTTGAGAGCCCGGCTCCTGACCGATGCCCATCCATCAGCCCACTATGTTACTTGGACTCTTTAGTTTTGACAAAGTACCCTTGTTGACGTGACATGACATGACATGATATGAGTATGCTTTTCACAGTTGGACACCTACATTTTGTGTTAAATCTTAAAGTTTTGGCAGATCAGACACCTGTATCTGCACCTGTATCTAGTCCTCGTACCGCAGTCCAGGTAACATAGTCACCCCAAAAAACATGTGGCCAACCGTCTGTGGATATTGTTGGTGCTCAATTGCAATAGGTGGTCTTATATAATTCTACAATCCTAGATCCACTTCTTATGGGTTAAATGTTGACCAACCCAAAATTTTTACTGTGGGCGCATATAAATAGACGTGGAAAAACATATAAGCATATATCACCACCTACTACCATCAAGCATCAACAATATTTTGGGACTTTGTTGGGTGAGCTTGTTGAATTGATGTGCTATTTGGATTAGTAGTGGTTGGGCATTGGTCAAGGTCATGCTCAAGAGCCGGATCTTGACATAATTGTATCAGAGCCATTTGGGGACGGAGTTGACGTGGGCTTGAGTAGGACCCATTGTTATGGACCGAATCTATGAGGTTATATGTTGGTACACTAGTGTGGACCCCGACGATGAGATTAAACATTGGTGGCGAGTCTTGCAAGATTCAAGTTGGCCATCCATCAGGGACGGGAAGATTGTATTACCCCAGTCTCACATTGACAGTGTGAAAGTTTGAGTAGCTTATGAAGGCTTGAAGACTAGCTATCAGCAATCTGGGATCAAACATTTAATGGAATTATTTTAGGTTATTTGGTCAGCTGCCATGGTTACAGGAAGAGGCCGAATTCACGTTATAAGCTCTATGAAGAGTTGTTCGAATTCTAGGAGCATCTGAAAGCTTATGTAAAGCATGGAGCGGTGGTTTTCTTGTTTTATGTTCATTGTAATCTGACTAGAGCAGGACCGGATAGTTGTTGTGGCACTTACACTTTTCAGATTCTACTTGTCATGGGAAAGTGGGCAGATTATTCTTTCTGATTTACTTCCTTTATGTGACTTGTTCTCTGTTGGACATTTACAGAATTCTTCACTAGGCTTGTATTTTACAAAATTCCTGGTGTAGGTCATTTATTCAATTTGTACACAGCTTCTGATCTTCCAATGGCACGCATTGGTGCTCTTTCTTTTCTTTTGTAGTTCTACTTTATTTGTTGTAGAAAATTGTTTTACTTTTAGTTTATGTGATCTAGATACATTAATTGGATATTCGATTCTTCGATTAAATGTTCTTTCTGAAATTACCAACTCCTTTCTCTTAACTTTGCATGTGCTTCAACACTTTGATTCATAGCATGGTGGTAGTACAAATGCCTTTACATCTTCGGAGCACACCAATTATCACTTCGATGTTACCACCGACTGTTTTGAAGAGGCTTTGGACAGGTAAAAACTCTTTCTCATTTCTATGGAGTAGTTCCCCGCCTTTCTTAAAATCCATTGTTCTGTGTGTATCACGTTGTTTACTTTCCAGATTTGCGCAGTTCTTTATCAAACCATTGATGTCACCTGATGCAACCATGAGGGAAATAAAAGCAGTTGACTCCGGTTAGCATTTGTGTACAGATAGTTGATTTCTGGTTACTGTATATCTTTAATCCTGTTTCAGCAACCTTCCTCTCCCTTGTGCAGAAAACCAGAAGAATTTACTGTCTGATGCATGGAGAATGAACCAGGTTTTTTTATGTTTTCTGTGTCTCGGTACAACTCTAGATAGTGAGGGTTATGATTGAACTTTTAACGTACACTACTATCTATAAGATTGGCACGTGTCCTCGCTGCTTATGGTGTGCCATGTGAGTACCGACACCTTCTCGTGCCAACTTGAAGATCTGATTTTTCCTTCTTTCTGACCTGTCCCGTGAAAAGTGGGATTTCACCTGTCTAAGTTACAGCATGTCAAAATTTCCCACTCTACTCACAAGTAATACGGGCTTCACCAAAATCCTTGTAGGTTGCCAAGGCTGCTATTCATGAGATTCATGCTAGCTCTTGGGAAAGGCTGTGGATGTGTCTCAGATTTGCTTCTTGTAGGATAATTGGATTGTTGCTACCATGTGCCCATCTCTTAAACTTCTTCCCTGATCATGATACTCTCTCTCTCTTGTTGGCCTAATGGCAGAACCATTCATGAGATTCACGCTAGCTCTTGGGAAAGGCTGTGGATGTGTCTCTGATTTGCTTCTTGTAGGACAATTGGATTGTAGCTACCGTGTGCCCATCTCTTAAACGTCTTCCCTGATCATGATACTCTCTCTCTCTCTCGTTGGCCTAATGGCAGAACCAACTGAAGTGAAATACTGACGTACTAGGCTATTAAGCTAATAGTACTTTAAAAAAGGTTAACTGACCATTACCTTCTCTTTCCCATCAAATCGTTTAACAGAAAGTTGAATTCTAAACTATTTTTTTGAGAGCATATTAACTGTGTGGCTAGTAGTAGAGCCACTTGGGAAACAGAAGCAAAAAATAAATAAAAAAAGGAATAAAGAAATTCATCACAGCCAAAATATAGTATGTTGGTTGTTGGCCAAATAAAATTAGTACATGTTATAAAATGATAGATATAGAATCACAAAGTCACAGAAAAGGAATGATATAAAGATAGAGAGAGAATTGAAGAAATATCAGAGAGAGAGAGAGAGAGAGTTGTATCTTTCTCTATTTTTAAACAATGAACCGATACATCCTTTTTATAGGTAAACTTCACCTAACCAATACTATTTATCAATAGTGATAACACTATTCATCAATAGTGATAACACTATTTATGAATAGTAAATCAATATTCCTATCCAGCCTATCCGAAGGAAATGTCACACAATGCGGCTGCAGTTGTTACAATATTGTACTACTATTGTGCTATAGTGTATTGTTATATTGTGCTACAATTTACATATTAATTATTCATAACACTCCCCCTTGGACGTAGCACTGTAAGTTCGATAAGTTTGCCTCGTTAAAAGCCTTAAGCCGAAAAACCCAGTAGGGAAAAATCGGACAAGAGGGAAAAAGAGTGCATAACTTAAATCTAAAACATGAGTGTAGGCTGCCTCGTTAAAACCCTTACCAGGAAAAACCCTATGGGAAAAAACCATGATAAGGGAAAAAGAGTACAACCATACGAGACCCCCCTCGAGTTGACAAGGATGATCATTTTTGCAAATCTCGTAGGTTCCGCATCCCAATATTACGAACATGCATTCTGAAGGTTGTAGTAGGGAGTGCCTTCGCAAATAGTTTTGCTGCATTGTCACTTGACCGAACATACTGAATATTAATTTCCTTGTTCTTTTCAAGTTCTTGAGTATACGAGAAGAACTTTGGGGGGATATGTTTGGTCCTGTTGCTCTTAATGTATCCTTCTTTCATCTGAGCAATACATGCAGCATTATTTTCAAGTATCACTGTCGGGTCTTTATTGACCGGTAGTCCACTGACGTCTTGAATGTGTTGAGTCATGGATCTAAGCCATACACATTCTCTACTCACTTCATGAAGTGCAATCATCTCAGCATGATTTGAAGATATAGCAACTAGTGTTTGCTTTTGAGAACGCTAAGATATTACTGTACCACCCATCGTGAAAATGTTGCCAGTCTGTGATCTAGCCTTATAGGGATTAGATAAATAACCTCCATCTGCAAACCCAATTATTTCATGCTTTGAATTGCTGGGATAAAATAATCCCAGATTGATTGTTCCTTGGAGATATAGAAATACGTGTTTAATCCCATTCCAATGTCTTCGAGTAGGGAATGAGCTGTATCTTGCCAATAGATTGGTAGCAAATGCTATATCTGGTCAGGTACAGTTAGCAAGATACATAAGAGCTCCAATTGCACTCAAGTATGGTACTTCAGGACCAAGTATTTCTTTGTTATCATCATAAGGACAGAACGGATCCTTTTCAACATTCGGTGATCGGTTAACCATGGGGCTAGTAAAGGAATTTGCCTTGTCCATATTAAAATGTTTCAAGACCCTTTTTCTATAATTGGACCGATGGACAAATATTCCACTATGTAAGTGTTCTGCAATTAAATTGCAAATGTATAATTAATATCATTTGCAATTAAATTGCAGAGATCATATCAGCACGTAGCCGTTACTCAAACCACGATCACGACCACGACCACGACCGCGACCACGACCTCAACTATATCCATGGTTACGTCCATGGTTATGATCTGATGATGTTGCATTCACTTAGGGAATGCAGTAGAGCCAGTAGGTCGTGATTCATGGTGATATATGTGGACCTATTCATCCAGCATGTAGACTATTTCAATATTTTATGGTATTAATTGATGCATCTAGCAGATGGTCACACGTATGTCTATTATCAACTCGCAATGTGGCGTTTGCCAGATTTCTTGCGCAAATAATCAAGTTGAGAGCACAATTCCCAGATTATATGATCAAGAAAGTTAGACTTGATAATACTGGTGAATTTACTTCTCAAGCATTTGATGATTATTGTATGGCAGTAGGCATTGATGTTGAACATCCAGTAGCTCATGTTTATACACAGAATGGTTTGGCTGAATCATTAATTAAACGTCTCCAACTTATCACGAGACCATTGATAATGAGAACAAAGCTTCCTATTTCTGTATGGAGACATGCAATTTTGTATGCTGCTGCATTGATTCGCCTTAGGCCAAGTGCATATCACAAGTACTCCCCATTACAGCTAGCATTCGGGCGAGAACTGGATCTTTCCCATCTTAGAGTTTTTGGGTCTGCTGTATATGTACCCATTGCTCCACTACAACGTACAAAAATGAGACCACAAAGGAGACTGTGAATATATGTTGGGTATGAATCACCTTCGATGATCAAATATGTTGAACCAAAAACAGGTGATTTTTACGGCTCGTTTTGCTGATTGTCAATTCGACGAAGGTAAATTCTCACATTTGGGGGAAGAAGGGAAATAGATGGTAAAGGATATGAAATGGTGTACATCATCATTATTACACCTTGATCCTCCCATCTAAGTTGCACGGATACAAATACGCAGATACGGATACGCGGATACGGGATACGGGAATACGGGATTTTTGAAAAATATAGGGTACGGGTACGGGGGGTTAATATGTAAATATTAAAAATATAAGGACCAAAAAGTAAATATAAGAAAATATAAGCCCAAATATAAAACTCAAACTCAAACTCAAACTCAAAAGGCGCAAGAAAAAACGAAAACCGACTTACCTAGACGACGCTAGGATTCGACGGCGAGGCACAGAGCAAATCGAAGGAAGTCGACGGCTTCAACGACTTACCTGGACGACACTAGGGTTCGACGGCGATGAAGGAAGTAGATCGACGGCGACGACGGAAGCAGATCGACGGCGGCGGAGGAAACAGATCGACGGCGGCGGAGGCTGTTTGAAGTCGACTAGGGTTCGTTTTGAAGAGTTGCGGTCTTTGAGAAGCAATCGACATCGACAGACGAAGGGATCGATCGTATAAAGCAAATCGGTAAGTGATATGTATCCAGTTTTGGACACGCGTACCCTTGTCCCGTATCCAAACTTTTCGAAAATTAAAATTTGGCCCCGGTACGTATTTTTAGTCGTATCCCTCGTATCCGCGTCGTATCCGTGTCCGACACGTATCTGACACGTGATACACTGACTTTGAGGCGTGTCCGTGCAACATAGCCTCCCACAAAGCAACGTGAACTAGAAGTTTAAAAGATCATACATTTGCAGAATATAGCAAATCAATTACCAGATGCATTTACAGACACAAAAAGAGTGACAAGGTCACATATAGCTGCTGTAAATGCTTCTGTTCGAATTGAAATTCCAAAAAGGCTACCTAACATCGAAATGTCAAATGAGTCCAAAATTCGCCTGAAGCGTGGACGACCAATTGGGTCTAAGGATACAAATCCTCGAAAGAGGAAAGGGATTGAAAAATTCAAATCAAATGAGTGTATTCCAGAAGAACACACGAATAAGAGAACCAAGGAATCCCTAAGGATAATCATCAGATTTTCATTAATTACATGAATAATGGAAAAATATGGAATCGAGATGAAATAGGGGAGATCAATGATATATTCTCATATTCAGTATCACAAGACATTAATAACGGGAATGAGGATCCAGAACCGAAATCGGTATCAGAGTGTCAAAAGAGGCACGACTGGATCAAATGGAAAGATGCCATACATATTGAATTAAATTCGCTTAACAAACGAAAGATATTTGGACCTATCGTTGTCACACCTGAAGCTGTGAAACCTATTGGATACAAATGGGTTTTTGTTCGAAAGCGAAATGAGAATAATGAGATTGTAAGGTACAAAGCTCGCCTTGTTGCACAAGGTTTCTCCCAAAGACCTGGAATTGATTATAAAAAAACATATTCTCTTGTTATGGATGCTATTACGTTCAGATACCTGATCAGTTTATCAGTTTCGAAAAATCTAGAGATGCGTCTCAGGGATGTAGTAACGGCATATTTATACGGGTCATTGGATGCCGATATTTACATGAGAATCCCTGAAGGAATCAAGTTGCCTGAAGCAACGAGCTCAAAGCCTAAAGAATTATGTGCAATTAAATTGCGGAGATCATTGTATGGGCTGAAGCAATCCGGGCGAATGTGGTATAATTGCTTGAGTGAGCATTTGTTGAAAAACGGATATGTGAATAATCAATTATGTCCGCGCGTCTTCATAAAGAAAACGACAGTTGAATTTGTAATTATCGCTGTCTATGTTGATGATCTGAATATTATTGGAACTCCAAAGGAGATTCAAGAAGCTGTTACATATCTGAAGGGAGAATTTGAAATGAAGGATCTTGGGCAAACCAAATATTGTCTTGGCTTACAAATAGAACACTTACATAGTGGAATATTTGTCTATCAGTTCAATTATACGAAAAGGGTCTTGAAACGTTTTAATATGGACAAGGCAAATCCCCTTATTAGCCCCATGGTTAACCGATCACTGAATGTTGAAAAGGATCCGTTCCGTCCTTGTGATGATAACGAAGAAATACTTGGTCCTGAAGTACCATACTTGAGTGCAATTGGAGCTCTTATGTATCTTGCTAACTGTACCCGACCAGATATAACATTTGCTACCAATCTATTGGCAAGATACAGCTCATCCCCTACGCGAAGACATTGGAATGGGATTAAACACGTATTTCGTTATCTCCAAGGAACAATCGATCTGGGATTATTTTATCCCAGCAATTCAAAGCATGAAATAATTGGGTTTGTAGATGTAGGTTATTTATCTGATTCCCATAAGGCTAGATCACAGACTGGCTGTGTTTTCACGATGGGTGGTATAGCAATATCTTGGCGTTCTCAAAAGCAAACACTAGTTGCTACATCTTCAAATCATACTGAGATGATTGCATTTCATGAAGCGAGTAGAGAATGTATATGGCTTAGATCCATGACTCAACACATTCAAGAAGCCAGTGGACTATCAGTCAATAAAGACCCGACAGTGATACTTGAAGATAATGTTGCGTGTATTGCTCAGATGAAAGAAGGATACATTAAGAGCGACAGGACCAAACATATTCCCCCAAAGTTCTCGTATACTCAAGAACTTGAAAAGAATAAGAAAATTAATATTCAGTATGTTCGGTCAAGTGATAATGCAGCAGATCTATTTATGAAGGCACTCCCTACTACAACCTTCAGAATGCATGTTCGTAATATTGGGATGCGGAACCTACGAGATTTGCAAAAATGATCATCCTTGTCAACTCGAGGGGGAGCTCGTATGGCTGTACTCTTTTTCCCTTATCATGGTTTTTTTTCATAGGGTTTTTCTGGTAAGGTTTTTAATGAGGTAGCCTACGCTCATGTTTTGGATTTAAGTTATGCACTCTTTTTCCCTCTTGTCCGATTTTTTCCTACTGGGTTTTTCGGCTTAAGGTTTTTAACGAGGCAAACTTATCCAACTTATAGTGCTACATCCAAGGGGGAGTGTTATGAAAAATTAATATGTGGACTGTAGCACAATATAACAATACACTGTAGCACAATAGTAGTACAATATTGTAACAACTGCAGCCGCATTGTGTTGACATTTCCTTCGGATAGGCCGGATAGGAATATTGGTTTACTATTCATGAATAGTGTTATTACTATTCATGAATAGTGTTATCACTATTGATGAATAGTATTTGTTAGGTGAAGTTTACCTATAAAAAGGATGTATCGGTTCATTGTTTAGAAAAAAGAGAAAGATACAACTCTCTTTGATATTTCTTCAATTCTCTCCTTATCTTTATATCATTCCTTTTCTGCGACTTTGTGATTCTATATCTATCATTTTATAACACATTATCAGCACGACTGCTCTAAGCTTACCTGAGCATTCCCAAAAGGTAAGAATTTTTTGCAGATATGTTTCTTTTATGATACTCTACTGGTTTGTTTTAATGTCGTATATCACCATGATTATAAAAAGGAATGGCTAAGCCTTCATCTCTGATATTTTGGTGAGATGACGAAATGAAATTTTATTATTTTACGCAATCTATATATATTGGTTGATGTTTGAGCGGAAATAACCCCAAGCTACAGGCTGAATATATATTATTATGAAAAGTTATGCTTTCTGTTTGCTATGAATAACATTACTACTTATTATCAAACACCCGCACGAAAGGTTTACCTAGTAATGTGGCGTGAATATAATATATGTACATAATATTAATGCATGAACCTATAATGTACCGTAAAAGTGTCTTTCATTGTCTTGACTTAAAATTTCCTTACTTGTGACTGTTTGTACATGCACAACTAATTAATGAGATGCAAATTTTTCTTAACCAACAATAGACTACTACCATATTAGGTTGAAAAAAATGATAAGGATCAATAAATGATCATTGACTTAAGCCGTTTGTTTTATACCAATAATAATAATAATAAAAACTTTTTACATTTTATTTTCTCTCTCCTCCAACGGCTACATAACGGCTAGTTAACGGCCACATTTTATTTTTACCCTATAAATACAACCGCGTTTCATTCAACAATTTACCCATATTTTCACCTTCATACAAATTCTCAATCCTTATATCTTTCTCTTCTTCAAAATGTTCAACCCACTCTTGGTATTCATTATCATACTGGTTGTCGCGTGCACCATATTAGTTTTTAGTGCTGATTATGCTTTAAATGATTTTTGGCTTTTTTTTCTCGGTCTTTGTATTATTTATTATATGTTAGCAATAGCAATAGCTTTCAACAAGTAATAATTATTGAGCTCATTTGCTTCTAATATAAGTAAATCTTTTATGTTTCTTGAATGCCAAAATATTAAAAATATGCATGTATATTTTGTTTTAGTATTTCACCGTGACAAATCTAGTCAAACTCGAATTTGAAGCACTCGATATCTCTGAAAAAAATTATATGTCATGGGTCCTAGATGCCGAAAGTCATCTAGATGCAAATGAAGATGATAATGCAACTATACAAAATAAGGCCAAAGCCATAATTTTTATCATTCGTCATCTAGATGAAAGCTTGAAAACAGAATACCTCACGGTGAAAGATCCGGTAATCCTTTGGAAGAGTTTGCAAGAAAGGTATGACCACCTGAAGTTGGTTGTACTTCCAAAAGCTCGTTATGCATGGATGCATTTGAGACTACAAGATTTTAAATCCATAAGTGATTATAACTCTGCAATGTTTAAAATTACTTAAAATTATGTGGTGAAAATATTACTGATGAAGATATGCTTGAAAAAAATTTCTCCACCTTTCATGCCTCGAGTTTATTCCTCCAACAGCAATATCGAGAAAAGGGTTTCAAAACATATTCTAACTTGATTTCGTGCCTTCTTGTGACCGAACAGAATAATGAATTGTTGATAAAAAATCATGAATCACGACCTACTGCATTCCCTGAAGTGAATGCAACATCATCGGATCATAACCATGGACGTAACCATGGATATAGTCGAGGTCGTGGTCGTGGACAAGGAATGGGAAGAAAATTCCAACCCTATAATAATAAGATCGATAATGGGGATAAACGAGGGAAAGGTGAGGGTGACACTAGTACGAATAAATATCAAAAGGATGATATTTGTTACCAATGTGGTATGAAAGGACATTGGTCAAGAACTTGTCGTACGCCAAAGCATTTTGTTAATCTTTATCAGGAATCACAAAAGGCCAAAGGGAAAAATGTTGAAACAAATTTCATCACGAGTGATTCTGATGATATCACTTATGGACTAGATGATATGAATTACATGTATATGGCCGATATGATGGTGAATTCTAAAGAAGAAAATGACTAACATGAGAAATAGATTTTCATGAGTAATCATATGTGCTTTTTTAATTAGTGTGGCATTTTCTTATGTACGAGTGTTATATGCTTTTTGTTTTTCCAATATGTAATGGTTCGTTAGGTATAATATTATTCTGAATTCTTAGTCTATATATATTTTGTGTTATATCTATAGTTATTAAAGGCGAGAGGGCGAGGCGAGGCGAGAGGCGGGCGAGCAAAAGGCGAACAAGGCGATAATTAAGAAAAAATAATTTAAAAATATTATATGTTGTATATTTTTTCATAAACTATTTATAAATAAAAATACTTTATGTAACTTGGTCCACAAATAATAATAATAACCCTATTTTTAACTTTTAAGTTATGTATTTAAACAAAAAAACTACATTTTTTAAAAAAAATTCAAAGGTTAAAGGTGGATTCTCAAAAATATAAACAATAACCATCTATATCTTTTTCAAACCAGCCATCCAACTTTGAATCTGAGCTGTACACTCTTCGGCGACCCTTTCTGTTCACTCCGGTGAGATTCCAGCAAGTTTCCGGCGCCGGCGCCATCCACCGGCAAACTTTCTAGATTTGGCTAGATGACGAATGTGGCCTTGGATTGGGCAAATATTTAGTAGATTTGTCTAGATCTAAACAAAAAATACGAAATCCGGCTAAAGTTCTACCAAGCGTTGCCTTTGCTCGCTTCTCGCCTCGCGCCTAGGCGAAACAGGCGGTCGCCTGGGGTCGCTTCTCTAACATCGCCTCGCTTGAGATTTTTAAGGCGACATACCCTTGCCTCGCCTCGGTCGCCTTTAATAACTATGGTTATATCTTAAAAAATATTTTACAACTATTTATTTATTTTATTTCTCTCCTTTATTTGAAGTAGACCATAAATATGTTTCAATCCAAAATTTGAGAAGGTGACTTGTGTCTTGCGGACAGCGCTACAACACATACTATACTTAAAGATAAGAAATATTTTTCTCATCAGAATATTGACGAAGCAAACGTCAATACTATATGCGGTAGTGCAAAGATAATTGAGGGATTTGGAAAAGCAATTTTCATAATGCCTGGAGGCACAAGATTCACGATAAGTAATGCATTGTTCTCTCCTAAATCCCAAAGAAACTTGTTAAGTTTCAAAGACATTCGTCTGAATGGATATCACATTGAAACTATGAATAAGGAAGATAATGAATATCTTTGCATTACATCAATCACTTCCGGAAGCAAGTGTGTTGGAAAAATTACCTGCTCTGTCATCTGGATTGTATTGCACAAATATAAGAATATTTGAATCATATGTTACTGTAAACCTGAAGTTTACAGAAACATTTAAAGCTTGGCATGATTGGTTAGGGCATCCTGGCTCAATAATGATGCGAAGAATCATTGAGAATTCTAGTGGTCATCCATTGAAAAACCAGAAGATTTTTCAATCTCATGAATTATCTTGTGATGCTTGTTCTCAAGGAAAATTAATAATAAGACCATCACCAACCAAAGTTGGTACTGAATCACCAACATTTTTGGAACGAATTCATGGTGATATATGTGGACCTATTCATCCAGCATGTGGACCATTTCAATATTTTATGGTATTAATTGATGCATCTAGCCGATGGTTACACGTATGTCTATTATTAACTCGCAATGTGGCGTTTGCCAGATTTCTTGCGCAAATAATCAAGTTAGAGAGCACAATTCCCAGATTATATGATCAAGAAAGTTAGACTTGAAATTGCTAGTGAATTTACTTCTCAAGCATTTGATGATTATTGTATGGCAGTAGGCATTGATGTTGAACATCCAGTAGCTCATGTTCATACACAAAATGGTTTGGCTGAATCATTAATTAAACGTCTCCAACTTATCGCGAGACCATTGATAATGAGAACAAAGCTTCCTATTTCTGTATGGGGACATGCAATTTTGCATGCTGCTGCACTGATTCGCCTTAGGCCAAGTGCATATCACAAGTACTCCCCATTACAGCTAGCATTCGGGCGAGAACCGGATCTGTCCTATCTTAGGGTTTTTGGGTCTGCTTTATACGTACCCATTGCTCCACCACAACGTACAAAAATGGGACCACAAAGGAGACTGGGAATATATGTTGGGTATGAATTACCTTCGATAATCAAGTATTTTGAACCAAAAATAGGTGACATTTTTACGGCCCGTTTTGCCGATTGTCAATTCGACGAAGGTAAATTTCCACATTTGGGGGAAGAAGGGAAACAAATAGTAAAGGATATCAAATGGTGTACATCATCATTTTTACACTTTGATCTTCCCACAAAGCAACGTGAACTAGAAGTTCAAAAGATCATACATTTGCAGAATATAGCAAATTAATTACCAGATGCATTTACAGACACAAAAAGAGTGACGAAGTCACATAAAGCCGCTGTAAATGCTCCTGCTCGAATTGAAATTCCAAAAGGGCTACCCAACATTGAAATGTCAAATGAGTTCAAAATTCGCTTGAAGCTTAGACGACCAATTGGTTCCAAGGATAAAAATCCTCGAATGAGGAAGGGGATTGAAAAACCCAAATCAAATGAGTGTATTCCAGAAGAATCAAAAGAACCAAAGAATCCCTAATTATAACCATGAGATTTTCATTAATTACATGAATAATGGAAAAATATGGAATCGAGATAAAATAGGGAAGATCAATGATATATTCTCATATTCAGTATCACAAGACATTAATAACGAGAATGAGGATCCAGAACCGAAATCGGTATCTGAGTGTCAAAAGAGGCACGACTGGATCAAATGGAAAGATGTCATACATACTGAATTAAATTCGCTTAACAAACGAAAGGTATTTGGACATATCGTTGTCACATCTGAAGCTGTGAAACCTATTAGATACAAATGGGTTTTTGTTCGAAAGCGAAATGAGAATAATGAGATTGTAAGGTACATAGCTCGCCTTGTGGCACAAGGTTTCTCCCAAAGACCTGGAATTGATTATGAAGAAACGTATTCTCCTGTTATGGATGCCATTACGTTCAGATACCTGATGAGTTTAACAGTTTCAAAAAATCTAGAGATGCGTCTCATGGATGTAGTAACGGGGTATTTATATGGGTCATTGGATGCTGATATTTACATGAGAATCTCTGAAGGAATCAAGTTGCCTGAAGCAACAAGCTCAAAGCCTAAAGAATTATGTGCAATTAAAATGCAGAGATCATTGTATGGGCATCCATGAGACGCATCTCTAGATTTTTTAAAATTGTTAAACTGATTAGGTATCTGAACGTAATGGCATCCATAAGAGGAGAATACGTTTCTTCATAATCAATTCCAGGTCTTTAGGAGAAACCTTGTGCCACAAGGCGAGCTATGTACCTTACAATCTCATTATTCTCATTTCGCTTTCGAACAAAAACCCATTTGTATCCAATAGGTTTCACAGCTTTAGGTGTGACAACGATAGGTCCAAATACCTTTTGTTTGTTAAGCGAATTTAATTCAGTATGTATGACATCTTTCCATTTGATCCAGTCGTGCCTCTTTTGACACTCAGATACCGATTTCGGTTCTGGATCCTCATTCTCGTTATTAATGTCTTGTGATACTGAATATGAGAATATATCATTGATCTTCCCTATTTCATCTCGATTCCATATTTTTCCATTATTCATGTAATTAATAAAAATCTCATAGTTATCATTAGGGATTCTTTGGTTCTTTTGATTTTTCTGGAATACATTCATTTGATTTGGGTTTTTCAATCCCCTTCCTCATTCGAGGATTTTTATCCTTGGGACCAATTGGTCGTCTACGCTTCAAGCGAATTTTGGACTCATTTGACATTTCAATGTTGGGTAGCCCTTTTGGAATTTCAATTCGAGCAGGAGCATTTACAGCGGCTTTATGTGACTTCGTCACTCTTTTTGTGTCTGTAAATGCATCTGGTAATTAATTTGCTATATTCTGCAAATGTATGATCTTTTGAACTTCTAGTTCACGTTGCTTTGTGGGAGGATCAAAGTGTAATAATGATGATGTACACCATTTGATATCCTTTACTATTTGTTTCCCTTCTTCCCCCAAATGTGAAAATTTACCTTCGTCGAATTGACAATCGGCAAAACGGGCCGTAAAAATGTCACCTGTTTTTAGTTCAAGATACTTGATTATTGAAGGTAATTCATACCCAACATATATTCCCAGTTTCCTTTGTGGTCCCATTTTTGTACGTTGTGGTGGAGCAATGGGTACGTATACAGCAGACCCAAAAACCCTAAGATGGGACAGATTCGGTTGTCGCTCGAATGCTAGCTGTAATGGGGAGTACTTGTGATATGCACTTGGCCTAAGGCGAATCAGTGCAGCAGCATGCAAAATTGCATGTCCCCATACAGAAATAGGAAGTTTTGTTCTCATTATCAATGGTCTCGCGATAAGTTGGAGACGTTTAATTAATGATTCAGCTAAACCATTCTGTGTATGAACATGAGCTACTGGATGTTCAACATCAACGCCTACTGCTACACAATAATCATCAAATGCTTGATAAGTAAATTCACTAGCATTATCAAGTCTAACTTTATTGATCATATAATCTGGGAATTGTGCTCTCTAACTTGATTATTTGCGCAAAAAATCTGACAAACGCCACGTTGCGAGTTGATAATAGATATACGTGTGACCATCTGCTTAGATGCATCAATTAATACCATAAAATATTGAAATGGTCCACATGCTGATGAATAGGTCCACATATATCACCATGAATTAGTTCCAAAAATGTTGGTGATTCAGTACCAACTTTGGTTTGTGATGGTTTTATTATCAATTTTCCTTGAGAACAAGCATCACAAGATAATTCATGAGATTGAAAAATCTTCTGGTTTTTCAATGGATGACCACTAGAATTCTCAATGATTCTTCGCATCATTATTGAGCCAAGATGCCCTAACCGATCATGCTAAGCTTTAAATGTTTCTGTAAACTTCGGGTTTACAGTAGCATATGATTCAAATATTCTTATATTTGTGCAATACAATCCAGATGATAGAGGAGGTAATTTTTCCAACACACACTTGCTTCCGGAAGTGATTGATGTAATGCAAAGATATTCATTATCTTCCTTATTCATAGTTTCAATATGATATCCATTCAGACGAATGTCTTTGAAACTTAACAAGTTTTTTGGGATTTAGGAGAGAACAATGCATTACTTATTGTGAATTTTGTGCCTCCAGGCATTATGAAAATTGCTTTTCCAGATCCCTCAATTATCTTTGCACTACCGCATATAGTATTGACGTTTGCTTCGTCAATATTCAGATGAGAAAAATATTTCTTATCTTTAAGTATAGTATATTTTGTAGCGCTGTCCGCAAGACACAAGTCACCTTCTCGAATTTTGGATTGAAACATATTTAATGGTCTACTTCAAATAAAGGAGAGAAATAAAATGAATAAATCGTTGTAAAATATTTTTTAAGATATAACACAAAATATATATATAGACTAAGAATTCAGAATAATATTATTCCTAACGAACCATTACATATGGGAAAAACAAAAAGCATATAACACTCGTACATAATAAAATGTCACACTAATTCAAAAAGCACATATGATTACTAATGAAAATCTATTTCTTCTGTTAGTCATTTTCTTCTTTAGAATTCACCATCATATCGGCCATATACATGTAATTCATATCATCTAGTCTATAAGTGATATCATCAGAATCACTCGTGATGAAATTTGTTTCAACATTTTTCCCTTTGGCCTTTTATGATTCCTAATAAAGATTAACAAAATGCTTTGGCGTACGACAAGTTCTTGACCAATGTTCTTTCATACCACATTGGTAACAAATATCATCCTTTTGATATTTATTCGTACTAGTGCCACCCTCACCTTTTCCTCGTTTATCCCCATTATCGATCTTATTATTATAGGGTTGGAATTTTCTTCCTATTCCTTGTTCACGACCACGACCTCGACTATATCCATGGTTACGTCCATGGTTATGATATGATGATGTTGCATTCACTTCAGGGAATGCAGTAGGTCGTGATTTATGATTTTTCATCAACAATTCATTATTCTGTTTGGTCACAAGAAGGCACGAAATCAAGTCAGAATATGTTTTGAAACCCTTTTCTCGATATTACTGTTGGAGGAGTAAACTCGAGGCATGAAAGGTGGAGAAAGTTTTTTCAAGCATATCTTCATCAGTAATATTTTCACCACATAATTTGAACTGGGAAGTAATTTTAAACATTGCATAGTTATAATCACTTATGGATTTAAAATCTTGTAGTCTCAAATGCATAACGAGCTTTTGGAAGTACAACCAACTTTAGGTGGTCATACCTTTCTTGCAAACTCTTCCAAAGGATTAACAGATCTTTCACCGTAAGGTATTCTGTTTTCAAGCTTTCATCTAGATGACGACACATGAAAATCATGGCTTTGGCCTTATTTTGTATAGTTGCATTATTATCTTCATTTGCATCTAGATGACTTTCGGCATCTAGGACCCATGACATATAATTTTTTTCAGAGATGTCGAGTGCTTCAAATTCGAGTTTGACTAGATTTGTCATGGTGAAATACTAAAACAAAACATACATGCATATTGTTAATATTTTGGCATTCAAGAAACATAAAAGATTTATTTATATTAGAAGCAAATGAGCTCAATAATTATTACATGTTGAAAGCTATTGCTATTGCTAACATATAATAAATAATACAAAGACCGAGAAAAAAAAGCCAAAAATCATTTGAAGCATAATCAGCACTAAAAACTAATATGGTGCACGCGACGAGCAGTATGATAATGAATGCCAAGAGTGGGTTGAACATTTTGAAGAAGAGGAAGATATAAGGATTGAGAATTTGTATGAAGGTGAAAATATTGGTAAATTGTTGAATGAAATGCGGTTGTATTTATAGGGTAAAAATAAAATGTGGCCGTTATGTAGCCGTTGGAGGAGAGAGAAAATAAAATGTAAAAGTTTATATTATTATTATTATTATTGGTATAAAACAAACGGCTTAAGTCAATGATCATTTATTGTTCCTTATCATTTTTTCAACCTAATATGGTAGTAGTCTACTCTTGGTTAAGAAAAATTTGCATCTCATTAATTAGTCGTGCATGTACAAACAGTCACAAGTAAGGAAATTTTAAGTCAAGACAATGAAAGACACTTTTACGGTCCATTATAGGTTCATGCATTAATATTATGTACATATATTATATTCACGCCACATTACTCGGTAAACCTTTCGTGCGGGTGTTTGATAATAAGTAGTAATGTTATTCATAGCAAACAGAAAGCATAATAATATATATTTAGTCTGTAGCTTGGGGTTATTTCCGCTCAAGCATCAACCAATATATATAGATTGCGTAAAATAATAAAATTTCATTTCGTCATCTCACCAAAATATTATAGATGGAGACATAGCCATTCCTTTTTATAATCATGGTGATATACGATATTAAAATAGTCAGTAGCATATCATAAAAGGAACATATATGTAAAAATTCTTACCTTTTGGAAATGCTCAGGAAAGCTTAGAGCGCTCGTGCTGATAACCTGTTATAAAATACTCCCTCCGTCCCTAAATTATTGTCTGGGTTGACCCGGCACACGGATTAAAAAAAACTCAATTAACTTGATTATTAATATTGGAATAGTATTGAAAAAGTGTGTTGTTTCCTTTAATGCCCATGTGTATGTGGCCCAAAATTAAAGTAGGAAGAAAAAGTAAAGGTAAAATAATAAAAGTGATGTTCTAAAAATGTTAGTTTCAAACAAGACAATTATTTTGGGACGGACGAAAAAGGAAAGGAAGACAATAATTTAGGGACGGAGGGAGTAATAGATATAGAATCACAAAGTCATAGAAAAGGAATAATATAAAGATAGAGAGAGAATTGAAGAAATATCAGAGAGAGAGAGAGAGAGAGTTGTATCTTTCTCTATTTTTAAACAATGAACCGATACATCCTTTTTATAGGTAAACTTCACCTAACCAATACTATTCATCAATAGTGATAACACTATTCATCAATAGTGATAACACTATTCATGAATAGTAAACCAATATTCCTATCCAGCCTATCTGAAGGAAATGTCACACAATGCGGCTGCAGTTGTTACAATATTGTACTACTATTGTGCTACAGTGTATTGCAATATTGTGCTACAGTCCACATATTAATTATTCATAACAGTACATTGGTATTTCAATCAAAAGGAAAAATATATTGGTTAACTTTGCCATTAAGCCTTTTCTTTCTCTCTTTGTCTCTTTTTTTGATTTGAGGAGGATGCTTCCGTATCTTGGAACTTCCATTTACTCATTAAAAAACTCTTGGAACTTCCACTTTGTTCGTTACTTCAGTGGTAAGAGGGATTGCAAAATTGATTGATTTGCTTTGAACTTTTCAATTTTTGTTTCTTTCCTAGCATTCTTGCCCCTTGAATCCTTCTTCTGAATCATGTTTTTTTGATAAGTAAGAGTAATATATAAAAACGCCAAAGCAGGCTGTGTACTCGAGGAGTATACTCCAATACAACCTTAGATCACCTAAAACTATTCACAATCTCTACAAAAGAATTATCTAATGGCGACACCGACTGTGTACATCAAAAACACAAAGTCCAGAACATGTATTCCTTTAGTTTATCAACATTCGTCTCCTCATTCTTAAATGCCCTGCTATTTCTTTCTCCCCAAATGATTCAACAGACACCTAAAGGGGCAGCCTCCCAAGCTCTATTTCTCTTTCTCCGCCTATACAAAGACCACGTGAGAAACAGCTCCTTGACAGATCTTGGCATGACCCACTCAATATGAAACAGTTAGTATATACAGTTCCAAAATTCTCTCGCCACAGGACAATGTAAAAAAAAGATGATTCACACTCTCCCCGTCACCTTTGCACATATAGCACCAATTATCGTAAATCTTCGTTCAAACCCTCAGATTATCACCCGTAAGAATAGCCTTGTTGACTGCTTCATATACAAGAAAGGCTACTCTAGAAGGGCCCTTTGATTTCCACAGTGTCTTCCAAGGAAAACTTGGCTGTTGTTATTCGTCAAAACCCTGTAATAAGAATTATTACAGAATAGATATTGCTTTTGGCCCCCTTCCATTAGATTTGTCCTTCCTATTTCTATCAACCTTTTGAGCATATAACTGTTCAAAGAACTGGGCAAGGGGTTCAACTCCGAATCTTGCAGATTTCTTCTAAAGCAGGGACTCCAAGTGGTTACTCCCCCTTCCACGTTTAAGACAGAACTAACCATTTCATCCTTATTAACTAAAAATTAAAGAGCATGGGAAATGTTCTCCAGAATTCTGCATCTCCGCACCATTTGTCCTTCCAAAATCTGGCTGACTCACCATTCCTGATCTCAAATAAAATACTCCGGTTAAACATTCCTAACCTTTCCAAATACCTTTCCACACGCCACTCGATATGAGGTAGAAACCTCATTAGGGAACCACAAATGATCTCCTTCCCCATATTTGCCCACCACTACCTTCCTCCATAAAGCCTCTTTACCCACCATGAATCGCCATAACCACTTTCCCAACAAAGCGGTGTTGAAAGCCTTGAGATTTTTAATCCCTAGCCCTCCCTCCCTCAGATTAGAACAAACATTAGCCCATTTGACCAAATGATACTTTCGATATCCATAGAGCCTTCCCATAAAAAAATCCCTTTCCAACTTTTCTATTCTCTTAGCCATAGAGGGGGGGAGCACAAAAACAGACATAAAGTAGGTGGGCAAATTAGAAAGTGTACTCTTTATTAGAGTTAACGGGTCCCCTTTATACAATTTGTTGCTTCCATCCCGCCAAACGACTTTCAAACCTTTCGATTACTGAATTCATAGCTGTGCTTTTGAAAGAGGTACGAAGGGGAAGACCAAGATAAGATGTAGGGAAGAGCAACCTTACAACCAAAGAAAGAAGCCAGAAAATCAATATCTCCGACATGACCCACCGGCATAATCTCGCTCTTCGCAATATTGATTCTGAACCTCGACGCGGCTTGGAAAAATAGCAACACAAGACGAAGATATCCCAATTGAGAGGTATTTACATCACAAAACGCCAAAGGTATCATACACAAAGAGCAAACGCGACATCGACACAATAGAGTCTTTAACCCTACCCCATCAAAACCGTGAATGAATCCACCAGAAACTGTTTTGTCCCAGAGGCTGCTCAAAGCTTCCATAACCATAGTAAAAAGAAAAGAAGAGAGGGGTCTCCTTGACGTAGACCTCTAGAAGTAGGAAAGGAACCTGCTGTCTCTCCATTCACCATAACTGAATCATATCTTTAGGGCCAAACAAAACTGAATATTGGACTTCTGAAGTATTCAACCATAAGATTTGGTTTGAAGGAGTTTGTGCTATTTTGGTGTTTACCTATGATTTCATAGTTCTTTCCATTTCTCAGCAACCTTATTAATACACTAATGACATCTTTCTCTAGTCGAGAAACTGTAGCTCCTCCAATGTTTTCCTAGAATGAGCATTATGAGGTGTGAATTTATTTGAAACAAGCTATGTAAGATTAGAAGTTTTTGGAGATTAAAAGTTTCTCTAAATTGTTGCTCTCTCTCTTGTAGGGTACGTAAAAGGGAACCGCCATTTATGTCTCTTAACTATCTAGGAGATTAGGGGTTCATTAATTCTAGCATGTACATCATGTGATTGTATAAGTAAGATGATAGTATGTGATTGTGATAACTTATATATACATTGGCATATATTGTGCTAGTAACGTGTCTACTTTTATCCGAGCTAATTGTTAAGAAACCTACTTACCTAAAAGCTTAACATTTTAGAGAGAGGGGCCAGCAACGTATATCATTAACAAAACGGCATATGTGTGACCTCGTGCACATGCGGAGAAATAATCAGAGGTGCATCTTGAAACAAATAGGGTGCCAACTTGTGCACTAACAATAGTGGAGCAAACAAATGCAAGCGGGGAGACTTGAACCCAAGACTTTGCACTCTTATACCATGATAAATAACAAAAGCTTTGAAGAGCTCAAGCTGTTAGAGAGAGGGCCCAGCATTCTATATCATGCTTAAACCGCAATGTATTCCAAATAAATCTTTCCAACTATGAGGATTTCTTTTAATTATCCTTAAGAAATAGTGGTCGAACTCCACTTTTAATGGTTCATGGAAGTTCAATCAAAGTTCGGTTTACACTTTCAACTTTTGTTCCTTTGAGCGGAGGCCTTCTACTCTCTGTATTGCAGAAACTTCTTCCTTGTCGTTTTTTTGGGCAGCGTCAGACTATATTTCAGTTCTGGTGAGACATCCTTTTGTCGTGTTGTCAACCTTGTTTATTGAAGCCTAGTTTCCTTCTTTTTCTGTTATTTTTTCTGGAAAACAGAGAATTTTTTGTTAATAGTGTAGAAAGATTAATATACGAAGTGAAGAAGAATTCCACTGAGAAATTGGGCGGGGGGAAGAACATCCCAGGCTGAAGCATGAACCTGAAACACTGCTCCAATCTCTACATCACGCCTAAATTGCAACCTCCTGAAAAGCCCCCACGTAGGAGTTCAAGGTGTTCATAGGGTGAAAGCTTGTTCTTTTTCCGTGTTACTATTACTATCAACCAGTCACTAGATAACACAGCATATCTGACTTCAAATCTCCTGTGTTTCTAAATATCTTGATTTATTATTCAATGCATTATATCCGAAGGGTGTAACATAGTTCTTGCCATTCTTTTATATATCTATGAGAAGAGAAAAAGCAAAGCTGTCATTGTAAATCTCTCTTGGTCTGTTCTCCTCGAGTCCTTGCATGATTTAGTGATTTGGTTTGTGATTTTGGACTTTCTCTCTTTTTGGTCCCACCAGCTTTCTCTCTATCTCCCTGTTACCTTTTCTCAAATCATTACAAAAAGAAAACCAAAAATCCAAAATCAAGCCACCAAATCACGAAGCCAAACGCATCCTCTATGTATTCGTATTTCAATGTTTTTTTATAAGCTTAGTTAGTCTGATAGTGTTTGCTACCATGAAATGTTAAATTGAAAGTTCTAACTACTATCTGTTTTTAATTGCCATTCTACACAGCTTCAAAAGCATCTAAGTGCAGAGGGTCATCCGTACCATAAATTCAGTACAGGTTTGCATTTTGATGTTTCTCTAATATCTAATGTATTGCAAAGTAGCATCAATTTGACCATTGTTGGAATCCAAAGGTGCATGGTGTTTTCAAATTGTCCCAATCTTGACATATGTTACACGAACACACTCCTTTCACAGTTCTATTAGGATGCCTATGCTTCTCATTGAGTTTACTGGATTGATTTGTGATGCAAAAAAGTGTATCGTGGTTTGTGTTTGCATTGATGCCTGTTATTCTTGATCCTATTGTTGAAACATTGTTTGCTATTATTCCAGAAGAGATGAAACAAAAGATATGGTTAAGGACTGTAGCTCTTCTCATATCTATTTAAGTGTTATTTCCAAGGAAGACATATTCGATACCTTGTCATGTGTGAAAGCAGATGACCTCTGGCTTTTTCCAATGGTGCAGTCCTTGTAGCGATACTGTGTATATGATACAGATATGCTTTGATGCAGTGCCAAATATTAGAAGATTCAGAACAGTGTCACTACTCACTATTGAGTGCTAATTATTTGTCACATTTGTAGGGAATTGGGATACTTTGGAGGTACGACCAAAGGCTAAAGGGGTGGATACAAGGCAAGAACTTCTCAAATTCTATAGAGAAAATTACTCTGCTAACATTATGCATCTTATTGTGTATGCAAAAGGTAAGCCAATAATTATCTCATGGGTTAGTAGGTATCGATGACACTGATCAATCAGGATTACTGGAAATGATTTGTTTTCATGCAATCAAAATTTCCAGAGAGCTTGGAGAAAATTGAAAGCCTGGTACAAAACAAATTCCAGGAAATTCCGAATATTAATCGAAATTATCCTCGCTTCTCTGGCCAGCCTTGCACATCTGAGCATCTTCAGGTACTATAGAACTGGTATTGTCTATCTTAAGGCCGTTACTTAAATAGAAGAATTGATTCCAATGCTTGTTAGTCTTGTTGCATGATGATCTATCTTTTCCACCTTTTAAGTTACAGAGGAATCTGAATTAAAAGGGTTGAAATTAGGAATGCACACTTGCATCTGCTAATTTCCACAGCGGCCATTGGAATGCAATTAGTTATTTAGGTCTGTGCATTGACTGATCATTCTCGCGACAGTCCCCTTTGAAAATAGCTAGTTTGTACAGCCTCAATGCACTAGCCTGATGTGGGTTCCTTAAGCTGTTTGTACATAGAACTGAAAAATGCATTTCATTTTGATGCAGGTATTTTGTTTACCTCTTAAACAGTATAAACTTGACTTAAGTCATTATCTACTGAGCTTACACAGTTTTGGAAGATGATGACTAATGCCCTACGCCTTTACGATTCCCCCCCAACCACCAACATTACCACCAAAAGGAAAAAAGAGGACGAAAATACTTAAAATTATCCTCCAAATCATAATTGAAGTTCTGATTAAGATGAAATAGTCAGATTATCCGGAGATTGGCTTTGTCTTTTTGTCCTTAATGATCTAAATTTTTCTAAAGCAAGAAATCAATAACTTTGTACATTTAGCTATTCTGAGGTACATTGATTGCGTAAATTATGGATGTTGCGGCGTGAAAAATGTATGACAGTCCCACATAGCAGGCCATAAGTAATTTAGATATTTCCTAATGGTTGAGGGGTTAATCTTAAGCCTTACCATGGGGCCCTGGTGGCCTGGCTCAAGTCAATAAGTCATGGGTCTAGGACTCTTTTTCCCTCTTTTTTAAAGAACTATTTCAAATGTGGTTGACAAAGGGTTGCAGGTAATTGGTATCTTGAAGCTTCTCTTTATGAAAAAATATTTTCACCAGAAGTTTATTCGAATAATATTGTAATCAGTATTGGTTTTTGATTTTTTGGTTCTTTTCAAATTCAGATTCTTGTCAAAACTGTTCCAATTAAACGTGGTCACAAGCTGAGAATTACATGGCCAACAACACCAGGCATTCATCATTACAAGGAAGGACCGAGCAGGTATCTTGGTCACTTGATTGGACATGAAGGAGAAGGTTCTCTATTTTATGTCTTGAAAAAGTTAGGTGGGATCTCACGTTCTGCACAATTTTCTTAAACCTCTTCAGATTCTTGTTATATATGTATTTCTTCTTTAGCCAGGTGCTTTTTTGACCATACTATACCTTTAGTTCTTTTGGTGTTTTCAGAAATGTTTTTGGCTTTCTGCTTCATGATTTTTAAGAGTAATATGCTAATTTAAAGTAGAAAATTAACTTTTGCTTATTGTTTTGCGAAGGAAAGATGTCCCAAAATGATACCTACGATGCGTATTCATGCTTAGAAATTTCAATTGTGAAATGGAAAATTGGAATTCTGAAAATAAAATCCGGAAACAATTCCAATAACCAGAAATGGACAGGTTTTGCTTAGTTGTTCCTTATAGCGATTTACTGCATACCATCAATTTAATTAGCTATGATAAGATCTCTTGCTTGAAAGATAAAACATAGGTATCACCGCAGTACTACACTTCGTTGGCTTCAACATTACTTTTAATTTTTTTGGTTTGTTGTGATGTCAAGTAATTGGGAGTTTTGCTTTTATGAATTCTTATCATGGTCTTGTTTGCCATCCAAGCATAGAGTTTTAATGGATGCACTCTCTTTCTCCTTCTAGTTAACCTGAGAAATTAAAAGTTTTTTCTCGATAAGGCTAATGATGACTTATCCGGGATATGAGAGAGAATATCTCTTTGCCGATATTTAGAATCCAAACTCGTAGAGGACCTAATGAGCTTTATTTCCTAGATGTCATCTGGTCTATAGCCTTAAATGATGTCCTGTAATCTACAGTCTTGCCAGTGAATAGTGCTTGAATATATATAGGTTCAAGAGCCAGGCCTATATAGATGTTCGTACTGTCTATCAGGTGGAACTCTTGTTCTCCATCTTTGTATATTCTCTTCTCCAGTATTAAAATTTCTTTTCCTCAGAAAAGAAGTTCACCAAGTTGCACAGCCTTCAGATGCCGCAAAGAAGCTTCAGCTAGCCAGTCGGCAACCCTTGTCGAACTCTTCTCATCCTTGCATCTGTTACCCACGCTTCCCCATCATCAACTCACCTCTGCACAGATTTGCACAGAAGATCTTAAGCCTTCAATTGAAACCCTTCCATGCCATTGCCATAACTTTTGTGTTCAGCATCGCCAAGACGCATTTGTAAGCCTCTGTTTGCCACCATCAAAGTTCGCACCATCAGATCCTTTTGACTGCCGTTGCTAGCCCCTCCCCAGGTCTTGCCATGCGCCGCAACACTGGTCTGAGTTCCCTTGCGGTAGCTGTTCTATTCTTAACACCTTGAACTGTGATTCTGTTAAGGTTGGACTCTTATGTTAGATTTAACCCAAGCCAGATCCGATCTCACCCTGAATTCAGACCCAGTCCAAGTTCTTGACCTGCTTTCTGAACTGGATTAACCAGTGTACTGAAAAATGAACTGGGAGTCCAAACTGGCTTCAGACCGGGAAAAGGACAAAAAAGGATTGGTTTTTCTCTTTCAGGTTTCCTCCTCAATGCTTATGTTCAGGAGGTATGGACATGTGTAATTGCTGGATTAGAGGATATGCGAGTCCAAATTGAATGACGCCCCAAGTGATATGAAGAATGTTATGAAAGCCTTGACTTAGCTTTGAACTATATGCATGTTCAAGAAGAGGAAGCTCATCAAGCAATATAAAAGCTCCATGAAGCTGAACCAGAGATTGAGGGAATTAGTAAAGAGCAAAAGTTAGTTTAAGTTAAACCTAAAAGTAAAGTCCAAGAGATACAAGAAATTGAGCAAGTGTCCCCATTTCATGCTTCCAGGACTTGTAAAATAGTCCACAGTTAGATACTTATTGACCACATTGATTTTATAATATCAGACAGCTTCTTTACTTTCTTCTCCCGAGTTGCAGCTCTCTCTTGGCTGCACTTATTGCAAAGTTGATCCTGATCACATACTGCCTCAATCCCAAAATGAGTGACCATTTTAGTTTTTCACAAAAACTAAGGAAGTTGACTTTTAGGCCATTTTAGTAGCACATAGACACGAATACCTTAGTGTCCATGCTATAGCATTGCAAGTGAACACTAAGACATTATAGTTAGTAATGGTGAATTCAGTAAAATTACATAAAAATGGACACTCATTTTGAGACAATTTTTTTTTTAAATTGGACACTCATTTTGGAATGGTGGGAGTAATTATTATTAATTTTTTTTTGATAAAAGAAGGAAATTTATAGATCAAGGATATGATACAAGAGGTCGGACTAGAAGTCTATCAAACTAGAAGTCCATCAAACTAGAAGTCCATCAAGAAGAAACAAAAACCAAAGAAGTAGAGAAAATACACGAAGCAACTAAAAAAGTAAAGCCTGCCAGTGACGCCTAATCTCAGAGAAGGGAACCCCACAGATACCTCCCCTAGCTGATGCCCAAAGAGATGCCAGAATAACAACCCTTTACGCTAATATGGATATCAATTAAGCCTGATCCCTGAAGATTCTGGAGTTATGCTCCGTCCAAATGCATTCATAATGCACCTAATTAATCTCCTGTCATTCAGTTAATATTACCCCTTCCTTGCTTCAAAACACCTTTCTAATTTGTCTCCAATGCTTTGGTGCACACCAACAAATAAGGGACCAATTAGTATAATTTTTCTTTACATGGATGTATTTCTATGTATTGATGTGTCCTTTATTGTAGTTAAGTTCGATTGTTGGATTATGATTTTCTTTTGTTTCGGTATGTTCACATCCACCCTAACTATGTGTTGGATGTTAGTAGTTTACTGTTTGACCTTTGAGTGTGGGATTTCTAGGTCTTTCTATATTTGTGTGTTTTCCTTTTTTTCCCTCCTCTCATTGAGGAAGGGAGTGTTACCGACATTATCCTACTTATATGTGGGTGCCTTTAGACCATCTCAAGAAAGCTTTTAGCCTTGTTTGTCCATATATATATATGTGTGTGTGTGCCTCCAGGCTGTCTTTGACTTGGCGCTGTAAGTGGCTGTTTGGTCCACACTCTTGTATGAAGAGTATATGTGGAAGTCCTTGTTGGCACCACATAGTTTATAGCATTTTTTACTCCCTCCTTTCCTAAAAAACAGCACATCTTTCCTTTTTGGGCCATTCCAAAAAAGTGTCCACTTTCTAATCTTTTCTTTTTTGGATGACTTTTATTATTATACCCTTGATTTGATTCCTACTTTAATTGATGGGTCCCATTCTCACATGGACATCTTTGGAGAACACACATCATTCTAATATTATAATAGAGTCAATTAACTTTTCTTAATCTGTGTGCTAAGTCAAACAACAATACTCTTTTTAAGGGACGGAGGGAGTAGTATTTTTCTGACTGCTATCCTGCTATAAATCTTATCGTTATTTATTACATCTATCTTTGTTTCTTTCCTACCCATTGTGATTTTGAAGAAAGATGTACTGACTTGGTTATTTTTGTAATCGCTTGAAGGCTGGGCTACGAGTTTGTCTGCTGGTGAATCAGACTGGACTTATGAGTTCGCGTTCTTCAAAGTTAATATTGATTTGACTGAGGCTGGTCATGGTAAGTGGTTCGAGTCTCCTCATACAGTTTCTGGTTGGGAAGGAAAAAAGGTGTGGATGATGCGCGTGCCTGCCAGGGGTTAAGAGAGGGGTTTATGGTTCATTTGATGCAATTTGTTTGTTTAATCCTATAGTGAGACGCAAGCTGTCATCTGTCTGACTGGCGCCTTCTTTTCTTGGGAGCTGATATTTGTTCTCTGTCTTTAACCAGAGCATGTTGAGAATATTATTGGTCTATTGTTCAAATACATTTCGCTCCTGCAGCAGTCTGGCGCTTGCAAGTGGATCTTTGATGAGGTAGACATGCACATCGCACTGCACTGCTTTTTTCTGCTATATGTTCAGCCTATGATATCACATAGGACAAACGTACATGCATATATTATAGATACTTGGGAAGTAGCATTGTAGGCCCATCAGAAAATGGTCTGCTGTTTTTATATATCTCGTAAACACAGATGTTTAGAAGTGACTGCAGTTCCTTCAGAACCCTTAATCGTATAGTGGTTACACTATGTTACCTGGAATATGGACCTGTTCAGTTCGCGGATTTGGTCATGGAACCCAATATGACATATAGTCTAAAACATGGTATTATGCCAAGGTAGTTTTACATAGATGCTACTGATAGGAACTTAAAATGTTTCTTCATATTCTAAATGCAAAGGTTCTCCTCCTTAAAAGATGAAGAAAGTACGTGATTGCTTCAGCAACTTTATTAGTTCTGAAACAATCATATAGAAAAATGTGAAGTTTGAGAATCCTACATGTGTTTAATCTAGTTATGTTTGTGAAACTAAAGGGGAAAATAGAAAGAAATTGGATCGCTACATTTAGGTTTTGGAACGGAAGTGAATGTTTGAAACATTTGTACCATATCTCAATTCGCTAGGGAATTGGGGTTCAAGAGTAGCTTAGCCTCTTCTGCATTATGTTCATGTAGTGTGTGGTAACAAAAGTTATCGAATGCAGTTTCCCATTTGCCGGTAATTGTGATTAGATTTAGGAAAGTTGCGCATCGTGCATCTGGCATTGTACATTGCGATCTCTCTCTCTCTCTTTCTTGTTCACTACTTGATCTTCTTCTGTATTTGTCAAGCAAGCAGTCTTACCATGAAATGGATACCTAACTTGTATTATATAATATAATTGAGTTACATCAATACTAGTAGCCCATTTGGTCGTGTGTTTTGGCCAAAACGCAGGGATAAAAATAAAACGCAACTTATTTGCAAAAAATGCGTTTCAATGCTGCTGCAGAATAAGCTGTGTTTTCAAAACGCAACTGCGTTTTAAAAAGCAACTGCGTTTTAAAACGCTGGAATTTCAGCCTTTTCCCAAAATGCAGGTTTTAAAATGCTGATAGGAAAAAAAAGCTGCAGTTTGAAGCGATATCCCAAACGCATTTATAAGAAAAAAGTCGCGTTTTGAAAATGCTGCACCAAAAGGGCTCTAGATGTACATCTACAGTTATAGAAATATTGAGTGATATGATCACTTCTTTTCATGGACGAGAAGCGTGCCCTATTTACTACTACCGTCTATAGTTTTCTTAAGTTATTTATCGAAGAAAATTTTCTTAGATTTAGAATGCAGGGTAGATACAAAAGTTTAAAAAAAAAAAAAAAAAAAGTAGAGTCCAAGAAGCCCTCTAGATACAGCTATAGTGACAAAATGAAGAAACAGTAAATCATCTGGAGAAAACCCTCCAATCTCTCAGAACATCCAAGTGCGCTATCACCATAAATTTATCGTTCCCAGCCAAAGTGAAGCCTGAAATTATTTTCCTGCGAAATGGAATTGGATATACTTGTGTTTAATGATTGTAGCACTCTTGTAGTCAATATACTCCAAAGCACGACAAAGTAACGGTTTATGAAGTATCTATCTGTCTTTTCTTCTGCCGCCAAACCATCAAAATTTCAATGAAAAAAAAAAAATCTTGACTAAAAGATTCTTCCCTTGCTCCCAAAGAATTGCTTAAGTTAGATCCTGTTCAAGTAAGCATAACCTTAAGGTAGAGAAATTATAGGTGAGAGTTCTCTTCAATGTTCTGAGAGATCAGAGGGCTTCCTTCCGTTCCGAGTAACTGTTTTTATTTCCTTTCTTTTTTGTAATGTTTAATTTTTTTTCATTTCACCACTGTAGATGTTTTAGGACTTCTTGTTATAGGTCTTTGTGTATCCAGTACTGTATGATGTCAGATCCTCTGTCACCTTTTGTTTTGTAAAATGTCTAATCCTTTGTCACCTTTTGTTTTGTAAAATGGCCAAGGTCCCAAGACAGTTAGTGAAAGGGTTGCATAGGCTGGCAAGGCAAGCCATGGAATCTCAATGTACTATGATTATTAACTAATATATTTTATAACAGTAGAGAGAAAGGACTTCTTGCCGGCCACACTTTCCCATCTTTTTCAAATAAGATCTTATTTCTGTAATAAACAAACAAATATATAATATCAGAGAGAGCGAAGTGCATGAAATTCTAGTCGCACTTGATACTGTACTACTCAATTTCTTTTAGTCTTTGTACCTTAAGGGATACCCGCCACCCCCCAAAAAAAAAAAAAAAAAAGAAAAGAAAAGAAAAAGAAAAAAGAACCACCAACAAAAGAAGCATAACCGTGGAGACTCTGCTCCTCGCAATGATACCAGAAAGACCACTTACAACTCAAGTTACAGCAAGACTAGATTTAAAAAGATTAAATTTTGAATCCCAATTGCTTGGAGAATATGCAAAGTAACCAGGAAATGGTAGCCAGGGTACCATCAGTCAGGGAAAGCATGAAGGTGTAATGCATGATGATTTTGAGTGCAAATTGGGGTTCTATTGGACGAGATTCAATCTGGTTGACTAACCTCAAACCTCCCGTTAATACTTAGTTGTACTGTCTACCCTTCTGAATGCCTATGTTTGTAGAGAGAGGGTCCATTGTTGTATATTATAATACTAACATGATTTTTCTCTGCACTTTATATTTTAGATTTTCCTTTCCGGTTGTGTCGGTATAATAGTGTGTTAATCCCTGGTAGATGAATAATGTGTGAAACAGTGTCTGTCTAACAACCTCTTTTGCTGAAGAATTAGCTTGTATGAACTTCTCTTGTGATGCCTAAAATGCCTTTTCACACAACTGTAGCACTTATATAATGGATGATTAAATTTTGACGAAGGAAATCTAGCAGATCATTTCTGGTTGTGCTGATACATGGTCCAGTACTGCTTATCATATTGCAGTTTTCTGTTTGGCTTTGGAGTATGTTCTGCTTGCTTCTCATATGTTCTAACCTTGTTCTTATTTATCCACAAAGCTTTCAGCTGTTTGCGAGACGGTTTTCCATTATCAGGACAAGATTCCTCCAATTGACTATGTGGTTAATGTTGCATCCAATATGCAGGTATGGCATGCAATGACATATTTACTTTTTCCATTGGATTTGTAAACTATATTGATTTGTTTATTCATATATCTCATGATTGATGATTTCTTGACACCCAACTATCTACAATTTTTGGGATTGTACAGTGGTTTTGCATTGTTGTCTTTTAATATGATTCTGTATTGGTGGCTTCAAGTTGACCTTTATCAATTGTCCTTTCTTTTCTGTTAGTAATATCTTCGTATTCAGTCAAACAATGTACATACACCCCCCCCCCCAAAGAACACACACATTAGAGACTTAAACCCAAGTCAATTCAGCCTTTGGCCCAACAATTAAATCTGCTCTCCTAACATCAGTGATAAAGTTATACGGTTAATTTATTATATTGAAGTAGCAATAAATAGCACAATGTGTTCAAGCTGTGCTCTTGTTTTATAGCAGTACTTATAGTGGTGGCGGCGACGCTTGTGCTTTTTACCATTTAAAATTTAAAATTTTCAATTTTTTTGATAGATATCTATTACTATTATAGATTGGAACGACTGTTTTTGAAGCCTCATCACACTTTTTTGGATGCCAAAATTGCCCCTGAATCTAAGTAAAATTTACCTGTCCTCTACATTATCCACAACTCCAAAAAAAAAAAACTAAATTTCTTCGCTAATCTAAATACCTACCCTAAACTACCAAGTACCAACTTATTGAAATCAAAATACTTCGGAACTATACTAAATTATAGAATGAAAAAGTGATTAAGATAACTGTAATAAAAAGTAGGCACACACAAAGCCTGTGCTATATATATACTTGTTAGTTTTAAAATTTTATAATTCTTTTTAATGGTCGGTAGTATTTACAATAATAGTTATACTTCAAAATGGTGGGAGCTGAGAACACTTTACCTAACGGTGATAGAATGGAAGAGACCCTTTCCTCTCTTCACTGAACTAATTCAATTAGGGAAGAAAGATAGCCTAAAGCTTAGTTGCAGTGGGATCTTCGTGTTAGTTAACCAAAGGTGTTCTTGCAGGTTTACTCCCAATTGAGTCAGTAGACGTACAAAGCAAAAGCCAGATTGCTAAGTCCCAAATCAGCTAGCCATAAAAGAAAAGCGGATATAAAGGAAAGGCAACAAATGCATAAGCACACACAGCTTACGGCCTTTTTTTTTTTTTCCTTCTTTTGCTTTCATTTGTAGCAGAATATCCCGACTCTATAGGGGTGCTAGGTTAGGGTTCTGATCTAGGTTGAGGTTGTGGTGGGTTTCTTTGGAAGAAAAGGCATCGGCTGTCAGCTCTAGTTAATAGTACTTATTTATTCAAGGAGTGGCAGACATTGTGGACGGTTATTTTTGAAGGGCATTCTTGACAAATCAAGAAAGCTTGACTGGGTGTCAAGAAAGGCCCTTTCCCTTGTTGCAGAAGTAGATTTCAACCAACATACAGCCATCAGATGTGTCTGCTAGACTAGCAGTTTCTGACCCATATCTCATACTCTTGTTGATCCATAAATGTGTCCTCAAAGTATTCTAGAAATAGGAAGATTATTGCAATTGTTGCTTACTGCGTAGGGATGGCAATAAGACGTGCAAGATGGGGAATCCGCCCCACCCCATCCCTAATTGGAAGGGAATGGGAATAACATAAATGGGAATGAGGCAGGACAGGAAAGGTTTCTATGCCCCACAGGAATGGGATTGGTATAGGAAAACTAAACCCTACGTCCCTACCCTTGCTTACCCCACCCCCATTTATGTATTTTATTATGAAATTACCTCTTTTATAAATATGTAAATATCTCTAATACCCCTACTATTAAATTATGTTATTTAGATTTTATTGCTTTCTTGGTTTTATTTGGAATAGTAACTCAGTGTTCATATAGAAAAATGATTAGCATATAAGCTAGATGGTACTTCACTCTAACGACACTTGTTTTAATTTCTTTGGATAAATGGGAACGGGATCAATTGGGGAAGGAATGGCATTTCGTTAATACCCGTTCATGGACATGGGCTTGAAATGGGAAAGGAAAAATCTTGCAGGCGTGCATGGGAAAGGCAAATGCCATCCCACCCCATTCTATTGTCATCAATAATACTACATATTAACACGATCTTACGTCAGTCATGTAAGCTATTTGGTGTGAATTGAAAGCTTCATCTGGATTTTTTCTGAATAATTATTCCTTGTGAACTTTTTAAAATTTTATTTTGTGGCACTATTATAAGGAGAGTTAAACAAATTGCAGAAAGAGGACTAGTCCTTCAAGAAAGAAAAAAAATCCCACAAAAATGATAAAGAATAGTAGGAATATGATAAAATCCTTGCATAGGAGCTCTCCAAACTGCACGGCATTTAGAATGCCGAAAATTCTTCTCATCTTTCCTATTGACATAATGGTGGAAGGCTAAGAAACAACAAAAGTTGCTAGAGGAAGGACAATGACATGATCCCATAGATGCCATGCTCAGACGGGGCCAATGCACGAGACCCCGCATTCCCCTAGTGCATGGCCCCCCTGCCATTGCAGCTAATGTATGCAGTCTTACCCTTGCAAACCAGAGATCCTATCATGCGATGAGGTGTGTAAAATTAACCTGTGTGAGTCTTGCTTACACCTGATATCCGGGTAAGATATTGGTTTGGCCTCAATACCTACTACATGTAGTTAAGTTATGTTATGTTTTGCTATTTATTTCTTACAGGGCGAAATACTTATGTACTACAGAAAAGGACCAGTGTCCACCTTTGTGACACTATGTTACAAGGACTCCGGTGGGGGGTGTCGGGTGCGGGTACTTGTCTAGTAGTCGGATCCGGGGAAAGCATGAACTTTAGGATATGTAAACTTGGCTCTAAAGGATCCTAATTTGTGGACTATAACATGTGAATTACATGTAATGAAGCCGCCCCTTTTGTAGATTGGGGCCTAAATTGAAGACATATAAATGAGAGTAAGCAATGACAAGAGAAGTATCTCTTGCCCACCAATCTTCCCATAATCAAATTTGGCTCCCATCCCAAATTCAGCTTGTGGGAGTATCGTACGTAGGTATAGATCTATGTGAGGTTTGGCATGGCCACTACAGCGATACCGCTTGCATGAAGGTGCTATATTTGTGCTGAGAGGATGACTCCATAGGTGCCAAGTTTCTCAATGACTTTATGTTATAAAATAACAGTGATTCAAGGATATGGAGTGAATGCGTTTCTTGATTTTAGTGCAGTTGTTAAAATATTGTCTTGGTGCATCCATACAAGAAACTTTTCTGTTGGCCTCTAGGGTATTGCGAATTTCCTTGGAATGATATATTTTCTTTATCCAAGTGTTTCCTTTGAATAATGAAAACCTCCTTTTTTTTTTTTCTTTTTTTTGCATGAAATACGAAATTAACTTGAATAAAATGATTCTAAACACTCTCATGTCCTAAATTCAGATTCTTATAAACAATCAAAACTAGTTAAAACCCCAAGGGGTGGGAGAAATGGCAAGGGCACTCAAGGCAAAGACCTTGAGGTCCTTGGTTCCAATCCCCATACTAGGGGGCCATACTTATCTATCTATCAAAAAAAAAAGTTAAATTGGAATAGGTAATAAATAACTTCTTGTCATTTTTTCCATGGTCGCCCTGCTGGTTTCTGCAATTGTTTCTTGGCCCAAGCATTCTGGCGTTTCAGTTTCTTTTCTTTCATTCTTTTTAAGATTGCAAGGTTCTTTTTTGTTTCCTTTTCTCCAGTATACCATTTCCCTTTATGCAAGTGAGGAGTTTGTAGGAACCTTTGGTTCTGTGCGCGTATTACGCAGCTTACTTATTTCAACAATTGCTTAACTATCTTCCAGTTGTATCCTCCAAACGATTGGCTAGTTGGTTCATCCTTGCCTACGAAGTTCAGTCCAGATATAATTCAGTCCGCGCTGAATGAGCTCACTCCAAACAATGTCAGGTGAGCTTGTAACAGCCAGTGAATTGGTAATGACTTGCCCATGGGATACATGCCTGTGCTGAGTGATACTTTCGTTGCTATATATTTTTTTCAGTTTGTTCATGCATTAGATATTGAATATACAATTTGTTGCTATGTGTTGAGCTTGTAACAGCCAGTGAATTAGTAATGACTTGATTTTTCTGTTTTCGAAGTGCGCTGAACAAACTGCAAAGCATGCTGTGTCAGCTATCACAAGATATGCAATGAATTTAACTGTAGAAAGATAGTTCACAATAAAATAGTACTCCATATAAAGAATATTGTTGAACACATATTTTATTGGTTCTTCTTTGCCATGATTTTAAATCATGTTTATGATTGAGATTGTAACTTATTTGTTGGCTTGCTTTATCCGTCTCACAGTTAAGAGCTGTATTTCCTCTCTATTCTGACAAGTCTGTTTAGTATACAAGAAATATCCCCTTTGATACATGAGAAAAGTTGAACAAAGACAACAATTAAGTTTTTTGCTATCGCTCTGCGTATATCCATTGTGAAAACCAGTTAAAATGTTTTTTTCTGCGAATATCCATTGTGAAAACCAGTTAAGAGGTCATACTGTTATACTAAAAAAATAAAATCTTTAATATAGGAGACATGTATAAGTCAGCAAACGTGGAATTAATATGGCAATCATCCACTGAAGTGTTATTCCCTCTGTTCCTCAACATGTGTCCATTTTTTCCTGATGAATGTGGTATAAATTTTAAGGAAGTCCAATCGACATCTAGATATTACTCCCTCCGTTTCTAAATTATTGTCCGGTTTGACTTTATTTGAGTCAAACAGACTATTTTTCAAATGCAAATTTGACCTTTATTTTTTTCAAAATCATAAAACATGTAATTCATAGTACTTTTCTTGCAATACAAATTGTGTTTTATAATTTTGAAAAAAATATACGTCAAATTTGAATTTGAAAAACAATCAGTTCGACTCAAAAAAAAAAAGTCAAATAAGACAATAATTTAGGAACGAAGGGAGTATAATATAAGAATATATTTATTGAAAATCATTCTTCGACCTCCAACCAATGATTTTCCTTGGATATATTTTATTAACACAATTATATGCTGTGTTGACGTGTCTTAAATTTCATGCCACATTCATTAAACAGTTCTGATTACTTTTTCAAGAACAAAGAGTAGTTGTCTTTCTAGGCTTTCAATCCAACCATTGGTGTGGTCTTAACATTTTTTATATCTAAATAGTTCATAAGTTTGAGAAGACTGGGTTGTTTTGGAGCTCAAAGAGAGTACATAACTCTGCTATTATATACTCCCTCTGTCCATAAAAGATAGTCCAGTTCTGACCTTTTTTTGGTCAACTGGATTAGGTTTTGACCAAAGATTCATATAAATTGATTGTCCTTACAATTTTTAAAACTTGAATTTGATAGTAGTTTTAATGTAGTATTCAATGATTGTATTATATTACCTAATATAAAAAATTGATATATTGATTCAATATTGTCCCATGTTGACTTTTCAATATAGAAAGTGGACTACTTTTTGGGACAGTGAATAATGGGCAAACATGCTTCAAGTAGAAGTAATTACCCAACTTTTGTTTTACTTCAACATGATATCTTTTCCTCAGTCTGTCCCACTCAAAGACTCCTATTTTCTATTTTGGGACATTCCAGTGAAAGATATTGTTTGAAAATTAGGTAATACTCCCTCCGTCCCAAAAAGAGTCCTACTTTCGTTTTGAGCTTTGAGCTAAAAATTTTCATTACTTTTCATTTCGTTCTTTCAAAAACATGATATTTCTTTTTTTTGATAAGATGTAATATATAGAGAGCGACAAAACAGGTGTTGCGTCCTTTGTACACAGGGAGTATACTCAAAAGAATTATAAAGTACTAAAGCTATCCACGAACTCTACAAAAGAATCAGCCGAAGACCCACCTACATCCGAGCACCAAAAAAACAGCAAGTGAAGAATAGAATTCTTCAAGACAAACATAGGCCTTTCCTCATTGTCAAGGACTCTTCGGTTCCTCTCCCTCCAAATAGCACAGCACACCCCTAAAGGAATAGCCTCCCAAATGAAGTCCCTCTTTCCACGTTTAAACAAAGACCAACAATGAAATAGGTCCTTGATTGTACCGGGCATCACCCATATTAAAAAGCCTGAAAATCATATTTCATAACTCGCTCGCCACTGGACAATGGAGCAAGAGATGGTTAACACTCTCTCCATCCCCTTTACACATTAAGCACCAATTCACATACATTTTACTCCGCCTCCATAAATTGTCCCCCGTAAGAATAGCTTCGTTCATTGCCTCCCACATAAAAAAAGCAATTCTATCCGGAGCCTTGGTCTTCCAAATTGCTTTCCAAGGAAAATGCCCTCTCTCAAAGTTCCCCACACTACGAAAATAAGATCTGATTGTAAATTTTTTGCTCTTAGAGCACCCGAAATAACTGTCTTCGCAATATATATCAATATGCTGCGAATATAATAATTCAGATAGATGAACAAAAGCCTCCACTTCCGAGTCCTGAAAGTTCCTTCCAAAAACAGGATTCCAAATTACCCTCATTCTCAAAAAAGAGGAAAGAACTGACCTTGGCATTCTTGTCAATAGCATTGTTGAAGAGAGATCTCCACAACTCCAAATCCCCATACCACTTATCTTTCCAGAAATTATTAGTCGACCCACTACGAATTTCGAAAGAGATATTACGCGCAAACAAGTCCCAACCTTTCCTTATCCCTTTCCAAACACCCACCCCATAAGTTGTAGAAATCTCATTCCGACACCAACAATGATTACCAACCCTGTACTTGCTCACCACCACTCTCCGCCAAAGAACATTCCTGTGGGTCAAATACCTCCATATTTCTATAACGTGCCATCGAAAAAGAGTTTTGAGTTTTCAATGGTGACATTTTTTGAGACGAAGGAGTAAATTATCTAGAGTTACCCTTATCATATTAAACTTAAAAGTAGGAAATTAATTTTTGTATAATTAACATTGCGGGTAAATATAGAAGATTTACTTTAATCCTTTAAATGTTTAACATTCATACATGCACTCTTTGATTGGAAAGGAGTGTTTATATTCTTTTTGTCTCAATTTGGATGTACTGACTGTTTATTTAAACTGCAATTGCAGTTGTCAATGCTAAGGTTTACAGTATATGTAAGTTCAGCTTATTAGTTGTGTGATTTGGTCGAAGGTTGTATAAAAGTTGAGGCCTAAAGTTTGTGTCCATGGACATAGATTGCAGATCAGAATCCTAAATTTTGCATGGTTTTGACTGCTCTTATCATCTTCTGGAGAAAGCTACTTGTCTGCTTTTCTTAATTATGCTTAACATCAGCAGAATCTTTTGGGAGTCGACAAATTTTGAGGGACATACTGACAAGAGTGAGCCATGGTATGGAACTGTATACTCTGTTGAGAAAATCACTGGTTCGATTATTCAGGTTTGCTGCTGAAGCTTGTCTTCGATATGTTTAATTTTCCTTTTCAGATTTAATTTTTTCTCTATATTCTAAAATGACTTTGGTGTTGGAAGTAGAACATTTTGAATGAGAAATTGATGATTCAGTAAGGTGTTTTGCTAATTGCTTGCAGGAGTGGGTGGAAAGAGCTCCTAATGAACACCTGCATCTTCCGGCTCCCAATGTGTTTATACCCACTGATTTATCTCTTAAAAATGCCCAAGAGAAGGTATGATTTGCATATCAAATTTGATGCAATATTTTCCTGATTTATTTTTTTCCTGAGCTCTTTGAACTTGAAACAGGAAAAGTTCCCAGTTCTGTTGAGGAAATCAGTATATTCAAGGTTGTGGTACAAGCCTGATACTACTTTTTCCTCTCCCAAGGCATATGTTAAGATAGATTTCAACTGTCCATTTTCGGCCAACTCTCCTGAAGCTGAAGTTCTTACAGACATTTTTACTCGTTTATTGATGGATTACTTGAATGAATACGGTAAGTCTTGGAGCATGTAAAGGTTAATTTTAAATATTTGTATATCTGTTTTTCGTGATGAAACAACTGTATAGGTTTTATATATTACTATACTTTAGGTCTTCCTAATTGAATGCAAATTGATTATATGGGCTATACATCTGATGGACAATATTTTCTGAACTTTAAGGCTGATTTATTGGGTTCTCTGTCTGATAAAGATATATAGGATACAAAATGCTAGTGTTGCTTTTAACAAAACTTTATCTTTTATATCTCAGCTTACTATGCTCAGGTTGCTGGACTTTATTATGGGATTAATCACACAGATAGTGGGTTTCAGGTAATTATTTTTTTACAATACCAAAGTATTATGCTGTACTTCTTCATCTGTTTCTGGTTTGTGATTTCAACCAAGAGAGGCAAAGCCTAAACATGGTTGCAGGATATTTGCGTGGATTAAGGATTGGACAAACAAGCTTAGATGCAGAAGGGGAATAATGTAGGGTTTTAGGATTCTCTTTGTTAGTGTACTGCATCCTGTAAGGATGTTGTTCTGGATGATGTCTTGGCTTTTAAGCTGATATTGGTAATTAATTGCTAGTATTACCGATGGTGAGAGGGCATGATTTCAGCATCCACATGTTTTGGGTTTTAGTACCCCAAAAGCTGTATTCAGTAAAATGAGGAAATAATATTTCAAGTTTCCAGTATTAAGAGGAGGCAACTCATCGGAATCCTTCTAGTTATTGAAAAGGGAATGAGTAAGCAATTACTAAGCCATAATACTGGAGAGTATCCCTCAAGAAACCGCTTACACATACGAAGCATTGAAGTTCAAACAACTTACAATCTAGTGTTCTTTTCAACTCAATTCTAACCAAGTTTGACAATCAGTATAACAGTACGCGGAAAGTTTGATTAATGGCACCATGTTGATGAGAATCGCATTGTGATTAAATTGAGCTTTCGATATAGTCCAGCATCTATCAGACCCCAGCATTGTAACATTGCAACCAAATTAGTTTCAATCTCTAGTTGAAACAACAAGAAATTTTGGAAGAATTATATGTTGTAAATAACTATTTAAAAAGGAAAATGCTAGATTTACATCAAAGTGTACAAAATCTGACTGGGCAAAATCGAGACTGTTCATTGTAATTAATGAATGATGATGTGGCTGTATAGATTCCATCTTTTTGATGACTCTGTAGATGTTTGATGTAATTGTAGCTCATTTCAGGGTCACGCTAACAAGTGCCCTTAAGGCTTAAGTATATATATCTGGAAAGTTTTATATTTGGAGTGCCCATCAGTACATGGAATGCTCCCAATACAATGGGTATGTTCGCCAGGACTAAGTGTCAGCACATTTTGCATCAATACTTATCCCCAATGCTCAAGTTATTTGAGGAGTCTATTCCTGATCTAATAGATTTCTTTTCTTATCAAAAAAAATTTTTTATTTGAGAAGTATTGTTACTTAAAAGGATCCCTTATGTTGAGCTCTCTAAGATCTAGGTAGTTTTTAATGGTCACAGTTAATGTGTTCTCAAAGTTGGTGGGTATTACTTGACCAATCAAATTTGTTTATAGTATGTACTATTCAAAATCAGGGAGAATTCTTTGCTACAACGTATGTTTTCCAGTAGCTTTATTTCCAGTGATTTTCAACCATTTGTATACCAGATCGGTCCATCTCGCCCAATTTCTGCCCTTTGTGTCAATTTTCCTAAGACCTATTGGTGTCTACTCGGATCTGGTTTAGTTTCAGCATCTGCAATGTTAGAATATGAGTCTCTTCTTCGCCTGTGTCGCTCCACCCCCGAGCTGGTATTCTATTGGGGTGTCTGTGTTGAAGCCTTTTTGAGTGCTCTACTTGAGTTTTCACAGTCGAATGTGGTTCTCTATTTCCAGCTAGAAGATGCTTCTCAATTGCCATGGCACTGTATTTCTCTTAAGTGGATATCTTCTCGTCGGCGGCAGTTTTGAGAATCGTTGTGGCTGATTGTTTCTTGTTGGACTTGTGGTCAGCCGGAGTTTAAGTGAATATGGAGCAGGATGTCACCACTCATCAATTTGATTGGGCTGATCTCTGTTTAGTTTGGGAGCTTTTTGTTCCCTGTTCTAGTTCAGTGGTGTGGAGTGCTTGGCAGTTGTGTGTCGTGAGGAATCTTGGTTTCTTTGGGGCCCTTTGCCTTTCTAGGTTTTGTGGTCCTCGAGTTTGAGCAAACAGCTAAAATTTAGGTGATTGCTTTCAGTAATTCGTAGTGTGACTTCCTATGTCTCCATGTGGTTGGTTAGGTTGGCATTAGTGCTTTTCATGCCCCCCATTTTTGAGTCTTTTTGACAACGAAGTGCATTATGTGGTAAGACATTTCACCTACAACCGATAGGTGTTGGGTTCGAGTCAACAAGGGGGTAAAGTGGGGACCGGTGTTGATCCTCTTTAAAAGGTAAAGGAAAAAACACATTGGGTCTTTTTCAATCCTGTTTCGGCATTATTTTAGCGATTGCGATAACCTGGTTGGGTGAGTTTTTTGGTGTTCCTTGGAGAAGATACCTTGATGTAATCATTATTTAATAGAATTTAGTTTGTTGGCTGATGAGCAAAAAGAAAAAGAAAAGGAAAAACATGAGATGTTTTAGCATAACTCGAATTGCAGATAGGGATATGAAATATACGTATCAAGTGAGTGGCCTTTGTGAATTTTCAATATATATTACCTTATTATGAGTCATGACTTCCATTATTCTCAGAAATGGACATGATATGAATGGCAGAACAATGTGGCGTTGATTTTTGATGTAATTGTTTCTCTTGCCATATGTACCATGCACTGAATTTGAGAGTCGTTTCTCGATTATAACTGTTAAAAAGTCATCTAAGATGAGTTTCAGACATGCTATGTTTGGTACAATGGAAAGGTAAAGGGTGTGAAAAGTGATGGGATAAATGAATATTCTTTCGTCTGGAAGTAGGGATGAACTTCCGTTTGGCTCCTAACAATAATTTTCTGCCAAAAGTACACAATAGTTGAGGGATGTACCAATGATAACTCTACCTTCATTATCAACACCAGTATTGTTATTATTATTATTGATATTATTATTTTAATTGTATTTTTTTTTTTGTTGGTAGTATGATTCACTTGGGCTAAATTAAGTAATTATGCAAATAAAACTATATGTCAATATAATGTAGTTGGTGGACAGGAGTGCTTAAGACATTACCAGAAGGGGCCAATCGTGAAATAGATATATTGATGCATTTTCACTTGTGTTCTTTTGAATTAGCAAAATAACGGAATATCCTAATTTCCGTCATGTTCAAACAAACAATGTGCAGGAAAGATTGTTTCCAAGTTTTTCCCTCGCACTTCGCATCCTTCTTTTCCCATCCTTTCTGCCAAACAGACCAATAAGGATACGGCTCTTTATCTTTATGTAAAATAGTTTCCTGTTGGCAACTTGTCGTGGGGAAATTCTAAAAGATTGGTCACCTCATAAATTATGGGAAGTTTGAATTTTTTGGCGAAACTGTAGGAGTAATTATGATTAGCATGCATGGGTATCCCTGGAAAAGGGAAAATTGAATAAAACTTATAAGGCTATCCATTCCTTCATACCTACTGTAGGTGGTGTGGATACAGATAGATATATTATAATTCTGCTCAATTTGATCCAATGGTCTGTGGAATCGTTTTATATATTCTAATTCCTTGAGTACCTTTAGTTAATCAACATATTGATTACTTTTATGCTTGTACAGCTGTACTTATGAGTAAATTGTTGTTGTTCTGCTTTAGGTGACTTTGGTTGGATATAATCACAAATTGAGGATCCTACTGGAAACAGTAATTGAAAAAATTGCAAATTTTGAAGTAAAACCTGACAGATTCTCTGTGATCAAGGTAAGGATCTACTTCACTTTCTGCAATTGGCTACAGCATCAAATCTTAGTGCTCTGTTCGTCAAACATTACTATTCTGGCACCACGTTTCACTAAAATAAATAAGGTCAGACAGTGTATGCGTGGCGTTTTTTCTGCAACTTATAGCAAACCTGGTATTTAGAGTCGCAAAGAAAATTTTAAATTTTGTAGATTTGAATTGATCTTGTTAGGGCATCATATTATTGTAGCTGGATTGTACCTTATAGTTACTTTATTGGCGTTGCCAACTGGCCCCATTTGTAGTGAAAGGTCTGCAATGTTCTTCAAAGATCATTTCCTGTTATCCTTATAGGGCTTCATCATCGTGAAAAATAGCTGTTGCTGCTCAAACTGGTTGAATTATAAAGATTACTGTACATGTTTGTCCGAATGATTGCGACAGTTTCTTACAATTCCTATGACCCTTTGACTACTTGGATATATATGATCTACTTTAGTGTCTTACACTAAAGCCCATGGGTCATGTGGGTGTCATTCAGTCCTCCTAGGGCAAGTGCCCATGGTAGTTGCTTGGTAAATCTTTTTATTTTTTTCTTAAATATTTTATGTTTCGCTTAACTCACAAGTCTTGTTCTAAGAGTCAGACGTTTGCTGGTACCATGCTCAGATGAACAAGTGGTGCTGCATTATGTAGCCTGAGGCAGCCTAAAACTTCTTCAGATCCCAATGAACACAATTCATAAGTAACATGGGCATCGACAATAAGTGGGTATGATTTTGTTGTTGAACTAAAACTCTTGTTTCTTACAAAGTTAAATGGCAGCAAAGGATTCATGTAACCAATGTCAAGTAGTTAGCACAAAGGCTGAATTGAGCACTTACCTCGTTGGTTTGGACTTTATTAATTATCGCCTATTCAGGTAGTCATAAAGATAGTTCATGTATGAGGAGAATAGTTGCATCCTTTATTAAATCAATAATCTCCCTAACTTGGTCGGACTTGTCAAAATTGAGTTATGTGGGTGATTTATATTTCCCTTCTCTCCCTAGCTTCTATCTTCTTTTCTCTTCCACCTTTATTCTGTATCGGAGACTAGGGCTGATCTTGAACAGGGCCTATTTTTTTAACAGCACTTATTTTCATTTGGCTTTCTTCTTTTTGAAACATATATAGCACTACTCATGCCTTCGTCATCATTGCTCATCATCTCCTTCACTTCTTTGTTCAAGCTCCTAATGACAAGCTCACATTATACAGATCAGTTGTGACCCCAGTCCAAATTGTGTCCTACCAACATCTTCAGTCTGCATCATCCCAACTTCTCGACCACCAGCCTATTACCAAATCCTAGCTTCATTGCGCATCATATGTTTTTGCTGTTGATCATGTCAACTACTATACAGAGTCTACCTTTACATTGATCATCACACTGTGGATGTCAGCAGTTTGACCCCCGCGTATCTCCAACTCCTGAACTTATCCAATACTATGATAGCACCTAATTTTCCGATTTAAGGATTCATTGTGCCTGGGCTGTGAGGGCTCTCAAATGTATGGATTGTTCAATGTATTAACTGGTGCCTCCTCGGACCTTGACCGAGGTCCAGTCCATGCTTGGATAGAGTGTTGGAACTGACCGCATGAGGTAGATTAAATGAAATTGATAAAGAACCCTATGGGTTGGACATTTACTTAGAGAGGCAATTATGAGATCTTCCTTTATTTTGTACATAACCTAAAAAGAGTTTCCTCTGATGGGAGTTCTTTTATAAAGGAGATGAAATGTTTCTTTGCCGAAACAGGGTAAAGGGACACATTTGTTGGATGTACGAATTGGCTATGTACAGGCTGGGAGCACACTTGCAATTGCATCAATTTACGCAAGGATTGATGTCAGTTGAATACGTTTTATAACTTGGAGATGACATCCAAGTTGGTTGGTTGGAATGGTTGTTTATGTCAATCATTGGGGCGATATTGGCTAATTTTTCCCCCCTCTCATGAAGATATAAATTTTGATAAGGGTATTTTCTGTAAGCCCCTCAACTGGAAGTTCTTGCTTGTAGTTTGGTTACTTCTTCTGAACAGTTGACTAAGCAACCGCATGACATATCATGTACGAGTCAACTCTACGAAAAAATGTAGGGATCTCAAACTATTACTCGTTTATTTTTAATTCCTTTAAAAGAAGTTCTAGTCTTTCTGTAGATGCCTTATTTAGTGGAAAGATTGTTGTTGTTATTGGTATTGTTATTGTATAGGTGTATTATATGTTTTTCTCCTTTTGGTAGGAATTGGTCACAAAGGAATATCAAAATTACAAGTTTCAACAGCCGTATCAGCAGGCTATGTACTACTGCTCATTGTTGCTTCAAGATCAAACATGGCCCTGGAGTGACGAGCTCGAAATTCTTCCTCTTCTTGAAGTTGAAAATCTTGCTAGATTTTATCCTCAGATGCTATCAAGGACCTTCGTAGAGTGCTATGCAGCAGGTTCTTACAATTTAGTGACTTGCCTATAGTTAGCAGCTGTGTGGTACATATCTGTCAAATATACATTTCTACTGTTACTTCAATGCAGGGAATATTGAACCAAGTGAAGCAGAGTCAATGATTAAGCTTGTTGAAAATGTTTTCTTTGAGGGTCCCAAGCCCATTTCCCAAGCTCTATTCCCATCTCAGCATTTGACAAATAGAGTTGTGAAGCTTGAAAGTGGAATTAACTACTTTTATACTAAAGAAGGCTTGAATCCAAGTGATGAGAATTCAGCCCTGGTTCACTATATTCAGGTGCGTATCTATCACATAAAGGAACAAAAATGTAAGGAAAGATAGTGGACATTGCTATGTAATTCTGGATTAGGTAATTGAATTGTAACAAACCAAGAAGAATACTCGATACAAGATCGTGGGGGTAGATGGGGTGGGGGGAACAATCTCCCGACTGGAAACAACTAAAACAAAAAAGAAACAAAATTAGACGTCAATATCTCCAATGTGGCAGTTTCAGGAACTAGAGAGTATATGATCTATGTATAGATACTAATATGCTTATGCTTACAGTTTAACCTTTCTTTGTGGCTTAGGTATGAAATAAAACACGGCAAAAATCCATCCAAATTAGGCCACCCGATTCAAAAGCTGATGTTGTTTTATTATGCTTTAGTGTATTCATATTTGAAGAATAGGTGGCAGAGAGATTCTCTCTCTTCAGCCATGCACAAACTGGTATGTGTTATTGATGTTGACCTAATACAGAGAAGTGAAGAAAAGAAGAAACCAGGCTATCCTAGTGAACCAAAGGCTCAAAGCTACGAGGGAGAATGCATAACTTGATGTATAAGTTTTAATCATTCAGGTCTGAGTAAGGTTACTTGTAAAGCCTTTATTTAGGGAACTGAAAAATCATTACCATAGTTAAGCAATCCTAAATTACAAAAACACCCCAAATAAGATAGTTAGCAATAAGTTCATAAGATAATTAATAATTCAAAATGTTCCTAACTATACAATGGGACTAGGTTTGTTCATAAAGCTTATAGCAAATACGGATTTTCTTCCTTGGTTTACTTACCTGTGCTTAATCTCCGTCAATCATTCACCGGTCTGTACATAATGGAATGTCTGTCTTATGATCATCAAAGGATCAAGCCATGCTTCGGAATTTTATACTTTGGCCAAAATAATTTTGTGTCGAGGAACCATGGCCTTTTAATCTAAAAGTTTGCTAACCAGATGTGGCAATGTGACTGGGTCACTAGCAGAATAATTCCTTATAACATTATCAGGGAGGATGGGGTTAGTGACCTTTGTGGTATATTTGCCATCAGCGGTTTCTTTCGGTTCAGCCGCAACTGGAATGAGCCAATATTACAGATTATCTGCTAGTATAGTAGTAGTGACTTCAGCATACTTAGAACTATCAGCATTTTCATCACAACCTTTCATCCTTCAATTGTTGGCAATCGCTCTTGACATAGGATTAAGACTTCATTATATCTAGAACTATCAGCATTTTCGTTACAACCTTCCATTATTCAATTGTTGTCGATTTCGCTCTTGGCAAAGGCTTAGAGAATGAACTTTAAGAAGCACTATTCAAGAATCCCTCTCTTGGTATTTGCAAAATTGCGTTTTTGTGCTTTGCTTTGCAGTACTCCTACAAAATAAATTTCTTGCTTCAGTTTTCAAAGAATGACATGCATTCAGGGACAAAGTGAATTTTAAAATTGAAACTCCTTCAGGGATAGAGATAGTTTTATTCACCTGAAAACATGCCTCCAGGTTGTGCAAAAAGATTTTTAATCCGACACCCAAAATCAAACTGTGAGACCATAGTTATTAAAGGCGATAGAGGCGAGCGCCTCAGGCGAGAGGCGAGGCGAGGCGAGGGTATGTCACCTCAAAAATCTCAGGCGAGGCGATGTTAGAGAAGCGACCCTAGGCGACTGCCTGTTTCGCCTAGGCGCGAGGCGAGAAGCGAGCAAAGGCAACGCTTGGTGAACTCTGGCCGGATTTCGAAATTTTTTTTTTTAGATCTAGATTTATTTTCTTAGATCTAGACAAATCTACTAAATATTTGCCCAATCCAAGGCCACATTCGTCATCTCCTTGAGAAGGCGATCAAATCCATGTAATTTTTACGGCCAGATCTCGCCGGAAAGTTCGCCGGTGGCCGGCGCCGGCGCCGAAATCTCGCCGGACTGAACAGAAAAGGTCGCCGGAGAGTGTACAGCTCAGATTCAAAGTTGGATGGGTGATTTGAAGAAGATATAGATGGTTATTGTTTATATTTTTGAAAATTCACCTTTTAACCTTTGAATTTTCAAGAAATTCAAGAAAAAAATGTAATTTTTTGTTTAAATACATAACTTAAAAGTTAAAAATAGGGTTATTATTATTATTTGTGGACTAAGTTACATAAAGTATTTTTATTTATAAATAGTTTATGAAAAAATCTACAACATATAATATTTTTAAATTATTTTTTCTTAATTATCTCCTTGTTCGCCTTTTGCACGCCCGCCTCTCGCCTCGCCTCTCGCCTTGAAAAAGTACCTCTCGCCCGCCTCTCGCCTTCCGCCTTTAATAACTATGTGTGAGACACATGCAAACTATAATGGATTTTAACTTTTAAGTGAAGAAAACCAATAATTTCATTTGGGCAACTTAATAACAATGATGATTATAATCCTAAGATGTTGACCCTAGTTACTAACCCCGTGAATAATTGAAAGGGTGAATTACATAAAATTCCGTCTGCTTATCGGATGTGGGTCAAGTTAGTTCCCGACATATTGAATGAACGTTTGTAGCCTGTCCGTCAAATTGATTTATTGACTGGTCCTAAACATCTATTGCTCGAATCTTTTATTCTTTTAGGTACATCAAGATGATTTCATGCTGAATGCCAAACTCCAGCTTTTTGCACTTGTTGCCAAGCAACCAGCTTTCCACCAACTCAGATCAGTTGAACAACTTGGTTACATAACTGTACTTATGCAGAGGTAATTAATAAAATATAAAATAGAAATATGAAAAAGGAAACTGTAATTTATGATGAAAGTCTATATTTTCTGCTTGAAAAATATATTTCTTGCCAATGTAGGAATGACTCTGGTGTTCGGGGAGTGCAGTTTATCATTCAATCCACAGTAAAGGTACATACACCATTCTCTTATGTGAGTAAAATATATAACTCCTCTGACAGCCTCTTTGATTTTTCCAGGGACCTAAAAATATCGATTCCCGAGTTGAGGCATTTCTCAAGATGTTTGAAAGTAAACTTTATGAGATGTCCAATGATGAATTCAAGGTCAGAAAACTAGTCCTACTGTCTCCGAGTAACTTCCATTTTGTCATCTATGTAGATATATGACCTGCATATGTTACCCTTAGGAATTTACTAATGCATTTGATTCATGAGAAGGGGAAAGGGACATTACCTGCTGGTAAACCTTTATTGCTTGGATTAGAACCTTTTCATGCAATCATGCTGACTATGTAAATTATAAGAACATTGTCTATCTAGGATAGTTCTTACTCCCTCCCTCTCATTTTTTTGGCCAACTTTCCTTTTTTAGTAGTCTCAAAGTTTTTGACCACTTAAAAATTCCAATGCATATTTATTAATGAGTTTCTCAATATACCCCTAACCAAATTAGTATTTACTTGATTTCCTTGCTTCTTGTTGATTTCCAATACCATTAGATAAGGGTTCAAATGAAATTAGACTGGTTGTTGATGCATTTATTGGGAATTCTAAACCGCTCTTTTGTCTGGTGGCCAATATAAACGTAATGGAGGTAGTAAAAAAAACTATATATATATATATATATATATATATATATATATATATATATGATCCCGTGACATTGCTTTTCTATTTACCTTTAAAAAGTGAGTATTTAGTCTTATAGCTGTTACTTGTATTAAAGTGTGTGCCCAATGTGCTTTCTTTTGACCTAGGGCTAGGGTGTTAATACTTTCTTTCTTTTCATCTATCACTTAACAGGGCAGTTACTCCTATATTCCCTTATATGAGCCATCCTTTGAATCTTTTAGTAGCTCGTGGTATGGTTCACTTCCGTGTCCATCTTCTGTCACACCACGTCAGACCCTTGTTTCCTTTTATGCACGTCCTAGTAGATGACAACCTGGGTTGTTAAATATACAAATTGTGAATGTGACCGTAAAAATAGAAAAATTGAATTGGGAGTATCAGAGTTTAACCTCTACGAAATAGATTATGTGGTTATATCCAATAATGTATCAATTTTTCTTTGACTGCTACGTCAAATTCATGTACTAGTATACTATCCCTTCTGATCTGGTTTTGGAACAGAGCAACGTTAATGCATTGATAGATCTGAAGCTTGAGAAGCACAAGAATTTAAGGGAAGAATCTGGATTTTACTGGCGTGAAATTTCTGATGGCACCCTCAAATTTGATAGGAGAGATTGTGAGGTATGAAGCTTTATCATGTTTAGCAGTCAATATTTGTGCCTGCAAGTGGTGATTATATGTATCTTTTCCACTTGAAATCTGAGATGTCATGCTATTATATATGCAAATATTAATGCTTGAAGGGACATAATGCATTCAGAACACTCCCCTAGTGTTTACGTGCAAGCACAGATCTCAAAATCATCATGGTTGATGTTTTACTATTGTGAATGAAACAGGTTGCAGCACTCAGGCAGCTAACTCAAAAGGAATTGATAGATTTCTTTAATGAATATGTAAAAGTTGGTACCCCTCAGAAGAAATCACTAAGTGTGCGAGTATATGGAAGCGCTCATTCTTCCGAGTATACAGCTGATAAAAGTGAACCAATCGAACCCAACTTCATTGAGATAGAGGATATTTTCAGTTTCAGAAGATCACGACCTCTTTATGGTTCTTTTAAAGGAAGTTTTGGTCGCATGAAATTGTGAGGGATAAATCTTCAGAGAGGTAGGTGCTAGTAATTATCAACAGAGCGCTTGAATCACAGTTTCTCAATAGCAGTTGGACAAGAAGGCATTATTGAAGTTAATTGAAGAGGTAGAGGACACCATATGGCATCATATAACTACTCGAAGGTATGTCTACATTGTCTGCAGTGCATACAGCGTGCTAGATTCCTTTGAAAATTATATATTAACTCATTTATAGCACAAATTCATGATTTCTGGATTATAACAGAACATTTTAAGGTCTATAGAGAACAAATAATGATTTTTGTTCTTTTTCTATTTTTTTAAAGGACTAGTGATGAGTATGTAATGTCAACTTCAGAACTTTTTGTGGCGAGTCTAATGACAATCTCTTTCAAATTTAGTTATCTTTTCATCCTGCATGCAAATTTACAGAGGAGTGGAAAGAAAGAATGTGGGATGTATCTGATGGGTAGACGGATTGAGTTGGTCAGGTCGAATCTGTATCAGATTTGAGCCTTCATGCGAGCCCCCTTCTCGAGTTGTCAAAGCACCCAAGCCGACTTGATGAACTTGACGAACTCAGTATGCCTTATGAACTCGACCCACATGTGCGCCTCATCCGAGTCGAGTGCCATTATTTTGGGTCGACCCCGAGTTGGGTTACGGTATCCCGCCCAAGATAATAGCCCTAATTTTATTTATACACTCCCTTCCACTTTTCCATAATGTCTCTTTCTTGCCCACGAATCTAAATCATCGCTCACAGTTTTTATTACCTATTTTCTTCACTCTTTTAGTTCAGATTGACCTTGTTTGTCTGATCTTTAGATGGTTTTTGATCAGTCTCCAATGCAACTTGGCGCATGGCCAAAAGTTCAGGCGTTAGTAAGTGTGTTGGATCTTTGCTGTATTGGGATTTGATAGTAAGGTTAAGGTCTATCATAGAAACCTTTTTAGCATATTGTGTGGGAGATTACAATCTCTTTTCCCTTTTCACCTTGCACACATGGCCTAGGACCCTAAATTTCGGTCCTTTTTCCTTGGGAAAATAATGGGACACAAACTATTTATACCACATTTTGCACCAAGGATCGAGTGGGAAATGAGAATAGGATATCTGAACTCTAATTGGTTGCCGAAAACTGCACCAATGAGCACAAATTTGTTGGGCAGGGGTTGTCCTTGCAAAACCCCTCTGGCGAGAGAATTAGCATCCATTCTACGGAGAGAAAAGAGTGAGAGAGAATGATAGCATGTAGCTTGTACCTTTTCCCATGAAGGATCCACTATAATGATGCATGAGGGGTATTTTTGATATTACTTAAGATTTTGCGCGCCTTTCTAAGATGAGGCAGTTTTAGAAGGAGTGTTCGGTGCAGACATCTTTGCTGTCCGGGCAACCAAAGTGGTTGGCCCACTTTAGGTGCACAGTCTAAGGTGTCAGGAGAGCACGTTATTAGGTGCCCTCCTACCTTGCTTAGGCATTTACTTGTCTTCTCTGAATGTTTGATGGGTGATAATAGTGGATAACTTTTTGAACGAGACTCCACTGGCGGTGGGCAACTTTTGGGGCAAGCACTCAGGTGCCCGTGGTGGGCAACTTTTGGGATGAACACCTAGGTGTCTGTGGTGGGAAACTTTTGGCACAAACACCTATGTGTTTGTGGTGGGAACTTTTGGCACGAACACCACTTTTGGGACGAGCGCCTCAGTTGCCATGGTGGTGATTGGGCACGTTTGCTCGAATGCCAAAGGGAGTTGCTCGTCTACGAACTTGCCCTCTTGACCGCCTGATTAGAATGGGGGAATGTCTCCGGGGTGGCACCTTGCTTGGATGCCCTTGTGATTTGCCTGATCTTGGACTTTCCCTTCTAATTGCTTGATGGGCACGAGAGATATCTCCAGGGGGCACCTTGCTTGGATGCCCGTTTGACTTGCCTAATCTTGGACTTGCCCTCCTAATTGCTTGATGGGCATTAGGGGAATATCTCCGCGGGGGGGGCACTTTGCTTGGATGCCCTTTTGACTTGCCCGTTCATAAACTAACCCTCCTAACTTGACTATCGGTAGACTTGCTCTCCTGGTTGCTTGACGGGCATTAAGGTGGCAAACTTCTGATAAGAGCACCTTGGTGCCTGGACGCTGGTAACCTTGGTGCCTGGACGCTGGTAAAGTTCTGCAATTATCCTTAGTTGGTAGGAAAGGGTATTTTAATAGCCCCCTACTCATTGTTACGCAGCGGAACTTGGACCAAGGAGTATCCAAATTGCTCATAAGTACTTCACTGACATGAATAGTCTAACCATTGCTCGATGTGGGCACTCTTCTAATGTTGGTTGAGTGTGGCGCTTGTGCTCATTTCATTAGGACACTTTGTTTCAAGATTTAGATGTTTGTAAATAATATTTTTGTTTGGTAGTGGGGAGTCCCACATAGCATTGCTTACCAATTTGCTTGTTTTGAATGTCAAGGGCTATCTTGGAGCTTGAACAAAGGTTACTAGTATTGTGCTTGCTCGTTTTGAATGTTAGGGGCTCTTTTGGAGCCTGAACAAAAATGCTTGTTTTGTGCTCACTTTTATGAAAATATCTTGCTCGTTGCATTCATCATTTTCATACTTAGCATATTTTGCTTACTGCTTATCAAGTTTTCCTTTGCATGTGATGATTTAGCATGTTCTTGATGGCTTAACTTGCCCATTTACTTTTTTTTTTTTTTAAGGTTTGAGGGGACATAGACCTTACCACAACCTATTATTATTATTATTATTATTATTATTATTATTATTATTATTATTATTATTATTATTATTATTATTATTATTATAATGTCTTGAAAGACTACAATGACTCTATGATGCCTTTGGTGTAGCTAGAATAAATTGTTTAAACACCCCTGAAAGTAGTGAATTACTAAAGTGGCTATGGTGTAGGACTTGAACACTCTACCTCTCTGTTAAGAGAGGTGAGCAGTACTAAATGGGCCTTTAATGAGGCTTTAACAACAACGGTGCCTCTGGTGAGGCTTGAACACCAGACAATTTTAAGTACCAGGGTGTCATCTCTGGTGAGACTTGAACACTCGACATCTCCGTTAAGAGAAGTGAGCGGTACTAGTTGAGATAGAGCTCATTGGTACTTGCCTATTTACTTGACATGTTTAGACTTGACGTATTTTTACTCGCCTTGGTTGTGCCTAGTTTCCTAGCATATTTGCATGTTGCCTAATTGCGAGGCTTAAGGTTTTCAGTAATCTCTCTCTCTCTCTCTCTCTCTCTCTCTCTCTCTCTCTCTCTCTCTCTCTCTCTCGTTCTCCAGATCTGAAAATAGTATCTTATTCCTCTTCAAAATTTGAAGTTTTAAATAAGATCTAAAGAGAGGGAGATAGAGATTTGTGGTCGGGATTTTGGATCTCAAAAAAGAGAATTGTACGATGGTGAAGATGACGTAGGCAATCGTGGTGAACTGTGGTTATTTGGTGGTGGTGTGTTAAGTTGAAGGTGGTTGGTGTCAATTAATGAGGTTATATATATGGTGGCCCTGTGAAATTCGGGGCCCAAAGTCGGTAATGTCGACAGGGCCCTTTCAACTTGTAGCATAACTTTTTTCTATTAAATAAACATAAAAGATAATAAACAAAACACTTCATTACAAAATCATGGACATAATACACGACATATTTACAAAGTACTACTTAAATATCGCTCTTCTAGCACATTTTGTCTACCTATAATAATTCCGACAAAACTTCTATTACCAAACAAATATATACACACAAGTAACAATAGCTCAAATCAAATAAATTCCCAAACATCACAATTCACACATAAGTAAATGAGTAACAATAAGTAAAAAATTCCAAATAAAAAAAAATACTAATTTCGGATATAAACTCAAGAATCTTAAGAAACTCAACAATGAACAAGCCAACAAATAATTTCAACAAATCTGCTATTACCTTCAAATTGTTCCAAGATAAGCTCAACCAAAGCTCTAAATGTTGTTTTCATATACAAATTTATCACTTAAATTAATTATTTAACCCCAAATTAAAAGCCCTAATTTCGGATAAAATAAAGAGGGAAGACAGTGTGTTTACTATCGAAAATTCTTTGAAAAACTAGCTTCAATCAACAGCCTCTTTAAGCTTTGTGTCAAATTTCACATCAAAATCACAAATTTTCGTGCGTGTGTGAGCGTGTTGGGTGGGAGGGTGTTTTTTTTTTTCTTTTCCTGTAAGTATAACAGCGTGTTGACTATCTAAAGCCTTAAAGGGATGAACAACAACTAACAATTTTTCAGTGAGGCCACTCATTTTTGGATAATTTTTAGTAAGATCCCACAATTTTGGGGCCCAAAAAATTACACAAATTTTGGGGGCCCAAGGCTTGATCCTCATTTTTCTTACAGCTGGGCCGGCCCTGTATATGGTGGTGGCGGCGGTGACGATCGTCATTTAGTGGCAATGACGGTGAGGAGGATGATGGTAAGAAGGGTGACTCCACCAAGAAGGGGTATTTGTGTCTTTACAATCATATACACTAAAATGTCAAAAGGGATAATTTTGGAATTTCATTCAAAAATTCTCATGATCGTTCATTATAGACTACAAATACAAGTTTCTTCAATTGGGTAAACAATGATACCATTTTTATTTAAATATAGGATTAATATATAATTTGGTCCCTAAACTTACCAACTTTTCCTATCTAGGTTCTTGTACTTGAACATTTCCTAAATTGGTACTTGAACTGAGGTTTTCGGCTCTCATTTAGTCCCTCAACTGACTTCTGTCAGTTGTGCCGTTAGTTTCTTAATTTTATGATAAAATTGCCCTTAGTCAATGTGGACAATACTTACCAGCTGAGTTGTAAATTCCCATGCGCTTCCGTTGCAGCAACACAACTACACGTGTTTTGTCGCACATGAATCTCTCCTATTCCTTTCTGGATTCCAACAATTCAAGACAACCCCCTCCCCCTCCCCCTCCCCCTTCCTTCGAATTGAAACTCAAAATTCTTGACACCGTTCAACTCAACTTCTCACTCCCTTTTCTCTCTTTGTAACCTCCGATCACGGGAATGCCCAACATGCACCCGATAAACACCCACACCATCGTCTCTAACCACTATGCCGAGGGCGTCAAAGGTGATGAAGAATGCATAATGGACATGAAGACTTCGGTTCGGGCAGTGGAGAAGCTACTGAATTACCGATTCAATAACAAAAGCTTTCTCGAAGACGCTTTAACTCATTCCTATTTCACGGATGCTCCTAGTTATCAACGACTCAAGTTTATCGGCGACGCGGCCCTTGGTCTCGCTGTTTCAAACTTCGTCTACTTGGCTTACCTTGGTCTTGACCCCAATCAACTTTCTCTCCTTCGTTCTGCTAACATCAATACCAAAAAGAGAAAGAGAAAGAACCAATTTTGGGGTTTGAACTGGAAAGAAGAGGTCTGTAGATTGTCAAAACGTTCAATAGGTTCGGAGCTACGAACAAAAGATGCGCCGCTAAGATCTCGATATGCACGACGTCGTCGGAATCTAGAGAGAGTCAACGGGAAGCTCGAAACAGGGATCGGGGACCAATCTCCGGAGGTGAAGCTATCGAGAGCTTCTTCGGTGCTGGCATTTATACAAGTTGACTAATTACGGTAAGGGGTGGAGATCCAGGTGGTTTTTGTTGAGCAACGGCGTTTTATTGTATTCTAAGATCCTCCGACTGGATAATCACAATCTCCTCCCTGCCAGTGACGACGTACGGCTAATCGGGGACGTTTCTTCGAATCGACTCAAGTGTCTAAGATCCTCCAGTAGCTTTGCCGCTGGAGAGTCTTTCGAGCTCCAATTGGGTTCTTCTTTCATGGGATTAGATGCTTACGAAATATTTGGGATTAGACCGTTGTTAATGTTACTGTGGCCATTCGTTATCAGAGCCGATCCAGGAATGGCCGTTAGTGGACACCGACCTTCACCAGTTAGAGAGGCCCTCTTTAATACATTAAGAAAAGATGTTCACAGGGGCCAGAAAGACTCTGTCATATGAATTCAGACCACCTTCCAAAGCCCTAAGCAAGAGGTCCCATACTTTCCAATGCTGAAAGCATAGTCCAAACCCTAAATGAGGGAGGTGTAACTCAGAAAGTGAGAGAGAAGCGAGAAAAGAGAGAGAGAGAGAGAGACATGGGTGTAAAAAATGTTTTTGGGTTTGATCCCCATTTTCCACTTTTCTTGACAGATTGATATATGAGACCCAGATGAAGAGGGAGAGAGAAAGAGAGAGAGAGAGAGAGAGAGAGAGAGAGAGAGAGAGAGAGTTTTTCTAATTTGCGTAACTTAGAAAGAAAAAAAAACATTAAATCAAGTGTCCACGTGGAATCACACTCAGCATGTAGTAAGGACATTTTGGGCATTTCATAAATTTTTTAACGGGTAAAGTGACGGCTATCACTTGAGGAACTAACTGTAAGGCTTAAAGTGCAGTTCAGGGACCACAATAGGAAATATCATAGTACTAAAATCTAATCAGGAAAATGTTGCAAGTTCTGGGACCAAATTGTATATTAATCGTTAAATATATCCATTTTCTTTGCTCTTTGTATAATAATTTAAAGAAGAAATATCTAAATTTAATTACTCTTGGCCCGTGCATAGCATAGCATTTTCTAGTTTAAACTAAGGGCAAACCACACAAATGGTCCCCATAGTTTTTAGGGTTTTTTGCATTTCGCCCCTCTACAAAAAAAAATTTGTCAGTTGTCCTTATACCAACCAATTGAACGCAATTGGTCATTCCATCTAGTTCCGTTATTTTTTTGCCGTTAAGTCATGATACGTGTGTCTCACGTGATTTTATTTAGGGGTAAGAATGTCTATTCATTCTTTTCTTATGAATGGACCAAAATACCCTTAATAATTTGTTATTTAAAATTAAATATGAGGGTATAGTTGTAATTAGCTAAATTTAATTTTTTTACCCCTTTCATTGCATTGAACCATGGCTACCACCTCCGATTGAATAAATTTATAATTACAAATTTTTATTTTATTCAACTTTTTTGCATTCATTATAAAAGAGTATCCTTCGGTCCACTAACTCAATGTCTCTCCCTAAAGTTCTTGTCATATCTAAAAATCAGTGTTCTAAAACTCACCGACTAGGACCGCCTAGTCGCCGCCTAGGCGTTGGGCGCCGACACCACGCCGCAATTAATGCCAAATCGGGAAAAAAGTCGCCGGAAAAGATAATCATTGACTAGGCGCCCTAGTCGCCGACTAGTTGGCGTCGGCGCCGCCAACGCCCAGCCCTAATTTTATGAAAGCGAAAGAGAACTCCGGTGAGAGAAAGGGAGAACGCTGCCGATGAAGAGGAGAAATAGAGAAAAATTAAGGGAGAGAGAGAGAGAGAGAGAGAGAGAGAGAGAGAGAAGAAAGAAAGAAAGAGAGTGAGAGAGATAGAGAGAGAGATTGCCGTGAGAGATGCGTTGTCGTTGCCGTGAGAGATCCCGTCGTTTGTCGTCTGAGAGAGAGAGAGGTATGGCCTATGTGAGACTAAGAGAGAGAGAGAGAGGCGTGTGAGACTGGTCAATGGATTTGTGAGAGAGAGGCGTGTGAGTTATTAGTTTTAGGGTTTTTAATTTTCAAAATGACTACCTCTCCCTCACGTTATTAAAGTATTTCCTCTTTTCCCTCAAGTTATTAAAGTATTCCCCTTCTTCCCTCTACTTTGAAATGATAGTAATTAGTAAGTTTGATTTTAATTTTTAATTTTAATTTTGTAATGTGATCATTATTTTTAATTTATTTAGTCATATTTAGCTATTTATTATGTTACAGCAAGTTGGTATGGACTCATAGTATAATTATGCCTCAATTTTTAGATCCCACCTAGGCCCCGCCTAAGCCCCGACTAGGCCCCTAGGCGTTAGGCCTTGCTCTGGCGCCTAGCGATTTTTAGAACCTTGCTAAAAATGAGTGTATTTGAGTTTGAACTGACTATTTTTTAAATAAAAATTTGATACATTTTTATATTTTTTTTTTAAATCATGAAACACGTAATTCGTAATATTTTTTTAGTTCTACGAATTACGTGTTTTATAATTTTGAAAAAAATAACATAAATGTACATCAAATTATAATAAGTAAAACAGTTACTTTGAATAAAAAAAAGTCAAATAAAATAATAACTTAGGAAAAGATGGAGTAACACATATACATGAATACCCTTGTCCATGTTATACTTTTACAAATGAACACTCAAAGTAGTTAATAACCGATAAATTTTGTAGATTATACAAAAAAAATTACCTCATTTTAGAAAATAAAAAACTTTAAAATCAAATATTCCTTTCGTTCCTAGAAGAGTGTCATGTTTGACCCTGAGTATAGATTAAGAAAAAAAATATAATTAACTCTATTAAAAATATTAGATAGTGTATGTATTTTAAAGATATTGATGTGACACTAAGGTCTATCAATTAAAATAAGAATCAAATAAAGGGTAAAATAATAAAAATAATTTTCAAAAACAAAGATAGTAAACAATTTTTTGTTAACAAATGAATATTTATTTTGAGACAAAATAATTACTCTCTATTTTATTTTTAGAAATTGCATGTTTTCTGTTCTAACCGGACCATCTCGATGTTGGTTTATTCCACGTTAAGAATATGAAAAATGCCTATGGGGCCCACAACCATCTCTTGTGCTGGGCCTGCTGGCCAGTAGTTGTAACTAACATAGCCTACCTACTTAGTCATGCGAGTCTCATAAAAATTGTTCACAATTTGGTTTTAGGATGTTTCATTTCTAACATTAAAAGTTATTAATGATAAATTCTCCTTGTAAATTCTCTTCATATTATTATGAGAAAATAGATTAAAAACAAAGTGTTCAATTCATAATATTTTCTTTTTTGAAAGTTATCTATATCATTTTAACTTGATGTATCTCACTCTCACATAAATATTTTTTAAAAATGTGCGCACAAATCTCATTTTTCTTACAGTTGGGTCGACTTTGTATATGGTGGTGGCAGCGTTGACAATCGTCATTTAGTGGCAATGACGATGAGGAGGATGATGGTAAGAAGCGTAACTCCACCAAGAAGGGGTATTTATGTCTTTACAATCATATACACTAAAATGTCAAAGGGATAATTTTGGAATTTCATTCAAAAATTCTCATGATCGTTCGTTATTAGACTATAAATACAAGTTTCTTTCAATTGGGTAAACGTTGATACCATTTTTATTTAAATATATCCATTTTCTTTGCTCTTTGTATAATTATTTCTAGTTTAATCTAAGGGCAAACTATACAAATGGTTCCATAATTTTAGGATTTTTTTGCATTGTCCCTCTACAAAAAAAAATTTGTTAGCCGTCTTGTACCAACCAATTGAACGCAATTGGTTATTCTATCTAGTTTCGTTATTTTTTTGCCGTTAAATCGTGACACATGTGTCTCACGTGATTTTGTTTAGGGGTAAGAATGTCTATTCATTCTTTTTTTGAATAGACCAAACTGCCCTTAATAATTTGTTGTTTAAAATTAAATATGTGTATATAATTATAATTAGCTAAATTTAATTTTTCACCCTTTCATTGCATTGAACCATGGCTGCCACGGTGCCACCACCCATCATGGCTGCCGCCTTCGACTGAACAAATTTTTATTTTCTTCAACTTTTTTGCATTCAGTATAACAGAGTATGCTTCGGTCCAATAACTCAATGTCTCTCCCTAAATTTCTTGAGAAATTCAGATCTGAAGTGAGAGATAGAGAGAGAATGAAGATTTAATTTCCTTTGAGATTGAAGGAGAGAGAAAATTATAAATCTCAATTTTAGATCTGAGATTCGTATTAGGAGAGATGAATTTCTCAAAAATGTCTACTTGGTTGACTAAAAATGAAGATTTAAATTTTTGTGGGTTTTGTTGAAATTGTAACGTTATTGACTGAAAATGCTTATACAATCCTAATATTTATAGTAAAACTAATTATTTTTTTAATCTGTATCTCAGATTATTAAAAAGAGATCAATCAGGACAATTTCTTTTTTTTTTTTGGATAAAAGTAAGATCAAACAGGACAATTATAAGGGATAGAAATGGAAAAGACAAACCCCATTTGTACCCATCCTATTGCCATATCCATAGTTGAAGAATATGAATCGAAAACTCATTTAACCATAGGGGGGTCTTCTGTAATTTCCTCTTCTTTAATTGCACGTAATTTTCAACCATTGAACAAGGCGTTTGCCTTCTTGTTGTTCATCAAGGAGAGAGAGAGAGAGAGAAATCTGCTAAATTTGAGGTTAAAATTAACTCTATATAAATTTTTCTTTCAATAAAAGAATTTGTAACCAAAAAATTGATTGGTTCTGTTGAATCTCTATAATGAATACATTGAAAATATCAAAAAGATATGATTGTCCAAAAACAATCTTCCCGGCCGTCTCTTTTAGACCAGAGATGAGAAAATCAGATCACTTGTATCAATCCCCATATTCGTCCCAAAACGGGTCATCATACTCGAGCCTTCAACAGGCGGCGCGTGGCTTCTACTGCCGCCGTCGAGCGCGTGGTGATAGTCGCCGAGGCTGAGATCTTGCGAGTTAGAGGGTGGGTGGTAGTACAACCGAGCAGTTTGTGGGCAGTGAGAATGAAATCTGGCCACCATTCTCACCCCAAGATCCAACATCTCCACATACTTCCCCATGTCAACTATTATACGTGGTGTGTATGCGTGTTTGTTTGTGAGAGAGAAAGTGTATGTGTGTGTGTGTGTGAGAGAGAGAGAGAGAGAGATGTGATTTTTGATGAGAGAGTAATGTTGAGTGTGTTGGTTTATATAGGGGTTGTGATGTTGGGTGGAGGGAGGACCTTTCCTGGTCATGGTCATGCCTTTGACTCTCTCTTGAGTCAAAACACTTTCCTTTTGGGTTCTTTTATGCCTAATTGCAACTGTACCCCAACTATTATGTGGTTTTTGGGTTTTCTACTTGTTGTTCTATGGTTGTTTACATTTCTATCCTAAAACTTGGAACAAGCAATCTTTTTTTTTTTCTTTTTTTTGTTTGTATTTGTTTGTTTTTGTTTGTTTGTGTGTGTGTGTGTGTGTGAAATTAATGGTGTCAACTATAGTTTGCTGGTGACACTTGAATTCCTTTGTTCAATTTTGTAGGTAGTATAGGTTTGATATAACATGTCTATTCATGCAAGAGTAGTATAAAATTGAAAGTCAAGTTGTATGAAATAGTTTAGTCAAAATTCAACCTAAACATTAGGAATAATATTCACACATATAGTACTCCGTCCGTTCTTAAAAATGAGTTCATTTTTCCTTTTCAGAAAGTGTTTATTTTTTAATTTTTCTTTTTCTGAAAGTTATTTTTATCATTTTACCATTGATTTGATTTTAACTTTAATTTATAGGTCTCGCTCTCACATGGTTAACTTTGAAAACCACACTATCCTAATATTTATAATAGAGTTAATTATATTTTTTGTATCGAATCAAACATTACACTCTTTTAGGAATGAAGACAAAAACACTTATAAGTATTCTATTATTAATTCAAAATAGTCAGTTTCAAAACGCGTCTTTTCTTGTTATTAGAATAGAGAAGTGAAAAAGTTTAGTTGGAAAATAAAAAATACATTTAGGTTCGGCCAAAAAAAAAAAAAGCTTTAATGGTTTTATATAATTGTATAGTTGTTTAGTGTTAAACTTTGTTTGAGCCCTTCATGTTTTAGCTTGCCAAGTTTGAAAAGCATTATCTGGGAGGAAGTAGGTGAATTAAAATTCAGTAATAATGAAAAAACGAAAACTTAAAAAATATCATCTTATGGTTATTTTCTGTAAAACAGATCTCTCTGAACTGACTCACCGTGTGTTAGTAGACTAAGATGTGAGAGGGGGGACTTCGTTTTAAGAATTAAGATCCGTGTGACGGTTTTGCAGGAGACCAACCCTAATGAGAAATAGTTATATTGGGCTACATGGTAGTCCAAAGAGTAAATATTAGGAGTTTCGAGGCCATAAGGGAAATTATGAAAGAATCAACAAAATGATACTTCCTCCATTCCACACAAAGAATACACTTTTCTTTTTAAGATGTGACTAAATCAAATCAAAATTTTACGTACTTTATTTATGTTTTAGGAAATAAAATTTTATTAATTAAAAAATATCTTACAAATACTATAGATAATTTTGTAAAAATTATTAAATTTATGTTAATTATTGATTAAATTTTAATTAAGTTGATTGAAAAAAGTAAAAAAAAAAAAATACTCTTTATCTGAAACGGAGGAAGTAAATCGCGTTAAGGTTCATTGACCAGTATCACCTTTTTTTCTAGTGCACAATTCTTTGCATACTGGGTGTAATATTTTGTATATTTCCACGTTCTTAAAAAAAAGTTTTCTATTTTCTTTTTTACGTCTTTCTATAAGAAATATTTATTTTTAATTTTTTTATTATAAGTTATTTTTATCATTTTATTTATGATTTAATTGATGTGTCTCACTTTTACATGAGTATCTTTAAAAAATACATATTATTTTAATATTTATTATAAAATCAATTATATTTTTTTAGTTTGTGTACCGGATCAAACATGATACTCTTTTAGAACGAAGAGAGTAAAAAATATTTATTATAACATGCTTAATCATAAAAAAAATTGACAATAATTTTTACACTTAAAATTGGATTGAAAAAAGTAATATACGTGTCAAACTGTAATTAACTAATTGTATACTTTGTACAATTCACCAAGTATATAAATTCTGCTCTATTTATTTAATAAACATTAATTAACAGACGCTCGTATTAATTGTAGTCTCGTTGATAGATTTAATCTAACCTTATGGCAGCATTTTCCCACAATTTTGAAGAGAAAAAAAAAATGTCACAGGCACACAGGAGAAGGAATCAAAGGTGGGGAGTAGTGAAAGTCCAGCATGAGCAATGCATGTGAGGGTATATAATATATACCTTTAAAAGTCATAAATAATGAGTATCACTTCTTATTCATCCAAAACTCCGCGTTAGGCTTCAGTAGAACGCAGTCTATATGCCATAACGCGTCACTTTCGATTCTTTGAACAAGGCCGGTGGGTAGTCTACTCTACCACTGTTTATTTTTGACTCAGTTCATGTTTATATCTATATATATCCTATTAAATAATAATTTATTTATTATTTTTGGGTAAAATTTATTTATTATTGTCGTATCTAAAAACGAGTGTCTATTTTAACTTTTTTGCAAAAAATAAAAAAGCCACTTTGTAGTTTATTTTATCCGTTAAATTATTATTTTGTTTGACTTTTTTTAGTCAAACTGAGTATTTTTTAAATAAAAATTTGATATATATTTTTTTATTTTTTTAAATCATGAAACACATAATTAGTAATACTTTTTTGGTTCTATAAATAACGTGTTTTATAATTTTAAAAAATATAAAATAAATATACATCTAATTATAATAAGAAAAACAGTTAGTTTGACTTAAAAAGTCAAATAAGACAATAACTTAGGAACGGATAGAGTAACATATACATGAATACCCTTGTCCATGTTATACTTTTACAAATGAACACTCGAACATAATAGTTAATAACTGATAAATATTGTAAATTTATACAAAAATATTACCTCATTTTAGAAAATAAAAAACTTTAAAATCAAATATTATCTTTGTTCCTAGAAGAGTGTCATGTTTGACCCCACGTATGATTAAGAAAAAATATATAATTGACACTATTAAAAATATTAGATAGTGTGTGTATTCTAAAGATACTCATGTGAAAACTAGGGTCTATCAATTAAAATAAGAATCAAATAAAGAGTAAAATGATAAAAATAACTTTCAAAAGACAAAGATAGTAAACAATTTTTTTAACAAAGGAATATTTATTTTGAGACTAAATAATTACTCTCTATTTTATTGTTAGAAATTGCACGTTTTCCGTTCTAACCGGACCATCTCGATGTAGGTTTATTCCACGTTAAGAATATGAAAAATGCCTATGGGGCCCACAATCATCTCTTGTGCTGGCCAGAAGTTGTAACTACCATAGCCTACCTACTTAGTCATGCGGGTCTCACACAGGGCGTCCCGAGCATTTTATAGACTCGGGACAAAGTTAAAAGAAGGGTCTTAATTTAATTATTAAATATTAATTTTATGTATTTTTTTAATTTAATTTTTGAAAGAGATAAAAATATTTTTTGTTATCGCACAATTTCAATAATGAATTCCTACTGAACTGAAATTAAGTTTGGAAAAACATTATTATCTAGAAAATAGAACAAATTTTTACCGAATTTTGGTCTCGTAAAGTAAAAAAAAAAAACATAATTACTTAAATTAACAATAATTGTAAGAATAATTTGGGATTATTGTTGCTTCACACTTCTATTTCATGATTCTCTTATCAATCACTCAGAACTATGACCTCAAATTAGTAATTAACTAAATTGAAAATTTAATGTAACTATGTAAGATATGAATAAACTATCAAACTCAAAAGTCCCAACAAATAATTGAACAGACATAATTCAAAATTTAACAAATAGACAAAGTCAATGTCACTTTTAATTTTTAAACACACAAAAACATTGTAAAAAGAAAAATAATAATTAACAATGTAACAAAATTTAACAAATAAATAAAGTCTCAACAAACAATTGAACAAACATAATTCAAAATAACAACAAAAGCTTTGAGTTTGGGCCTCAGCTCAAGAAATTTAGATACTATTTTTAGTTTACATGTATATTAATACTACAACAGTAAAAATATATATATATTAAGCCCCTTATTAATTTGGGTCATGGGCGGGTGCCCAGCCTGCCGACCCTGGTCTCATAAAAATTGTTCACAATTGGTTTTTAGGATGTTTCATTTCTAACATTAAAAGTTATTAATGATAAATTCTCCTTGTAAATTCTCTTCATATTATTAATTTATTATGAAAAATTAGATTTGAAAAAAGGTGTTCAATTCATAATTTTTTATTTTTTGAAAGTTATCTTTATCATTTTAACTTGATTGGTCTCACTCTCATATGAATATCCTTAAAAAAACACACAAAATCATACTCCCTCCGTCCCTAAATTATAGCCCGTTTGTTCGTGCGTTTTGGCCAAAACGCAGATTAAAACGCAGCTTATTCCTTAACTTAGCATTTCAATGCTGCGGTAGAAAACGTTGCGTTTTTAAAACACACTGCGTTTTTAAACGCCGGAATTCCTAGCTTTTTCCCAAAACGCATTTTAAAACGCCGTAAGGAATAAAAAGCGGCGTTTGACATAATATCCCAAACGCATTTATAAAGAAAAAGTCGCGTTTTAAATAATCTGCGTTTTAAACGCCGCGTTTTTAAAACACTGCGTTTTCAAAACGCTACACCAAACGGGCTCTTATTGTCTTATTTTTCTTTTTGTCCGTCCCAAAATAATTGTCTTATTTTAAAGTTTCCTTTTCAGGACAACACTTTTACTATAAACCCTTACTTTTTCTTCCTACTTTAATTATGAACCACATACACGTGATCATTAAAGGAAACTAAACACTATATCAATATTAATAATCAAGTCAATTATTTTTTTTCTTAATTTGTGTACCGAGTCAAATAAAATAATAATTTAAGAACGATGAATTAATATATATATATATATATAATAAAATTAATTATATTTTTTTAATTTGTGTAGTTCAAACAGAATACTTTTTTTAGGAATAAATGGAGTATTTTTTTAAAAGTACAAGTACATAAAATTATTATCTTAAAAGGTTTGGGACAGAGAGAGTATATAATAATCTTTTGAGAGAATATTTGCGATACATCAACAACAAGCATATTAAGTCATCATAATCCTACCAATTATTCTCCCATCTAGAACCTCTGCAGCATCAGTATATATATATTGACAAATTCCATATCAGTTTATCATAATACTGTGTTTCAATAGAGATCGATCCTTCTTTCATTACACCAAATGGAAGTGTACTCAAGAAAATACAGCTAGCTAAAAGTCATACACTCTATCAAAATGTGGAATTTGTGCCGTCAGCTCGTTATATACTATTCACACCTTTATATGTTTACCTTTCAAAATTGCCCTAACACTGGGCTCATTAGAGACTCTCTATATATAGACTTCCTCCAATTATAATTGCATATAAAGCGGGCAGCCTATCTTATAATCATGCTTTCTGCAAAACATTTAAAAGACCAATCAATTAATAAATAAATCCTTCATTTTATCAACAACATAAAAATTGAAAGTCAGTTTAGTTTCAATCATAAATGAAATTAAATTTTGTTGAATTTGTACATTCATACAACTTTCATAATTAGTTACTCCCTCCGTTCCGATAAAAGAGTTAACTTTTGACTTTTTTTTTTGTAAATTTAATTAAAGTTTGACCAACGATTTACATAAATTTATTTAGTTTTACAAAGTTATAAAAGTTGTAATTCATACTATTCTTAATTTAGTTTTTAGTGAATGAGCTTTTATTTCTAAAAACATAATTAAAATATGTTAAAATTTGATTTAATTTAGTCATATTGACTTTTAAAAACGAAAAGTGGACTCTTTGGTCGGAACAGAGGAAGTATTATTTATTGCATAATATTATACTCCATATGTTTCTAAATAAATGTTAATTTTTTTTATTTCTTACGATAATTAAGAAAATTGACCTTTGAGCAATTTTGCAAAACATTCTTAATATTCATTTTATACTAATGTAATTTGCAAGTGTTTATTAGGTTGTTGATAGTTGATAAAAAGTAAAGTTCGTAAAAATATGACTTTCATTTAGGGAAAATAATTTCTTAGCGAGCGAGACGAAGGGTATTATTGACTTTTGTAAAATTGTATTACTCCTTCCATCCTGAAAGAAGAGGGACACTTCTACTATTTGATGATTAACTTGATCAATTTCATGATGAATATTTAACGAAGTTTGAATTATTTTTTCAAAAATTATGAAACAAATGAATTATACTCCATAGTTTCAAATATAGTACTCCCCCTTCTCAAATAAGTGCCCCCAATTGAATATATACTAGTTTCAAGAAAGTGTCTATTTTATATAATTTTTCTTTCATTTTCCTCAATTTATCACTAGTGATGTCAAATCAGTAGCGTTCAGTACTTTTATATCTAACAAGAAAGACACAATAGAGAAATTAACTTGAAAAACTTTTGAAAAAAAAAAGGAAATAATCATTTTGGGACGTCCGAGAAAAGAATATGTACACTTATTATAGGAAGAAGGGAGTAGTTTGATTTCTCTATGTAAATAAAAAAAATTCAATTTTTTATTAAAATTTAAACGAAATAATCAAAATAATCCTCTTCTTTTGAGATTGAGCGAGTCAATATAGCAAGCAAGTAAATGAAATATGAACTAGCAATGATAGAGAGTGTGATAGAAGATTTGATCCCCAATTTTACCAATGCTTGATAAAGTTACCTTGTAAATAAAAGGGTCCGTTCGACCTCCAGCTCCCGACCTCATCACCTCTTCTCTCCTCAGCAACCTGCATGTTTCCAATAAAATATTCAACCAATCAGTTTCTGCCACGTCCCAAATTACAGGCAAGCTGTTTTAAAATCACCCACACGTGCTACTGGGTGCAAAGATTAGCCACAATCGTTTGGCAATCAACGGCTAAGATTATGCCAAGTGGTGAGTTCTTAACTCAGAGACAAGAGAGATTACATTCTCAAGGCTTTGCTGGTGTCGGGGCTGTCGCCAAGCAACTGACGAATCCTCACTTCAGAAATACAGCAGCCGTTAGATAAGAGCTTCAAAATGGCTTCGGATCGGCCGCTCAGGAGACCGGAGCCGGCTGGCTTCCTTTTCAAACCACGAGCCGAACTTGTTTCCCCCGCCTTCCCAATCTTCGTTCCATTAGAGTTATAGCTTTGTCCGCTAGAAACTGAGCTGGAGCCGGAGGACAAACAGGAAGAAGCCTCAGTTGCTTCCGACGCGCTTCCCGATGACGACGGCGCTGTTGTCTGCTTGCCGGAGGAGTTTTTCTGGCCATCTGAGATCCAGAAGGTCTTGGAGCGGCTCTTTCTCACAACCTGTGAAATTCGAAAATGCTTAAATCATGGCAAAATCATAAATCCAATAAACAGCGAATTGTAAATGCATGCTCTGATTCATGGAGTTGAGTAGAAATTACGAAGAATCAATCTATTTTTTGAGAGCTGGATCATAGATCATTAGATCGCTAGAACAAACATACTACTTTTCTTCCATGGAAGTTCAGTAAATAAGAAACAATGGAACTTTTGACGATAGTTAATCAGAGTTTAAAATCAGCCGAAGCAAGTAGAAACAGAGCATTAAAATAAAGGTACAATGAACTAAAAAATATAGAAGCTTTGTAGAGAAACAAATCGAGGAGAAGAGATTCAATGAATTTTAGGAAACATGTTGAAGATTGAAAATCAGGCAAAAAGTGAGAGGCTCAGAATTATTGAGTTTAACAAACACAAACCGAACCGAGCTCTGCATCCAAAGCAAGCACAATCGGCTTGTGGATTCTTAAGTTAACGGATAACAATGATCAACATGAACTTTCAACAATCAAATCGCAAATATATAATTGGAAACTAAGGAAAAATGAAAAAAACCAGTGAGCTAAACAAGCTCAAATTTCAAAGCGAACAGAACAGTTATTCAAATCGGAAATGGCAATCAATTTAGAATAGGAAACTTATGGAAGTGTAATTTAATCACATTATATAAAAATCATGGAAGTAGAAAGAATCTGAACTTGATTAGTGGATTGAGCTTCATCAGAAGATACTACCAAACAGAGAGTCGATTGCAATCTAGTAAACAAGCTGAAATTCAAAGCAAACAGTGATTCAAATTGGAAATTGCAGACAATTTGAGTAGGAAACTTATGAAAATGTAATTTAAGCACATTATGTAGAAAATCATGGAAATATGAATATTTTGAACTGGATTGAGCTTCATCAGAAGAAAACATTCCGAAACAGAGACTCGGCTGCCTTAGAGTTAAACAAACTCAAATTCGAAACAAACAGTACTTCAAATCGAAACAAACAACTGATAGTGCAAAAATGTCAACTAAAAACTGATCAAAAATCAACTTTCATCAACAATTACGCACATTAAAATTGTAAACAATTCAAACACGAAGAATCTCAAAAATATTGAGCTTCACCAAATAAAATAAATTTCAAATACATGATCGAATCACACAATTTGTAAATCTCAACGAATATCGTGAGATGATTACCTTCATCATCATATCATTACAAGGAGCAACATGAGCGACCAAATGAAGCTGACGTCCTCTTCGAATCTCTGGAGACGAACCATCTTCTCTGCTCACAGTCGACGATGTTGTGGAAACACTCAACTTGGAGTTACCGTTACTCGAGGCAAACAAACTCTCAGAATCATCATCGCTCTTGCTCCACTTAGCGCTACAGAATCAACAAAAAAATTCATGATCGCAATCAAATTAGCATTCAAAAACAGATACAAGAACAGATTGATTGAATAGAATGAAACTGAAATTGAAATTGAACTTGAAATTAGACTGAGATTATTGCCTTGTAGGAGAGAGAGAGGGAGTTGAAGTGGAGAGAAGGAGAAGAGCAGAAGCAACTGTTTGTTCTAGAGGACATGGAAATGGAAATGATGCTTCCATGCTGTTTTTGCCGTCTCGGTTCGAGGGAAATGGCGGGCGGGGTGAATGATATTTGAATTTTTCAGAATGAACTGTAATTTTATTTTATTTTATTTTTTTGATCTTTTTTTCACTTCTCTCTAATTTGTTTGTTAACGGTTTATAATACTCCCTCCGTTCCAGCAAGAATCTACTTTTCTTTTTTAAAAATTAATATGTGATTAACTCAAATCAAAATTTTACACACTTTACTTATGCTTTGGAAAATAAAATTTTATTAATTAAAAATTATTTTAAGAATACTATGGATTGCAACTTTCAAAATTTTGTAAAAATCACTAAATTTATGTTAATTATCGGTCAAACTTCAACTAATTTTACCGAAAAAAGTTAAAACTAGACTCTTTGCCTGAAACGGAGGGAGTAACTAGTAAGACTGGCAACAATATAGTGAGATTATCCTAACAGGCCAACTGGCCAATAATGGTGTGACACAACATGCATGATTACAAAGTTTTTCAATTTCTTTTTTGTTCAAAAACTACGATCTAAGCATGGAACTCGTCTTTTATAGGACCTGAAATTTCTTTTTTAGTTCGAATACTATGATCTAAGGATCAAACTCGATCGCTATAAAGTTTGATGAATGATTTTTAAGGCAAAACATACAATTGGGCTACTGTATTTTGAGCAAAGTTATAATTCGATCACTGATTGTTTAAAAATATTATTTAGGCCACTGTACTTTAGTTATCTTGCAAGCAAACCTATTTTTTGGACGAACGTTACTTCAACCATCAAAAATGGGTCACTGTATTTTATGTTATTTTAACAGCTGAAGTAACGTCCATCCAAAAAATGGGCTTGCTTGCAAGATAACTGAAGTACAGTGGCCCAAATAACATTTTCGAACAATCAGTGGCCAAATTGCAACCTTATCCAAAGTACAGTGACCCAATTGTGTATTTTGTCGATCTTTAACTACCATTTAGCCACAGACCATAACTGCTATAGGACCTGATGGACAACCTTCAAAACCATATGCCATATATGCTACACTAGCCTTCTTAGGGTCCATTTGGATACCTCTATTCCATTGCTTGGAATTGAAATTGTAGCCTCCAAAACTAATTTTGTTATCTGAAAACATAATTAAAATTTTGAATTGGAATTGAATTGCAATTTCAAATGCCTCAATTCTATAAAACTAATTGGCAAAACACACAATCGGGCCACTGTACTTTGGGGAATGTTGCAATTCGGCCACTGATTGTTTGAAAATGTTATTTGGGCCACTGTACTTCAGTTATCTTGCAAGTGACCCCATTTTTTGGACGGACGTTATTTCAGCCGTTAAAATAAGATAAAATATCAAATTTACACCTATCTTCATATTCATCTTCCCAAATTAAAAAAAAAAAAAAAAAACCTAACCCTAACACAAATACCCCCGCTGGTGTAATTCAGTCAACTCCCAATCTTAATCTATGATCGACTGGAATTTCAATGCTCGGTTGGGCGATTTTGGAAGCAATTACTAAAATAAACCCATTAGTGGGGGATTGCGGTGGTGCTTCTCAATATAGAAACACGACTATTGGTTTTAATTTAAGATCTGGGTTTCTCCGTTTGTGTGTCCCCGACCGTTCACCGTCTTTCAGGATTGTTATGAGAATTAAGGACGAAGATTCAGATCTTCCTTATTCGTCGTCTTTCATCCATAGACTTAGATCTTCGTTTTGATTTCCATTTCATCTTTAGGTTTCAATTTTAGATCTGGGTTTTGATTTGGGATTTCATGATTACGATTTAGACATTTTCCATTCAATCCCTTTACACAGGGGATGGTGGTAATAGAAGGGAGCTCGTCGAGCTTGGATTCCCTGTTGCGCGACCTAATGAGCAAGGACGGTCATCCGCCGGCATCAAAGGCGTCAATGAGGCCATGCCACGCGTGGAAATCATAAAGGGGATATTGATGAAGATGAAGGTGGGGAATGTGTGATTTGCTTGGAGGAGTGGAGTGTGGGTGACGTGGCAAGGGAGATGCCATGTATGCATAGGTTTCATGGGGGAATGTATGGAGAAGTGGTTAGGGATTCATGGGTCTTGCCCAATTTGTAGGTTCAAGATACCTGTTGATAATGATCAAGATTTGGGCAAGAAAATTGAGGAGGAGGGAGAGGGAGGAGGAGGAGAGAGATTTGGATTAGTTTTTCCATTAGGACTGACTCTGAGAGAAGGAATGAAGACTCATCTCAAACAGGCTCTTCAACTTCAACCGAGTCAAATGATTCTTCGTAGACATCATTTAATTGAGGGTTAGAAGCATGAATGTGAGATTTTTTTGGAACATTAAAAAATAAATATTAAGGGATGAATGAAAAATATTTGAAATTCTCTTTCGCGACGAGATCTGATGCATCCAAAAGTTTTGAGAGTTCCCTCCATTAATTAATGGGGAAAGGAAAGAAAAAGACAAGTGAAAGATGGTTTAATTTTACACAGAAAGTCATGTTAGAGAAGAAGATGAAGGTAGGGGTAAAATAGGTATTTGATCTTTACATAACGGCCGAACTAACGTCTGTTAAAAAAATGAGCTCGTTTGCAAGATAACTGAAATACAGTGGCCCAAATAACATTTCAAACAATTAGCGACCGAATTGCAAACTTCCTCAAAGTATAGTGGCTCGATTGTGTGTTTTGTCAAACTAATTTTATACGAAAGTCTAATAATTTAAATTCAAAATTTTGTTCCATTTATTCCTCTATTACTTAACACAATAGCAACTCACCCTTCTTTCACCACCACCACTATCACCGCTGGCCGCCAGGACCGAGTGACCGTCATGCACCTCCTACCACCGCTACAGACCACCGCCGCTACCACCACATCCGGCCACCACTTTCGACCCTCGTCATTGGCAACCATCTCCAACCACGACCGCCAGCAATTTTGGCCGCCACACCTCCCACTTCCACCGACCACCACCGTACCAACCACCTCCGACCACCGTTGCCAACTCTGGCATCCACCGCCGCCGTTAACCACCACCACTATATGCTATTTATTTTTTAAAATATAAAAATTTTATAATTTTGTTGTTAGCAAGGTTAGAACATTTGCTATTTGAAATCACTAACCACCACTACCTCTACTAGATATTTAACATATTATTAAAATTTTATTTTAACTATAATTTAGAATTACAATTGAATTTCACACATTATCCAAACCATAGAATTTCTATAATTTTGAAAGCAAATTTCACATTATATAAATTCCATGGTATTTTAATATTTATAGAATTCAAAAACAATGTATCCAAATGGACCCTAATTCTTTTTGGCGATTTGGAAGTCGATATTTGAATAATCAAGTTAAATGCATTTTGACAAATTTTTTTTTGGACCACTTGAAGACTATACTTTATTAATGTTTTACAAATTAATTTATCAAAACAAACACCTAAAATAATTGGAAGTTATAATCAAACAAACCCGATTTCTAATTGAAATAAACTAGAATAATTATTCAAGTATAAAACAAAAATCAAATAGCATCGACAATCAGTTTATCCAAGAAATATTTATAATCAAACAAACCCAATTTCTAATTAAAATAAACCTTGAAAAGCAAAAATATGAATCTAATAATCATATTCAACTAATGGAGAAATCATATCTTATTAGAAGTCAAATTGAGATATTGAAAGAGATCGTGAGATTGAGAGATCTCACCCAAATCTTGGAAACCCTAATCATATTTCATCCCTTAATCACAGTTAGTTTGCCTATCAAAAGATCGAGAGAGAGGGGAGACAGATGAGAGGGGCTCTAATCCATGGCAAACAACTACGAAGATGGGAAGCACCAACTCCGAGAAGCCATGTGCACTGGTGTAGGATGAAGACGACGCGAGTTTTGCGTTAAATTTTAAAATTGATTTTATAATTATCCACTCTCCGTATAGAATTGGTTTTATAGAATTGGGCCTAGCAGAATTATAATTCAACAACAGAACTAGAATTGTATACTCCAATTCCATTTCCATGTCATTAAATTGGTACAGCCAAATAGACCATGAGTTGTCATATCAAGAAGGATAGTATTTTCAATATGTCCACTTGAAGGTGTAGTAAAAGTACTTTGAAGTCGAACATCGGTGACCGGATAAGTCTCAAAAGATTAGTAAAGATATTTATATATATATATATATATATATATATCTTTGTCAGGTCCACGTAAGCATTGAATATTGTTCATCGTTTGAGTCCTGAGTTTTAGCAGTTTGAACTTTAGTTCTACCGTATTTTAGCAAGATGTAGACACCCCAATCTCGTACCCATATTGGATCCGAGTTTTGCTAGGGTTCGTATGCAAAATGGACTAACTAAACCTTGTTTAAATGTTATAGGAGGACCAAAATGTTAAAGGAAGAAATCCAGGGGGACCTAATGGTAATATGAAAGATGTTTTAGGCTCCACGCCAAAAATTGTCATTTTCAGATTTGGTCAATTTTGGCACTTATTTCAAGCCTTGTTGGCACAATTGTGTTTACCCTTTGTTGTGAACAACCATGCCTGATATTTGTGGACGAATTGAGGGTCTCTTCACCTATAAATAGAGCCCCTCTCTCACCATTCTACAAGTTTTGGAAACCTTGAGATAAGTTGAAGCACATTTGAGAGAGGGAAGACTAGGAAGACTTTGAGCATTGTTTAAAGAGACATTGGGAGCTCTTCTTTTTTTGCCTCTTTCTCTCTTCAAGCCCCTGTCTTACTCACATACAAGGTACCCCTCTAGTTCAAAGACAAAGCAAGTCCTACACACAATCATCAACATCAAGCTAGGTTTAGGAAGTGTGATCTACAACAAGATTGAGGTTGTATAGGGAGACATTTGGAGCTTCCTTTGTTGCTGCGAATTTCTCTCTTATAACCCCTTGTTCATCCTTCTAAAACACTCCTTCTTAAGCCTCTCTAATCGCACATAAAACCCTCACCATCTTACTTTGATTGTAGGTGAGACTTGGACATCATAAACCACGTAATTGAACAATTGTAATTTCCTCATCTTGGGGCTTAATTTAATCATCTTTGGACAATGAGACTTCTAACTCTAATCTAACAATTACCTAACTTGTCTTTTTGTAGTTCTTGTGTGAGTGTGTGTGCATTTATTTTGTTGATCTAACCCTTTTATTTCTTTTGTAATCTCGTTTCCTCATCTCATTTTCTTTTTTTGATTTCTTAAACCTCCATAGAATTTTCCTAGAGATTTGTTTGGTTGGTTGACTTATTTGTGTCTTAAAATATTGTCCTAAGAGTTCACTAATGGATCCCCCCCATTTCCCTTTATGTAATCCCATTAGGGTTCAAGTCTGAAACCCCTCTTTTGAGGTGGTGCAAAAGATTTGATTCCTATATGATTGTCCTCCCTTTCGTGGTGATTTGGCTTCAACTTCCCATACTTGGTTGATGGACTCCCTTCTCCCACCTTTATCCTCATCCTTTCCTTTCTAATTGTGAACTTTAAAGTAGAGTGTCAAAACGGGTGGCGGGCGGGTTGGCCCGCAACCCGCCATAACCCGCCAACAAACGGGCTAGAACGGGCTGACCCGCCAAATAGGCGGTCCTGGAACTGCCCAACCCAACCCAACCCACCACGGGTTGCGGGCTGGAACGGGCCAACCCGCCAAAAATTGTGATTTATTGATTTTTTGATTTAAAACTTAAAATGAACAAAATAATTTTAAGAAACTACAAGGCTGCAAATTCACTTCACTGCTACTGCTATCAGTGCTATGTAGATGCAAGCTTAATATCGGTCACACAAATACACAATTACAAATACTTCATTGTCAAGATTCAAGATAATAGACTTAATACTTAATAACAATAAGGACATAACAAAAACAACTAAACAAGTCATTGCTAGACAATAGCAGTCTATTACATCCAAAGTCCAAACACAATTACAATTCATCAATCATCATCATCATCATCATCAATAACCTCCAAAACATTGGATGCTCCGCCTGATAAAGTTGTTTTAATACTAGCACCATCTTCATTAGCTTCGTTATCTACATATAAATAAAAACACAGATTAATATAGGTAAGAATCATAATAAACAAATATATCAACTATGAACTATGTGAGAAATAACAATAATTTAAAAATAAAATTACCATTAACATAGCCATGTAACCAATTACGAGCACAAATAAGAGCTTGCACTTTTTTAGGAAGTGTACAACTTCTATACTTGGTGAGCACACGAGCACCAATAGAAAATGCCGATTCCGATGCAACAGTGGTTATGGGGATAGCTAAAACATCACAGGCCATAAGTGCAACAATTGGGTATCGATTCTTCTGATTTTTCCAATAATCCAAGACATTCAAATCTTCATAATATGCAAATTCAAGCTTTGGCTCCTCCAAATAGAGATCCAATTGAGATTTCCCATTTGTAATTGTTTGACTTTCATATGCCTTAATTTCCTACAAAAATTAAAGTACATTATGAATCTAAAATGATTAAAAATAGAAAATGTTATAATACTTAAAGAAAACAATTAAAAATAGAAAATATTATAATACTTACATCAAAAATTCTTTTGCCCTTCCTTTTAAATCCTCCTTCGCTTTCCATGGATGCAAGTGTAATAGAAGAAGACCGTGGTTGTGAAGAGCTTGTCATGTTGGCATTAGATTTAGAATATTGCTCATAAAGCTCATATAACTTTGTCTTCACAAGTGATATATTTTCTTGACATTTAATAAGATCACTCTCAACCTTTGAATAAAAATACTCCAACATTGAAAACTTTATTCGGGGGTCAAGAATAGCCCCAAATGCAAGCACCATGCTATATTGAGCCCAATACTTATCAAACTTTTCTTTCATCCTCCTACACATATCACTTATCACCACATCTTCATTCAACAAATTTTCTTTTAACAAAACTTCAATCTTCCAAACTTGCATAAAATACAAGTTAGATGTAGGATAGGAAGAGCCAGAAATCAAGTTGGTAGTTTCATAAAATGGCTCAAGGAACTCACATATTTTCTCTCCTCTTTTCCACTCTTCAATTGAAGGACAATATTTATAATTCTTATCATTCAACTTAAGAGAAGCAAATGCCTTTCTATATTTGATGGCACTATCTAACATCAAATATGTCGAATTCCAACGAGTGGAGACATCCAATCGCAAGCCAACACTAGTGTCAATGTTACCAACAACTCTCACACATTCTTCAAATTTTTTCATCCTACCCTCCGAACCTTTCACATACTTAACGGATTCTCTAATTTTATTCAAAGCTGTAGTAGCCACTTTCAAACCTTCTTGGACTATGAGATTCAATATGTGAGCGAACAACGAATATGAAAAATTCACCTTCACACAACAAGCTATCGTGCAAATAGAGTTGATCTTTCAAAATGTCTTGCATATTGTCATTACTAGATGCATTATCCAATGTCAAGGAAAAAACCTTTTTCTCAATCCCCCATTCCTTCAAAAACTCAAATAGTTTTGCCGCCAATTCAACTCCGGAATGTGGAGGAGGCATATGAGCAAAACTAAGTATTTTACTATTCAATCTCCAATTATCATCAACAAAATGACCATCAAACAAATATAACCCTCACTAGTGCATGCGGTCCACAGATCGAAGTTAAGCAAATTCTATTTGGAATATTAGCCAAAACTTGCTTAAGTTTTCTTTCTCTCTCATGTAGATTCTTGTAATATCGAAACAAGAGTATTTCTAGAAATACAAGCAGCATCAGCATTTAAGTACTTCATCCAAGCTCGAAACCCATCATATTCAACAAAAGAAAATGGCAAATCATGTTTAATTATTGCTTCAGCTAATAACTCACGTGCAATGTTTTGGTCAATTTTCTTAGATCTTATCTTCCTCATGATCAACCATCAATTGTCCCACATCATGGAGCCTTAACATGGAGCATTTTGGAATGTGACGCTTCAAATAGAAGTCCCATTTTTTTATCTCCATCTTTATACACCTTATTACATCCCTTACATTGAGCTCTTGGACTTCCATTCTCACCGGGTTTTAATTTGTTAAAGTAATTCCAAACCTCAGAAGTTGATTCTTTTTCTTTGTTCTTTTTAGATGACCCCTCATGACAACTCATAGTAGTTTGATTGGTTCCTAATTTGTCAACCTCATGATCCTCATCAACATTGATGCTTTGATTTAGAGTAGATTCCATAATTTATTTTCTTCAAATCTACAATAAATATGAAAAACTTGGTATAAGTTAAGTAAAACAAGAAATATTTTTTTTCTTCGAATCCCTACCACAAGTAAGTCACTAACATAAATTAGGTAAATAACCACATAGAAAAAAATGAAATCAACAAGAAACTCGACGAATCGAAAATGGAAGTTACTTTAAAAATTACAAATCACTAAAATTCCAAACCATGAACTGATGAACATTTCTTGTTTGACTTTCTAGAATAAACTCTTATAAACAATTGCACTATTCAAGGTGAGAGACGTTGTTAATATAATTATATAAGTATATAACCTTAAAAAAATCTTAAAAGCAAAATAAATAGCAGAATACAATGGAAAAAAAAAGGCAAAAGTAGTATATAACCTAAAAATCTTAAAGCAACAGATTTTCACACACAAGTGACACAATGGGAAAAAAAAAAAAAAAAAAACAACAACAACAGATTTTCCCTCCCAACCATTCAACCAAGCTACTTAGATCTAAGAGCAAAAACCAAAAAGAAAGGCAAAAGCAGCAGAACAGAATACACATATGAATATATGAGGATGAAATCGAATCGATTTACCTTGAAAGAAAATTAGGAGGACTGATTTTCCGTCTTCGGAGTTCCGTGACGAATCTAGAGAAAGCAATGATTTTCCGTCTTGAAGTTCGGAATGACGGCGATCGCGAGGACCGGGAGGACGGTCTTTGAGATCCGGATGACGGCGAGGACGAAGGAGTTCGGATCGATGAGTGACGACGAATCCTAGCAACATATACGGATATACCAGTTCGAGAGAGTGGTGAGTGAGAGGAGGAGGAGGAGAAAATGAGAATGAAAATTTGTCTTCTTTGAGTCTCTCCAACTCCAATGCGTTTTCAACTTTCCTTTTTCAAGCCTAGTTTATTTGAAAAGCAATGGTCCATATTTAATCAATAGAAAAAAAAAAATCACGGGCGGCCGCCCAACCCGCCCGCCTCAACCGTGACCCGTGCGGGCTCGGCCCGTTTGACCCGCCCCTAAACGGGATCGACTTTCAACCCAACCCGCCACTTTTAGGTGGCGGGACGGCCGGCCGGCGGGTTTGGCCCGTTTGACGGCTCTACTTTAAAGTGATATTTTGAGCCTCAAGTGAGTTAACCATCCCAACCTTACAATCCTTGTGAGAAAATTTAGAGGTTTTGATGTTATGACTATTTGAAACCTTTATATTTTGATCTACAAGATGAGATTTTTGAACTAAGAGATGGGTGTTCTTGACACATCCCTTGGTATCTTGGGCAAATGTTTGGTGATTAAAGAAGGCAAAAATCAAATAAGAGTAAAAACAAATGTATAAATATGATGATCTTGACTAAAGGAAATTATGTTATGATTTAAACTAGGTTGATTTGAAGTTTATTCTTGATGACATTTTGGTTTAGCATTTTAGGGTTAAACTTTAAATTGGCCCTATTTCACTCTCCAATGGCTTAGGATGTTAGAATGAACTTCCTTTCATCATTTTTTATCCCATAACATATGGGTGGGTCCTCTTCTATGACCTAAGTTAAAGATGTGAATTCTCATGCACTTTTTGTGACTCCTTTGATTGCCATGAAAACCAAGACCATAACCAAGAGACTTTCCATCAGGAGATTCAAGCATGTTTAGCAACCTTTAAGATCGAAAAGAGCGAATTGGGTGCCTAACACCTTCTCAATTCGTAACTTAGCCCCCGAACCCATAAAATCTAGGCTTTTCCTCCGTTTCCCCAATAAATGAAGGTGGCGACTCATTTGATTTTTTGATCAATAGTCCGTTTTGAGGCCCGAGTGTATTCCACGCACTTAAGTTTAGAAACTTGTCGTTTTTTCAACCGACGATACATCAGTTTTGAAACAGGGTTCGCACACAAACATTCATTCGGTGAGTGAATGTTCAACATCTCGTTCAGTAGATGAGGCTTTAGAAGTTCTTTCTTCCATAGTCCTTGATTTAGAAGTTTTGCCATTAGGCTTGCTCCTTTTAGTCACTTTTTTGTTGCGTTACCCAACTACATCGTATATGAGAGCTGGGATGTCCTAGTAGAGTTGCCTTTAATATCTAGCTCGCAGTCTACTAATAATTCTTACTCATGGACACTCTTATCTAAGACTAAGTAATAATTACAAGTAAATCAAGCAATTTAAGGAATACTAACAAATGATCTTAAATACTTAAATGGGTGAATATTCCCAACACAGGAGAGGATCCTCTATTCCAAAAAGGTGTTCCATCTCCTATTTCAACTTTGGGAAAATTTGTTGATGCACTCAAAAAATTTCTCACACTTCTCCATAAAAGAGTTGCACCAAATTACGATCATAGCCACGTAATAGTCCTCATGCATGTAAGTTTTCTCCCGTAACATTGTTGTCAAAGTATTTCGGGAAAAATTCGAATCGGTACATTTTGGTGGATTTTTAACTGCTTTAGTACTTTATATTTTTTTCAAACCGAAAAAATGCGCTTTTCTGCATTGCAATTCTAAATTGATGTATCGCGATTCACAAAAGTGAATTTTTTTAGTTTGAAATAAAAATATTGGGTATAAAGCAGATAAAAAATTTATCAAAGAGTACTAGCCCACAATTTTCCTAAGTATTTCTGTTCGACATTCCCTTGGCTCATGTTTGTATGGATCCATAAGCTCATGCCTCCCTCCAGCCAATTAACCATACCAGTCGTTATCCACCCTTTTAGCCCAATTGCTCCATTACAGGCCTACATTTCAGTTTAAGCTGTTAAATGGTCAGGCCCATGGGCCACACACCAAAATAATTCAGTTTAGCATCACATCACACGGAACGTACAAGTCGGTACAGCTAACTTGTACTAATACATTGTCAGTAAGTTTGTGTTAATTTTTAGTCAAAGGTCATATAAGTTATTTTATCTAGGGGTATAAGTCCGAACCGCCAAATCGAATCGAATCGGCCAGTTCGGTTCGGTTTTGGGTTAGGACGGTTCGGTTTAGGTTTGGAAATTTTATAAACCGAGCGGTTCGGTTCGGTTTGCTGTTTTTGGTGCCAAACCGAATCGAATCGAACCACCACTATTTAATTTTTAATTTTCTATTTTTATATATGTATATTATTTAGTAATTAGTAATTGAATTTAATAAGAAAATTATTGTTGTTTGCCTACATTTTGATTGAATTATTGTAATTTTAAAGTTAATTTTTTGACTTTTAATTATTTAGTTTATGTTAAAAGTATTTTTTTGATATTTAAAAGTTTTTTCTTTTTTAAAATATTTAAATAATTAAACTGCGGAACCGAACTAAACCGAACCAAACCGATCGGTTCGATTTGAAGTTTGTGGCGGTTCGGTTCGGTTTGAAATATGTGAAAGTTAGGGGGTGGTTCGGTTTGCGATTTTGGCTCAAAAACCACCTTCACCCCTAATTTTATCGAGTCAAAAAGCTATATTTGATATATACCACTTTTTTATTTCCTCTTTAAACAAAGGAACAAACTTAAATACAAAGCCATCCCATACCCGTTTGCTTCTCAACTAGGCAACATGTTATACTTCCCAACTCCCTCGAAGTTGACTTGAATGTCCTCCAAATTTTTATATTTACTTACTTTAAAGAGTAAATACTACTCCCTACAAAATATTATCCGCTTTGCTTGAGTTAGGGCCCATTCGCTTGTTCTTATTGTTCTACTCTCTACGTTCCTAAAAAAGAGTCTGTCCAAAAAGAAATAGTCGTTTTCTAAACTTTTCTATTGTACTCCTTCCATCTCTAAATTATTGTCTTTCTTTTATTTTTTATCCGTTCTAAATAATTATTTTATTTGAATTTTTTTTAAAACATCATTTTTATCATTTTATTCTTACTTTTTCTTCTTACTTTAATTATGTGTCACATGTACATAAGCATTAAAAGAAACTACACACTATATCAATATTAATAATCAAATCAATTATTTTTTTTAATCCATGTGTCAGATCAAATAAGACAATAATTTGAGGAGAGAGAGAGTAGAAGTTATTTTTATCATTTTACTCTTGTTTTGATTTCGACTTTAATTGATGGGCTCACTTTCGAATGAATATTCTCAGAAAATATCATTATCCTAATATTTACTATAGAATCTTTATATTTTATTAAACTGTATGTGAAGTCAAACATGAATCTTTTAGAAACGAAGAAAGTATTATTATTATTATTATTATTATTATTATTATTGGGCTTATATTTTTAACTCATCAACTCATTTGATCTTTCTTTAAGAAATTCACATAACTTCAAGTTTTATGGTAAATAATCAAACACTGCTCGATTTATAACTTCAAATTCGTACTTTTAAGTGAAATAATAATCGAATGCTACTCGATTTATAATTTTAATAATCGTACTTTATAGTGAAATATATAAATTTCTGATGTGTATATTTTGGTTGGGTCAAAATGTATAGGCTTCACTCAAGTAAGTTGGCTTGAAATTAATAGAAGTCCGATCTATGCGAGTGTATATATATCCTCCGCCAACCCAAACTAAATCACTAGTTACAGTTAAAATATACAACTTTATTCTTTCTCTCATGGATAGAGACTGATTTTCACGGTAAAGGGTATATGTCAAATCGCTAGAGAGTATATGTCAAATATCCGACATCCGACACTACAACAAGGCAATGATCCATTCGATACCCGGTGCAAACGATCTTTTTTGCATCTTCAATTTCTTTTTCTTTATAAGTCGTGAGGGAGGAATCGAACCTTATTTTGACAAAGTGATGAAACTGGAGAAATCAAAATGTTCACTTCATTGCAGCAAAGGGAGCTCAGATCCACCTTCCATTGCTAATGGAGTAGTTAATCAATCCAATCCCCACCAGAAAGAAATTCTAAAAAACAAGAAAATGTGTTAAACAAAGTAAACACACGCAAACAAACTTTCTATAGGAAAAGACCCCAAAAAGATGGACCCCACCGACACCAAACTACTACTACTAGCAGTTACATTGAAGCATAAGAAAACACAAAACCAGACCTGTCGGCAACCATCAACTCCTCCGGTTCACAGCCTGTTCTAAACTCGCACACACAACACACACTAACTGTGTATGCTTTTAGAGAGAGAAATCTCAGTTGTCAGTCATTGTTAGAGTGAGAAAGAGCTTTGAAACAACTAGAAAGAAGAAAGAAGAACTTCATTGTGAGCGCTTTTGTGTGTGAGAGAGAAAGACTGATAGTAGTGTGTGTCTGTGTGCATGTTCAACAAGATTCAATGTTGGTCCAAGATCGGGTAGCCCCAAAACCCCAACACACCAAATCAATCCCAACCCATCACCACCTCCAACTCCAAGACCGATTCTCCGAGTCAAAAAGTCTCGATTTTTCCACATGGGTCTCTGAAAATCTCTACAAAATCGTTACAATCGCCCTCCTACTCTCCACCGTCGCCGCCCTCTTCTTCCTCCGTAACGCCGGCGACACCGCCGCCTTCCTCCGTTTCCAATCCCAAGCCCAACAGCTCGAAACCATCCATTTCCCCCAAATCAACTACAATTCGATCGAACCCATTGCCGACAAAACCACCCCCTTTGTCAATTTCAAATCGGAACGATGGATCGTGGTGTCTGTGTCGAATTACCCGACTGATTCGCTTCGAAAGCTTGTAAAGATCAAAGGGTGGCAAGTTCTTGCAATTGGGAACTCGGAGACTCCCAGTGATTGGAGCTTGAAAGGTACAATTTATTTGTCAGTTGAACAACAAGCTAAATTAGAGTTTAGGGTTGTCGATTACTTGCCTTATAATTCTTTTGTTAGAAAAAATGTTGGGTATTTGTTTGCTATTCAACACGGTGCAAAAAAGATATTTGATGCTGATGATCGTGGTGATGTAATTGATAACGATATCGGTAAACATTTTGACGTTGAATTAGTTGGTGAGAGTGCTAGGCAAGAGGTTATTTTGCAGTATAGTCATGAAAACCCCAATAGGACTGTCGTGAACCCGTATATACATTTTGGGCAACGGTCCGTTTGGCCTAGAGGGTTACCATTGGAAAATGTGGGTGATATTGGGCATGAAGGGTATTACACTGAGGTGTTTGGTGGGAAGCAATTTATTCAGCAGGGGATTTCGAATGGGTTGCCGGATGTGGATTCGGTTTTCTATTTTACGAGGAAACCGAATTTGGAAGCATTTGATATTAGATTTGATGATCATGCACCTAAAGTGGCATTGCCACAAGGTACAATGGTGCCAATGAATTCTTTTAATACGATTTATCATTCTTCTGCATTTTGGGGTTTGATGCTTCCTGTTTCCGTTAGTTCGATGGCTTCTGATGTGTTGAGGGGCTATTGGGCACAGAGGCTTTTGTGGGAAATCGGTGGGTATGTTGTTGTTTATCCCCCTACGATTCATAGGTATGATAGGATTGAAGCCTACCCGTTTGCTGAAGAGAAAGATCTTCATGTAAATGTGGGTCGTTTGATTAAGTTTTTGGTGTCGTGGAGGTCAAATAAGCACAGAATGTTCGAAAAGATTTTGGAATTGAGTTATGCCATGGCTGAGGAAGGGTTTTGGACTGAGAAAGATGTCAAGTTTACCGCTGCTTGGATTCAGGACTTGCTTGCTGTAGGGTACCAGCAGCCAAGGCTAATGTCGCTTGAATTGGATCGGCCAAGAGCAACTATTGGTCATGGGGATCGAAAGGAGTTTATACCTCGAAAGTTACCTTCTGTACATCTGGGAGTTGAGGAAACTGGAACTGTAAATTACGAAATTGGGAATTTGATTCGGTGGAGGAAGAATTTTGGGAATGTGGTGCTTATAATGTTCTGCAATGGACCTGTTGAACGTACTGCTCTCGAGTGGAGATTACTTTATGGAAGGATTTTTAAGGCTGTGGTTATTTTGTCAGAGCAGAAGAATGCTGATCTCGCTGTTGAAGAAGGCCATTTTGACCAACTATACAAGTAAGTCATGCTTCTCGGTTTTCCCCCTCTCCTTTTAATTTTGTTTCAAAATTCCTGCAAATGCTTATAAGTTTAGTTGCCTTATCCATTTCAAGTTCCATTGTTTCTCCTTTTTCCTTTCCTATCCTCTTGGATAGGATAGGATTTGGTTGGGGGGGGGGAAGGATTAAAAGATTAGTCTACCGTTGTTATGCGTCGATACTTGTGAAGAGACTATGTTGGATGTGGCACATCTTACACACTCCTGGAGGCATCACAAACTTGACTTAAAGAAGACCATCTTCAAGAACACGTTAAGCATATTCATAGATAAATGATAAAAAAAATAAATGATATAGCTTTAGTAAAGGCTGTTAGTGATATTTGCTTCTGCGAACTGGTAGCTTCATGTTCCATGTTATGCAAATGTCGATATTAAATTTGAATAATCAATCGCAAGTATATGTTTATCACATATCAAGTACGTATGAGGTACAGATGAATTTCACAGATATGTTCTACCCTTGACGTGTCTAAGTCCTATCTGTAGAGTTCTCTGGTTTCATCATAGTTGCTAGTTTTAGGGTATGCAAAATCATACAACTTGTTGTTCCGGACAAGCTTTTGTAAATGCTTTTGGTAGGAATGGTTTTGGTTATACATTTGTTGTTGTACTGAAGCTTTTGTACCCAAAAAACAAATAAAAGGAAAAGGAAGAAAAAAAAAAAACTCTTATATACTCTTTGTGCACGGGGTTTTCAGTGCATTTTACAGATATACTTGGTAAATAGTACTACTCTTTCTTTGTGGGTTGGAAAACTAGGTATTTATTTGAGTTCAACATCTTTTAAGCTTGTTATCAAATAACTTTTAAGTTGTTGAGGTTATGTACACCTTAATTTAAAAAACAATAAAACAAAACAACACCAAAACATGATGGAAAAACATTTTTTTTATCAGAAAAAGGAAAGAATGTACTGAGATGGAGGATATGATGTCCACCTTACAACAAAAGGGAAGAGAGGAGAGAGAGAGAGAGATTCAAAAATGCTAATAACATTAGGTCTGAACTCCCTACCAGTCCATAACCCTGTGTAACAAGAACTCTTCATGTCACTCGGCAAACCCATGTTTGACACGAGGCGTACATGGTTGCAGTGTGGGATTTGTGTCAAACTATTCAAGTTGTAAATGGACACTCCAGCTCATGATTTAGGCAAGTTTGTACAAAAATTTCAGATAATCAGCTATAAAACTCATAAGTATTCATATCATATTCAAATATATAGTTAATTCATAGTATAAAAGTATGCAGCCACAAGCTGTGTCCAAGTACCCGCACCCTATTTTTGGTTTCTTTTCTGGAGTCCACATATCTTAAAATTAATTATTTCCGCGGATCCAACTTCTAAACAAGTACACACATCTGAGTCCTTGTAACATAGCCAGCACCAAATCCATTATGGCAATGCTGTGAAAAGCTCCAAATGCCCTGGTAGAAAGAGAAGCTAGGAAGGAGACAACATGCTACCAAAGCAGGTTCATGAAAAGACTGGTGTAATAAGCAATTCTATGATTCTATCGGTACGCTCAAGCTAAATTCACCAAAGTAGAGCAAAACTTCTGCACCGCACCCCAAAACACTACACCTCAAAGAAGCAAGCCTTCTAGAGAAGAAGGCTAACCCACAATTAATATAAATAGACAGCAGAGGATTCCGCAAAAACCAATTTGCTTTACTATGGTGGAAAAGGTGAAAATTCGACTCACTGTCAGCATGCACATGACACCTTATTATGACTAATTAATAAAAATGATAATCATTTAAGGATATGTGGAGATGACAATTGCTTGATTGAGCATCTTTGTAATCTTTTGGTCCTTTTCCTCTACATGCACTCTATCTATTTCTTTATCCTGATATTTATTATTGAGTTTCTTGAGCATGAAAGGTAACAAGATTTGAATTGCTGGGATCTGTGTCTGGAGTTGATTTGGGAAACACTGGACTGGCCCCTAGAGAATACGAGTTATTCGTTCCTTGTTTAATTTTTTTATCAATATTTGACATTGAAAATTTGTCTGTTTCATAAGGGATTAAAATCTCTTTAACTGGCATCTGATGCCAAAGGATCGTCTGTTATTTCATACACAATCTTGTCAGAGTAATTCATAATGGCACTAGTTTATATTAGTTTGACAACTATAGTTTCACAAGGTCATATATCTTCTTCTTACTTTTTAGCATTTGTAATTTGGGCTTCAAAGGTGCTTTGAGTTTAAGATTCTGTTAGAAGCAAGCTTTGGTTGTTGTGGTATTGATATCTTTTTTCTTAAGGCACAGGTTCAGTGCCTGATATTGATGGGAAGTGGTAGGTGTAATGTAACATACTAACAGTTGTATCCATTTATGTGATTGTGACCCTGCTTTAGCCTTATGACCAATCAATTGCAGTTTTGTTCAAAGAGCCCTTTTGCTTGTTCTCTCAAGATGTATCAAATTTATTTAATTATTTTTCAACTTTTTCAGGCATCTGGCAAAAATATTTAACAGATTCACGAGTGCAGAAGGGTTTTTATTCCTACAGGACGATACCATTCTTAATTACTGGAACTTGCTGCAAGCGGATAAGACTAAGCTCTGGATAACCGACAAGGTATATCAAATTCTTGTACTGACTTCGTTGAATTATCATTTGACATTTTCATAGTAAATGGGCGGTCAGCAAAACTTGACTTATCAAAATGTGATTTTAGGTGTCCAAGTCTTGGAGTACTGTTCAAGTCAACGGCAACTCAGATTGGTATAGGAAACAAGCAGACATGGTTAAGAAAGTTGTTGGCACAATGCCTGCTCATTTACAAGTCAGTTACAAGGAATCCGTGGCAAGTGATCATAGCCTTACAATATGCAATTCCGAGGTATTCTATATTCCTAGGAGGTTTGTGGGCGATTATGTCGATCTCGTGAATCTAGTGGGAGATCTCGATGTCCATCACAAGGTTGCCATTCCCACGTTCTTCCTAGCAATGGACTTGCCTCAGAACTTTGACTCGGTGTTTAACACAATGGTTTACAAGCGGAAACCACCTTCCAACAGTACTTCAGCATTCTATTCAGCTGAAGCACCTGCAGTTCATCCATGGAATGTGTCGAGTGAACAAGATTTCATACAACTCATCAGAATAATGGCAGCAGGTGACCCTCTTTTGATGGAGTTAGTTTGAAGGCAAAATACATTCTTTTTTAACACTTTGGAGGAGAGAAGACTTCAGAAAGAGAAAATTAAACCTGTACACCACTCTACTCTGTCAGCTGTTATACCGATGATTTCTGCAAATTTTTTGTATCATTCTTCAAGAGATGAATGTGTTCCTCATTTTTGTAGATTTTTCATGTATCATCTCTTACTTTTGGAGGGGTAAAAAATTATAGGGGACATGAGGAGGAGAAGGAAAAGAAGAAAATCTGTTTTCACCTTTTCTTACTCTTCTCCCAATTTGCTTTCTGAATATGTAAGCCCTCTTAGCAAACTTTAAATTGTACATGTTCATACAAGTGAGAAATTTAGAGCATATTCCCACTCTTCATCTTCCCCCTTACCTTTTTATTTTTTGGTTGAGAATGACAAAGTTGACTGAATGAAAACTGTGCAAATATTCCTCTTGTGCTCAAAGAGTCCCTGTTTGTTTACTTTGAATAATCTTTGTTGAAAATCAAATATTTTAAGTACTAAAATAATTTGAGTAATGCTATGTGTACTTAAAGAGTATCAAATTTTTTGTACCAAAAGATGTTTCAGTTGATGTGGTACAAAAAATAAAATTAAAAATTATAATTAATCCATCACATCATTTGTACTCTTTAGGTTACCCATATAAGTGAACACTAGGACATGCTAATTACCAAATGTAAATTTAGTAAAATTGTACAAAAATAAACGCTCGTTTTGAGACAATAAAATTTTAAAAATAAATACTCGTTTTGGAATGGATGGAGGATTAGTTTTACTTTCCTGACCAGTGGGTTTTGTTTTTGTTTTAGGGTTATTTTGGGACATTGATGAGATGATAACAAGGCAAACTACCACAACTAACAACTAACGAGAATCTTACATTAAAATTTTATGAATCAAGTGTTTTACAGTTAATATTAGATTGAAAAATTCGGATCCCCGAAAAAGAAAAAAGAAAAATACAAAAATTACAACGGGGCGCCGAATAACCATATTACATTCCAAATATCCTCAGAGAAATTACATTAATTCATCCTCCAGAGAAAATGAGAGGGAAAAAAAAAAGGTCAAAGGTGATATATTCAATCAACAATGTTGTTATTTACCGGTCAACCCCCTCGATCTTGTCTTCAACTTCTTGATACAACTGCCTCAATTTCTCGATATTGTCCTCAGAAGTTTCCCAGTAACCGCGTCCATTGGCTTCCAAGAATGTCTGCACCAACTTTCTAAACGAGTTTGGATTCGTTTTCATGAGCCGGTCCAGCATTTCTTGGTCTTGAATGAAGGTTGTGTTAGCCTCTTCGTAGACCCAGTTATCGACTTGACCTGAGGTCGCACTCCACCCCACGGTGTTAGTCAACCGCTTCTCGATTTCCCGAACACCCTCGTACCCGCTAGACAACATACCTTCGTACCACTTCGGGTTCAACAACTTAGTCCGTGCGTCAAGCCGAACTGTCTCTGATAGTGTACGTACCTGAGTAGTTAAAAAAAATTGAGATTGTCAATAACATAGTACGTGTAAGATATCTGAGTTTCTGAATGACGAGGATAAAACATGCAAAAAGCTCACCTGTGCATTAGCTGTGGTAGTGTCAGCAATGTAGGCATTGGGTTTCTTCCCATCCTTCCTAAGGTTCTGCACCAGATTGGTGGGGTCCGAGTCGAAGTAGTGACTCACATCAGTGAGTGAAATTTCTGATGAATCGAGGTTTTGGAATGTGGCTTCAGCGGTACTCAAAGCCATCTCAAAAACTTTCCTTTTCTCAGCCATGCCTGCACCGGGTGCATCAGAGTTGAATGCAAAGGACTTCCGGCTCAAGTACATGTCTTGAAGCTGCTTCTCATCGTTCCATGTTGAGTTCTCAACAGCAAGGTTTACGTTTGAGGAGTAGGATCCCGAGGCATTGGAGAAGATACGGGTTGCAGCTTCTCTAACATCAACACCTAGCGCTTCAGCTTGCTCAAGTGCGTGTTTCCTGACAAAGTTCTTTTCCACTGGCTCGTCGAGTTCAGCGACCATTTTCACCGCCTGGTCGAGAAGATTCATCTGGGAATAAATCGAGTTAGTATCAAACTACATAAATAAACCAGTTAAAAGGCATAGGAAAACTAAGATGATTACAATAGACTGCCTAATTAAGACTGTTACCAGACGCCACAAGGGTGTTTTATTCAGAGAAGAATTAGGGAAAAGGTGATACCTGATTGATAAACAGGTCTCTGAACACTCCTGAGCAATTGACAACAACATCAACCCTAGGTCTTCCGAGCTCTTGGAGACTTACTGGCTCGACCCTATTTACACGTCCCAATCCATCTGCAACAGGCCTAACTCCAATCATCCAGAGAACTTGACCTAAAGACTCACCATATGTCTTAATATTATCTGTTCCCCACAAGACAAGGGCAACGGTCTCCGGATATTTCCCTCCGTTGTCAGCCTTCTGCCTCTCGAGAAGCCTATCCACCACAATCTGTGCACTCTGCATTGCTGCTGTTGTCGGAATAGCTTGTGGGTCGAGAGCATGAATATTCTTCCCTGTGGGCAAAACTTTTGGGTTTCTAATGGGATCTCCTCCCGGACCGGGCTCCACGTATTTGCCTTCCAAAGCTTGTTTCAGACTTCCCAACTCATTATCAGCTACTACAAGCTTCAAGCAGTCCTTCAAGAAGTCAAACAAAACACGAAGCTTCTCCCTATCAGCTCTGTAAAACTTGGTGTTTGACAAGTACTGAACCCACGGCTCATTTAAGCCAAAGCCGAGGATTGAGGTTATCCTATCATTAACATTAACAACTTGACCCTTGTCGTTAGTGGTGCGCTCCACAAATGCAGTAATGGCCCCACGTGATGCCTCTGTTATTTGCCTAAGCAACTCCACGTCTTTCAAGATTCCCTTGTCACTACTTCTGTAAACATCCTCGATCTCTCTTCCCACCGTCTGTGCCAATATTGATGGGAGAGAAGTAATCCCTTCTTCTGGACGATCCAAAGCAGCAATATTGACAAGAGTTGCGACTGCCTCCATGGCTGATGGAGGCTCGCCGATGACATGGAGCCCACAGGGCAATAGGCGGGATTCAATTTCCATGATCTTGGAATACACCTTTCCAACCACAAGATCGCGTTCCTTTGCTGAGATTTCGACACCTTCATCAGGAAGATCCACATCCTTGTCGAGATTGCATTGTCTGGCCGTGCTAATAATAGAACTCACGATCTGTTGCCCACGACCCGTGTCTTTGAGAGATTGGTAAGAGGCAATCAGCTCGCTCAGCTGCTTCAGTCCCTTGTACAGCCCAGCGTTTTCTGCCGGAGGGGTCAAGTAGCTAATAGTGTTGGCATAGCTCCGACGTTTGGCAATGGTGGCTTCAGATGGGTTATTAGCAGCATAGTAATAGACATTGGGAATATTCCCAATCAAACTATCAGGGAAACAAGCATCGCTCATTCCCACCTGCTTTCCAGGCATGAACTCCAGCGAACCATGGGTCCCAAAATGGAGAACAGCATCAGCTTTGAAAATCTTCTCGACAAAGGTGTAATAAGCAGCAAAACCATGATGGGGACTTGCGGATTTCGAGAAAAGTAGCCTCATCGGATCACCCTCGTATCCAAATGTGGGCTGAACTCCAATAAAGACATTTCCGTATTGTTTACCATACACCAAGAGGTTCTCCCCGTCGGAATTCAAATTCCCAGGAGGCTTTCCCCAGTTTTCTTCAAGTGCCGCGGCATAGGGAGTTAGCTTCTGATACTCTCGTACACCCATTTTGTAAGCAACATTGAGGTTTGGACTGCTGAATTGGGCTTCTTTATCGTGAAGTACATCTTCAATCAAGGCTTCAGAAGTCTCTGGAAGGCCTTCTAAATTGTATCCATCTTTTTCAAGGTCCTTTAGGACAGAGAAAATGGAGGCGAAAACATTCAGATAGGCAGCAGTTCCAACATTTCCTTTGTCAGGAGGGAAACTGAAAACAGTGATCGCTACCTTCTTGTCTGTCTGCATAAAATTCAGATTGCAAAGTCAGCTAATATTCCCAAATTTCATTTTACCTATATTCCTCACTGTCACATAACAAACTATGAAAGCTTTATCATTAAATAGCACTCAACAATTGCAGAAGATTGTGAATATTCAATTTCAATGTCTTCATATTACATGTGTCCAAGGCATAATTGATTAAAAGCCACCAAAGAGTTAACAAATGCATCTATCAATAGCATCCTAAAGTACTTCTCTTCCAGATTTAGGGAATTTTCAGAACCTCCACAATCCAAACAAGTATAATGTCAGAAATTTTTTATATCCACTATACTAAAGTTGAAATAGAAGTTTTCCCACTTCAATAATAAGAAATATATCCACTTGTAAGATGCAGAAGTTGAATTAGAAAAGATACCTTCCTAGAACCAATACTTTATAAATTGAAAAACACAGATAGTAGGGTTTTCTCACTGCTCATGGGCTCTACAAAGGTGCATAGGATCATTAGTTAGATGCATTTCTTAGACGAAAGATTGCAATGAAAGAATAACTACCGCACAAATTTAAGATCAATCCATATTCCAACAATCCTCAAGAGCTATATCTTTCTAAAGTTATGCCAAGACCATTTCAAAAGTAAGATAGTGGGTAGTGAAATGATATGGAATTTTCATGTCTTTCAGACAGTTCCGATCTTTCTTTCTTTTTTCTTTTTCTTTTTTTTTTTTTTTTTGATAGATAACAGTTCTGGTCTTTCTTGCCATCTAAATACAAAAAGTTAAGCGTTAAGAAATTGCAAACTTTAACAGACTGTAATAAATAAATGAATAATCGGACATTCAGATAGCTACCTACCTACTAAGTATTGACACACTTATTACTTGGTCACCTCATAGACAGACAGATATAAATTTTAAACAGGTTAAGTAAAGCAGAGTTCACATACCTTTGGTTTCCTTCTGAGATTAGCCCAATTGATGGCCCTGGTGCACACTTGTTCCACCCTCTTATGAAGAGCATGCGATTTTCCTGCAATTAACAAAAAAAAAAACACATTCAAACATCAGTCAATGAACACATTGTCAAGAAAACTAATCACACATACTTTGGTTTGCTTGCATCAAATTAAGGACAGTAAAACGCAGTAAGAATTGTCGAAATGTAACATGACATTAACAAATTAGATAAAGTTAAACACTTGCCTGTTCTGGGATCCCGGCCAGAGAAAACAATTGGCTCCATTCCTCCATCGAGCTCAGGAAGAGCTACCTGCAAAGCAACCTGAATTGGGTGAAGCCCCAAAGTACTATTCAACCACTCCTCAGTTGTCTGGAACACCAAAGGCAAAGCAACAATGTAAGGCACATCAAGCTTCATTAGTGCCTCAATAGCCCTGGGATGGTCCTGCCTCGCTGGCCCCCCAACAAGCGCGAATCCAGTCAAAGACACAACAGAATTTACAAAAGGCTTCTTGGTTATAGGATCAACCAAGTACTTCTCCACCGGCCCCGAAAAGTCAAGCCCCCCAGCAAAAATGGGTATCACCTTTGCCCCTCTTGCCTCCAATTCCATGATCACAGCCACATAATGACTCTCATCACCAGTCACAATATGACTCCTCTGCAAAATCAACCCAACTACCGGAGCATCCGGACTCTTAAGCTTCTCATTAGCATCCCTTCTAGTTCCATACCAATTCAAATACTCCTTTACATCATCATACATACAAGGGGCCAAAGGATGCCAAATTCCAGTATCCAAGAACAAAACCGGCTCTGAATACTCGATTTTCATCGCCTTTAGAGCCGGAATATAAGACCCACTAATCATCTTCACGAAATTCGCCAAATTATCAGGCGACCCACCAAGCCAAAACTGCAAACTGAGAATATAAAGCCTAGCATCCTGAGCCTTATCACTAGGCAAGTACTTCAAAACCTTAGGTAAAGTCCTCACAAGCTTCAACATTTGATCAGCAAAACCTGCGGAAGATGATTTCTTGTTCTTGAAGAGCTGGAAAAACGGGCTTTTCGATTGCCCAAGTTGGGACATACTAAAAGTACCTAATTTGTTAAGCCTCATTACTTCAGGCATTGATGGGAACACTAGGACTGCATCAAGCCTGTCCCTTTCTTTCTCAACTGCAGCCTTCACTTTCAAAGCAAGCTCCTCAACAAAAATCAAAGACCCAATAAAGATATTTGCATCCTCAAGGTCTTTACAGAAAGTTTTGTATGTTTCCTTATCTCTAAGTTCCTCAACTAAGTAACCCACTACTTGATATGAAGCATGCTTATCATTAGTGTTCAGAGTCCTAACAGCTTCAGAAAGAGAGGACTGATACTGGGCTTCTAACACAACATAGACAATCTTGACAGTGGGTAGGCCTTGATCGTTGTTGGGTACAATTCGACGAACCTCGGGGCTGGTTTGGGTGAAAAGGCCATTGCCAACAACAGCACATTTCACTTTCATGGATGATTTGGAAGATTGGTTGGCCTTCTTGGGGAGAAAAGAGTGGAGGAAGTACTGTTTCTGTGAGATTGATGACAAGTTTTCAACTTTGGTTGTGGGTAAGGTGAACGAGGAGGAAATTAAAGAAGCCATTTTTGAAACCCTCTGTAATTCAAGAAAACTAAGCTGTGTTTCTTGATTGCGGAGTAGAGTGAGAAACTAATGTACAGAGAGAGAGGGAGAGAAGATATATACTTTTAGAGAGAGATAGAGACAGAAATGTGAGAAATTTTTGTACCTCTCTATACTTGGTTTCAAAAATGGTTTCTTGAGCTCTTCTTCTTCTTTGGAGTGGAGAGAGGGTTGGAGTATATATTTTGTTTGGAGGGGAAGTGGAGTGAGTGACTGTTTGAGACATGAAACACTTGGTTCTTTACAATTAGTGGTGTGAGAAAGGGACACGTGGCAAATGGGTTTTAGAGGTTGAGTTTTGTTTAGAGAGAGAAAGAGGATGAGAGAGAAGGAGGGAGGGAAAGTTATCTTTGTTTGGGTTGCCCTGATGGAGTTTCTTGGGCTCTGATTGGTTGGGTTGGATTCCCTTTAGGACAGTTATGAGGAGTGAATTGGGGGAGTGTGGATGATGAGAGAGAGAGTGTGCTTGGAGGAGATTTTATGTCATTGTTAAACAAGGGGTTCCTTTTGTTTGTTATGATTCTGATCTTTTCTGTTTAGGTTTGTGACCCTCAAGAGTTTCAGTCATTGAAAATCGATATCTCTTGTGTGTGTGTACCCCAATGGGTCCAGGTATCTTAGTTTTACACCAAGGAATTAAACTGTGTCTGTGTGTATCTCTTCTTCTTCTTCTTTTTCTCAAGCCCTTTCCTTAAGAATGAGTATATTCTATTTAAGAAATGAGTCAAAAAAAATTTGCAAGAAATGGAATTATGGAGGCTTTTGTACCAGGGTGGTATTGATAAGTTAATGGATTTGAAGTCTTGTAACTTGGGAGTTAGACTCACTTAGACCATTATTAACAATTTTTTTTACGTCTAAAGTTATATTTAGAACGACGTAAATATTATATACGAGCAAAAGTAGATGAAAGCGATAACATGGATTTGAAGTCTTGTAACTTGGGAGTTAGACTCACTTAGACCATGAGTAATTTTTTTTTTTACATAACTAGTAACATAAAATTAAAAAAATTACTAAAATTGAAGACACTGGTTCTCACCTCACATAGACAAAATAGACATCATAAGTATTTGAGACAAAGAGCAGCCATTCAAAAGAAAATAATAATAATAATAATAAAAACAAAAAAATAAATAAACATTCTTACCACAACGGGAAGGGAGGGAAATAAAATAGGCTTGCACTAAAACACAAAAAATTGGGACATCAGTATACTGAAAATGAAAGGAAGAAAAATCTGACAAGGAAAAATAAATAAATACAATTACTTTTCTACAAATCTTTTATACAAATTTAATTGTTATGTGATGCACTGTTAAAGAGTGACATCACAAGACCGAATCACACTTGCCACCAAAATTTGTATGAAACACTTGTACAAAAAATATGTATCTCTATCACTACTCTTCTGATAATAGTACAAATTTTGCAATGAATATTTTTTTTTTGTCAAAAAAATTAGACTGAGAAGCCTAATCTCTCGAGCCAAGCTGGACTGCAAAAACGGTAAAGCTCTTCCTACCAAGTTTTAATGCAATTGTGATCTCATAGCTCGAACCTGAGACCTATGGTAAATTAAAACATCCCGCAGCCCCCTACCAGCAGCTGATGTACGCATTTGATTGTATTTTGTAATGAATATATGGTAGTTGTTTCTATGAAATCAGTCAATCTATCCTTCATGCATGCAACATCTAACAATACTTCATTCTAATGTTTGAGAACAAGAACCGACTATCCTCTGTGTGTGTGTGTGTGTGTGTGTGTGTGTGTGTGTGTGTGTGTGGACATCTACGACACATCCTTGCATAACCCATTTACTTGTAACTTGTTTACCATTATGCCGTAAAATGTTACCATCACTGTTTGCAAAGTATACAGTATGGTACTTGTTAGTTAAAAGCTGTAACATGTTAAGTAAAAATGTTTGGAGGGTCTTGAGGGAAATGCCATAGCACTCCACTAATTAATCAAGACAGTTCATATAATGTTTGGAGGGTCTTGGTTGAGAAGTCAAATGCTATGGCATTTCCCTCAAGATTATCCTCCAAACCAAACACCATCAACCCATTGTGCTCAAGGAGTGACAAGAACTGTACCTAAATTATTCCAAACTTGTGTATGGATTGCCAAAACTTATGGAGTAAAACAGAAAGAGCATCTCATTCCAGAAAACAGATTCTTAATATGCCTACATTACTCTCTCAGAACAAGAAAAGCTAAACACTTCTCTCGAGATATACAAGGGTGACTCCAACATATGGGATCAAAATTGGCTGATACTAGTGCCCTCTTGTGAACGTTTTCTCAAAACTTCTAAATATCACCTCAGAAACTATCGAGAATGAACAAGAATGATTTAAATACTGACTAGCTAGCTACCCACTGATTGTTGCTCTTGATGGTAACTCGTATCTAGTCCAGCTCCATATCAGAAATGGCTTCTTTCAGAATCTTCTGAAGTTCGTTCACTCTTTGTCTGGTCAATGCAACGCAATCCTGCCATGACATGCTTTACTCATTAGCAAACACTACAAGCCAGCAATGCTTTCATTCTTCATTTATGTATGCAATTCTATCTTCCTACTGACACAAAATCGTACATCCTTTCCTTTCATCCTCTTTCCAAATGTTGCTTCAAAAATTATTTCTTTCCAATTTTATTGTTTCACTTGACCATTATAAACAAGCATAAAGAACCTCATTCAACATGAATGTCCATGTGGGGGCAAATCTGGACAAGAGTTATAATAAAACATTTGCACTCTATTGGGAAATTATCTGGGACAAATGTAGTCTTACATGGCATAAGACTTTATGCATTACACAGCTAGTTGTATTGCTCTATACAGAAAGTATATTTTTGGTGACCAGACTTTCAAATAAAATTTTACTTTCTAGTAGAAAAACAAGAATTTTTAAACCCTCTTAACTCTTTGCATGAAATCATAACCTCATAGAGGAAATAAACCTAAAGAAAATGTTCCATCATTTGCTTATACTCCCTCCGTCCCTAAATTATAGTCTTGTTTGACCCGGCACACGGATTAAGAAAAAACAATTGACTTGATTATTAATATTGGTATAGTGTGTTGTTTCCTTTAATACCCATGTGTATGTGGTCCATAATTAAAGTAGGGAGAAAAAGTAAGGGTAAAATGGTAAAAGTGATGTCCTAAAAAGGAAAGTTTCAAACAAGACAATTATTTCGGGACGGACGAAAAAGGAAAGGAAGACAATAATTTAGGGACGGAGGGAGTACAATTTTCATGTAATGGATACTTGGAAGAATATAGTCAAATATATTTAATTTATCAACAGATTTGGTTTACATCATGCTTTAAAGTATTGTACCATAAGTGCAATGTACAACATTTAGGTGGCGTTTGGTTCACAAGAATGAATTGGATGGAATGGAATGGTAAAGGGATTTCATTTTCGTGGGAATGAAATTGGTCAAGGCACACCTTTGGTTTGTTAAAATGAAATGGAATGGAATGTTGATTTTATGTTTGGTTCGTGGAAACATTGAAGGCAATGAAATGAAAATACCAAATAAAGTCCAAAGTGCCCTTGATACTTTTTCAATAATAATAATAATAATAATAATAATACGGAGTATATGTAATCATCATACTAGGACAAAAGAAAGGAAAAGGCTAGGATCTCTGCTACGATTTTCAAATTTATGGCAAAAGGATGGCTGAGACGTGAATTTGTCTCACAAAGTCCAAAACTTCGGCATCCACCGAGTATTCTTCAGTGTCAACAACCATTCTTCACCGTGGATATATATATATATATATATATCCACAGTTTGGGATTGATTTTTGTTTACACATATCAAGGTTTGGCAAGAGATTGAACTGAAGGATATGTTAGTCACGGTTTTGAGGGTGGAGATTGAAGATCCCAATTTTGAATCTGCCCTAACACCATCCAATCTCCGATTTTGCTTGTTTTTATTTCTAATTGGGTAGATAGAAAACCTAGATCTAGAAGTTTGTTAGTCAGATTTGAAGTAATTGTTGATTTCCTGAGTTCTCATAGAAGTAACTTTTTTTAAGAGAGTAGCAACAGTCATCATGGTAATGGAACTAGATTCGGCGGCGGTGGTGGTGGTATGGTGGCGGACTGAATTATAGTGGGTCAGCTTTGATGGAGGAGTGACAAAGGCGGTGTTGGTGCTGGACTCATAGCGTTGGTAATGGGAGGGAGGAAGAAGGTACAAGGGCAGTTTAGGGTTTATCTAAATTGAGTGAGGGTATTTTGGTCCCAAAATTACATCCCGTGGAATGATTCTCGTGGAATTTCGAAATCCCACCCCTCCCCTAGGTTTTTGAGATTCCTCAATGTAGGGGATTTCAACATTCCTACGGAAAGACATTCCCACCCAAAGAGCAACCAAACATGACTACGGATTTTGGTCAACCCATTTCATTCTTGCAATTCCATGAACCAAACGCCACCTTAATGCATGAAGTAAACCATTCTGTTGATAAATTCTGTAGATATTAGTTTCTCGATTTTCAATTCACAAATCTTACTATGTTATTGATAGAATATATGTTTACTATTGGTATATTCAAAATTTTGAACATATTGCTAACTATGTGGTGATATGCATCTCGATGTGTATTACAAATCACTACACGACAAGTTCCCCAATTTAATAACTGTGATATTCTCTGAAGTACCTTATTAAGTAAAACACCTAATGGCTCATGTTGCAAAATTTAAGTTGCCTTCTGACCTGTATGGCGGATGTATGGGCAATAGCAGGTCCCCCTGGCTTGTAGAGAGACACGAGTTGACAAGATGAATCCAATACTACCGTCACCAGAGTTTCCATGACGGACTCCTCTTCTGCAGTCGGATCTGCCAGGATGTATTTCTTGTGAAGTATGCATGTTAACGAGAATGGAATGCCTTTCAGTGTTAGCTTCCTCTTCTCCTTATTGACTGGTTCCTCTTCCAACTTTCCTCCCTCATTTTCCGCAGAAACAACAACTATTCTTCCATCGTCATTCAGAGATACTACCGGAATTTGCACTGCAAGATGGAAATTTAGTCACTGAGTCACAGTTGACAGAATGAATGAGAAAATCTCATATCCAAATTAAAAGTTAAACATTTTAGATTGGGTCTAAAATGTAATTAAGGTGCAGAGACTTCAACTATACTTTCATGTGTACCCATGATTCGATGCTCAAATTGGAGGTGCTGCAGAATGTGCTTACAAGGAACAAAAATTATGAAACCATTATCAAGAACAATACTGACTTTTCCACATGTATACCAAGCTCTATTAGGAAAATTATTTAAAAGATAAAGTGGTGCGAGAAACAGCATAATATTGTCAAACTCACAGTGAGAAAAGGCAGCAACTGCAGAAAGTAAGGCAGCATCAAAAAGGGCACCATCAGCATCCAAACAGTATATATCCTGCAAAATAAGATATGTTTTATTATGATTAATATAAAAGTTGATAATTGATATGTTCCCGAGTTCTACATAAAAAAGCATTAATGGGATAGTGGAATGAGAAAACATGAGAGGTGGACCATAAATCCACCAAGAAGAGAAAACTCAAAAAACCAGAGGTAAAAAACAAACTGATCAAGGAAACAACCACCCCCACCCCCACCACCACCACCACCAATGAAAAAAAGGAAAGAAAATTACAGAAAAATGCACATTAGATATTACTAATAATGAAAATAAATAAAAAGCAAGCCTCCTCAAAGAATATAAACAAAATGAAAATGAGAAGTGATCAACTTAAAAGTGAAATCAATTACCAGGTAAGCCATCCAAGCAGCTTTGCCACTGACCAATGATAATTCCTTCAAATTTATCATGCCAGAACTGCAATTACCAGCATGAATATTCAATTAAAGACACGAATGAATTAAGTTAAATCACAAAAATGTAATCACTAGGAAAAAATCTACTCAAAATCTAAAATTATATCAGCAAATCTATGACACCCTCTAGGACATCAAAGAATTCATGTAAATATAGGCAATTCATCAGCAGGACTCAGGAGAGCATTCTATATAAGAGGATTCAAAGTAAAAAATAGATATCTCTTCAAGTACGTCAAGAGCGTTACAACAAACTTTGACCAGTTTAACATATATTATAATGCCGAAGGATCAATCACCGAAAATCCTCTTTATAGAAGGGAGGGGCATCAGTCATCATGATGTAGAGGAACAAGGGCAAGAAAACATAGAATCGTATATCTAATAAAGTATGATGCAAAATCTGCTGACTTATTTTTTAGAATATAACCATGAAGAAATCCCATCCTGTAAAACTCTCAACTGCCACCTAAACACTATTCTACGACATTAGCTGCTGTGTAAAATCTTATCAAGAAGTTAAAATGTACACATTGAAATGGCAGTGTATGACTGCAGATGACTGTCACTTCTGATGTGGATGAACAAGATATCTAAGTCGCATAAGGTATTTGAATCACATCATGGATATCTATATTCTCTAAAGACTCAAGTCAGGAAACCACATGAAGTAGAACAGAAACAATATAGACGAAGATCAGCAACCTCATGATTTAAATATAAATAAATTTGAAGAGAATACCAAATTAAACTGAGATAATGCAAATAAGGAGAAAAAAACTCACCTTGAGATAGTGTCAGATAACTGCTTTGACAGGACTGGCGCTGCCTCAGCTGGCCTCCCAGGCCTAACAAGAGGAGAACAAATTGGAGGCATGTGGAATTCGATAGCTGGAAACAAAATTTCACATATTTATCCACCACAGAGAGAAAACAAAGGAAAGAGAAGTAATCAAAAACATGCAGTCGACAGCAATCAAACCTATGCAGCCCTCATCTGGCGATTCCGTTGTAGGTGTCATCACTTCCATTTTAATGGCTGCCAACATCGTCTGTCAAAAAACACAAAATATGATACCTGAATAAGTTTGAGAGAGAGCCGAGAGAGAGAGAGAGAGAGAGAGAGAGAGAGAGAGAGAGAGAGAGAGATGAATTGGCACATACAGTGCAACCAATCTTTGCAAGTGCTGATCCATCAGCAGAAGCAACAGCTCCTAGAATATGCAGATAAATTAGAGATTTAGAGGTATGAGCATCGAATTCCAAAAACGAGAGGTCAGTATAAAAATTAGTAGTTTAAAGAATAGCGTGACTAACCAAGGGCCAGTGTTGTTTCTCTAGCTGTCCCAAGTGGCCTGGCATCAGGTCTTATGGACTCAACTAAATGACGCTCATGAAAACGTAGAGGGAAGAGGCGTCTAAAAGCATCAACCTCCATCTCCGAAGACAAATCATTGGAGCCATTTGCTGAAACCATTCTAGTTTTAGTTCTCTTCACCCAACAATACCTTTAGCCTAAGACACAAGCAGATCACAAATCAAAACAAATGAAATACTTTCTCAACATATTCGCCAAAAAAAGGATACCAGTTAAGGTAAACAAAAGACAATAAAGAGGGGAAAATGTTACCTTAGATTTTAGAAATGAGACTTTTTTTTTAGTTAACAAGAAGATTGGGGATTGTGCAATCTCACTAACAGCCTTATTCAACCTTTAGCTGGTGCATCGTTAGTAACGTAAGTGAAAGACAAAGGTGAGAAGTTCTGAGTGTTAATCTCGAACATCCCATCAAGAGCCTTTCTAATCAGGAAAAAAGAATAAAAGCCAATATGTGAACTTTTTATGGAAATTAATTCAATTCTCACCCCAAATATTTTTTGGAGATTCAAAAGTTGCAGCTCTAAGACTATTCCAGAACTGTGCAAAAGGCTGTCACGTAATAGTCCCCATATAGCCATCATAACCCGTTTATACAACATACCTTTCTTGTTTTCCCCAAATTGAGTTTTTGCTCGTCTATCTTTTCTTTAAAAGTAAAAAGGCAAACAAGAAAGGAGACTACTAAAGAAAATTCATTCGAGTTATTAAAAATCCCACATAATTACTAAGAAAATATACACAAGCTCGTGCCGCATAAGAGATTGGATGAATACTATTTGCTGATTTGTTATTCTAATTGCATATTCCATCTTAACCCAAGGCAAAAAAAGGCCAAACTTTTGTGTCTGTAACCAAATAGTATGAAATTCTGAAAGAGGAATGGGTTCTTTCGAAATGATAAAAACCCAAACCCCAGAATGAATTTGTAAAAACACCTAGACACCCATAACTAGCATATGAACTGTGAGCAACCTCTTACATTCTTTAATGCCTAGTTGATCAATCATCCTAGTGCCACCGTGTGAGCAACATTAACAAATTTCGAGAAAAAGCTAAAAAGGGGAATGTCTAAAATTTGAAAACAACACAAAACCCAACTACTCGGTATCAGATACTAAAAATCTAGGAATCTACGATAATATGTGGCCCTCGGACAAGTGAGAAAGCCCAAAAATCAATCGAAAAACAAAGAGAGAGAGAGAGAGAGAGAGAGAGAGAGAGAGAGAGAGTAGGTTACAAAATCTAAGAATTACCGGTGCTGCTAAAAGCGGTGATGAGTAATATGCGTCTGCAATAGATGAGCTTCGTGTCGGAGTAGTGGTCCGCGGCGAAGCACGGTGGCTAGGAGCTTGGTTTCGGTGAGTGCAGTAGGGCAGTGAGAGAGTTTCAATGGAGCGAAAATTTGGCGAGGTTATTATAGGGGAGCGCTATTAATTACTTAATTAACATCCCCTATATTTTCTATTTTATCCTCACACCCACTCTCCCAATACACTCCCCTGCCCTCGACCCTCATACACGGGCACGTCAACCCCCATCCCGCAACCCCCACGCTTCAGCCCTAACCCGCAACCCCCTAATCCCACAACCCATGATGGAGATCAAGGACCAAAGCCCAACATCTCAAAAGATTCAATGGTGATTATTGAAGGTCCAATGACGAGGGTACGAGCTAAGACGATTTGAGGAGCTTCACGACACTTGTGGAAGAAATCAAGGCCAATACAACACCAAAGGATGATCAAAGCCAAGAGGAGAGGATTATTTGCGTGCTAGAGGGATTGTCTACACAAAAGCAGAATTCTAGCACTATGCGTTCGCACTATGCGTCCGCATGGCTTCGTCCCAAATCGCATTGCATCCGCATTAGGAGCTCACACAGAAAACAGTAAGATTCTGGAAACCATGCGTCCGCATAGAGCGGCCGCATAGCCTCCTGCGCACCTTAGACGGGATTTTCGGTATTTGATGGGATTTTTGATGTTTTAGGTATTTTTAAGTGTTTTTAGGTATGTTTGTTTCCTAAGGTTAGTAGGATTGTTTTAAGCCTATATAAAGATCGTCATATGTATTGGATTGAGAATTATTGATATTGATTAAATTGATTTGAGTTTTCACTATATTGTGAGCTTGTGAGAGATTTCTTGGATTAGAATTCTCAAACCTTTGAACTTATCAAGTTTGTTGAGCTGCAGGCTTGTGACGTTTCGTAGTCTTGGTTCCTAATCAATTGCGATTAGTGGGTCAAGGTTGCACTCCAAGGTTCTAGAGATTAAATCTGCCCTAGGGTTGAGGGAAGCTCCCTATCTTTCGTTTCAATTCGTCGTTTTCTATTTCAATACGTGTTCGTAGTTGGTTTGCCTTTGTCAATGATCTTGGAATCACATCAATTGGTATCAGAGCAATGATGTGATCCAAGATCGTGACAAAGCGGAACCAACCAAGAATGCAGATTGAAAACAGAAAACGGCAATTTGAAACGAAAGATAGGGAGTTTCCCTCAACCCTAGGGCGGATTTAATTCCTAGAACCTTGGGGTGCAACCTTAACCCACTAATCGCAATTGATTAGGAACCAAGATCACGGAACGCCACAAGCCTGCAGCTCAACAAACTTGATAAGTTCAAGAGTTTGAGAATTCTAGTCCAATAAATCTCTCAAAAGCTCACAATATTGTGAAAACTCAATTCAAATTAATCAATATTAAAAGTTCTAATGAATTCAATACAAAAGATGCCTTTATATAGGCTTAAAACAAACCTTCTAACCCTAGGAAACGTATATTAGGAAACAAACTTACCTAAAAATACCTAAAATACTAAAAATCCCTTCAAATAGCAAAAATCGCGTCTTTGGTGCGCAGGAGGCTATGCGGCTGCACTATGCAGACGCATAGATTCCAGAATCTTGTGTGGCTGCCTAAGGAGGACGCAATGAAATTGCGATTTGGGATGGGCCAATGCGGCCGCATTGTGCGAGTTTTCTTCTTTTGCGTTTAAGCAATTCCTCTAATCGCACAAATGACTCTCCGCTTGTTGTCTTGAACGTCCTCGGGTGTTGTGTTAGCTTTGACTTCTTCCACAAGCGATGATGAAGTCTCACGAATCTTTGTTGCATGCTCTTGAGTCGTTGGACCTCTGGTTATGCTTAACGAATCACGAACAAGATTTCGAACGTTAATTAGACCCGAACCATGATTGTCTCGACCCAAACCCTCCTTGCCTTAGTTCTCATCAAAAGAGGTAATCAACGTTTTCGTTCTAGCATTCTTCATAAAAAAAAAAAAAATTCATCTTTCCTATATTTCGTTGGATTCATATTTTTCTTCTTTCCTAACAAAATTTTTAGCAATCTTATTTCTTTTTATTTCTTTCCAAACCCTAGTTACAAAATTAAAAAAAAAAAGATTAATATTGCTCCAAAGAAAATCTCTTGAGTCAAGGGAATCAAAGCTTGATCAAGAAGTTGCAAAAGTCAAAAAAAAAAAAAAAAAGTTAAAGTGAACAAAAAAAAGGGGGGGGGGTTTGGAAAATTATTTCAAAATTGCCAATTGCGTTAAAGTGGTATTGCTAGAAATACTTTCATACATCCATCTTGTTCATCAAATCTTTCCAAACATCCATTGAAATTCATTCTTTTCCTACTTTCATTATGAAATTGCATTTCACTTTGAAATTTTGCCACAAAAATCTAAACCCTAAATTGCATTGTTTGAGTTCCAAGCTGTACGTTTTCGAAAACTTGCATTCCATATTAGTAATTTCGTGGGTAAAAGAATCTCTCCAAGAAATTATAGTGTGTATGTGAGTTGAGAGCGATACACGAGCGATTGTGAGTTGTGTGTGTTTGTCTCAACATGTCACAAGAAAATAATGAAGCACCTTTGCCTAGGGGTAATAGAGGAGCAACTAGAGAGGGTCCGGAGGATCCTAATGAACGTATGTTGAGGATGATGGAGGATATTACCCGACGTTTAGCTAGATTAGAAGAGAGAGGAGAAACACAACATCAAGAAAATCCACCTCGATTCCAACCGAGGAGGGGGAGGTATGTAGATGAGGAGGATGAGTGGGTAGAGAGAGAGTATGAGGATGACCGGAGAAGAGATAGGATGGGAGGAGAAAGGATGAATAACCCACGACAAGAGAGAGGAATTTTTAACATAAAAATGAAAGTCCCTCCTTTTAAGGGTAAAGCTGATCCGGAGGAGTATTTGGAGTGGGTTAGGAAAGTTGAGGTGTTATTCGGGTGTAATAATTACACTGAGGCTCAAAAAGTCAAACTTGCCTCTTTAGAGTTCACCGAATATGCTAGTGTGTGGTGGGAACAACTAGTGATCAACTGAAGGAGGATTGGAGAGGGTCGCATTGACACATGGGAGGCTATGAAACATATTATGCACAAGAGGTTTGTCCCAAATTACTACCACCGAGACTTGTTGAGAAAAGTCCAAAACTTAACTCAGGGGAGCAAATCGGTGGAAGAGTACCATAGGGAATTGGAGATGACCCTTACTCAAGCCAATATTGATGAGGATGTTAACGCAATGATCTCTAGGTTCATCAATGGCCTAAATAGAGAGATTGCGAATGTAGTAGAGTTGAGGGAGTATGATGATGGAAGATGTTGTTCATGCCACCGTCAAGGTGGAATGAAAACTTAAAAGGCGAGGTACTTTCAACTGTGGAGTTACTTCTTCTCCTTCTTCTTATCACACACCCAATAAACCCAAGTGGGAGGGAAACAAGAACCCAAGTGTTACACCTACCAAATCTTATGGGGAGACCTCAAGGGGTAAGAAAGTTGACAAGGGAAAGGGTGTAGTGACCAATACACCTAAATCAAAAGAGATCTTTATTTTAAATGCAATGGGAGGGGTCACATATCATCTCAAGGTCCTAATAAACGAGTAGTCTACATCCATAATGGGGAGTATATTTCGGAGGATGATAAAGATGAGGAAGTGAAAGTAGAGGAAGAGGAGGATGATAATGATATTGCCAAAGCCGCATGGGGGGAGACTCTTGTGGTAAAGAAGGTGCTTAATATGCAAGTGAAGGAGGAGTGCGACCAACAGAGAGAGCATATCTTTCATTCTCGTTGTTTCATTTAAGGGAAGGTATGTGATCTTATCATTGATAGTGGTAGTTGCACCAATGTTGTTAGCACCAAGGTGATTGAAAAATTGAATATTTCAGTTATAAGACATCCTCAACCTTACAAACTTCAATGGCTTAATGATTGTGGGGATCTTAAAATAATAAAACAAGCGCGTCACTTTCTCTATCTTTCTCTATTAGGAGATATAAGGATGAAGTGATATGTGATGTAGTCCCTATGCAAGTGGGACATGTACTCTTGGGAAGACCTTGGCAGTTTGATAGACACGTGATGCATGATGGTTTTCTCAACCATTACACTGTGACGCACGATAGCAAAACAACTATACTTGTTTCATTAACCCCTCAACAAGTATATGAGTTTAAAGTACAACAAGCCAAAAAGCATGATAATATTGAGGCTGAGAGGAAAAATAAAGAGAGTGGGGGAAAGAAAGTGAGAGAAAACCCGAGTGGAGAGAAAAAAAGGAGTGAGAATGGTAAAAGCACGAGGGTGGATACACGAGTGTTTGAGGAAGAAAGAGAAATAGTTGAAAAGCCGAGGGGCAAAGATAGAGTGAGGCAAAAATTTTATGTCAAACCTAGTGAGATTGTGAGGGAGTTGGGGAGTAAACAAAGTGTGATAGTTCTTGTGTTTAAGGATTGTTACTAACGAATTATCAAAAACTGTATCTCCTTTTGTTTTGTCTCTTCTACAGGAATATGAAGATGTTTTTCCCAACGACGAACCAAGTGACTTGCCTCCTTTCCGAGGGATAGAACATCAAATTGATTTAATGCCCGATGCCATTTTGCCAAATAGGCCAGCCTATAGGGCTAATCCGGAAGAAACAAAGAAAATCCAAAGGCAAGTGGAAAAACTCCTCAAAAATGGTAAGGAAAGAAAATCTCTAAGTCCTTGTGCGGTTCCTGTAATCGTGGTACCCAAGAAAAGTGGTGGAGGATGTGTACGGATTGTAGGGTCATTAATCAAATTACAATAAAGTATCGTTATCCTATTCCTAAATTAGATGACATGCTTAATGAATTACATGGTGCTATAATTTTTACAAAAATTGACCTCAAAAGTGGGTATCACCAAATCAGGATTAGAGAGGAAGATGAGTGGAAAACTGCTTTTAAAACCAAGTTTGGGTTGTATGAGTGGTTAGTGATGCCATTTGGTTTAACCAACGCACCTAGCACCTTTATGAGATTGATGAATCATGTTCTTAGGGAATTCATTGGAAAGTTTGTTGTTGTCTATTTTGATGACATCTTAATTTATAGTAGGAACATGGATGAGCATTTAGTGCATTTACGTGCTGTTTTGGATACATTGCGTGAGCACTCATTATATGTTAATCTCATAAAGTGTAATTTTTGCTTGGATAGAGTTATTTTCCTTGGTTTTATGGTAAGTGCTGCAAGTGTTGAAGTTGATGAAGAGAAAGTCAAGGAAATCAAGGATTGGCCGAATCCTACCAATGCTAGTGAAGTGAAGAGCTTTCATGGGTTGGCTAGCTTTTATCGAAGGTTTGTCAAAGATTTCAGCACTATAGCCGCACCTTTAAATGAGTTAGTGAAAAAGGAGGTAAAGTTTTATTAGAGCGAAAAACAACAAGCCGCCGTTGATCTGTTGAAAGAAAAGTTAATTTCTGCTCCTATCCTTGCTCTACCAAACTTTGATAAAACTTTTGAGTTAGAGTGTGATGCTTCAGGGGTAGGAATTGGTGGTGTGTTGAACCAAGAGGGTCGACCAATTGCATACTTTAGTGAAAAATTAAATGGTGCATCATTGAACTATTCTACATATGATAAGGAGTTATATGCATTGGTGAGGTCCCTACGGACTTGGGAGCATTATCTTAGGCCTAGAGAGTTTGTGATACATACAGATCATGAATCCATCAAGTACTTGAAAGGCCAAGGTAAATTGAACAAGGGGCATGTTAGGTGGGTATAATTCATCGAATCTTTTCCTTATGTGATTAAGTATAAGAAGGGTAAGGATAATATAGTGGTTGATGCATTATCTCGTATACATTCTTTAATCGCTACCTTGCATTCTAGATTACTTGGATTTGCTCTTATCAAGGAATTGTATGCTAATGATTCTGATTTTGCCTCTATATTTGAAGCATGTGAGAAAAATGCTTTTGAAAATTTTTATAGACATGAAAGGTATCTATTTAAGGAAAATAAACTTTGTATCCCTAAATGTTCTATACGTGAATTGCTAGTTCGTGAGGCTCATGGTGGTGGTCTCATAGGATATTTTGGTGTGCTTAAGACTTTGGAGGCTTTAAAGGAACACTTCTTTTGGCCTAAAATGAAATCTGATGTTATTCATATTTGTGCCAATTGCATAACTTGTAAGCATGCTAAATCTCGAGTGGAACCTCATGGGTTGTACACTCCTTTGCCTATTCCTAATTCTCCTTGGACCGACATCTCTATGGACTTTGTACTTGGTTTGCCTAGATCTAAACGTGGGCATGATTCTGTGTTCGTAGTAGTTGATAGATTTTCTAAAATGGCGCATTTCACTGCTTGTCATAAAACTGATGATGCTAGTTATATAGTAGATTTGTTTTTCAAAGAAATAGTGCGTTTGCATGGTATACCACGAACCATTGTTAGTGATAGAGATGCCAAGTTTGTGAGTCATTTTTAGCGTGTGTTGTGGAGTAAATTGGGCACAAAACTCTTATTTTTGACTTCTTATCACCCACAGACCGATGGTCAAAATGAGGTGGTCAACCGAGTTTTGTCTCAGTTGTTAAGGGATGTGTTGCATAAAAATTTGAAATCTTGGGAAGAAAGTTTGCCCTTTGTTGAGTTTGCTTATAATCGTTCTGTGCATACTGCTACTAATTATTCTCCTTTTGAAGTGGTATATGGACTCAATCCTTTAAGTCCCCTTAATCTTATTCCTATATCGGTTGAGAAATGTTCTAGCATGGATGGTATGTGACGCCCCGACCTGGATTTCCATACAAAATCCCAAGGTCGGGATGCCATAACAACTTAACAAGACATAACCAAACGTATAAATACCTGATAAACACAAGTATAGACAATCTTCGGCGACAACACGGCCAAAAAACAACTAGTAACACCACGAGTTTACCACTCGGGAAAGAAAACAACTATAACAACATCAGCCACAACATGTCGGAACTATAACATAAATCACGAGCTATAACATGCTCGGAAAACAACAGAAATAAAACCAACTATACAAAAGCGCGACATACATGTCGGCTACCAAAAGAGTAATACACAACCAATAATACTTCTACCCAAAAGCAAAGTTTATATAACTTTACATACCATCGTGTCTCACCAAAAGAAAATACTAATAACAACTATACAAACCAAGCACAACTACGAGGACAACCTGCTATCTATTCATGTCCTCACCGACCTCACCGTGAGCTGCCTGGCTGGTTCGGATCTAAGGAAAACAATTAAACACAATGGGGTGAGTCGAAACTCAATAAGTTACTATATGCAACTACATGACATGGCATAATGCTTAGTTGAAATTTTAATCAAGTGATAGCATTTATATACATCACAACTCAAACATGAAATATCATCAACGATATATAACTCATGTTAAACACATAGCACTTTGATATTCACATAAGTGCTTGTAAAGTAAATCACATAACAAAGGATATTGTTTCTCTTTATCATTCTTTGCGTTGCTCCTCCAATACACAAATAAACAACGTGTACCGATACTCGTCTATGATGTATCGATATCCCCGAATCTGCCGAGATCCCCAAAACCAAATCGGATCTTAGCAACCAAAGTTACGCGTATTGCTTATAACAGAGGGGCTACCTCCCACCTGTAGCCAACAGGTGAGGTGTGTGTGCATACCGGTACGGTGACTTATAGTGATTACAAACATTGATTTGTCAAGACTATATGTCGTCCCACCATAACTTGTTAACACAAATGCCAATTGGACTCAATGTAATGCACAAAATGGTATCCACTCATCTTATGCAAATTAATCCCCAAGTTCAAAACTAGTGAACCTGGTAATCAAGTAATCTATTTTACTCAATAATCATGCTATCAATAAGCACATACCTTTCAAGTTTATAAACACATAGAGCTATCTATAAGTCTCTATTTTACAACATCAATTATTCAATTCAACAAACTTGTTTGAGGGTTCATAATTCTACTCAAACCAACTCAGATTTTATAGAGATTTAATAACATGTTTGGTGTGTATTATTCATCCAAAGTTCTAACTCAAAAGTTTACTATCATAATGTTCACTTTGGTATAGTTGTTATTTGCAACTTTCTTGTAACTAGTGTCTTTGTTCTTCTTTTAGTACAATTCTAAGTTTAATAATGAGAATTCAACCAACCAAATACCTCATACCAAGTTTATCATCATAATCAAGATTTCACATATCCATGTAGCATTTAGACATGCAAATCACAACTCTACAAAGCTAGTAAGTTGATAATGACACTAGCATGGTTGGAACTTTAAGCATACAAGGGGAGATAGTAACTTACTCCAAATAGACAAATCAAACCACTAAAAAGAGAATCAAAGCCTTCAAAGTTCTTCTCCTATCCTTTAACAATCCAACTATGGTCTTGCATGCAAGGTTTGATGATTGGATTTTGGAGAGATACAACACACACAGCAAATCACCTTCACAGCACACACAGTTCTCTCTCTAATGTTCTTGAGTGATTTTGGGTGAAATGAGAGTGTTGGAGGGTCACTCTCTGATGTTTACAATGTAGAGGAGGTGGTGAGAGAGCTGGCTTCTCACTTAGGGATGTGTCCTAACCTTAAACCAAAGCCTAACATGTTAAAAATAATAAAATAACACATGCATAGCACTTCTGCTAACAGGGCAATCGCCCTATCGCGAGACGAAGCGATCGCTTCACCCTACTGTCTACAAGGCGATCGCTTTGATTCAACCAAAGGCGATCGCTTTGTTCTAAATTCTCAAAAGCCAACATTCTGTCCACAAGGCGATCGCTCTGCTACAAGCCAAAGCGATCGCTTTGATCTCAATTCACAAACACCACTTTCTGCCTACAGGGCGATCGCCCTGAACCATACCAAAGCGATCGCTCTATTTCCAGTGTTTTGTTTACAAAGTATAAAGTCAATGTATGAGACCAAAACCAACCAAACTAGTTCTTAAGCATATATCATAAGTATACTAGGCTAAAATACTCAACAAACTACACCATTAAAACACATATTACTTACATGGCATTTTTACTCATGCTAATAAACATATAATTATGCAAATGACACATTAGGAGGGCTAGGGTATTACATCCTCTCCTCCTTAAAGGAATTTAGTCCCTAAATTCACTTACCAATCTCATCAAACAAGTGTGGATGCTTCTCACGCATCTCACTCTGAGTTTCCCAAGTTGCTTTCTTTCATTTGATGATTCCTCCACAAAACTTTAACAGGTGGTATACGCTTAGTTCGTAGCACTTGTTCCTTAGTGTCAAGTATCTTCACCGGTTTCTCAACATATGACAAATCTGGTTCAAAAGAAATTTCTTCATACTCGAGTACATGTGATTCATCCTTCATATACTTGCGAAGCATGGACACGTGAAACACATTGTGAATCTCAGACAAAGAAGGAGGCAAAGCAATTCTACACGCTAAAGCCCCAACCTTTTCTAGTATCTCGAAAGGTCCAATAAACCTTAGTGACAACTTTCCTTTTTTACCAAACCTCTTAGTGCCCTTCCGAGGTGATACCTTTAGGAAGACATAGTCCCCAACTTGGAACTCAAGATCCCTACGTCGATGATAGGCGTAGCTTTTCTGTCGGCTCTGAGCTGTAAGTAGCCTATCTTGAATCATTTTCACATTTTCCGCCGATTGTTGTACCATATTGGAACCCCATATCTTTGCTTCACCAACCTCATCCCAGCAAATTGGTGATCAACATTTCCATCCATACAAGGCCTCATAAGGAGCCATCCCAATACTTGATTGAAAACTGTTGTTATATGCAAACTCGGCTAAAGGCAAGTTCGAATCCCAACTTCCCTTGAAATCTACTCTGTACACGCCCGTAGCATATCTTCAAGTATCTGAATCAATCTCTTCGACTGTCCGTCAGATTGAGGATGAAATGCTGTACTCAAATTCAGCTTCGTACCCATGGCATCTTGTAAAGCCTGCCAAAATCTTGATGTAAATCTCAGATCCCTGTCTGAAACAATGCTAACCGGAACTCCGTCCAATCTAACAATCTCCTGGATGTACAAAGCTGCCAACTGACTCAACGAATATGTCATCAAAATAGGAATGAAATGAGCTGATTTTGTCAACCGATCAACAACAACCCAAACAGCATCAAACCCCCGTCGAGTACGTGGCAACCCTGTCACAAAATCCATGGTAATATGCTCCCACTTCTATTCCGGTATCTCAAGTGGCTGTAGCAAACCTGCAGGCCTTTGATGTTCGGCTTTGACTTGTTGACAAGTTAAACATCTCGACACATATTCTGCTATCTCACGTTTCATACCGCTCCACCAAAATTGCTTCTTTAAATCCCAATACATTTTGGTACTTCCCGGATGTATGGTATATCTAGCCTTGTGGGCTTCATCAAGAACTTGCCGCTTAATTTCCTCATTCGAAGGTACACAAATCCTCCCCCGAAATACAAGAATACCATCTTTATTCATTGAAAACTCGGAAGTCTTACCTCCCCGTAACTCACCCATTATCCTCTTCAGTTCTAGATCATCAACTTGAGCTTTTTCAATTTGTTGGAACATCGCTGGTACAGCCCGAACACACGCAATGATTACTCCATGCTCGACTTCGCTAGGACTCCAATCTCTTAAGTCTTCTAGCATCTTCCATTCCCGAACCATCAAATGAGAAAGGTAAGTCTTCCTACTTAGTGCATCCGCTACCACGTTTGCTTTTCCCGGGTGATAAAGGATAGTGCAGTTGTGATCCTTCAACTTCTCCATCCATCTCCGTTGTCTCATGCTTAACTCTTTTTGCGAAAAGAGATACCTTAAGCTTTTGTGATCCATATACACCTTAAATTTTGCTCCATACAAGTAATGCTTCCATTTGTGCAACGCAAACATAATCGCTGCCAACTCCAAGTCGTGGGTAGGATAATTCTGTTCAGCAATTGTCAACTTCTTTGATGCATAAGCGATGACTTTCCCGTTCTGCATTAGCACACAACCCAAACCCTCTTTAGAAGCATCGCTGTAAATCATAAAGTTCTCACAACCACTAGGCAATGCTAACACTGGAGCCGTTGTCAATCGCCGCTTCAACTCTTGGAAACTAGCTTCACACTTATCATCCCAAACAAATGGTGTTGTCTTCTTCGTTAAATTTGTCATAGGAGTAGAGATCTTGGAAAATCCCTCAATGAATCTTCGGTAATACCCAGCTAACCCCAAAAAACTGCGAACCTCCGTCACGGTACTTGGCTGTTTCCACTTTGTCACTGCCTCTATCTTTGACGGATCGACAGCTATTCCTGCACTAGAGACCACATTCTCTAAGAATGCCACTTCTTCCAACCAAAATGCACATTTGCTGAATTTGGCAAACAAATGCTTCTCTCGAAGGATCGACAATACCACCCTTAGATGATGTTCATGCTCTTCACGTGTCTTTGAATAAACCAGGATATCATCAATGAATACCACAACAAAGCAATCCAGATACTGATGGAAGACTCGATTCATCAAATCCATAAACACCGCGGGTGCATTCGTTAACCCAAACGGCATAACCACGAACTCAAAATGTCCATACCTTGTACGGAAAGCAGTTTTTGGTACATCTTCTGCTCGCACCTTCAGTTGATGGTAACTACTCCTCAAGTCTAACTTGGAGTACACAATAGATCCCTGTAACTGATCGAATAAATCATCAATATGTGGTAATGGGTACTTATTCTTGATTGTTACCTGATTTAGCTGTCTATAATCGATGCACAATCTCAAAGTACCATCCTTCTTTCTAACAAATAACACTGGTGCACCCCATGGCGATACACTCGGCTTGATGAATCCCCTGTCAAGTAATTCTTGTAACTGTACCTTTAATTCTTTTAATTCAGCAGGCGCCATTCTATATGGAGCTTTCAAAATCAGAGCTGTACCTGGCAATAGTTCAATACAAAACTCAACCTCTCTATCAGGAGGCATAGCATACTCAGTAGAAAACACATCAGGAAATTCACAAACAACTGGAACTTCTTCTAACTTTGGCGTAGCAATACTTTTGTCAACTACACAAGCCAAATATCCCGCACAACCCCGAGATAGCAACTTTCTAGCTCTCAAAACAGAAATAACATTTATACCACTATGCACATTATCACCAACAAACATAAACTCAGGTATACCAGGCATAGAAAACGTAACTTTCTTGCTATGACAATCTACTATAGCATGATAAGCACATAACCAATCCATACCAAGTATCACATCAAAATCACGTATTGGCAATACTACCAAATCAACATGCAAAATGTGATCACCAATAAGTATGCCACAAGCTCGATAGACCTCCAAAGCTATCATACACTCTCCTAATGGAGTAGACACCTCAAGTATATATGGTAAAGACTGAGGTAACACACATAAATTGTGCACATAATGAGATGCAACATATGAATAAGATGACCCTGGATCTATAAGCACTCGAGCCTTACTACCAAAAATAGAAAGACTACCTCCTATCACAGACGTCGACTCAGGCACTCCTCTCTGATCGAGCGCAAACACACGACCCTGTACTTTGGGCCTACCATCACTATCCCTCTTAGCCCCGCTAGACTGTTGACTAGAGGCTCCTGATTGACCACCTTTCAACTTAGGACAATCTCTTTTCATATGACCCATCTCTCTGCACTGAAAGCACTGCCCAGCTTTAAACCCTGTCTTGAGACGGCAACTATCTTCCGTATGTCCCAATCTCGAACAATAACTACAAGTCACAGAAGTATTCCGTTGCCCTTGGTTAACTGGAGCACTAGAACCTCGTCCACTAACCTGTTGCCTTGATTGCCCCTCATACTGAGATCTATTCTGATTACTTCCCCGATTGTAATAATTGGAATTACCTATGTTACCTCTATTGCCTCCACTTTGGCCTTGCCCCACTAATTGTGAAGACTGCTGAAAATTACTTGCACTATACCTTCCCTTGTGCTCTTCGATATCACCCTCGATCGCATATGCACGATCCACCACGCTGCGACAATCAGTAAGCTGAAGCGATAGCAATTGCTTCCTATACTCTGTCTTCAAACCTTTCACAAACTTCTGAGTCTTCCTAGCCTCATCCGGAATTAGATAATTACAATATCGGGCCAACTCGGTGAACTTTGCTGAATATTGTGCCACCGACATACTTCCTTGCTCGAGATCGTAAAATTCCCTTTCTCTCTTGTCACAGACCACTGTTGGAACATACTGAGCCTTAAACTCCCTCAAGAAGTTAGGCCAACTAGACTGTACCCCTTGCAAATTCCAGCTTTCCCTGCAATACCTGCCACCAATGCTCCGCGGCACCCTCTAGCTTGAATACTGCCAACACTACTTTCTCGTCATCAACACATCCCAGGGCTGCAAAGATTTTGATAATGTGTTCAATCCATAACTCCGCCTTTGTAGCATCAGGTTCCCCCACAAATGTTCTTGGTTTCATCTTTAGAAATCTTTCAAGTACTGGAGTGTTATTTCTCTGTCGTACTTCCTATTGTGGTAACACTATTTCTGGCTGTGGTGCCACCACTTCAGGTTGTGGTGCAACTCTTGCATCAATTCTCTGAGACATTTGATCCATTCTCTCCATCATTCGGTTATACATAGTCACCAACATCTCATTCTGGTTCTGATTTGGTTCAGGAAGCACATTTTGTGGACGATCAACATTTTTATCACTTTGTTCACTTCCCCCAGCACCCAACTCCACATGTTTAGTCTCGACCGTCTTAACAACCTACACATAACACTCGACGTTAATATCTCAGCAATAACTATACCTACCTATGCCAAGGAACCTATCCCGGCGACAGCAAAACCATTACTCTGATACCAACTGTGACGCCCCGACTCGGATTTCCATACAAAATTCCAAGGTCAGGATGCCATAACAACTTAACAAGACATAACCAAACGTATAAATACTTGATAAACACAAGTATAGACAATCTTCGGCGACAACACGGCCGGAAAACAACTAGTAACACCACGAGTTTACCACTCGGGAAAGAAAACAACTATAACAACATCAGCCACAACATGCCGGAACTATAACATAAATCACGAGCTATAACATGCTCGAAAAACAACAGAAATAAAACTAACTATACAAAAGTGCGACATACATGTCGGCTACCAAAAGAGTAATACACAACCAATAATACTTCTACCCAAAAGCAAAGTTTATATAACTTTACATACCACCGTGTCTCACCAAAAGAAAATACTAATAACAACTGTACAAACCAAGCACAACTACGAGGACAACATGCTATCTATTCATGTCCTCACCGACCTCACCGTGAGCTGCCTGGCTGGTTCGGATCTAAGGAAAACAATTAAACACAACGGGGTGAGTCGAAACTCAATAAGTTACTATATGCAACTACATGACATGGCATAATGCTCAGTTGAAATTTTAATCAAGTGATAACATTTATATACATCACAACTCAAACATGAAATATCATCAACGATATATAACTCATGTTAAACAGATAGCACTTTGATATTCACATAAGTGCTTGTAAAGTAAATCACATAACAAAGGATATTGTTTCTCTTTATCATTCTTTACGTTGCTCCTGCAATACACAAATAAATAACGTGTACCGATACTCGTCTATGATGTATCGATATCCCCGAACCTGCCGGGATCCCCGAAACCAAATCGGATCTTAGCAACCAAAGTTACGCGTATTGATTATAACAGAGGGGCTACCTCTCACCTGTAGCCAACAGGTGAGGTGTGTGTGCATACCGGTACGGCGACTTATAGCGATTCCAAACATTGATTTGTCAAGACTATATGTCGTCCCACCATAACTTGTTAACACAAATGCCAGCTGGACTCAATGTAATGCACAAAATGGTATTTACTCATCTTATGCAAATTAATCCCCAAGTTCAAAAGTAGTGAACTTGGTAATTGTCAAGTAATCTATTTTACTCAATAATCATGCTATCAATAAGCACATACCTTCCAAGTTTATAAACACATAGAGCTATGTACAAGTCTCTATTTTACAACATCAATTATTCAATTCAACAAACTTGTTTGAGGGTTCATAATTCTACTCAAACCAACTCAGATTTTATAGAGATTTAATAACATGTTTGATGTGTATTATTCATCCAAAGTTCTAACTCAAAAGTTTACTATCATAATGTTCACTTTGGTATAGTTGCTATTTGCAACTTTCTTGCAACTAGTGCCTTTGTTCTTCTTTTAGTACAATTCTTGTTCAATAATGAGAATTCAACCAACCAAATACCTCATACCATGTTTATCATCATAATCAAGATTTCACATATCCATGTAGCATTTAGACATGCAAATTACAACTCTACAAAGCTAGCAAGTAGATAATGACACTAGCATGGTTGGAACTTTAAGCATACAAGGGGAGATAGTAACTTACTCCAAATAGACAAATCAAACCACTAAAAAGAGAATCAAAGCCTTCAAAGTTCTTCTCCTAGCATTTAACAATCCAACTATGGTCTTGCATGCAAGGTTTGATGGTTGGATTTTGGAGAGATACAACACACAGAGCAAATCACATTCACAGCACACACAGTTCTCTCTCTAATGTTCTTGAGTGATTTTGGGTGAAATGAGAGTGTTGGAAGATCACTCTCTGATGTTTACAAGGTAGAGGAGGTGGTGAGAGAGCTGGCTTCTCACTTAGGGACGTGTCCTAACCTTAAACCAAAGCCTAACATGTTAAAAATAATAAAATAACACATGCACAGCACTTCTGCTAACAGGGCGATCGCCCTATCGCGAGACGAAACGATCGCTTCACCCTACTGTCTACAAGGCGATCGCTTTGATTCAACCAAAGGCGATCACTTTGTTCTAAATTCTCAAAAGCCAACATTCTGTCCACAAGGCGATCGCTCTGCTACAAGCCAAAGCGATCGCTTTGATCTCAATTCACAAACACCACTTTCTGCCTACAGGGCGATCGCCCTGAACTATACCAAAGCGATCGCTCTATTTCCAGTGTTTTGTTTACAAAGTATAAAGTCAATGTATGAGACCAAAACCAACCAAAATAGTTCTTAAGCATATATCACAAGTATACTAGGCTAAAATACTCAATAAACTACACCATTAAAACACATATTACTAACATGGCATTTCTACTCATGCTAATAAACATATAATTATGCAAATGACACATTAGGAGGGCTAGGGTATTAAATGGTAAGCACAAAGCGGAGGTAATTCAAAAATTGCATGAGCAAGTGAAGTTGAACATCGAAAAATGAACTGCTCAATATGCGAAGCAAGCCAACAAGGGAAGGAATCAAGTTGTCTTTGAACCCGGTGATTGGGTATGTCTACACTTGAGGAATGAAAGGTTTCCCATGAAGCGTCGATCCCAATTACATCCTAAGGGAGATGGTCATTTTCAAGTTCTTGAACGGCTCAATGACAACACATACAAGCTTGATCTACCCAGTGAGTATAGTGTTCATGCAACTTTCAATGTCACTGATCTTTCTCCTTTTGATATTGGCGATGATTCGAGGACGAATCCTTTCGAAGAGGGAGGGAATGATGGAGATCAAGGACCAAAGCCCAACATCCCAAGAGATCCAATGGTGATTACTGAAGGTCCAATGACGAGGGCACGAGCTAAGACGATTCGAGAAGCTTTCATGATACTTGTGGAAGAAATCAAGGCCAATACAACACCAAAGGATGATCAAAGCCAAGAGGGGAGGATTATTTGCGTGCTAGAGGGATTGTCTACACAAAAGCAGAATTCTAGCACTATGCGTCCACATAGTGCGTCCGCATGGCTTCGTCCCAAATCGCAGTGCGTCCGCATTAGGAGCTCACACAGAAAACAGTAAGATTTTGGAAACTATACATCCACACAGAGCGGCCGCATAGCCTCTCGCGCACCTTAGACGGGATTTTCGGTATTTGATAGGATTTTTGATGTTTTAGGTATTTTTAAGTGTTTTTAGGTATGTTTGTTTCCTATTAAATGTTTCCTAGGGTTAGTAGGATTATTTTAAGCCTATATAAAGGCCGTCATATGTATTGGATTGAGAATTATTGATATTGATTAAATTGATTTGAGTTTTCACTATATTGTGAGCTTGTGAGAGATTTTTTGGATTAGAATTCTCAAACCCTTAAACTTATCAAGTTTGTTGAGCTACAGGCTTATGGCGTTTCGTAGTCTTGGTTCCTAATCAATTGCGATTAGTGGGTCAAGGTTGCACTCCAAGGTTCTAGGGATTAAATCCGCCCTAGGGTTGAGGGAAGCTCCCTATCTTTCGTTTCAATTCGTCCTTTTCTATTTCAATACGTGTTCGTGGTTGGTTTCCCTTTGTCAACGATCTTGGAATCACATCAACCCCTACCCTTCAGCCCTAACCCCCAACCCCCACCCCCCTAATTCACAGGCACGACAAAAGAAAGAAGAAGAAAAAAGGAAGAAAAAAGAAGAAAGAAGGATGAAGAATGGAAGAAAATTTTTTTCTTCCCCTCCCTCATTCCCTTTTTTGTTTTTTCGTACCTTTCCTTCCCTCCTCCCTCCCTCACTCTCTTCTCAAATCTAACGAAAAAAAATCTCATTTGACCGAAGAACCGAGTGTTGTTCGATTAGCCCTAACTGAACATCAACTATGATATTTGGTTAGGGCTAACCGAACAGCACTCGGTTCTTCGGTCAACCATGACCGAACGAAAAAATCGCCGAATTTTTTTAAGAAGGGATGTGTTAGGTTTGGTGGTGTGATCTTGGAGGAAAGAAAAGAAAGGGAGAGGGGAGGTGTTAAAGGAAAGAAAGGAAAAAAAAAAAAATTAGAAATGGGGAGGGGTAGGACAGAGATCGCAGTAAGGGAGGTGATGAAGGAAGATGAACAGTGGTGGGAGAGAAGGGTTGGGAGGTAAAGAAGGAAAGGGGAAAGAAAAAAAAGTAAAAGGTTTTGGGGTCTTTTTACGTAATAGCATTTTTACAATTAAATTTGACGGGTGTATTTAGAGGAAAGAGGGGTGTTAATAGTGCTCCCCGTTATTAGTAGTATATAACTTATGTCTCCACATTTACTTATTCATTATTAAAATAATAATTAGTAATTACTATTAGTAATGACAATTTTTATTCTTATTACAAATGACTAGTATACAGTGTTTATCATCTAATTGTTATAGACATTAATAATAACTAATAGTTATAGCCATGATAGTATAATCATTAGCTATATAGCCGTTTGGTAGGATTAAGGCCGGAATAGGATTAATGAGCCAAATTATCATATGTATCATGTTTGGTACGTAATAGACGGTCAAAACTAATAATACGAACTAACTGGATAAAGTATTTATCTCATTGCTAGTAATACAAAAAAAAAAAAAAAAAGAGTGGTATTATTAGTGCCCTCGTTAAAAAAAATATGTAATTAATATTTTAATTTCAAAACTACCCCTGATATATAATTGAGGATTAATAGCGAGGCGGTAATAGTATCGGGATTAATAATACTGTTTATCCCGATCCGACTACCAAACAAGCCCATAATATTTGACACTTTCAAAATGAAAATAAATTCAATATGATAATAGGTGGCAAACCCTTGGGCATTCTCACCAATTTTAATATACAAATATAAAGATTTAACTAAAATAGGTGGCAAACCTCTAGACATTCTCACCAATTTTAATAAAAAAATGTATAGATTTAACTGAAATGTCCTCCGTGGTAAACGTACACCAACAATGTGTACTCAAGGGTGAAGCTCTAGAAGGTGTTAGTTCTGTGGAATAAACACCAATTACCCCAAACAATGATTCACGCGAACTTCTTTGGTGTCTTACAGAAAAAAGAATTGCATATCTAAACTTTAAGCTATAAATTTTTATATTTGACATTTTGCTTAAAAAAAATATATTTATCTTACATATTATGCAAACAAATATCTAAGTTTAATGCAGTTTAAACGAAATAGCATAGAGAAACAAAAGTATGGAATTAATGAGTTTGATTTTCAAATTATGGGTTTGATAAAACTCTAACAGTCGTGTTTAGAGTCATACCTTACACAACCAGTTCTAAGTAGAGGTAAGCAGATTTTTTCTAAAATCAGACCGAACTAATGAAACCGGACCGAACAAAAAAAAGTGGACTAAACTAATACTTTCGGTGTGGTTCTGTTAGTAGATCCGATTATTGGTTCGGTCCCAATTTTAAAAATTATAGATTTATTTTGAATCGGACCGAATCAATGCATATTATATATATATATATATATATATAATATTATAAAATTAATGTTTAAAATAATATAATTTCTATTTTCTAACCCTAACCTTAACCATAGATATAAATACTTAGTAATATTTCTCTCTATCGTTTACACACAAACATAGACTTGATATTGCTAAACCTACTTTTTTCTCATTTTAGTTAATATTGCATGACCTGTACTGTAATATATGACAATGGTCAATGTACTATCTTTTTTTTCGTTTGTGAGCTTGTTTGTATTCTAAAAGTTTTATCATTATTGAATATTTTTTAACTGTCGTATGAACTATTATATTTTATTATTTGTTTGCCAACTCAAAAATTTGAAAGGGTTTATCCCCTCAGAACCGAAAAATGTTCAGGACCGAACCAATTAGAACCGAACCGAAGTATATTGGTTCTCATACATCTTGGTTTGGTTCTGGTTCTAAATTTTTTAAGAACCAGAGTATTGATTTGGTTCTGATTCTCTATTTTTGCGAAAAATAGACAAAACTGAACAATGTGACCCTAGTTCCAAACCTGGATAAAAGATGAGGTTTGCGTTAAGTAGCTTGGTTAAGGGATGAGGTTTGCATTAGGCTTTTTTTTTTTTAAATTGGGATCAATAGTGGTTCCCCACCTACCCCTCGGTGACTCAAACCCACGACCTATCAGTTGTAGGTGAAGCGTCTTACCGCCTGAGCTGCACTTACTTGTCAGGTTTGCATTAGGTAGCTTGATAGACATTGAAAAACTTTGTTAAATTATTATGAACTTGAAACCAAATAGCTAAACCAAAGTGATTGAGAATAAGGCTAATTAGTTAAGCTGGATTGAGTTGTGTGGAGTAATAAAGAAGAGGGGGGTATACATCAATTCCAAGAATTTAAGAGGGGTAATTGTAATGGTACATACATTCATCCCACAAAATTTCTCTAGTTTTTGGGGAAGACTATTAACACCCACACTTTCTCTTATTACACCCATCCTCCTAATACAACCACCATAAAAATTTCACACCAACCTAATTTATTAATACACCACCCTTATATTTCCTTTTTTAACCCTTCCTAAATAATTCATTTTTCTTTTTCTTTTCTTCTAAACCTAACCCCCCTCAACAAACACACGACAGAACCCCCCCTCTCCCCAAATCACGGCAGTCTCCCTCCCTCACCTCCCTCACATCTGGCAATCCCTCTCTCCCCCATTCCCTCTTTTTTTTTTCTTCTCAGATCTACCCTCTCTCTCCATCAATCTGTGTTCCCCCTCCATCATTCCCTCTTTCTTTTTTTTCTTCTCATTCCTCCTCTTTGAAAACCCAAGATTTCTTGTTCGACCCTGGTTGATCGAACAACACTCGATTGTTCGGTCAATTAGGGACGAACAAGAAATCTTCGAATTTTTTAAGAAGATGGTGGGTTTGGGAGAGGGGAAGAAGGAACTGGAAAAAAAATGTGGGGTGGGGGGGCTAGGAAAAATAGACGAGAAGGAAGATGGGAGGGGACTTGGCCTCAGCTCCAACACGTTCTCATGGGAGTTTCATGAGGGAGAGAGAGAGAGGGGGAGGGAGAGGGGAAGGGAAGAAGAAGGAAGGAAAAAAAAGAGGATAAAGGGTATTAACGTCTTTTTAAATAATGATATTTTTATAATTATTTTTTGGGAGTGTATTTAGAGGAAGAGGGGGTGTTAATAGCTCTCCCCTTATAACATAGGGTATAACTAATCACTATAGCTTATGGTAATACTATTATGGTCATAGATATTTATTATTGTTAGTGTCTATTACAATTAGATAATAAATTAGTATAGGTTCGCGTAAATTAGATCATCACTACTAAAACATTAGTCACTTTGATTGCATATAATTAAAAATAAATTAAAAAATTTACATTATTCTAAAAATGAATTTATAATATAACTAACTAATGTTTATTTTTTAAAGATGTTATTCGCTCCATGCCAAATTATGTGCCCCCTATTTTTATTTAGGACGTCTCAAAATAATCTCTATAATATGTGATACATATCAACAGAATTTTTAAATCATTTCATTCAAAATTGATGCTCCTTTAAATATTTGTGTAAACTTTTTTTAACGTTGACAATGTATCAAAAACAAACTATTTTGTAAATATAGTATCCAACTAAACATTTTCTAACCACTGAACGATCTTTAAAAATTATTTAAAAAATATAACTTTATTCAATCCTTAAATAATTCACCTTTGTTCAGATAAAGGTTGCACTCATCTTTCTTTAATATGTCCCAATGTAAATATTTTATTTTCAATTTTGTAGAATTTATCAAGTATATGTCTATAATATCTTTTTTAAGTGCAAGATGATAAAAATAAAAAAAGGAAACTCAACAATTTGATATCATTAAATGATACTTTAAAAATAAAAAAAATGTATAGAAATAACTATCTACTCATACTCGTATAAAAATTAATAAAAAATATTTATAAAACGAAAGTACTATACTAAACGATTACCAATTTGCATGTATTGACAACACTTAATTTTTGTCAGATATTATGTCAACAAACGACTATATTCAATAATGATAACTTATTATAAAAATATTTTTAAAATGTATCAATTACTCTCAAAGTCAAATAGCGCCTGTGAGAACACGGACTCTGTAACTAATAGAAAAGGAAGACCCATGAAGAATTGTTAGCTTGGACCTCGGCATGGTCAAAATACATCAATTATATATGGACAAGATTAAGGGTCTCTTTCTATTATCACTCTTATTTTACAAAAATGGCAACTAATGTAACAACCATTTTTTTTGAAAAGTACTCTATATAAATATTGTTAACATTGTTTATTCACCCTATAATACCCTAATGTAAGTTCCCCAAGAGTGCCCCTTGAATGACATTGTTAAGATCTGTTTCAATGTTAGAATGGGGCACAACTGAATTGAAAAAATATGTTATTATATCTTGTTAAGCAGAATATTCACTGTGAATACTACTCCCTCTGTTTTACCCAAAGAGTCCACGTTTGAAAAATCTAATAATTAAGAAATATATAAGTACTATTGGAGTTGGTTATAATTACAAAAATATTTGATTATAGTCAAAATGTTTATAACATATGTGGAGGGTAAAAGTGAAAAAATTTATAGAAATTGTAAGCATAATTTTTGAAAATGGACTCTTTAAGCGAAACATCCAAAAATAGTATAGTTGACTCTTTATCTAGAACGGAGGAAGTATAAACTTACTAAAATAATTCGAGTTATCAACCTAAATAACTAAGACAAAGATTGAGTTAAGCTAATGTCTTGTGTATAATAGTTCTCTCCATGTATTAAATAGGTGTTATAGTAGCCAACGAAATCCTATATATGAAAAATGTCCATCGCTAGCTTTTTTGCATCGCGAGAGGTATTTGCCCTAAGAGAAATGCTAATAAGTGTCTTCGTAATCTGAATAATATTTGGTAGCTCTTTCTTGTAACGGATAAAAAAATCTGAATAGGCAGGATAACCCCTAATCCGAGAGTAAATAATAACTCCCACCCCCAGTTATTATTTAGTTGGGGATAAGAAGAAAGCGAGATTATTTTTTCATTACCACACTACCCTTCCATTCAACTTGGCTGGAGGCGATTTGGGCAATTCCAGGGATTTGACGAAAGCGGTTTCTCCTCTTCGATTCGTGCTTAGTCCCTTCCATTGGAGCTCTTCATCAAGGTAAGTTTTCATTCTTTAATCACTAATTCTTCTTCTTGAGTCAGTCCTCACTTCTTGATTCTCAGACCACTTTATAGATTTGAATAGCTAGGGTTTCATGAAACTCTAAGATGTGTAAATTTCTAATCAGTTTATGGATTGTCTGATGCTTAAAATTTTTTGTTGGTTCCTCCTACTAAATTTTATATGAACATCAAATGTACGAGAGAATAGGCTGTTTCCTCACCTATTTGGCTTTTAGCTCTTCATGATTTATTCTAGTGAGCATAATGAGAACTATACACACGAATGATTTCCAAAAGTTAAGCTAAAATCCAAAAATCTGGAACACACACAAAAATAATAAAATAAAATCGAATGTAATAAGAAAATAATGGAAGTCATTACCTGTTTGTGTTATGTATGGTTACATTTCTAAAAAAAAAAAAATCAAAGGTACTTTTATGGGGTTTAATTTAACATATGCGCTAAATGCAGCCCCCCCCTATGCGCTAAACGCAGCCCCTCTGCGAAATTACTAACTTGCCCTTATTTTTTTTATTGTGAAAATGTGCTCTACTCAGTGTGAACATCGAAATCGTATATTTATTCGTCCAAAATAATGTTTGGATGATAGAGATATTAATGTCTAAAGTAGGTGGGTTGAAGTTGAATAAGTGAGTATATCCCACATTGGAAAGAAAGCAAAAGCAAAGTTACTTTATATACAAGCTCCTTTCTTGTATGGAGTAAGCTTGTATAGCATAAAGGCTCTCTCTCGCGTGCACGTCTAGAAGGGGTGCAAATCCCGGTTCGATTTGAGGTCCAAACCAGTGAACACGTGTGCAAGCGTGACCTGCAGACACAAATGTCTGACCAAATCAAGCTCCTTATATTACCCCACATTTTGCTATTTATTTTTTGCAAAAATTGCGCCTATGATTTTTTTAAAAAAAATAAAAATAAAAAAAAGAACATGTGCTTACACCATACGCATGTCCTCTTCGACATGTGCCTGGTCCGTGCCCATTGCTAGCGCATGTACCCTTTTTTTTTCAAGGACAAGTTAGTAATTTTACCAGGGGCTGCGTTTAGCGCATAGGGGGGGCTGAGTTTAGCGTTTCTCTAATTTAATTGGTTTTTTTGTGTTAATGTACTAGGGAGTAGTTGGAGTAGCATGAATAGTGATATCTTGATTGGAACATTTAGAAATGGAAATAAACTTTTAAATTGCACGTAATCTTTATGATTTTCATCATCTTCTTGCGGAAATATAATTGAATTGTTGTGAACTGAAGTTAGATTTACAATTAGGACATTGGCGTCAACTAAGTTAACTTGGAGCTGATGTTGTCAGATTAGATGTTCTTGTCGATCAAATTTATTTTTATGTTTTTGGGATCCCCCAAGATTTTAGAAGTGCTTGTGAGAAAGTTTGCATGTCCAAGTATTTTAGTCATTGCTAGGGAGGTTGTATGCCTTGCTGATGCTTGGGCTGAATGAAGTTGATGGGCAAGCGAAATGTGAGCTGTGGATTTGTGATGATGATGATAATGGCTCAGAAGAATCAAAGGCTATTGGGTGGTTGATGTAACACCTGAGATTTCTCATTCGCTCAGCCTAGGTTGTATTTATTTAATATTTGAATCGGCCTCATATTACTTTCTAATTGATGTACTTATAGCTTAATTTTATTGTTGGGATGTGGTACATTCATTCTTGCATTGGCTTGGAAGTTTTAGAGAAAGTGCAATTTGACCCCCTAAACTTGCATAATTCGGTTTGCTTTGATTCCAACTTGATTAGTGAGCTATAATTAATGGTAAATAAGCATCATGTGATGTAGTAATGATTAGCTAGAGCTAATAAGGGTTAATTGGGTTTAAGATTGAGTTATTAACGCCAAACACCTCACCAATATTTTAAGTTTTACATTCTAGCCCTTAAAGTTCCTAAATCACCCGTTAAGCATCCGATTAAGTTGAGATTAGCGTGATTAATTATGATTAATTAAATTTAAGTATGATTAACTATTCTAATCAAGATTAAGGGATACTAAACATATTTAGCTAGACTTAATCCCGTTTAATTAGCTTAATCACATAATTAATGACCAACCAATCAAATTAGGGCACACAATGTTTGACCTTTCTACAACTTGCCACCTTAAGCTTGCTATGGCTGATTAATGAGTTAAAATTGCTGGAGAAAAGGGATTAGTTCATCCCCTTATTCAGTTTCATCTTCTTCCTACATAGAGAGAGAGAGAGGTCATTCTAAAGAGAGAAAACTAGGGTTTGAAGGGAAAAATTCCATCTTTCGCCTAAGTTGCCTTCATTAAAGTTGTAGAGCTTGGCTTGGGGATGAAGAGGACACAAAAATATTGAAGTTTAATCGGTGGAGTAGTTCTTCAACTTGATAAGGGGATATCTTGCTCATGTATGTTCATAATTGTGATTGAAATTGGTGATATGAGGTTGATAAATTGAGTTTCATAATATGTGTCAAGTACAAGCATGTTTGTGGTGATAGTTTGTACTCTTTGTGTTGATGTTTTGAGGTTCTATTATGTTGTATCTTCAGTGGTTCATAGCATGCTTGTTGTGTATTGATGTTGGCTTAGTGATTAGAGAGTTATTGGTTAGTTTGGTAAGGTAGACACATAAGTTATAATAGGAGCAGTCCCTATTTTAGGCTACTGTCCGGAAGGTGCTGTGGAAAATCCGTCCATGAGAATTCTATGATTTTTGAATATGTTGTACATTCATGTGTTAGGAAATATCCTGTAAATTTTCATGAGATTTGGAGTTCAGGAAGTACCTCAATTCCATTGTGAATTGTCACTGCGCTGACTGAACTGTTAGCAGGAAATCTGGTTAGTAACTTGAACTTTGAATGGTTGGAACTTGATGGTTATAGATCCAAATGAAGTGATTCAAAGTGGTGAATTCTATTTTGGAATGTCTAGTTTCTAAATATGTATGATTTATAATATTTGGACTTGGGAGAAATATTTGGTGAATTTAATGGTACAGTTGCGCACTGATTGATAAATAATATACTTGGGTTGAATTAGGATGATATTGTGTGGACTCTATTGGGATGATATTGTGTGCAAACTAGTAGTGTGGGATATGCTTTATTTGAATTCCAATAATAAGCTTATGAAGGTGGAATCCAAAGGATTAGTAAGTAATGAATAATGTGAGGGTGGTTGTATAAGAAATAGGATTCGTGAAGTAATTGATGACCAAATGTTACGTAAAGTTTACATGTGTAGCTTGAGGTAGATCCTTAGATATGAAGGGGTTCATAAATGAATGGTATTAACTTATTACAGATTTACAATTTAAGAAGGGATATGAGTATGAGATTGTGAGGTGCTAAACCTTAAAATTGTATTATTGTGAACTTGTTAGCAATTTATTGATATGTGGATGGAATTGTGTACCTAAACAAGTCTTAGCTTGTTAAGCAAGACTATTTGAGCTAGTATGAGTCATTATCTCGTATTGTGAGATCTATGTGAATTGAGTTAGTTGTTTGGATACAACCTACTTGAATCTTGTATATGTACTTGAAACGTGGTGTAGCAAATTGTGAGTAGTTAATGGCAAGGATGAGTTTACTTTATAACTCATCAATGTCTCATATGTTACTTTCAATGGTCATGAAATAGTGAAATGTGAATAATAGAAATGGCATGGCTAGAACACCCAAGTGGTGATAATGTGAGAAATAACTTGTGAATTTGTATGAGAACAACATCCAGGGAGTTTAGGGTAACCTCTGACTATATTACGGGGGCGGAGTGCAGTGCTAGTCAGCAGCAGTATCCTATTCGGACCTAACCCTCTGTTATTGGCCATAACAAAGGTTTCTTTTTCTACTACCCTTGCGGGAGGTAGTGTAGTTTTCACGCGAGCTAAGGGTTGTAGGGACCCGGCCACGTGTTGACTTTGCCCGGGCTATATTTATCATAATTTATGAAGATGATCATTGTAGTTCAAGCTTCATCAACAATTGAGGGGTAACAAGGATGGAAGCGGATGGTCGGAGATGTATCTCGACCTTGTATCCTTAACATGTTGGCTTTATGCCTTATGTGTAGCATGAGATCTCACTACTCATGATGGGTCATTTCATTCGCTGGTATGGGACAGTGAAGGTTATGAGCCGGCTACGTAGTAACGGGACTTGAATGTTTATTGTGTTATTGAATGTTTATCGTGTTAAAATTGTTGTGTTGTTCTCTACATGGTATCATAATTAAACTGTTGCATACATGCATAACATGCATAAGTATAGAAGAACCTTACTGAGTCATAGGTGACTCGCCCTTTTACTATTGTTTTTCCTTAGATTAAAGCGAGGTGAAAAGGAATTATACAATTGAAGCTGTATGACCGGTGGTTGACGTTATTTTGGGTTGGCTTTGATTTGTATATATGATAGGATAGTGGTTTTATTGTACTGTTTATGTATCATTAGCATTGTATATAAGGGCTGGATGTCTTTCAATTTGGATTGTATGTCAGTTGTATCCCCTCTAGTTTATGAATTTGAATGGTGTGTTTCCATGTCTCGGTGTGAAGTGTGAGGTTGTGTTAAACAGGTGATTATTATGATTATGTATAGTGAATTCATGCCCGGATTTAGGCTCTGTTTAGATGCTTGAGTTGGGGTGTGACAGTTGAGTAGGTTACAAAATAATGATGAATAAAAAAATCTATTTTAAGTGTGAGGTTGTGTTAATCTTGTCCTTGGTCTATCAAACGTCGGATAAGTCTATAACTGGGATAAAATAATGATGAATAAAAAAATCTATTTTTTCAGTATTAATTATTGTTATCCAACTTTGCTACCAAACGACCCCTACATGTCTAAAATAGGTGTTTGCCCTTAGAGAAATGCTAGTAAGTGTCTTCGCACACTAGTTAAGAGATTGCTTCATGAAAAGATTATGTTTACAAAATGTACAGTTTACAAAATATGCATCTACGTATTGGTGAAAGTTTCTTAAGTAGTGGCAAGAATTTTCATTATTAAATAAATGGATAAAATGCACCAGACTTTCCTATACTATGCCTTAATTGCAAAATGAGTTACTCTATTTTGCTATCACATTTTTTCCGTCCCTTAAAATGGATGTTATCTTCGACATGCGCAATGCACGTAACATATTTTTATGGGAATTTTTGTCCATTCACAAATCTTTATTAAATAGACCAAATATTTATTTTGATGGAGTATTTTTTAAGCTAGTTTCAAGGATATTTTTAGTAATTATGAGATCATAGATTTATCACTTAAATATTTTTTTATTTAAATTATATAATCAAAAAATAGGTTCAATTTGTTTCACATAAAATGACTTAGAAAAAACATTTTTCGCATTTTTGGATACATTTGAAAATAAATCAAACGTCCAATCAATGGATAATAAGTCATTTTCCAACGCGTCTCTCTCTCCCTCTCTCCTCGACTCAACGCTCTCATTTCTCGCTTGCGAGTCTCTCTCTCCATGTACGCCTCTCTCTATTTTTTTAATTTCTCCATTTCTTCTCCAAAGCTACGTTTCTATACAAGGTAGTACAACATCGTTAACCTCTCTGACTTATAATTTTTTTTGTAGAAATAAAAGTTTCTATATAAGGTGATTGATGAACGATTCTATAGGTCTAATTTTAAAGTTATTCAAGCTCGTGGTTGAAAACAAAATGGCTCAACTCCCCATAAATTAAAGATAACTCATAACTATAGTTTTTATCCTTATTTTAAGGTTGGTTGGACGCAACCGAAATTTATATTTCTAAATTAAAATTTATATACTCCTTCCTCCCGTCTTTAAATTATTGTCTTACTTTCATTTTTTATCTGTTCTAAAATAATTATCTTGTTTGAAAATTTTTTTTTTTGGACAACACTTTTACTATTTTACACTTACATTTTCTTCATACTTTAATTATGGGCCACATACATATAAGCATTAAAGGAAACTACACACTATACCAATATTAATAATCAAATCGACTATTTTTTTTTAATTCATATGCCGAATCAAACAAAACAATCAATTAGAAACGGAGGGAATTTGTTTAGACCATGTAAAAAATATTGAGTGTAAACATGGTCATGCATACGATTGCACAGTAGCATTACATGGAACTCTTATACTCACTCCGTTTAAAGATATTTTGGGATGTTTTAGCTGAAGTGCCAACTTTTAAAAATTATGCCTATAATTTTCATAATTTTATAATTTTGCCCTCTACATGTGGTATAAACATATTAACTATACTTAAATATTTTTGTATTTATAACCTATTCTAATGATATTTATATTTTCTTAATTATTAGATTTTTAAAAGTGGACTTTTTGGTGGGACGGAGGAAGTGCGTGCAAAAGGAAATGAGGAGATAACCGGAAGATTTCATGGTAGAAACTAGAAAGGATGGAACTATATAGAGGTGGCAATTTGTGTCTATGCCCATTTGTCTGTCTAGACCGCTTGCATATGAACATCAACAAATTAGGCATAAATGGGCAGTGCCCATAAAACGTCAATTTCATTCATGGGTGTAAATGTGCACCCATGAGCATAAATAACTTTGAAATGCCAATTTTTTTTAAAAGAAAACTACCACTGGTTGTAGGGGTGATCACGGTCCGGTTTGATCCATATTTTGCCAAAAAAATAGAGAATCAGAACCAGACCAATATTTCGGTTCTTAAAAAATTTGGAACCAGAACCAAACTAAGATGTATGAGAACCAATACTTTGATCCTATTCTTATTGGTTCGGTCCTGCACATTTTTCGGTTCTGAGGGAATAAACTCTTTTAATATTTTGAGTTGGCAAACAAATAGTAAAATCTAGCGCAAACTCCAAAATTCGCCCCTACACTTTTTGCATTTTTTGGTATTTATCCTTCGTGAGCGTATATGGTCCCTGAACTAATTAGGCTAAACATAAATGGTCCTTCCGTCTAAGTCCGTCTCTTTTTGGCCGTTAAGTCTCTACACAAGCTCATCACGTGCATTTGATGAAGGATAAAACAGTCATTAAACTTAGAAAAGTATAGGGATGATAAATAGAAAATGGCTACATGGGTTTTAATGTCTCTTAACCTTAATGCTGGATCTAATTTTTATAATAAAGAACTTTGAGTAGCAATTGTTTGAATGAGATCAACTGAGTGTGTTTATGTATTACAGATTGGAATTGTATTAAAAGACCACTGCCGCACCACCCATGCAAAGTCGAGCACCACCAGTCGTCATCACTGCTCCGCCTTGTCATGCGTCTCCCCAGCACCACAGCGCCGTCGCTACTCCATTGATTCGCAAGAACCCTTGTTTGGCGCCCAACTCCATCTCCGATGCCAAAATCCCCAAATTGCAGTCCACAGCGCCGTTGCTGCTCTACCTTTGTTCGCTGGTGCTATTTCAAGACTCAATTGTTCATCTTCCAAATCATTTACCATGGGGAGGAGTAGAGCACGAATTAGCAAGCAATTCTGCACTCCTTCACCGCCACCAATTAAGAACAGACCACCACACATACAAATCAAACCAAATCAAATTGCACACAATACGTTCACAGATCTGGCGCAAGAGGAAGAAGAAATAACTTCCTCCAAATTCCCAGATCGAGGGCAAACTTGTTTCTTCCCACACAATACATTCACAGATTTGGAATAGTATCGCCAATGCCACGAATAATGACTGAGACAACTGTGAATCCGCAGATGGGGAGAGAGATTAACAATTGCGAATTGGGTAAAGAAAGAGAGAGCGAGAATTGTGTCACTTTGAGATTTGAAATCAAACAATTTAGATCTCTCCATTTTCATTTTCTTCTGATGGTGTAGTCATGGTGGGGCAGCCATGGTGGGATGGAAGGGAAAAAGGTTCCAGGAATGGGGAAGAAAATGGTGACAAAATGACTATTTTACCCTTTTCAAAATGCTTGTGAGGGGCACGTGGGACGACTTAACAGAATAAAGTAACGAAATTTGACGGAAGGACCAACCGTGTTCAATGTTCGTGGTACAAGGATGGTCTAAAAAAAAAATTTGGTACAGGGACAAATACCAAAAAATGCAAAAAGTACAGGGACGAATTTTAGAGTTTGCCCTAAAATATAATATTTCATACGATAATTAAAAAATATTCAATAATAATAAAATGTTGAAAGTACAAACAAGCTCACAAAAGAAAGCAAAAAAAAGATAGTAATTGATCATTCAACAATTAAAAAGGTTTGAGCCATATATTACAATATAGTTCATACAATATAAACTAAAATAAGAAAAAAGTAGCTTCGGCAACATCAAGTTTATGTTTGTGTGTAAACGACAGAGAGAAATATCACTAAGTATTATTTTATACCTAGGGTTTGGGTTAGGGTTAGAAAAAAGCAATTTATATTTTGTAAACATTAGGACTAAACCAAATGATCAGTTCTACTAAAACTCAGAACCAGACCAAACTGAAAATATTGGTTTGGTCCGATTTTAGAAAAAATCTGATCACCCCTAACTGGTTGACTACCGCAACCTCCGATAATTGTCATCCGAACATCGGTAACCTTTAGCAACTGTCATCCGGTGACCTCTGGAAATAGCCTTGCTGCTGTCCATAACTCAAAGAAATAAGAACGGTCGTTCCACACACACACACACACACACACACACACATATATATATATATATATCTTGAAATCATACCTCGTTCAAAGATTATCTTAAAATAAATTCATAACACTTTGAATTATTTCAATCGGGTGAACGAGTGAGAAATTATGCCCAAGAAACTGCAAGAGTAGCGAGTAAAATGACATCTGCGAATGGCCGTTAGCACCCGCAACTGCGGCTGCTAGAGGTGTCATTTTACTCGTTACCCTAACGATTTTTTAGGCATAATTTTTGCTCGTTCACCCAATCGATGTGATTCAAAAGCTATGAATTTCTTTTTAAATGATCTACTTATAAAGCATGATTTCATATATATATATATATATATATATATAATTGAAATAATTTCTTGTATTAATTAGTTTTATTTAATAATTTTATATTAATGAGTAAATAGGCGTCCAAGCTCATTTATGTCCCTTCTATCTATGCTTAAGTTATCCCGCTCACTCACTCACCCATTTAAGATCATCACCCACATAAATACTGCTCCTACCTGTTTAACCCATCCGCTTACCACCACTATAACTACACAATATATTGGTGGTGTTACATTTGACTTAAAGTTTGCATTTGGAGAATTGCGCTCTATTCACACCCCTTTTTCTCCAAGTACACCACTTCTCTAAGTTCACTCTCACTAAATTGTAAACCTCTCTAAATACTAAGTACACCCCCTCAATTTCCCATTTTACTCCACCAAACTTATTTTGAATAAACAACCTATCATTACTAAGTACACCCCCTTTCGTCATCCTTTCATCCTTTGTTGAGACACCCCCAACCCAATACATCCCAACCCATTACACAAAAGCTATCCTTTGTTGAAGAAAGAAGAAGAAGAAACCCAAGGCAAGCTATCATTTCTTTACAATTTAAATTCAAAATTGGTGGTTTGTGTAAAAAAAATTGCATTTTAAGTTGAATTTTGAAGTAACCTGAGTCTATACTGTTAGGACGTGGTTGGTTGAACACCTTTGGTGGTGTTCGGTCAGTACCAACAGAACACCTCTAAAGTTGTGCGGTTGGTATTGACCGAACACCACCAGTTGTTCAGTCAATACTGACCGAACATCTCATGTCTGCTTTTGCGAAGTCTACCTAGGCTTGGATCCTCGCGCCGCTCTCTGCCTATCTCGTCTCAGTCTATCTTCTCTCTTTTTACTTCATGTGGTGATGCTGTTGGCTTGAGTTTCTTTACGCACTTAACATTGCAAGGTATAGAGATCTTTTCTTCAAATATTTCATCTTCATCCGTTAATTTCCCCCTTTTACTTACAAAACTTGTTCTTAGGCTCTGTTTGTTTAAAGGAAAATATGTGACGCCCCGACCCGGATTCCAATACGAAATCCCATGGTCGACGCGCCAAAACAACAAGCAATTAACGATAACAATAATAAAAGCACGTGGCACAACGACCCGTACTTACCTCACAAATACACAATAATATAAAACTTTGATAAAATAAAAGTCAATCATCGGCGACGTTACAGCCGGAACCCAACTAATAAAACACAAGTATAAGTTTGAAGAAAATCTTTAATAACATTAACCACCTCGGCCACAACATGCCGGAACCAACCGTACATAAACCACAAGCTACGATATGCTTGGGAAAATAACTGAGATAAATACGAAACAGAAATGTACGAGCTCGACATACACGTGTCGGCTACCCAAAAGAATAATAAGTACAATCAAAGTATCAACACTACCCAAGTAAAGTCTACATGACTTTACTTAACCAATCGTCCTCACCAAAAGAATTATCTATCACTATTGACAAAAGAGCTCCAAGGCTAACAAAAACAAAAGACCACCTGCGAGCTAAGTGATAGTACTACTCGGCCTCACCGCGAGCTTCCTGCCTGGCTCGGATCTAAGGAAAACAATTAAACAACAAACGGGGTGAGTCGAAACTCAATAAGTTACTAAATGCAACTACATGTCATGGCATAATGCTCAACGATAACTTTAACATCGCAATACATTTATATATCACAACCAACATGTAACATCATCTTGATATATACACATAACACATCTCAATGAGCACCTTGATGTTCACATAAGTACTCGTAATAAACCACATTATAAAGGATATGATATCTCTTTGTCCATTCTTTGCGTTGCTCCTGCAATACACAAAATAACCAAATGTGCCTCGATACTCGTGTGTGTAGTATCGACGTCCCCGATTAATACCATCGAGTTCAATCTAGCAAACCAAAGCCATGCATATTGCTACAACAGTGGGGCTACTTCTCAACTGTGGCCAACAGAAGAGGGGTGTGTGAAACTCCGGTACGGCGACTTATGGCGATCACAAACGTTAATTTGTGAAGACCATAGGTCGTCCTACCTTACTCAACCAACGACGCCAGCTGGACTTACACAATGCACAAATAGATATTCTTATTCATCTAATGCAAATAACCATCAAGTTCAAAAGTAGTGAACTTGACAAATGACAAGTAGATTATTCTATTCTACCACCGATTATCATTCAACACATATTTGCAAGAATTATAATCAACACATTAGAGTCATTCACGAGTCTCTACTCAAATAGTACCAAAAGACGGAGGGCTAGAATCTCGATCAATCGAACTCTAAACCTCGTAGTAATTTAACATGTTGTTCGAGGGGTCATAATCTTCCCTAAAATCAACTTCTCGAAGTCATTACTAAGGTTCACAAAATTAGGGTTTCAATGCTATATGCAAGATTGCCCTCTTTCAAGTCTCAAGTTCTCTATTTGTTCACTTCTTAAGGTTAATACTCATCTCAACCTAGAGATTTATACATGAAAATAACATATAAAGCAAGTCATACATGGACATTGATGATCTAACACACATTGAAGCTTAAAGCATACAAAGGGGGTTTAGTAACTTACCTAGAATCGATTATCAAGCCAACGAAAATGAAATCAAAGCCACACAAGTTGCTCCCCTACTCCACACCAACGCAATGACGGTCTCGGATCGTCAATCGGGTGGTTCGATCTCCGGGAACTCAAGCACACACACTATTCTCACTATATCTCTTCACACACACACTAGAACACAAATGGAGGAAAAGGGGGGGGGGAAATATGGAGAGAAATGGATTCTCTCTCCTCACTTAAGTGAGCCAAAATTTCAGACTTGGGGTAGAGATGACGTGGCTTAATGTGAGCCAATCAATTGGTCAAAAATCTTTAAAATGGATAAGTCAAGATAAGTAGCCGGGCTTTTATGCGGTCGCATCAGGCGGCCGCATAGCTCCTATGCGGGCGCACAAGGTGGCCGCATGGGGCGACCGCATACAATCCAGAACTTTGAGGGGTTTTGCGCGCCAGCCCTATGCGGCCGCATGACCCCCAGAAACTGTCTAATCTGTTCCTAGGCTGTCCAAAGGTGATTCTAAACATTCTTAAACCATTCTAAGGAAGCTCAAACTAAGTCTGAAACAAACCCAACAATGTAATAAACATAACAATTCTCGTAAACATGAAATGAAATAACGAATCAAGGCATAAATCAATTAACATGTAACTTAAACAAGTATAATAAACATGTTCAACAAGTCAATCATATAACAAGATATGTAAATCACACGTAGGAGGAAATCAGGGTGTCACAAAATAATTTTCAGAAAATGATTTTTGGAAAATAACTTCTGGAAAATGATTTTTTTATTTTATTTTCAGGTGTTTAGTAATCTTTTGAAAATATGATGGAAAATATTTTTGGGTGTTTGACAAACATATGGAAAATGTTACGAAAAATAATGGACACATAATTTAGGATGAAGGAAGTGTTTATTAAAATTGAGTAGGGCAAAGGTAATATTAGGCTCCAATTTCATCTTTAAACTAAAAATTCTATGATTTCAAATATTAAACTAGAAGTTTCATGTACTCTTCAACCAAAGATCTTATTCCGTATAATTAGAGCTGTCAAAACGGTTTTGGCCCGTTGAGCTAACCCGCACCGCCACACAAAATAGGTGGGTTGGGACATAAGAGATGTTAATCGGGCTGACCCTAGCGGTTTCGGGCTAGCCCTAGCGGATTGTGGCCCTATCGGGCTTCGGGTTAGACGGTCCAATTTTTTTGGGCCACTGATATTGCGGACCTAACCCTAACCCTAGCGGGCTTCGGGCTAAACGGGCTACGACTAAAAAAATAAATGCAATCAGAATCTAAAAAAAAAAAGGCAAAGCAAGATATCCTAAAAAAGATATGAAAACTTTAAACATAAAAAAAAGATATGAAAACTTTAAACATAAAAGTAGTTAGATGCACTAATCAAACATAATGGTATAAAGAATTTCAGTAGCAGGGACATGGACAAAGCAAGATATCCTAGGAGCAGTAAAGCGTAGTCTTGTGATCATGAGTTCTCGTAGTGAAGAAGATGGAATTAATGAACTGATTACATCACTATGACAATGCGAGGCAGGTAATAAGCATTTGTACAGTAAGTCATAGACTATAGCTCACCTATAACGGCGAGAAGACGGACTGACGGCCTGAGGGAGACGGACGGTCGACCGGACTACGTCTACGGGAGACGGCCGACGGGACTACGTCTACGGGAGTGACGCCGTGAGCGTGACAGACTTGGCTCCTTTTGCGGCGTGAGAGACGAGAGTGACGGGCTTGGCTTCTTTGCGGCTTGAGAGACGAGAGTACTGAGAGAGAGTGAGAGACGAGAGCTAGAGGGAGTGTGGGACTGATTGAGAGAAACGGAGGGAGGAACGAGTCAACGACCTTGGCTCCTTCTTGCTTGCAGCGTTAAGGATAAAACTTAAAAGGCTAGGGTTTCTTCATAAAGTTTAAAATTTACTCTTTTACCCCTCAGCACGCGGGCCAACCCGAAAGCCCGACGGGCCAGCCCGTGAAACACTCGGCCCTATAGGGCCAACCCGTTTAGCCCGAGTATTTAAATGGGTCAAAAAACTTCAACCCTAGCCTTAATTTTTTTGGTTTAAACGGGTCGTGACCCTTTTAACATCTCTTGGGTTGATAAAATATGTGACCATTTAAAAATGGGCTAAACGGCTGAGCCCATGCGGGTTACGGAATGAGGCGGTGCGGTGCGGTAGGGCGGGTTGGCCCGCCAATGTATGGCTAAAATTGAAAACTTGAAAATTTTAGAAAAACCCTGGGTAATGTTAACGGTAGGGGCGCATCTCTCTCATCCCAGTCAATTCTCACGCTCCCTCCATCTCTCACTCTCTCTCACTCTCGCCGACCATCGTCTATCCTCTCCCGCACGCCGGCAGCCGCAGCCATAGACAGCCACGCTCACGGCTCATCTCTCTGTGTCTGTGAATTTGACTCTCGTCACCGTCTCCGGCGCAACCTCGCAGAGGGCTCTCTCTCCGGCAATCTCTCGTTGTCTCTTCTCTTCCTTCCTCACCGACGGCGACGGTACGTTTTTCTCTTTCAAACTAATTAGTTCTTTTTTCCTTTTCAAAATTTTCAATGTTTACGTTCCTGTTCATAACTTAGCTCCACCAACTAAAGTAAATAAGAGGGGTCCGAGAGTCGTCCCCTCTACTGATCGAAGATACACTGTTATAGGATATTTATTAAAATTTAAGAGTTGAAAATAATTTTTATTTATAGCTGGGTGAATGATAATTTTTAGTTTGATTTATAGTGTTGCGATTTGGTTTAATACAATTATTTGATGCTGAAAATCTTGGATCAGATTGTAGTGTTTAGAAAGTATGCAATTTCAAGTTGTGGTGATGATTGATCTGTATCTATACTTAGTTACAAAGTAGCCCAAGTTGTAGTTTGAAACTCAAATAATGTTTTCTAGTAGCTTTTGGTTTTCTTTTTCTTTCTCCTAACAGTCTCGTTTGGAAACTCAGACTTAGAGCAGTTCCATTCTTCTAAGAATACTAAAGCCTTGAGCTTTGTGCTGAAATTGGATTATTGAGATTCTATTTTTTAATTTATTTTTAAATATATTTTTTGAATGGACAAAACTATCCCTCATGAAGATCCTAAAATATCCTCTCTTCCACGTGGCACTCGCGGGCCACGTGGCCAATGCTTATTCAGAGCTCGGATGAGAGGACCTCACATCCCGAGCTTGGCTTGCAGCTCGGGATCCAAATATATACATCTCCGCTTCCGACCCGACCTCCCCGAGGAGCTCAGGACCGGTCCAGAACCTTCCACTACCAAGTTGAAGAGCTCGCGTAGTCCTAAGCCCGAGCTGCGAACAAATAAAGACCCCGAGGTCTATACCCCGGGAAGCCTTGAAAGTCAACGAAAGCTGCCGCATTCAATGCCCTCAGGCTGCTACGTCATCCCGGGACCACCATCAAGTCTCCTATTGGACAAAAAGGATACTTGCTCACTAAGGAAAGCTGTATCTAGAAGGTCAAGGGGACAAACAGGAAGTTCTATCCTCTCGCATCGAACAGTCACTTCCACATTAAGGCCCATCAATGCACATTGCCGCCATAAATGAGCACATGGCTGTTCACCCCAAGCTGACATCTGGCAGATCCACTTGCCTCAGACCAATATTCTACCAGTATAAATACAAGGTAACAACCTTCCTTTAAGGTCTAAGTTCAAATTCACATATACACAACCACAAACTCTCCCAAAGAATTCAGAGCATTCACTCTCAAAGAGCTGCATGAATCCTCACCGGAGACCACTTACCTTACCATATACTGATTCTCCCACCGGAGGGCTTTAGCTGGACCAACGTCCAGCTCCCTAACGGTGTTTCTTTCATCACAGGTATCTACCGGAGGACAAGTCCCACCAAAACTTGTGCCTATTGAGAGCCGGGGCACCCTGACTAGTGACTAACTACACACGTGGACATCGACAGATCACTAGAACCCTTTTTGGCGTGATCAGTTTGGTTCCGTTGCCGGGACGCCGGAATTAGATACCTCCAGTTGAACTTCTTATAACAAAAAAAATCAACGGTTTAAAAGAATGACGAATTCAAAACAGCAGGCTACGTCAGCTGCCCAAGACGCTGGCCCACACTCTTCACATGATGCTGAGCAGGTTGCCCAGTCAACGCAGAGACATGCTTCCAAAACTCCCGGAAAAATCCCTGCTGATAATTCAAGAGGCAGGAGGTCGGCCCGGGATGTAGCTCGGGTGTTGATAAAAAAGGCGGCAGAGAGGTCGCGGACTAGCAAGGGGAAAGCCGCGCAGAAAGCCCGTTATGGTGGAGATACCACCAGTGAGACTTCCGGAGGCGAAGAAACTTGTGGGAATGACGAGGTTAGAATAACCGGGGTAAAACGACCTGCCACACAACTCCAGAGAGATCAGGCAGAGCTGGAGCACTTACGTCACGAAAGGGCGCACGTAGAGAAGGTCAGAGAGCTCGAAAGAAAAGAATTCGAGCTCACCAGAAAGCTCGAGGCAGCAGAGCGGACGCGGAAAGCCCTTCTCGAGTAAGAAAGGGCACGGCCAGAGAGGCCACGCAGCCACCATCACATATCCCGGGCTGCGGAAGCTCCCCGGGCAAGCGCACATAGCAGGCTGCGTGAGAGTGCCACCAATAGACTGGGAATTCGGGTCAGTGCACCCAAAGCAAGTGTGCACAGTCGATTTCATTTCCCAGAAGAAAGGGAAAAGCCCAGAGGTAGCGTACAAGACCGACTGGGAGTCCGAGCAAGCTCGTGCAGCCCGACAAGCTCGGATAGCACCTACAAGCCGACAGTACAATCCCGGCGTAAAGGATCCCAGGCGGCAGACGCGAGCTTTCACCATCTCCCCAGGGAGCATCGCATCATCGCGAAAGCGATCAAAGAACGATGGACGAGACAGACGGAGTCGCAGAGAATCACGAGCTCGCGACTCCCCGGAGGATGCCCTGAAAATTCTCCAGGAGCGCTTGGAGGCTCTGGAAGCAGGGAAACTAGGCCTCCCCGCACAAATACTGGAAAGTCCATTCTGTCGACGGATTCAGAAGACGCCACCCAACTCCCGGCTGAGGCTTCCAGAGTTCAGGCTATATGCAGGGAAAACACACGCCGAGACCCACGTCTCCAGTTTCGAGGCAAAAATGGGTGTTTGCACCGCGCAACAGGATATATGGTGCAAGGTTTTCATCAGCACGTTTGACGCGACGGTGCTGAAATGGTTCAGAGAACTCCCGAAGGAGTTGGTCGCAGATTGGAGCGATCTGAAGAGGAGGTTCCTCAAAAAATATGCCTCAGCTGGGGAACTTCTCAAAGATAAGTCGGACCTTGCAAATACAAAGCAGGGCCCCACTGAGTCGCTGACGGACTACATCGAGCGATTCAAAAATATTGCCGACGAGCTCTCCAACATCCCAGACGAAACAATCATGATCTGCTTCGAGGGCGGACATCAATCGGACAGACTTCTGGGAGAGTTCAACCTACGGACTCCAGCCACCAGTGCCGAGATGTTCATCATGGCCAAAGGAGTGGCAAAGACAGAAAAAATCTTGGCCGGCAGAGGGAAAACTACAGACACGACCCCTGCGCCAGCAAAGGCTGAGGAATCAAAGAACCCGGACCGGAGGACCGGGCAATCAAATCCCAGGACAAGGGCGCAGGAGAGAGAGGATAAAATGGTTTACACCCCGCTGAACGCGTCCAGGGAACACATCATGACCGTGCTGCAACAAGAAAATAAATTGGAAAAGCCTCACCCGATGAAGGAGAACAGATTTCCCCGGAATCCGGCCAAACGGTGCGAATTTCACAAGGAGATTGGTCATACCACCGAAGAATGCTTTCAGCTAAAGAAGCAATTCAGCGGTTGATAGATCGGGGAGCACTCAAGCGATTTGAGCATAGAGAGGAGCCCGAACAGAGGCCGGCAGCACAAGATCGCGAGCACGTGGATAGGGAGGAATTCAGAATCTCCACTATCCTCGAGGAAAACCTGAGCATCACTCAGCTCAGTGACACCATGTACAGCTTCAACAACGTGGTGTCCCAACCTCGGGTTAAAGATGAGGTTGGCATTTGCTTCTATCCCAGCGAGCTGGCCAGCACCGACCTGGCAAAGCTGCAGCCACTGACGCTACACCTCGGAGTTGAGCAATACATGGTGAGAAGGGTATTGATAGATACCGGAGCCAACAGAAACATCATGTACTACGACTGCTTCAAGAAGATGAAGCTTGCGGATAGCCTGCTCACTCCGAGTAACGTTCAGTTGGAAGGATTCAACGGTCACAAGGTGGTGACTAAGGGCACAGTGACGCTGAAGGTCACTATCGGAGAGGGAAGCCTTCTCAGGTCCGAGGAAATAGAATTCCTGGTCCTCGACATCCCTTCACCCTACAATGCCATTTTGGGTCTGCCTGCTCAAGCAAAATTCGGCATGATCGCCTCAGTACCTCATCAACGGATTAAGTTCGCCACAGGCGGAAAGGTCGGCATGATGAGGAACGATCCCAAAAGCACTCTATTTCATATAATAGAGACCCGGAAAGAAAAGGAGGCGGCAGTTCGGGGAAAGGCCGAGGCTGTGGAAACGATACAGACCTCCGCCAAGAGAGCCCGATCCCTGACAGCAGAAGAAACCCGGGAAAAAGCAGAACAGCTCGCAGTTCCTGAGAACGCGACCTCTGCAGGGTGCTCGGCCCAAAATTAGCAATCAACGCGGGCTAGCTACAATAGCTCGCAAGAACCAGGACCGAGCTGCAAGAAAGCCAGGATGATCACGATCGAAAGCCTCGACAACCGCGACTTGCCCAACATTCAGCCCCACGAGGATTTCGACGAGGTGGTCATCAACTTCAATTTTCCCGACCAAAAAATAAGAATTGGTCTGGATATTGATGAAGATGAGCGTCAGGCTATCATCCAGTTCCTCCGAGGAAACACCGACGTCTTCGCTTGAAGGGTTGAAGATATGGAAGGCATCAGTGAAGACGTCTCTGTTCACAAGCTTAGCGTCGATCCCGCGATCACTCCAATACAGCAGCGACCACAGGTTTTTTCCCCAGAGAAACAAGCGGCTATCAAGGAAGAAGTTGACAAGCTGCTCCGAGCTAAAATAATAAAAGAAATCTTTTACCCGACTTGGATCGCAAACGTCGTTATAGTCAAGAAGACCAGCAACAAATGGAGGATGTGTGTGGACTACACCGATTTGAACAAAGCCTGCCCAAAGGATTGGTACCCGCTGCCCAGAATTGATCAGCTCGTCGATGCTATCGCCGGCCACAAAATCCTGAGTTCGTTGACGCATACTCAGGATACCACCAGATCAGGATGTGGCTGCAAGATCAGAAACTCACAGCATTCCGAGCTGCGGGGGCATTATACTGCTACGTAATGATGCCCTTCGGGTTGAAGAACGCGGGGGCTACTTACCAGAGAATGATAAACAAGGTCTTCGGGGATCAGCTCGGTCGGAACGTGGAGGCCTACATCGACGACATGGTGATCAAAACCAAGAAAGCTAACCACGTCGAAGACCTCCGGGAAACCTTCACCAGCCTCAGAAAGAACAACATGAAACTCAACCCCGCAAAATGCGCCTTCGGGGTAACCGCGGGGAAGTTCTTGGGGTACATGGTGAATGAGCGGGGAATTGAGGCAAACCCGGGAAAGATCCAGGCACTGCTGGATATGAGACCCCCAACAAGCATCAAAACCGTGCAGCAGCTCAATGGCAGGATAACCGCCTTGAGTAGATTTATTGCCAAAGCCGCGGAGAAGAGCCTCCCCTTTTTCAATATTCTTAAAGGGAGTCAAAAAATTGCTTGGGGTCCGGAATGTAACAGAGCCTTTGCCGAGCTGAAACAGTACCTCGGAAGCCCGCCTCTACTTTCAAGCCCGGTACCCGGCGAAAAACTGTACATCTACATCTCGGCATCGGACGCGGCAGTGGCTGCAGTGTTAATCCGAGAGGAGGGACCAATTCAAAAACCAGTATATTATGTCTCTCACGCGTTATCCGACGTGGAGGCACGATACCTGAATGTCGAAAAAGTGGTCTTAGCACTGGTAGTAATGGCAAGGAAGCTATCGCATTATTTCCAGGCCCATGCCTTGGTCGTCTACACCGATTTGCCTCTCCGGAGAATCCTGCAAAAACCCGATGTGGCTGGCAGAATGATGAAATGGGCGGTCGAGCTTTCTGCCTTCGACATTACTTACGAGCGAAGGAAAACAGTCCGGGGACAAGTTCTCGCCGACTTTGTGGCAGAAACCTCGTTCACTCATGACCCATCTCCGGAAGCTTCACCAACCGTGCTAGAAAGCCGCGAATTGCCAATCGCCGCCCCAGCCAAATGTGTCCGCTCTAGCTCGGCAGAAACACGACCACAAGATCACTGGCAGCTATTTGTCGACGGCTCCGTCAGCAGCTCGGGCAGTGGTGTGGGTTTATCATTGGTTTCCCCGGACGGAACAGAATTTCGGAAGGTTTTTCGATTCAAGTTCCCTGCATCGAACAACCAGGCCGAGTATGAGGCCGTGGTAGCAGGCCTACAATTGGCAAAAGACCTAACAGTTTCACAGATTGTTGTCTTCAGCGACTCTCAGCTCGTCGTGAAGCAAGTTTCGGGGGAATACGGGGTTAATCACCCCACCTTGACAAAATACTGCGAGCTCGTGAGACAGCTGCTAAAAGGGTTCGAATACTGGGAGGTCCAGCAGATCGACAAAGAGAGTAATACTCGGGCTGATTACCTCTCGAAGGTCGCTTCCATGGAGTTGAAGGACCTACCCCCCGACGTTCGAGTAGAATTTCTCGATTCACCCTCGGTAAACAGAGAGGTTGTTCTACCAATTACGGCAACCACGAGGTGCTGGATAGACGAAATCGAGGATTACATCGAACACGGGACTCTGCCCGATGACAAGATCGCAGCTCGGCAGATCAGAAAAAGAGCTGCAAGATACACAAAGGTTGCCGGTGTGCTGTACCGACGATCTTTTTCAAAACCATTGCTGAGGTGTGTGCGGCCTGAGGTCACGGAGAATTTAGTAGCAGAAGTGCACGAAGGAGTATGCGGTGGTCATCCCAGAGCTCGGACTTTATCCGACAGAATCATCTTCCACGGGTACTACTGGCCAACACTGAGGAAGGATGCCGAGGATTACGTGAGGAAATGTGATAAGTGCCAGAGATTCGCTGACGTGCCCAGACTACCTTCGGTGCCCCAAACACCGGTTGTCGCAGCCTGGCCTTTCGACATGTGGGGAATTGACCTCATCGGGCCCTTTCCCAAAGCTCGCGGAGGTTGTGAGTACCTAATCGTGGCTGTCGATTATTTCACAAAATGGATCGAAGCAAAGCCACTTGCGGGAATCGCCGAGGAAAAGGCCATCAGTTTTGTGCACGATTTCATCTGGTGCAGATTTGGGCTACCCCGGGTCATTGTTTCCGATCACGGGACGCAGTTCGCAACAAAGTTTACAGCGAGCTGCGAGAGAATGAATGTGAAGCACTGGATGTCTTCGGTCTCGCATCCACAAGGCAACGGTCAAGCTGAGGCCGGGAATAAAAAGATCCTATACTCTCTCAAAAGGAGCTTAGACGAGAAAAAAGGCAGATGGCTAGAAGAGTTACCCGCAGTCCTATGGAGTATTAGGACATCTGTGCGAGGTCCAACGGGAGAAACGCCATTTACTTTAACTTACGGATCAGAAGCAATGGCTCCAGTCGAAATGGCCCTTCCTACAGCCCGGGTGCTACATTTTGATGAAAAGACAAATCAGGAAGCCCGGGGGCTCGACCTCGACCTGTTAGAAGAACGAAGGCTCGATGCTCGGCTCAGAATGATCAACTACAAACAACTCGCGAAAGGCCATCACGACCGCCGAGTGAATCCCCGAACCTTCTCAGTCGGGAACTGGGTCCTCAGAAAGATTGAAGCTACGGGAAGAAACACTCAGAGGAACAAATTATCCCCTAATTGGGAAGGCCCATTCCGGGTTACAGCAATTATCCGAGAAGGCACTTACCGATTGGCCGAACAAGACGGGACCTCGCTGAAAAACCCGTGGCACGCTGATCGTTTGAAAAGATATTACCCTTAAAGTTGTAACCTTTTCTGATTTATTGTAAATGAAAGCTTATAATGAAAAATAGTATTTCAATTCTTTCCTACAAATCATCCTTAGATAATGATTAGAACACTTTAAAGAGGAAAAACGCTCAAAACATCACCTCGAGGTCGGCATTCGCCACTCGGTGATGATCAAAACATCACCTCGAGGTCGGCATTCGCCACTCGGTGTTGATCAAAACATCACCTCGAGGTCGGCATTCGCCACTCGGTGATGATCAAAACATCACCTCGAGGTCGGCATTCGCCACTCGGTGATGATCAAAACATCACCTCGAGGTCGGCATTAGCCACTCGGTGATGATCTTTAAAATATCACCTCGAGGTCGGCATTCACCACTCGGTGCTAATCCTAAAGCGTTACCTCTAAAGAAAAAAAGCAAGTTATGTTTAAACAAACATTCAAAACAAAGTTGTATTAACACACTCAAACAAAATCATACTTTTTTAAACAAAGTAAAAACAGACATTTCTCATAGATTCAAAAATATACAAATGTACAGGTACTTGTCCATATTACAGCTAGGAGCTCGCAGGCTCAATCAAAAAGTTCCTAAAAATTTACAAGTCAAAACAGCTAGGCATTGAGGCCCTTTGACGCCCGGATATCTCGTTCATTTTTATCACGGTTGGTCGTCATGCCCTCAGTGTCCTGAAGGAGCTGATCAGCAGTAAGCCCAAGCTCGGGATTCCCCTGGGAATCTCCTCCCCCTGAGGCCTCGAGTTCCATCTGATCAAGGCGCGCCTCAACCAGGGTCTCGAGATCCAGTTGGAGTCTCGCAAGTAGCTCCCAAGCTGGCCTCCCCAGTCTCTCATCATCCTCCCGGATGACCTGCATATCCTCCTCATCAAAGGGCACAAGCCCAGCTCCCTTTCGGTTTAGCGCGTCAAACGGGTTGGAAGCCCCCCATTCAACAAGGCTATCAACGGCCACACCACTGCCAGCCGCAGCCCGGAGGATCTGGTACCTACCCTTTATCATCCAGGGAGATACATCAGCCTCAAAGGATGCGGAGGCCTTGTAGCGGGCAACGATGCTAGCCTCGTGAGCGGGGTCCTCCATCTCGAAATTGAGCTGGGTCAGCCTCCGGTCAAGATCTTTGATGCTGGCATTAAGCTCGGCATTCTTGGCAAGCAGGGAGACTTCGAGCTCAGCCTTCTCCTCCCTCGCACGATCTGCAGCTACTTCGGCGCGGGACCGGGCAGTTACCGTGGCGGACAGAGTTGCCTTTGTTTTGGTCAGCTCTTTATCTTTGCTTTGCAGTTCAGATCGTAGCCTTGACAGCTCGGCCCCATCGTCCTTGATCTGCTGAAGGAGCTCGGCCTTCAGCTTCTCTGCCTCCGCCAGTCGGATGTCGTACCATTTGGCATAGTGGGACATCTACAAAAGAGGAAAGAGTTAGTACTCCGCATGTACATCTTATAACAAGGGAGAACTACAGATAAACACATACCTCGACCAACGAGCAGGCGACCGACTTGAAGATAAAGTCGCGAGTCTAGGGAAGAAGACTCTCCATTCGAGGGTTATCCTCGCAGGCATGCATAGCCCGGAGGACGTCCTGGATATCGTCAGGTCCCAGGCCGGCCACGCGGGGATCAGCCTCCCCCGAGGGAGTAGCCTTCTTCTTCCCCTTCGATCGGCGGAGGGGGTCCTCCTCGGGATCGATTTCTACGGTAACCAACTCCCCCCTCTGCTTCTTGCGGGTCCCTACCTCGCCCGCCGAAGATGATGATCTTTTTGACTGCGGGGGTACATACGAGATCGGGACCGCATCGACAACCCCCACCGAGCTGATCGGTTGGGTGGGGGGAAGGACAGCATCGGCCCCAGCAGCCGCAGTATACGACTGCCTTAAAGCAGCCTTGCGGGCTTCGGTATCCCGGCTCCTCCGAGTGGAGAAAGCATTCACGGCATTCACCATGTCTGCACCAAACACAAACGAAGTTAGAAGGCTCAACCGATTAAAAAATACTTGGAAGAAATCTAGAAGAAACAAAAAGTCTCAAAGTACAACCCTCGGGGAGAGGTTGGCAATTGCTCTCCTCCAGGCCAGCACACTCCTCGCACTGAATGACGAGCTTGTTGCCTTGATGCCCGAGCCAACCTGGAGCGGACTCCACCGAAGGCATCTCGCACCTCGGCATTACACCAGCCCGAGCTCTCTTCGAGAGACCGGCCAGATATAGGAAGCCCTCATCCTCGAGGATGGCCTTCCAATCATAGAGACGGACCTGCTCCCCATCTCGCATGAGGGGAGCCTCGAGCACTCCCCGGGCCATGGAGTCATACTCCCCCAAACTCTTCAACCTCTTCAGCCCGTGCATACCACCGGAGGGGATCTGGAAATTCCACCCCTTCTCACTCTCCACCAGAATGACCTTGTCAGCCCATCCATCCACCTTCCCGGGGAACGGGGTAAAAAGTTTAGTCCAGTGGTTGTGGGCTTTGCATTGTAGTCGATGGTTGGAGGGCCAGGCTTGGAAGTAATAGCGGAAGAGAGAGAGGGTTGGCTCGCATCCGAGTACCCTGGTGCAAGCTGCAAAACACACCAGGGTCCTCACCAGACCGAGTGAGAGGTCGAGGGGCATCGAGGAGGTTTGCTCCATAAACTCACAGATGAATGGATCGAGGGGTAGTCGGAGCCCACCGACGGTAAAAAAACTGGTGAAAACCCCACTTTCCCACGAAGGGATTTCAACTCGACCCAGTTACGGTTCAGATCGGGCATTGAACCCTGAAACCCGGGAACCCGATGAATGATTTCCCACGACTGCACGTCAGCCAGGGTGAGCCTATTTCGCCAGCCCGCAGCAGCCTCCGCTCTCCCCGAGGTTGATTCACCAGACATCCTTGCAACTCTACTTGTTTCAGTGATCGGTCTATCAGAAGTAGCTCCTTCGCGGAGTCGACGATCACGATCACGCCGGAGATTCTGCAAATATCGGTTCATGGAGAAATATTGGCATGTCAGGGCAGTAATGATTTGGGCTTTGTCGTCTAAAACTTCCATTTGAGCAGCAAATGGAAGTGGAGGTACCCAGTGAGGCTCATCGGACACTATTCGATCCGAGAAATCAACACCCCACCGACCTAAGATGTCCCGAGCTTCACTCGGGACCACGACCTCCCAATGGTCCTCGGCCAACTTATATACATTTTTTCCCGTGGGCGAGCGGACAAAGACAAGTTCAGAGGGGGAATCACCTAAGTTAAGGGGAACAGGAGAGAGCGTAGGACTGGCACCATCCAAGCTCGGGGAATATCCCGAGGACGAGGATAAGCCCAACGACGAGTTAAGTTCAGGAACCCTAATACTGATACCCCTCCTACCCGCAAACATATTGAAGAGATAATATTGAAAGCTCGGAATATTCAAAGAGATCGGAATACCTGAATCAAAGGCGGGAGCTCGGATCTCTAGGATGTACGGAAGTCACCTGCGATGCACGTGACGCCGGAGATTAGTACCAGAAAAAATGGCGATCGCCGGAAAAGCGAAGGCGAAGCGCAAAAACAGTGAAAAAGGGTAGAAAAGACCGAAAAAAGATGATAAACAGGTAGAGCAGTTTCCAACGACACTAACCTACGGAATGAAATCAGCAAAGAGCCCGAGGAACAGCGAGAAAACGCAAAAGACGGTTGGAGTTGAGTTGGCCGGAAATCGCAGTTCACCGGAGGATATTAGGGTTTTTTGCAAAAGTGAAGCCCTAACAGTGCCAAAACCCTACTTATACCCCTCTGAAACGACGCCGCTCGTACGGACGACCCGAAACTGACCCGGCCACAAATGGATAGTCCGCGTGTTTTTACCCCTCAGCAGGCAAAACGGTGCCGTTCTCGGTCATAACGACGGTTACAATTTCAAAAATGAAAAGACGTACATTTAATGCGGCCGTCAGAATGTTTCGCGCCAATGATTCGCACGATTCCCAAGGCATGGCGTGTTGGTGAAGCTTCTACCTAACCACCCGACTATGATCGAGCTGGAGACTTCCCGACTTAAAGTGTAAACCCTTACCTCGGGAAGTCGGGGGCTACTGAAGATCCTAAAATATCCTCTCTTCCACGTGGCACTCGCGGGCCACGTGGCCAATGCTTATTCAGAGCTCGGATGAGAGGACCTCACATCCCGAGCTTGGCTTGCAGCTCGGGATCCAAATATATACATCTCCACTTCCGACCCGACCTCCCCGAGGAGCTCGGGACCGGTCCAGAACCTTCCACTACCAAGTTGAAGAGCTCGCGTAGTCCTAAGCCCGAGCTGCGAACAAATAAAGACCCCGAGGTCTATACCCCGGGAAGCCTTGAAAGTCAACGAAAGCTGTCGCATTCAATGCCCTCAGGCTGCTACGTCATCACGGGACCACCATCAAGTCTCCTATTGGACAAAAAGGATACTTGCTCACTAAGGAAAGCTGCATCTAGAAGGTCAAGGGGACAAACAGGGAAGTTCTATCCTCTGCATCAGAACAGGTCACTTCCACATTAAGGCCCATCAATGCACATTGCGGCTGCCATAAATGAGCACATGGCTGTTCACCCCAAGCCGACATCTGGCAGATCCACTTGTCTCAGACCAATATTCTACCAGTATAAATACAAGGTAACAACCTTTCTTTAAGGTCTAAGTTCAAATTCACATATACACAACCACAAACTCTCCCAAAGAATTCAGAGCATTCACTCTCAAAGAGCTGCCTGAATCCTCACCGAGACCACTTACCTTACCATATACGATTCTCCCACCGAGAGGGCTTTAGTGGACCAACGTCCAGCTCCCTAACGGTGTTTCTTTCATCACAGGTATCTACAGGAGGACAAGTCCCACCAAAACTTGTGCCTATTGAGAGCCGGGGCACCGTGACTAGTGACTAACTACACACGTGGACATCGACAGATCACTAGAACCCTTTTTGGCGTGATCACCTCATAAAATAGTTCACATTAACTACGTTGGCAGCCAGTTAACGGAGGGACCACATCGCACACAAATTGTCAATACAATGGTCACATTTTGAATATTGAGAGTACGTTGGTCAAATCAGTAATTTTCAAATGGTACGATGGTCAAATATATAATTATTTCTTTCCAGACAATTGATCGATTCTCTAGTGTCCTGAGAATGATCGAATGGCAAGGGGCCAACCTTAATTTTCCATAAAATGTAATTGAAGAAACTTCAAATGTAGACATTAATGATAGGCTCACTTTAAGAACAGCTTAATAAGCCCAGGCTCACTTTAAGAACAGCTTAATAAGCTCTTCTATCAAAATAGATCATCGTGATGAAGTTTGACAGGGCCTATGAACTATTGTTTAGTTTTTATTTTTAAGCCATATTTTAAGGAATGTTGTTTGTTAATCATTCCAAAGATGTGGCTTCAACACCACTACCCATCAGGAATTTCATTGAAATTGTGCTCTAATAGAGTGTAACTATGAAGTCCAACCAAGGAATAAGAAACACAAAAGATGGTAGGAATGCCGTGCTACACTTTGTGATACCAAAAAAATATGAACAAAAGAAGTAATGTAATGAGGAGTAATTTTGTACACAATAATTTGTAGGACTAGAACCTGGCAATTTCACTATATAACGGTCTTCATAATGAAATTAAAACGAAAGCAAGGCACCGATCACCACAATTTGGTCACAAAAGTTTACCAAATATATGTTATCGATGAGACATAGCTAGTCCCGCCACTAAGTGGTGAAACCGACAAAGAATCCAACCAATCACATGACTTAGAAAATGTTTCGTAACCATAAGATTTATTTACTTGCATAACCGAATGAAAACACCACCGTAGCAAGGCCACATTGGACCCACCTATGGGACTAAAATACCACATGGACCCATCAACTATTCCTTGCTAACTGATCCAGGCATTCAGGCAAAGCCGGAAACTTAGCTTATATGGATCGACACCAGGATATTTTACCACACTCCCTCATTTTGCTTCAATTACTAAGCCTATTCAATAAGATTTCCGGCATCGTACAACCTCATTCATGCTAGACTACCATGAGGTCCAAATAATAGCCTAAAAAATTACCAAAATAAATAAATAAAACATATCAAGGCCAACAAATTTATTGAAATTATCACGCCTGGTCAAGTCCAAGTCAAAATGAAATCAATCTTTATGTAAATAACAGCCAACAAACATAGAGGTGACAAAAAATGAAGCCTTCTTTTCAGAAAAATGACTTAGAATTCAAAATTTGTCCATTCTAATATTCTCATTGTATCACCTTTGCACATTTGGATGTGCTATATTCATTTCTAACTTCTCTTTCAAGAAAAATAATCACAATATTTTACCGTAATCTTTTGAAGTGGTTTTATGAATAATCTTTTTTTTATATATATCATTTTGTTGATACTGTCAATATTTATAAAAAACTTCTATAGCATTAGAAATAATTTTCTTGTTAGTCCCAAAATAAAAACTCACTTTTATTCATGATAACGAATAAAAGTAAATATTCATTTTGAGACAAGAAAGTAACAATAATACTACAAATTTAAGTAGTTGAAATCCAAAAATATTTCAACTTGATATTTTAATTAAAAATACTAAAATAGAGAGGACCTGTTACACACACACACACACACATATATAATATATATATATATATATGTCTATATATATATTGTTTAAAAGTCTTTAGTTAGTTTATTTAAAAATTGAAACTATTTTCTTAATATTTTAATTTTTAAATATAATATTATACGTAGAGCTGTCAAAGCGGGCTGGCGGAGCAGGCCAACCTGCGGCTATATAAACCTGCTATTTGGCGGTGTGGTGCGAGCTAGCCCGTCAAGGGGGGAGCCTAAAATGTATCAATCTAGCCCAAACCGTCGCGGGTTGTGGGTTATACGGGCCAACCAACTGAAAAAATAAATTAATTAAAAATTTAATATAATCATTATTAAATGACTAATTGACCATTTTGATATAAATATTATATATAAAGCCCAAAAATTAATAAAAAACTCTCAAATAAAACTTTAAATTAATACAATTAACAAAGCAGAACATTGAATCAACAAAAATAATTGTATTACATTGAATCAACAAAAATAATTGACTCGTAAAATATTTTACATTAATTACATTTTTCAAATGTTACTAAACACCAGAAAATGAGGCAAGTATTTTCCGAAATTTATTATTCGTGAAACAAACGAAGCCTTAATTTTGCAGAGAATAAGAATAAGGACAAATAAATTAATTTTTTTAATGACATTTTTGTAATGAGAGTTGCTATTTGAACCCATATTTTTACTTAGTACACCCACTAACATAATTTACGAAAATGCCATTATAATTTTAGACTTAAATACCCTTAATGCTACTAAGTACACCCCACCCCTTTTTAATCTAATTTCAATAATACTTAGTACACCCCCCCAAGATTTTAAGTACACCCCAAATTTTGAACGTTCATTTTCTTCATCACCTTCATTTTCTTCCATCTTCCAACTTCTTCCTACTTCAAACCCTAAATTCCACCTAAATACATCCACATTGCTAACAATGGAAAACCAAGAAAGGGACCAATTATGTAAGTATTTCATCTCATTTCATGTCTTTAATTGCAATTTTCTTCAATTTTTTCGAGTTTTTCTGGGTGTCGTGTTCGGCAATGGACCGTGGAACACAAAACATACTGTTCGGCACCCTTGCCGAACATGTTGTAACTTGTCCGGCTGGTACCAACCGAAATTCCTTGAAGTAGCTCGGCAGGGGTACCGAACGCTTGTTATGTTGCTCGGCAGGGGTACCGAACATTCTCCTTTGTGTTCCAAGGGTAGGTACCGAACAGTATGTTTGTTTATTTGCTAATTAAGTCTTGTTATTGTAATTGTGAACAGGATTCGAATACGATGTCTTCGAAGGGCGTGTGATTGGCCCCGAAGAAAATCGATCATTCCGTATCAACTGAAGTTGAAAACAATGTTGAAGACATTGCCATGGATTTCACCGAAGTTTTCACGACGCATGAATTGTTTTCAACTCGTGAGCTTATGTTTGATTGGGTGCGTGCTAGGGACAGGAGCATGGTATTGTCATAATAATCGGCAGGTCGGACAGGTACGGCTAGTTGCAAAAGGGCTCGAATGTTGATGACTTGTGAACGTAGTGGCCATTATCGTGAAAAGAAAAAGGTTGAGGCACTACCATCATCATCGAAAATGTCGAAGAGGCTAATGCTAATGTGAGCAAACGAAAGAGGAAGAGAGAAACCGGTACGAAGAAGTGTGGATGTCCTTTTCGTTTGAGGGAAGCGTTATCCGCTAATGAATGGCAATTAGAGATTCAATGTGGTGTGCATAATCATCCAACTGCGGAATACTTAGAAGGCCACTCATATCTTTGGGCGATTATCGGTGGAAGAGGAGGAATATGTAGTTGATTTGTCACACAACAATAGTAAACCGAAAGACATTTTGTTTGGTTTAAAACAAAAATTTGAACAGAATAAGTCCACAATCAAGACGATCTACAATGCTCGTACGAAGAGTAAAGTTACCGAGCGTGATGGCCGATCGAAATGCAACGACTTATGTTTCAATTGAAGAAACATGGGTATTTATATCATGATCGGCGCTGCGAGAAGACTAATACGTAAAGGATCTTTTCTTTGCTCACCCGACGAGCATTGATTTATTGAAGTGTTTTCCGAAGGTCATCTTTATGGATTGTACTTACAAGACAAATAGGTACAAGTTACCTTTGTTGGAGATTGTTGGTGTGACATCGACACATATGACTTTCTCTATTGCACGTGTATTTGGAGTCCGAGAAGGAAGACAACTATACGTGGGCATGCACAATATTGAAGTCCTTGATGCATCAATCTGAGCTACCCTGTAATTGTTACCGATAGAGAAAAGGGTTTGATGAATGCAATTGAGCACACTTTTCCCTCTTCAAGACATTTTCTTTGTCGGTGGCATATTAATAAGAATGTCTTGGCAAATTGCAAGAAAATTTTCCGAAAAAGGAGATGTGGGATTCGTTTATTGCGGCTTGGAATGTTTTAGTGGTTGCGCACACCGAGGTCGAGTTTGATCGCCCTCGGCGCTGCAATCAAACTTCAAAGCATATCCATCTGCTTTGAAGTATGTCATCGAAAATTGGGTAGTGCCGTACAAGGAGAGATTTGTTTCTTGTTGGACAAATACCGTCGTCCATTTTGACAACACCACAACAAACAGTATATTCACTTCAATGTATATTGATTTCTATATGTCTTAGATAAAGATGTGCTTTGAACCAATGGATTTCGATTTCGGGGTGGAGAGCCATCATGCGGCGTTGAAAAGACACTCGGATCTAGCCAGGGTAACTTCGATACTTGTTGGCAACAGATTCACACTCTCATTGAGACGTCACACAATGCAATAAAACAATCATTTGAGAAGAGCAAGAATGTAGTTCAACATAAATACAAATCAATTGTATTTATGTCTCTGCGAGGTATGGTGTCAATACATGCATTGAACAAGATCTATGAAGAAATGAGTGGAATCGGTGAAGATCCTGTAGACCCTCTGTGTGGTTGTTCATTGAGAAAGACTTGTGGATTGCCATGTCGTCATGAGATTTCCGAGTATGTGAGATCGAACACACCAATTCCCCTTGAAAAGGTTGATTCATTTTGGAGAAAATTAGATATGATACCACCTAAGGGCGATGAGGTTGTTGGTGTGAGGAGGAACTAGAAGTGAAAATGACTCATTGCGTTGACGAGTTTGTAAAAACTTTAGAGACGCCCGACGGAGGATAGACTTTTAATGTTGAAACGATTGATGGAAGCCTCGAATCCAAGAACAACACCATTGGTGATACCTAGACCTCAGTCCAAACTCGTGGTCGTCCCAAGATTGCAAAGACTAGGATGTCCAAATCAACAAAACGGGATCCTAGCGCATTTGAGTATGTCGAGGCCATTGATCAAGGTAGTTGTTCGCCGAAGAACAACTCGTTACCTACGAGGTTGGTCCATCATCTAAACGTCCTACATTCACGACCACGAAGACAAAGATTCCGGTAAATACTTTTAATTTTTTATATTTAATTAATTAGTCATATTTAATATTACTTTTCATAAAGTATATTGACGTCAATTTATCTTTTTCAATAGGTTGTCCGCCGAACCACCCGAGCCGCAACTTCGATGGTTATATTCATCTACTACCGGCAAAATTTAAAGATTTTATTGAAGACACTAAGAATGTTCTTGGTGATGGGCATTGCGGTTTTCGCGCAATAGCTGAATTAGTTGGATATAAAGAAGAGGATTGGGGTAGGGTTCGAGGTGACCTCCATCGTGAGTTGTCGAGCCACTTAGACTTCTACGCACGGTTTTCAACGAACATGGCATGGTTGATAAGGTATTGAAAAGTCTCGACTACTACGAGGTGATCGCACCGAAGAAATATTGGTTTTGTAACCCATATATGGGTTACTTGGTTGCATCATTCTATAATGTTGCCTTCGTTAGTTTAGATAAGAGAATGTCAATCATGTACCTACCTTTGAGAACCGAACCCCATCCAATCCAAAATTGATATGTACCGGTTGCGTGAACAGAGACCATTATATCCAGTACGCAAACATCTATTTATATAATGTGTAATTTATATTAAAACAACACTTTATATTGCCCTAAATGACATATATGTATTTCTATTGAAGGTGTTCTTGCGCGAAGGTGCCCCATTGCCTCCGGTGACAACATACTGGGAAACGAATCGGTTACAATGTGCAGCTCCTTGGAAGGATATTTTTAAAGTTCATTTAGATATGTACGATGTTGAAACGATTGATGGAAGTAACAGTCGCACTACGGATAGTAAAGATACTATCGTTGATGTAAACTAAACATTGTTGATGTAACCTAAACTTTGTTGTTGAATGTTTTTAGGCTAGTTTATATCGTAGTTGATTGTAGTTTGATGTAAACTAAACTGTTGATGGTAGATTCGATGGAAATAGTTATGTTTTATGTCAATTTTTCTTTTTCTTTTTTTTTAGTTTGGCAAGAACTTGTTTTTGGATTGATGTTCAGATAGTTAAACAAAAAAAATTCAAATAAAACACACTGTTCGGTAAGCAACTACCGGACAACTCTTAAGAGGTTCGGTGGGGGTACCGAACAGGTCTTAGTTGGTTCGGTGGGGGTACCGAACAGTTCTTAAACTGTTCGGTTGATGGCTACCGAACAGTATGTAAACTTGCAATTTTTTTTTAAAAAAATTTACACCAATCACAAAACATAAAGTATCATAATGCTATGGTTATATTGTCTAAACCAAGCATACTTAACATTCATTAAAATGACTGTTGATGGTAGTTTCGATGGAAATAGTTATGTTTGATGTCAATATTTCATTGTTTTTTTTTTAGTTTGGCAAGAACTTGTTTTTGGATTGATGTTCAGATAGTTAAGGAAAAAAAATTCAAACTAAACACACTGTTCGGTAAGGAACCACCGAACAACTCTTAAGCAGTTCGGTGGGGGTACCGAACAGTTCTTAAACTGTTCGGTTGGTGGCTACCGAACAGTATGTAAACTTGCAATTTTTTTGTAAAAAAATTTACACCAATCACAAAACATAAAGTATCATAATGCTATGATTATATTGTCCAAACCAATCATACTAAACATTCATTAAAATGACGCTAACATAATATAACATAAAAATTTACATCAATTATCATAACAAGTTACATCAATTCTCATAACAATTGACATCAAAAGTTACATCAAAAGTTACATCAAATAGTTACATCTAATAGTTACATCATTAGTTACATCAAAAGTTTCTTTGTCAAATGTTAATCAATTTCGTCGTCTCCTACGACGAGTCCCGCAGATGTACCCGCCTCGTCACGTCCGTAAGTAGATGGACCCGCCTCGTCTCGCCCTCCAGTAGAAGGTCCCGCAGTATCTGGACCTCCCACTATCATATAAGTCATGTCCAATACTTCCGCCAATTCATCCGCTGTCATCCCCCGATCCCCTAACCTCCATCTCTGCACGGGAGGTTGTACTAAATTCCGTACAGACGTAATCATCTCCCATGCGTCAGGTACTCGAGCGGAGATGTCACGGTAAACGGGGACCGTCTCTCGGGGTTTTGCACCAACGGATGTGAATGTGCGTGTACCACCGCATATAGTCGTGGGCACACTCCCATGGTAGTTGAGCAATATTGCCAAGACGATCGCCAGATAGGACGTGACTATCCCAAACAATAAAGTATGGTACAAGGGGCAGGAGGGTAGACAAACTCTTCTTTTCCCATCTGACATGGACATCAGCAGCGATCGGTGTACATGGAATCGTCTGTACATAACCGAATTGTCTAAGAACTCGGTCCGGATGGAATGGTTCCACAACATTGCACGCCACTAAACATCCATGATATAACGAGACGGCGGGAAATGGATGTAACTCCCTAAAAAGACCCGTATAGGGCATCCAAATTACCTACAATAACCACAGAAAATTAATTTAACATACATGTGTTATAAAATAAAAAGAAAACTAAATTAAATAACACTCACATCATTGGGCTTAAGGACGTCAAGATGTTCCGTATTGGACCAATTTTTGCATCGAGGCACCAACTTTTCCTTGTGGTAACCACCTCATTGCAAGTGGGTATTGAGCCCTGTAATTTGATCGATATGGAGGCCTAAAAGCGGAAAATGCTCGTATATCCAAGCCTACATGCAATAAAACAGTTTCGATCAAATATACTATGGTTCCATAACATATGACTTTCTATAATGTTTGAATGTAATGAACTGAAAATACAAGTATGTTACCTCCAATAGCGTCGAATATCCCGCCATCTGCTTTGTCTCAGCTCGAGACGCTTGCCCTAACTGTCTATACAAGTACGCAAGAGTTGCCCCCGCATACGAATCCACCCCGGTCGTCATCCGAAACTCTAAATAGTTTGTGTTCACCCGTGTCCCACTCTTGTCGGCGAAAAGAGTGCAACCAATAGTGTACCACAAATATGCTCGCCGACCGAGCACAGGCAAAAGGATCATCAGAGGTACCCTCTTCCTGGAATCTCTCACGAAGCCACTCTAATTTGATCGATGGCCCCCTAGCACCATGCATCCCAACGAGCACTTCAAAGAGATGCACTCCTAAAATATTCGCAACCTCCTGAGGTGTTGGTGGCACACTCCGCCTAGATAACAGTGGTTGCCCGCACACATTCATCTGTCGGACAATACACATCATCAAGTGTAATTGTCATCTCTCCAAAGGGCATGTGGAAGGTATTGGTCTCTGGATGCCACCGTTCCACAAATGCCGAGACAAGGACTTTATCCACTTCGCATAAGAGCATCCGGAGGACACATTGAGGCCCGAGCTATTGACAAAATCCTTCATTACTTGACTACAGTTATTCCGAATCGACCACTCTTCCTGTTTGGTTGTGTGATTTAAGCACTTCAACAATGGTCGCTCTTCCCCATTCCATATACATGCTGCTACATGGTCATTGAAGGTCGTGAGCAGCAATGGAACTTGTGGCCCTCCAGGAAACGGGATAAATGCCTCTTCTTCTTCATCCTCATCCTCCTCATCCTCATCCTCAACAGGGCCTCCTCTTTCATACTCATGTTCTCCCTGTTGTTGCTGTTGTAGAAGAAATTGTTGTTGTTGTTGCTGTTGTAGAAGTAGTTGTTGTTGCTGCTGTAGTTGTTGTTGTCGCAGTAGTTCTTGTTGTTCTTGTTGTTGAGCTTCTTGTTGTTGTCTTTGTCTGTGAGCCCTAGTGAAGCCATAGGTCTTCTTCGATATGTATTGATGTCTGCACATATTAAATTTGTATTAATGATCAACAAAGGAAAAAAAAAAAACTCAATAACACACTGTTCGGCACCCTTGCCGAACCAACTTTCTACTGTTCGGTACCCATGCCGGACAACTCCATGTCTGTTCGGTAGCCATGCCGGACAGTTTCAACTCTGTTCGGAACCCTTGCCGAACTCATTGGGAGCTGTTCGGTACCCTTGCCGAACTGCAGGTTTTCTGTCCGGCAATCCAGTGCCGAACGGTCCCCTCGAAAAAATGCAATTTTTACTACAAAACTTCCTTTAAATTGTATTTTTTCAACGAAATATGCAAAAAATGGAATGTAACTATGACCTAACAAAAATTAAACACATATATTCAAAAATATATAGCATTTTAACCTAGAATATAAAGACGAGATTCACACCTCTATTGTCTTCCATTGTTCTGTTGAAGTGTTGAAGTGTCGTTTTGCGTTGAAGAAAGTTGTTGTTGTGTGCTTGTTGCGTGCCGTGCCTTGCTTGTTGCCGTGGGTTGATGTTGCCGTTGTTTGCGATTGCCGTTTGTATGCGTGGGTGTGAGCGAGTTTTTCAAACAAGGGTATAAAGGGTGTGGGGGGTGTACTTAGCAAACAAGGGTATAAGGGTATAGGGTGGGGGTTTACTTAGCAATATTTTCAATATTTTGTGATAAATATTATGAAGGGTATAATTGGTAATTAGGGTGGGGTGTACTTAATTTTTTGAGGGATTGAAAATAATAGGGGGGTGTACTTAGTAAATGGGTGTACTAAGTAATTTTGTGGGTTCAAATAGCAATTCTCTTTTGTAATAATCGAAGGGGCGGCCGTGTACTTGTAGAAAAAGGGGTGTAAATAGCAATTCTTGTACATTTGTCTTGGCTGGTTGGAAAATATTTTGGATGGCATTGCTGGCGACACACTTTGACCCTCTTACCCAAGCCCGGCAGGACCGAAAGGCCCCTCTCCTCTTTTCACGTCTTTCTCACCAACTCTCTCTCTCCCTTCCGTTTGTTCAATCCCATTCATTTCCCTCAGCAAATATAGCAGCAGACAGCTTAGGTTAATATATAGCAGGCGACGACAACTTCTACCTCCTCCAGGTCTCTCTCTCTCCCACACATACACACACACACGAAGACGAACAAATCTAAGTCAACAAAGCACTCAGATATGAAAGAGATTCCATTGACTCAATAACGTTTAGAGAATTAATTCAACCGATTTTCGTACAATCTGCTGCTTTTTGATTCTTTATCGGTCCTTTTCAGTTTTTATTTTTTCATTTTGTATTAGGTTTTCCTGAAAATTAGAACTCATGAACACGCATAGATCTAGTTTTTTGTCTTCCATTTCCAAGTGAAAAATTACCTGTATGACTACATTGTCACCTCTATGTTTGTTGGCTGTTATTTACATAACGATTGATTTCATTTTGACTTGGAATTGACCAGGCGTGATAATTTCAATAAATTTGTTGGCCTTGATATGTTTTAATTATTTATTTTGGTAATTTTTTAGGCTATTATTTGGACTTCGTGGTAGTCTAGCATGAATGAGGTTATACGATGCCGGAAGTCTTATTGAATAGGCTTAGTAATTGAAGCAAAATGAGGGAGTGTGGTAAAATATCCCAGTGTCGATCCATATGGGCTAAGTTTCCGGCTTTGCCTGGATCAGTTAGCGAGGAATAGTTGATGGGTTCACGTGGTATTTTAGTCCCATAGGTGGGTCCAATGTGGCCTTGCTACGGTGGTGTTTTCATTCGGTTATGCAAGTAAATAAATCTTATGGTTACGAAACATTTTCTAAGTCATGTGATTGGTTGGATTCTTTGTCGGTTTCACCACTTAGTGGCGGGACTAGCTATGTCTCATCGATAACATATATTTGGTAAACTTTTGTGACCGAATTGTGGTGATCGGAGTCTTGCTTTCGTTTTAATTTCATTATGAAGACCGTTATATAGTGAAATTGCTAGGTTCTAGTCCTACAAATTATTGTGTACAGAATTACTTCTCATTACTTCTTTTGTTCATATTTTTTTGGTATCACAAAGTGTAGCATGGCATTCCTACTATCTTTTGTGTTTCTTATACCTTGGTTGGACTTCATAGTTACACTCTATTAGAGCACAATTTCAATGAAATTCCTGATGGGTAGTGGTGTTGAAGCCACATCTTTGGAATGATTAACAAACAACATTCCTTAAAATATGGCTTAAAAATAAAAACTAAACAATAGTTCATAGGCCCTGTCAAACTTCATCACGATGATCTATTTTGATAGAAGGGCTTATTAAGCTGTTCTTAAAGTGAGCCTATCATTAATGGCTACATTTGAAGTTTCTTCAAATATATTTTATGGAAAATTAAGGTTGGCCCCTTGCCATTCGATCATTCTTAGGACACTAGAGAATCGATCAATTGTCTGGAAAGAAATAATTATATATTTGACCATCGTACCATTTGAAAATGACTGATTTGACCAACGTACTCCCAATATTCAAAATTTGACCATTGTATTGACAATTTGTGTCCGATGTGGTCCCTCCGTTAACTCTCCATCCACTTTTTTAGCGGGGCTACCAACGTAGTTAATGTGAGCTATTTTATGAGGGATATTTTTGTTCATTCAAAAAATATATTTCTTCTTATCTCTTTCTCTTTCCCCTTCTCCGACTGAATATTTATCCATGGTTTTCCTTCTTTCTCCTGCTACAACTTCTCTCAAACAAAATCCTAACTTCATTTACCTTTCTCCTTCAAAACCCACATTACAAAATCATCTCTTTTCCTTCCCAAATAATCCAAGAGACACCCGTTTAAAGTGCAATGCATTCTTCAGGTTTGATTAATGAAAGATGACATTTTGTCAAATAGAGACAGGGCAATATCAGAAGCCAGATCAAACAAAAAGAAAACATGTTCTTCCCCTTTAGCTTCCATTATTTCCGCTGTCCCTTCCCATCCACTTTTACCCAACACTTATGGTAATAGCAACCCCTATCCCTCAATACATCTTTTTCCACCATACATACCATCACCTTCCTTCCTGCCCCCTAAGTCCGACAGATACGGGTGAGTTGTCGGGTTTATAAGTGGGTCATCCGATCCGAACGATCTCGGGTTCGCTAAAAGCCATAGGTTAATAGTAGGTCGTTTCAGTTTGGCGTGCTCACCAGACCGATGGGGTCTTTCCCCAAAAGAACGGGTGGATCAGAATAACACCCTAGAGGTAGCCCACTCAAACTTTAACCCGGCCCAAATTGCCATGTTGTGGGCAATGTTACCGCCCATACTATCCCCACCAAAGAACACCCGATGGACATCACCGTGGTCAATCAGCCATGCCTCTTCATCGTGTCCGTTAGCATATGAAGCAACCCACTTGACCGTAGTCCATGAATCTTCGTACCCAATAGGGAGTGGAAACTGCGTTGTAACTATGTGAGGAGAAGAAGGTGAAGTATTTTAATGTCCCCAAATTGGGTGTAGTTATGGCATTGACAAATGAAGTTAGGATTTTGTTTGAGAGAAGTTGCAGTTGGAAAGAGAAGGAAAGCCATGGATGAATATTCAATTGGAGAAGGGGAAAGCCCAAATTGCCATGTTGTGTGCAATGTTACCGCCCATACTATCCCCACCAAAGAACGCCCGATGGACATCACCGTGGTCAATCAGCCATGGCTTTTCTTCGTGTCCGTTACCATGTGAAGCAACCCACTTGATCGTAGTCCATGAATCTTCGTACCCAATAAGGAATGAAAACTGCGTTGTATCTACGTGATTGAGAAGAAGGTGAAGTTTTTAAGGTCCCCAAATTGGGTGTAGTTATGGCATTAACAAATGAAGTTAGGATTTTGTTTGAGGGAAGTTGCAGTTGGAGAGAGAAGGAAAGCCATGGATGAATATTCAGTTGGAGAAGGGGAAAAAGAAAGTGATAAGAGGAAAAGTAAAAATAAAAATTGAATGGACAAAAATACCCCTCATAAAATAGCTCACATTAATTACGTTAGCAGCCCGTTAGAAAAGTGGTTACATTTTTAGATATTGGGAGTATGTTGGTCAAATCGGTAATTTCCAAATAGTACGATGGTCAAATATATAATTATTCCGTTTGAAAATGATATTATAATACTTTTCCAACTATGTTTTATAGTTGTGTTTTTCTCTAGACAATGAAAGGTGGTGGTGGTGGTAGTTGTGTGGGGTGGGGGGAATATGCAACAAAACATTGGACTTAAAAAATTGTGTACACTTCTACACGAGAGCTTGTAAAATCAAAAGTAACTACTCAAACAATGATTGTGATTATTTGAGTAGTAATGGCAATGGCATGAGTCCTGTTTTGAGTAGTAATGGCAATGGCATGAGTCCGACTTACAAGGTTAATGATATAACAAAAGTTAAAATCATTCATCACTGAACATTTAAATATTTCTGAGGGGCTGAATAGTGAATTTTAAAAAGATTGAGGGGCCGGATAGTGAATTTTAATAAGATTTTAGTCATAGCTATGAAATAGTTAAGGTCTTTATGAACTTCTTGAAAACTTGGTGGGGTTATGCCCCCTACCCACCAAAGTTCTCCCCAACAAGAAAAGCTAATATGTGTAGAGTTTATAGGTACATGTAGTAGCCGTATTAGATGATGCATCTAAAGGGGATGAACTTGCATGGTTCCTACCATGTAGTCTTGTGGTGGTTTCAACCAATCACATTGCACCTCATTGGTGGCTCAATAGTTTGCACCTCTAATTGCATATATGCACTATGCTTCTGAATCGTGTTGCACTGAATAAAATGCATGAACCACTAAAACTTGTTGCACTATGTTGGAACAATGACATGTTGCTAAATGCTCTTGGTGCACCACATGATTGTGGTCTTAAAACAATCAACATGGTGCAACAAGTTTTAGTGGTTGGGCACTCTTTCAAGTAACTTGTTTCAGTAGTAGAAATTAAAAAGTTGTGGGGTGAATACAATTCCCGATGAAACTTTTTAGTGAGTCATCAATGAACAATAAATATTTTTAGCAATTTGATTGGTTAGGACCACCATGTGACATAATGGTCATAGGCCGTGTAAGTTTTCCAGTGTTGAAAAACATGGCATGTGCTTTGGCATTAATATATACAATTTATAGAAGCACATTAAAGCATGTGCATAATGATTATAAAATGTTTAAAATTTTGTTTGTAAATAATGAAATTTTTTGCTTTCAAATTGTTATGAAAGATTAGATATTATAATTATGGGGGTATTTTTCAAGGAAAGCTATAAATGAGAGAGGATGTTGGGTAGTTTTGTATAGAAAAAATATATGATAGAGAGAGGAAGAGGGGAAAGCCCAAAAGGGTGAAGAGTCGTTGAGACTAATCACCCCCTCTTCCTTTATATATAGTACAGCCATAACAGCACAGACGATGCTTGTGCATTAAGATTATAAAATATTGAAACTGCGGGGAGATATTTTTCAAGAAAAACTATAAATGAGAGGGGAAGTGGGATTCTAGGATAGTTTTGTGTAGAATAATAGTATGAGAGGGAGGAATGAGAGAAAGCCAAAAGAAGAGTCCAAGAGACCAATCAGTACTCACCCCCTCTCCCATTTTATATAGTATAGATAGATAGACGAGTCCTACGCCTAGCCAGTTGTAGAAACAATTGATAAACTGGTTGGTCTCTCATTGGTCGACGCTGACATGTGGTGGGGCCAAGATCTAAAGGCTGGGGTCAATTATGTTGTTTAGTATGTATATTCTGCCCACTTTTTTTTTTTTTTTAACCAGTTTAAAAGAGTACATATATTTGTTAAGAATATATATATATATATATATATATATATATATATATATATATATATATACACACACACACAAACAAACTTGTACATGTTAAACAAGTATATCTACGTTTTAAACTAATTTTTGAAAAGAAAGTGTTTCCCAGCCTTTAGATCTTTGGCTAGCTACGCGTCCACTCAACAATAGTGGATGAAATGTTCCTTACAACCCGGGCTAGGTGCTGGACTCAACAGATATGACTTCTGACATTCTTATGATGCTTGGAAATCTTTTGGCATCACCTTAATGAGTTGTTTGCATTCATTTTTGGTATGAGATGCATAGTTGGCTACTTTACCTGCTAGGGTAGCATTATTTGAAGCTACCACCTAGTTGTATGGGATTTGCTTGGACAATTCATCACTGAACACATTAATATTTTTGATAGTAATGTGTTTTATTTAGATTTATGTTACAACTATTAACAATTAGGGCCTTCACGAACTTATTGAAAACTTAGTTGTGTGACTTGGGTCATCTCCTCCCCGAAACTTACATACACTCTCCGGTAAATTTTTTTCAGTTGTCAAATTTTAAAAGTTGTATGTCGCAATTACAATTCCGGATAAAACTTTTTTAGTGGCTGTCAATGGACTTTAAACATTTTGAACAATTTGATTGGCAAAGACCACCATGTCACATAATTTTGCTAGACCATGTAAGTTTTCCCCAGTGAGGCATGGATGACATGTGCTTTGGCATTAATATATATGACTTCCGACTGTCGTATGATGTTTGAAGATCCTTTCGCATTACACTAGTGAGTTGTTTGCATTATCCAGTTTCAGTTAGATGCGACTACAATTTGGACAATTTCATGTGGAAACTGGTATCTCTGTAGGATAACTTTAGCTGCCAGCTGTAGCATTATTTGGAGCTTGATTGTACTTCGGCCAGTCCTAGGCCCCTGATTGGGATAACAGTTAATCGTGAAAGTAGCTACTTATTGTCCTGGAATAAGATGACTATAACTCAGTTTCTCAGTTGCATCAGCCAACTTTTCATGCTCTGAGTTTCCTCAGTTCTACTGAGACATTACTTTGGATGTTGACTTACTGTACATTAAAGTAATCAATTGGGCATTAGTTTTGTATTTGATGATTCTATTAAATGGTCATTTAATTATTTATGTGTGGACTACTCCCTTCACTCTGCTGAGTCAACATTGAAATTCAAAGATTTGAATTGGATTTAATAGTATATCTTTTAAGTTCAAATCTGTAACAAGGCTAAATATGAATATTCATAATTTTCTTAGCTTGAATTTCCAAACAGAGACTATTTAAGTGAATCAAACCAAAATAGGAAAGTATCACTCTTTGAGTAGAACTTAGCAGGTATTAATGTTTGTGCATACTTTTTTTTTGGGATGTTTTCTTAGAGCATAGTGCGTAGATATGAGAAGATTAAAATCTTGTTACTACTCTCAGGTCAAAGCTTCTAACAAGTGACAAGTAAAATGGCTGGCGGTAGGGTTGCTCATGTCACCTTGAAAGGACCTAGTGTGGTTAAGGAGTTGATTATCGGATTTGCACTTGGCATGGCCGCCGGTGGATTGTGGAAGATGCATCACTGGAATGAGCAGAGAAAAGTCAGGGAATTCTACCACCTGCTAGAGAAGGGCGAGATCGGTGTGGTTGTATCACAGGAATGAATATGTGTGGGCCAGCTGCTGCCATGATGATATTCTCGGTAACTTAATCATTTTGTGCTGTTTAAAATTCGCTCTATAATAGAGATGAGCGAACCGGTGGTCTTGGAAAATAAAGTATTGTATTGAATGCTCTACACCACATTGCTTCTTTCACGTTGTTGAATCTTAATCTTTCTGGTATTTGCGGTGCATACTTTTTTGCATGACTTGAAGAGGTGGAATTGTTGACTATCTTGATGTTGACTGTACACGTTGCCCGTGAACCGAGGCAATGTCCAGTTAAATTGTCTTGAGTTGGATACAACTAAAGGTGCACCATGGAATTAAATGAGATTGACAAGCTTGGTCAATATGTTTGTTACATTGTTCCTAGCTTATCAAATTCAGCTTTGTTGCAGGTGTAGAGTCTGTAAAATACTTGTGTCTGATCCTTGATGATAGCTAGAGCCGGCAAAATCAGCCCAGCCCAGTGGGCCGGCCCAGTCGGCCCGATATTTGCATGGGCTAATGTTTAATTTTTGGAGGCCCAAAAAAACGCGGGTCTTTTTGGCCCGGCCCAATAGGCCCGACGGTTCAATTGGGCTTGCATCAAAAAAGCCCGGGGCTTTTGGGCTAGGCCCGGCCCGCTTTATTTACCTGTTTTGTTTAGACTTTAGATCATTACTCATTAGATGTTAAATGTTTACTTAACTAAACAAATGAAACGGTCCCACACTCCCACCACTCCCACAGAGGCAAGGCACAACACACTGAGAACAGCCGCAGGCGCACAACACGGCTCAACAGTCAACAAGAGAGACAACAACACAATTAGTCAATTACACAACTACACAAGTTGAAGTCAACAGTGAATGAGCAGCTTAATTTGGGCAACAGTGAACATATAACTTAATTTGGGCAACACAATTAGTCAACAACACAATTGTTTTTGTTTAGTAAGTAGTAACATATAACTTAATTTGGGCAACAGTGAATGAGCAGCTTAGGAATTGAGCAGCTTTAAATGTCTAGTAAATGTGAATTGTTCTTTTGCTTTTTTTAGTTTATTTATTTTTCAAACTAGAGTTTTTTGGCCCGATGGGCTTTGGTGGACTGGGCTGGGCTTGACTTTTTTTAAGCCCTAGGAAAATTGGGGCCGGCCCAGCCCGGCCCGATATTAAGTTTTGGCCCGGTGGGCTTGCACTGGGCCGCCCAGCAAAAATTGCCAGCTCTAATGATAGCTGATCATGTGAAGATCTTTATAACTTATTAAAGGGGATCTGGAGGCTGGAGTACGAACAGCCTGACATGGTGCTTCCTAACTAATGAATCCCAACTCGACATTCATGTGCAAAAGGGTACATGTAAGTTTGGATTCGAGTCAAGATCAGTATCTTTCCGGCAACAATAAAGCATAGACTTGGGGTTAGATCCATATGGAAAATGATAGGAATATAAACATTTTTGTACAAATTGAAAAAATTAGGTATAGCGAACTTGCCTCTTCTAAAATTGGACAAAACAATACTGATTGGCAACATGCATGTTGCTTCAAATGGTTGGGACGTCGAAATCCAGGGGTAACTATACGCGCGTAATATATGCACGCAGGAATAGTTAAATACTCCTTTCGTTTTATCTAAAGAGTTTACATTTAAAAAATTTAATTATTAAGGGATATATAAGTGTCATTTGAGTTGGTTATAATTACAAAAATAGAAAAATCTAATTATTAAGGGATATATAAGTGTCATTTGAGTTGGTCATAATTACAAAAATAATTAAGCACAACTAAGATGATTATAACACAAGTAAATGGTAAAGAGAAAAATTAAAACATTGTTTAAGCTTAATTTTTTGAAAGTTGACTCTTTAAGTGATACATCTCAAAACAATATAGTGGACTTTTTGCCTGGAACGGAGAGAATAATCTTTTGTTTATCTTATTTGATTCAAATTTAATTAAAAATATTTTGTATTTTTCGTTGAACGGCATAGTACACAAAGTACTTTAAGCATATTGCATTTTACGTATAAAACTCCGGTATAAACAAAATTTTGATATAATTTTTTTTTCAAAAGTATCCCTAGGCGGAAAGCCCAAGATTAATACACTGAATTGGGTCGAACCACAAGTTTGATTTATATTATTAATCTGATCAAATAAAATACTTGACATAAAATTATCAATTAAGTTTAAGAAACATTATTTGTTACTGCACATATTTTTTGAATATACACAATAAGAGTATATTTGCTTCAAATTATCAATTATTAAGTCTAGAAATATTATAGGGAAAACAAAAATTATCAATTACTGTATTAAGTCTAAGAAGGAAAACATTAACGGAGGAGCTAGTTTTGTTACATAAGGAGACCTACAAATTCTTTGAAATTACAGGGGATGAATAGCAATTCACCTAAAGAAAAAGGGGCACATATACCGAATAGATTAAAACAATTTGTACTCGACACTAAAACCCTAACCACCTGATAGGACAGAGACATCAACGGCGATGGCTTGCGGTGTAGCAACCTGCCAGTCCGGCTGCTACGGAGCCGACGTTGAGCCGTCACTGACCGAGAAGAAGGAACCTTCCGACGTCGTTTCATCAGTTATCGACACTAATCACAGCCAGAACAGCATATGTATAAAATGTAAGACCAACGAAGCCACCATCGCCAACGCCGGCGGCGGTAGTGGAGACGGTGGCATGTTTTGTGCCGATTGTTTCCGGAGCAACCTGTTTGGTAAGTTTAAGCTTGCGGTCACCTCCAACGCTATGATTTCCCCTACTGACAATGTCCTTGTAGCCTTCTCCGGTGGTCCTTCCTCCAGGTTTCTCTCTCCTCCTCCTTAGTGTTATACATTGAATTATTGCATAAAATTTGAAAATTTCTTCATTTGTAGCTTAGGCTCTGTTTATTTTGATGTGAAATGTTTCTTGGAAAATTGTTACTAATGTAGGAAAAGAGAGTAGTACCAAAGGAAAGCATTTTTGATCTTTTATTACAATTATTTGACGATCATCAATTTTCCGCTAAAAGGAAAAATAAATATTCTAATTCATTTTCATAATTTCTGGTAAATGTTTACCTTGAAATGGACGGGGCTGTAGAGTTGTTTTGGCAGATTGTGGATATATTTGTAAGATACTGGTGCTTGTGAACTATATCTGAATCCGACTTTGAATCAAATTTCTAAGAGTGTAGGTTGTTGAGGCACTTATTGTATTGTTTGCATGTAAGTTAATTGCTTTTGTTCATAGACAACAAAGACTAGCAAGTTAGGAATTTGCCTGAGATCTTTAAATAAAGCCCCATTTGAAAATATTTTGTACTTCCACTGATCCACTCAAAGATCCATGGTTGAAAATGAAATATTTTAAGGGCCACTTACTACCCTCCCAGAGTAAGCACTATAATAGAATCTTCTTGTATCTGGCTTATTTTATTTCCATATACTAGGAGTAAGTTAAAAGATCGTGGAAATTCCAGGTGCAACTTTTAATATGAGACACTGATTGGAACATCCCAAATTGGAAAGTAGGATGGAGGAAGTATACATTTAACCTAATTAATTATCCACATTGTTTGTTGATGAATGTTTAAGCTGGTAGATAGTATTTCAACCCATAGTTATCGAATATTGGTACATATAGTGTATTGCAATTCTATTTCCATGATATGTATTCGGATACGTTTTCTATATCGTCAGATACATTAGCATTTATAATAATATGTTAGTAAAAAAATTAAATATAATGGTAGAAGACACACACACACACACACACACTCACATATATATATATATATATATATATTTAATCAATAATATTACAAGACTTTCTAATTTGGCAATAGAAAGATGATTATCGATATTTTTTACATATTGTTTCTGGAGGTATTTGTTAAATAAAATATATTTAGATTATTAGTCATTATATTACTAAATTAGCCCACTTATTTGGTTTATCAATGGACTGAGCTTTTTGGTCATACAAATACGCTAACTGTGTTGTAAGATACACATACAAAAAGGATACACCCCTACCATACGTATCTTAAGAGACAATTCGTATGTATCGTATTGAACAATATGCATCGCATATCGTACAATGCAAATGACAATGTTTCAAACAACTCATGTAAGTCTGCCATATTTATCATTCTGTCTCTCTAATAAAGATATGCTCCTTAGGGTGGCTCTTCAGTTCGTTCATGAGATGCAACATAAAGCGCAGAAGAATTTTAATGCAAGTCCAGATAGATCTTTACCAGTATTTGGTGTTGGGGTTGCTTTTGTTGATGAAACTGCCTTCCATCCAGTCCCTTCTCATGCGTTCGATGAATCAATTGAAAACATGAAAGAGATTGTGTCGAATTTGGCTCCACCAAGAAAAGAATTGCATGTGGCTCCAATTGGAAGAATCTGTTCTTCAGAATCTAGAGATGGGAAAGACAGGTTGAAAGAGTTGCTTAGTTCTGTTAGTGATGCAACTGGAAAAGAAGATCTTTTGGCACATCTGCGTATGTTGTCCTTGCAGAAGGTTTGTCTATATCTTTTATTATATTTTTAGTTTGGGACAGTGGTTTGCTGGGCACTATTCATTTATACAGGGTGTTTCATGTATTATGCAGATTGCACTTGAAAATGGATACACCAAACTTGTGTTAGGTTCGTGCACATCAAGGATAGCTTGTCATGTCCTTGCAGCAACTGTTAAGGTTTGTCTCTGTTCTGGTGTGTGTGTTCATCTGTGTTGATTAGTGGCTCATTTTGAACTATTTTCTGCTTGAAATACAGAATATTCTTTTTGGTGGTTTGCGTGTATAACTACAAAACTGGATATGACAGTAAATGTCTTTTTTGAGTTAAAATATCTCAATTTATAAACTTTATTACCGAATAGACTTTGTATGCATTTTCATAATACATTACTTGCAGATCATATCTTTTCTCTAACCATTTAACACAATGCAAATTTCCTGTGTTTTCGCCAGCATACTCAATGGCATTGTAACTTATGTGATGTAATCGAGTCAGTGAAAAAATGGATTTTGCATGAAAAATCTGAAGTAATGGCGTATAGTGTCAAATCTCTGGAGTTAATCACACGGTATATTTACTGTAGGAATCCCGCAATGAATCGTATACCTCTTTCAATGATATCCGAATGCTTCCTTTTTGGACCGAGTGTTGAATAGTGAATTTGAGGCTTTATTTTGTACCTACCAGATTGAGTTGGAGTTTTAAGTGAGCAGCCTGAAAAATGTTCATGTTCATAGCACCAAAGATAAATCCCACCTAGAGCAATTGAATGAAATCATTATCAATCAATGACATGTATTATTTTCTATATCACAGGGCCAAGGGTACTCTTTAGCGGCTGATATACAGTATGTTGATGCAAGGTGGGAGATTCCAGTGGTGCTCCCCCTTCGAGATTGTCTCATGCAAGAGCTAAACACGCTTTGTAGCATCGATAGGTTTGTGAATCATTTAATTTTCTATAAAAGAGTCATCAAACTCTACGCCATAGTGGACTAATATTATTTTGGCAGGGCAGTTTAGAGACTGTGGAGGTTTTCAATGATCCTCGTGCTGGCATCAATGGCTTAATCTCATCCTTTGTGAAACTCTTGCAGGTAGAATGCAAATTATAGTAATTGGTATATTGTTCATGAGAAATATCATTTACTATGCTGTGTTGAGAAAGCAAAAAGTAGGAACAGTTATTTCTAGTGAGAAGGTCTTCTGCTGCTCGGTAATTTGGATTTGATTTCTAAAAAGTGGTTATTACATGATTTCTTGAGAAGCTGAAACATGTTAGGTTGAAAGATCATCATATTTTAGGAGTTAATATGCTTGTTAAATATATCATTCCTGCACTTGGATTTACATACTTTGACTAGGCAGTAAAACCTGATTAATCTGCAATGTCATGATGTAAATTTTCTCATAACAGGAAGAAAATCCTTCTCGAGAATGCACAATTGTTAGGACAGCAGGGAAGCTTACTCCCTTCCATTTTAACAGAATTCCAGAAGCTGACAACCATAATGTTCATCTGGCAACCCAGCGGCGTCAAAAGAAATTCAACATAAAGCCCAATGAATCTCTTCCCCCAGAGTCATTCTGTGCAATTTGCAGCAGTCCCCTTCTAAAATCTAAGTCTGCAGCTTCAATTTCTGAGAATGACCAAACAACCTCCGGAGTTTTCAGGGCTGCGTGTTGCTCTAGTTGTCAGTTTCAGATACTTCCCAAGGAAACTTTGTCCATGGAACAGTTCTATTCACTCTTACCGCAGCCAATTACTTCCCGAGGAAAGGATAGAATCTTTGGCAACCAAAGATGGCTAAGGTGAGACGGAATATAATCTACAGATTTGTTTGGTAGCTTTTTAATCTTGGCAATCTCTATTGTTCGTTTTTTATTCATTAAAATTATGATTCACTATTGTGCCTAATACCGGTCATGTTTATCTTATTCTGGAAAGTTAGTTGAAAGCTGTTTCATTATGTCCAAGTAAAAGAATTATTCTCAATTTCACGACTGTATGCTCTCAGGATAAAATTTGCAGCTCCTTTACTACCAAATATGCAGACTACCTCAAAATTTTGTTTGCATTGTGTTCTATGAAAATTCTGGTGGCCTTGGACTTGAGGTCGTTTAACATGTAGTTTCATGATTTTAATAAACCTTCTCAGGGAGCAAATACAAGATTGCTTGCTTTCGGATAATGAAGATGGAACTTGAGCCTACTTTGAAGAGGTTCTCCTTATGGATCATTTTTCAATCCCAGACAACTATCTGCTCTGAGCCACGATCAGACTACTCGATTAAAGGTAATAACTTGCAGCTTGAGCCAAGATAGATTACACAGAAGCAGCAAGGGCTAGCAGCAAAAATGTAAGATACGCGGAAAGAGAACTAGAATCATTTTCCATACATTTTCTTCATGAAAACCCAATTTATATTGTTCAAGAGGCTGCTGCCACTTCATATCAGCCCATAGGTCATACAGAGTTGAGGTGCTATTGATCTGATAGGTTAATTGATGTTGCAGTTCAATCTCCATTGCAGAAGTGGTGGGCTATTTAGACTTTTGTTTCTTTTCTCTGACCCCTGTTCCTGCCTCATTTGTTTCAATGAGAAGTTTAGGAGTTTTAAATATCAATGGCACAATTTTTGTTTTGCCCTCTAAGCGTGTTATTTTGATTGTATACAATTTGTTGTTTTAAGAAGCCTTGTTATCTATTGCCCCGAGTTTTTGTTTGTTATCCCTGTGCGTATTTCTGAGTAAAATTTGCTTGGATTCTACCAACGCAAATTGTGGGGCAACGATGATAACAAGAATTTCAGGAAGTACACGACCTGCACCCTAGTTCGTTTGGACAAACTTGATCTCCCCTCTTAACTTGTTTGACTAGAGGTGACTGGCTTAAGATCAACTCTTGAGATAAAAAAACAGAGGTGAATTGTGTGAAGCTTAATCAGCAAATTGAGCTTCAGCTTAACTATTTGAAATTGCTTGATAAGCTTAACTGCATCTAGAAGGCTTATCTTATGACCAAAACTACTTAAAAACGCAGGAACTTAGCCACTGAAGCCTTGAACAAAGCTTTACAAAGTCAAATTCATTTCATGCGAAATCGCGATCTCTTACAGGCGAGTATCAGAAAATCATCATGAATTTGACTGTGATTCGGATACTGAGGGAATTTATAGGCAAAAAAGATATCTACACCCCATTGCAGCAGTAGTTGATTTTTCTCTCCCTTTTTATGATAACTTTCACCAATAATCAGGGAATGAGAGAAAAGAATTTCTCCAACTGGTCTTCACCAACAAGTACACCAAATTTCTCGGTAAAAACAGCGTTGATCAAATCAGCTTCAACATTTTGCACCACATCTGCAGTGGAGATGTCCATATACTCGTTTAGATTGTGCACAGTTTCATCTGCAAGAGTGGCAACAGACAGGAAACAATCACAGACTAGAAAAGGGAATGGAAAACAAGCGAAACAAAAGTGGCTGCCTAAATAGAAAGTGGATCAACTAAACAAAGCCAAACAGTTGGCTACATTTACAGCAAAGAATTACCAATATGTTTGAACATGATATTTGCTTTACACCACATCTGAACACAATCATTTGATCTTGTGTAAAGAACATAACCTGTCTACGTATGATCAGATCTATCCACGACACGATTTAGAACTGTGTTTCTATTAACTTTGTACGAATGGAAACATTATTATCCGGTGCTAAGTTTTCAAATTTTCAATATACAAAATCTTATTATTTCCATTTGGAGCACATATGGAGAATAAGGGATTCATAACTTAATATTCCTTCCGTCCCAAGAAAATAGTCTCATTTCACAAGTCAAACTTTTTAAAATTGTAGTTTTACTTGCTTGTATCTTCTTTAAATTGCACTAAAATTAATTTTTTTTGAAACGAGTAATATTTTTAGAAAATGGGACTACTTTTTTGGGACAAATCAATGATAAAAGTGAAGCTATTTTTTTTTTTTTTTTGGGACGGAGGGAGTTTTAAAAAAGGATAAAATTATAGTGTAACTTTTTGAAGGTACAAACATGTAAACCTATAATCCTAAAAAGTTTGACTTGTCAAATGAGACTTTTTTGGGATGGAGGGAGTAATAAAAAATGAACACTATGAATAAGACTTGCAAAACATTAGTCTTTCGGGGCCCCACACAAACAAAATGAATTAGGTAAAAATGAAATAAAAAGGATGCCAAAGTGCAAGAGGCTCCCACAGTGGAATCTAGGAAGGGTTTAGTGTACTCAGTCGTAACCTTACAAGGCAAGGAGGCAGTTCAGATAGTTCGAACATATGACCTTGAGGGGTTACACTGGAGCAAACTTACCATTGCACCAATGCTCAGCACTAAAAATCAGGTATTAATTTACTAAACAAAGAAAAATGTACAGAAGTAAAAGACGTTCTAATTGAGAAAAACGATGAGATTAAAGGTGGAAGAGGTCAACTTTAAGATGAAAAAGGAAATAAGAAACTATTCCCTCTGTCCCAAGAAAATAATCCTACTTTCCATTTTGGTTTGACCCCCCAAATTAGTCCCATTTCTAGATTAAACCTATAAACTTCCAATATGTTTCTAACTTTCTTTCTTTATTCTCCAAAACATGATATTTCTCTTACATGTAATGTAAGAAAAGATGTCACTTTAGTGCAAATTAAAAGAAATATATAGAAATAAAAGTATAGTATTAAAAAGTTTGTCTTTTCAAATGAGACTATTTTTCGAGACGGTGGGAGTATGTGTAGTCTACCAAATCCTCAACTCAATATCTTCTGCCAAATTTCACCTTCTGATAAATACTAAATGGGGTCTTCACTACTTCACAGCTGATTTTTGAGGAATTAGGTGGGTGTTGAGTAATTGATCTAGAAAGAACCAGAATCATCCATCTAGAAGAAGAAACTAACATTTAACTAGTCACTATTTTATTTCCCTCCAAATGCAACACAAAAGGATCAAGAGAATCCAGAAATTCCAGCAACAAACTTTCCGAAGGAACCCATTGCTTAGGCTCTTCCATCACTTAAAACATGTAGTCATAATGATTCTAGAGCATTCAGGTTAGATCTTTTTTTTCTTGATCAACACTCAGGCTTGAAACCGAATGTAGCCAATCTTTTCCCCGAAGCTCTCCTACCGTATTCTCTCAGAGACAAGTTGTCTTCTTCTTCTTTTTTTTTTTTTCAATTACAAAAATGAATTTTATAAAAGGTTGGAAGAGAATGTGCATGAACCCCAGACAAGAATTCCACTGTACAAAAGAAAAGTGGAAAAAAGCAGCAGAAAAGAAACTAAAAGCTAATGGAGCACCCCATTTCAATCCCTTGCCAGATCCCAAATTGACAGTCAACTAAAAGCCCCCATCTCTGAAGACCATGTGGAAGCTAAAAACATGACCCTTTCCCTCATTTGAGGGCAATAAAGTGCCTGACCTTGAAACTTTCTAGCATTCTGCTCCGTCCATTGCAGACCGCAACAAGCACATCTCATCCTTACCCCCCCGAAACTTCTAAAATAAGGAAGAGCGCCTCATTTGAAGGACAACCCCAACGCTCCCCACTCCCCAAGAGTAGTACCCAACGACATGCACCAAACCTTCCAGCAATTGGACAGTTGATAAAGAGGTGTACACGGATCTCACTCTGAAACCTGTACATAACAGACATCCGGTGGAAATGCTTGATGACGCTTGTTGTCTTGGGCTCCAATCATTAGGATTCAGCCTATTAAGCACAAGGGACCATTCAGCAACCTTCAACATATGTGGAACCTTAAATTTCCAAATAAAGGAGGCAACGCAGGAAAACAGGAGCACGTAGGGCAAACCCTCTGATAGAAAAAAAATGGCATTTCCGTGTACTAGAGGTGAGAGATCCTGAAGTCATCCCTCATTCCCTCCCAACCAAAGGCCCTCAGTAAGACCCACTAACCTATCTAGAAGACAACCTACTCAAACCATAGGGTGAAAGGAAATGGAGATGGGGGGTCACCATGCAGTCCTGCTGCAAGCCTCTCGATGCCCTAAACCAAGATTTAGGCTCCAGTTACTAAAGACATCCGGAGACCAGGTATGGCCATGAAAACCCTTCTTATCCATCACCAAATCTAAAGAGCAACAATTAACCTTGCCATTAGTCTCATCAAATTTCAGTTGAAGGATTAGGCTTTTTCTTACCCGTAAGATTATAGTGGTTCACCACCTTGTTAGTAATGCAAGCAGTATCAAGTAGCCGCTGACCCTCATCAAATTCACTTGATGCCTTAGAGACCATATCTTGTAGCACCACACCAATCTCCTGAAAGCACCATTTTAATGACTTATAGACACTACTGACCAAGCTAATGGACCAAAGAAGAAACTCATCCTTTCCGTAATAGGAGTAATAAAAGTTGAGTTAATAGTCTAACAAATAACCACATTTGCACGAAACACTAAGAGAATTCACATCGACTCATCCTCAGCAACACACCACAACTTTCATAGGGAAAGTTCAACTAAAAATCGTTCTGCCCATGCGTCTTTATCCTAGAAAAATTAGGCACTGCCCTTTAAACCTCTGCCTCATAAGGTCTTTCTAACCAAAACACTCCTTTTGGCACTCAGAGGGCTCACTCTAACCCTCAATCTTAGGCTTGAGCACATCCCCCTCCTTATCTGAAGATTAACCAAAATGATTTCCACAAAATTTGCCTCGGTATCCCAAAGAACCACTCCAGAATCCAATTCTATCTCCTTGATGAAACTATGTTAGCTTCCTGACAGCCATTCCATGTAAAATCTTTGAATTGCAGTCCCTCTTGCTAAACCATTCAACTTAGCTTTCTAAGACAAACTCACATCTTCCATCAAAAGGATCTCCTTGAGATATCCCTCAGCAATGGTTGAAGTGAAACCTCTTATCTTCTCAGTAACAAAGGACATACCTTCACGTGTTTGATATTACAACTCCACTCAGCCTTTGTCCAATTACTTGGGTCAGCTACATGGATCGTTCTTTGCCACTCTATTCGGTCCAAAGCGAGATTATTGGTTAAACCACCCTCCCCCATATCCTTCTTAAATATTTCGGTCCCTGCTCGTTTTAGTCTTCCCCCTGCCTTTAGCATGGTTGTTGTCTTGTTGGTACATAAATAATCACCATTTTGAACAATTTTGCACTTAATGGTTTAGAATGTGTCTCTCCGAACAATCTTATGCAAAAAATTTCATGATATCTCCTATTTGGGTTACTTTTACTCTCTCATGAGCACGTCATTTCGAATTCTATCTTCTGTACTTTAACAATACATTCATCTGCACACGTGTTTCATATGAGGAAGCATAAAATCCTAATTTCTACAGCATTTACCTTCTGCAACTATGGCTTCATGTGAAGGTGGCGGATATGTCCAGTTTCCTTCAGAATCTTTCATGTGTCTTCTATCAGAGGCAAAAGAACGAAGGAATATTGGCGCATGCACAATCCTGAAAAACCTGAGATCATGAAAGCATGTTCTTTTTGTAAATATCATAAACATAAACACCTGCTATTGATATATTTCATTTATTGCACACAACCATTGAATCAGTTCACCATAGAGGCTACATAGTAGATCAAAAAGAGAGAGTATCCCAACAAATGAATTTCAAAAAGAAAAGAAAAGTTAATGAATTGCAGTAAAAAGATTAGCGAGTTAGTAACGTATGAACCTTTGATGTTGGGCCGACTTTTTTCTATATAAGAAACTTCAGAATTCACGTCTTTTTTTTTTTTTTTTCTGATGGAGGGTGTTGGGGAAAAAGAAATAGTGGTACCATTTTCTTCTTAAGAGATAAATATAGAACTACAGAACATGGTACTCTTTGTAATCGTCGAAAATAACCGAAAGGCCATTATGTGCAACAACAATCACACAGAGAGGCATCTGTGTAAGTGAGCACTTTTTATGTGAGTTTATGCAAAGAAAAATAGCATATAGCTGGGTAAGCACTGTACCTATATATCCATTTAAAAGGCGTACGCCCCGAAATCATATAATAGAAGAGCAACAATTACCTCTGAAATTCAGAAAAAAGCTGGAAAGACGGTCGGATACTTTCTGAGACATAAGAGGCTAGAGGAGATGGAAATGGAAGACTTGAATCCAAATCCCATACTAGATCCGAAGAATTGTCTCCTTTTCTTCTCTGTAAAGGTTATTGCTTTTCAAAACTTCATAACAGCATATGGTTCCATATAACCATTGATGAAGAAAATTAAACTTGGAGACCAAATCCGCTCCAAATTCAGCAGTAAGATATCAGTTTACCTGAATGCAAATTACATGATAATCCCATAGAACAATCCCATCAGCTCTGTGGCTAGCTTTCTGATACCACAGTGGAATCTGAAAGATGGAAACCGAAAACAATTGGTCTCATTGTCAAGCTATTCCTGTTCACCCAATTACACTTAGTAATGTAAAAAAAATAATAGCTTAAGCATTTCTTTTCACAACAGGAATCTTTCTAAGTCATGAAAAACCATTATGTTTTTATAGTAAAAATGCATTGTAACACAATCAGTTATTAAGGTGAAGGGCTGGCAGTCCACATCAAATTTTAACTGCCATTCTTCTTCTGTCTGACATAATTCTTTAAGAAGGGCTTCAACTACGACAAAAAGAGGCTTCTGATGAGACGCAAGATTGTGACTTGAGATTGGAGTTCAAAATTTATATGGTGAAGGATATGCGATGATCAAAAATTGCGATAGTGGGGAATGCAGGCTATAGGGACGGGGACCTGAGTGCTTCCTGATATATATTTTTTTTCTTTCCTTTTTCTTTGTTTCTAGTTGGCAGCAGTGGAAAGATGGACATGATGAGAATACGATGACAATGGAACGACCGCCTGGTGATATAGGCAAGACAAAAGATATCAAACAAGAATGAATGAATTGAATGTTGCTTTGATATCACAATGATGGAATCCAACACTAGAAGTCAAACGGCTAGAGTGGAATTGACTATACGCAACCAGGGAATCCCCAAAAATTCAACTATTACAGCCTGGTGTATTGATGATGATTACATCCTTTAACGATCTTACCATGCTAACCCTACTTTTACTAAGTCCCCTTAAATACAAAGTAGCAAAACTACATCTAATACATCGATCATAAACAAATCAATCATAATTGTCCAACATTTTTCTTCTAACGTACTCTACGCTTATTAGAAAATGCTAGGGTTACCACTTTCCTTAGGTGGAGAGGCTCCGCATGGGAAGGCATTGAGAGTATTTCATAAAAGAGAAATAACTTCATCCATCTTCAGGAGTTATTGACCATACGAATTATGTGTCTACTTATTTTTCTAACATTACATGTTAAGGAACTTGCAAAAACCATTTCATTGGGATCTTAAAGGGGTTAAGACTTAGAATTACATGAATTCATAACAACATGATAAAGCCCTCAAGTAAGGTACTTCCATGTATTTTAAATTCGGTAAATTGCAGAACTTGCATAATGAAAATATTTGCAGCTCACGTCCCAGACTAGCCTCACATACAACGCTGGTAAATTTGTATAATCTAACAGTGTTATCCACCAAGTTCAAGGCAGTGGTTAATATTTATTTTGCTGGGCATCCGTTGCCAAACTCAGACCTGCGTAAGTAGGGAGATCTCGATATGATTAGGCATATCAAGAGTATTCCAACTCACAGGGATGTCAAATTGAATTAATCCTTAAAGCAAAAAAGCTTTTCATGGAAAGTTGGAAACTCTAATGAAAGTTTGGCTTCAAGAATGTTCATGTCAGTAGCAGTTAATGATTTCATCTAAATAATCAACTGTAAAGAGGATCATTAAAGGCATCATGCAACTCAACTCAGCCTTTGCCCCAATTACTTGGGTGAGCTACGTGACTCCCAGTACGCCACTCAAATTGGTCCAACGCAAGCATATTAGAGAAGGCACAGTCACAAATATTATTCTTCATTATTGCTATCTATGTAGTTAAGGTTTCCCCCCCATGTAATCTGGTTGTTGATACTAATGAAGGCAACAATTACAATTAATACATCACTTATTGATTCTACAAGTGTTAGGTGCAAGCATGTTTGCATTTCTTTACAAATTTTCCAGAATGGTGATAACTAGGAATTTTCTTCGTTCCTTAAAGACTACTTGTATGATATTGATATTTGTCCATGTCTAACATGTCAAGCACGAGGAAGCAACAGATGGTCTTCGCCTCTGTGCTGGTGCCGAGTCCAAAAGCCTTCTCTTATAGTAACATTGCCATGTAGATTTTCTATAGTAATACCCCCTCGGCCCAAAAAGATAATCTCACTAACCTCTATGGTATGTCCCAAAAATAGTCCCATTTAAAAAAAAAAAAGAGAGGATATATTTATAGTGCAATTCAAAGAAGGTACAAACAAGTAAAGCTACAATCTTAAAAAGTTTGACTTGTCAAATGAGACTATTTTTTGGGACGGAGGGAGTATAAATAGCTGAAAAGTGAGCATTTGACATGATACATGTATTTTACAAGTCTTCATAAACTACTTAGAAGACAATCTAAGCAATTAGTGTTGCACATGCCTGCTTCTTCTCATTGGAAATGAAAACAACAAATAGATCAGACCCTTCTGCATCTGCTATTCCATTCGTGCATAGGTTCTTGCAAAGCAAATATACGTTCTCCTCACTACACCAAAGTCACTAACCAAATAAGCTCAAATACACAGCGGACAAGTGCATAATCAATCAATCAAATTCTGAGCAGAAATAACTATATTGTTATTTATTAGAATAGTACATTAAAATTAAGTAGGTACAAAGCCATACAGACAAAGAGTGAACGGTATAGCAGAAAATAAAGAGAACTACCCCCCTGGAGAGCAAATAAAAGCCAACAAGACACCTGAAAAACTCTAAAAGGTCTCCCCAACCCAAAAAAGAAAATTAAAAATAAAAAGTCAACTGCAAATAATTCAAAAAAGCAAGAACAGCATCCAAATCTGAGCTGCCAGTACAAGTAAACTATGAACAAATAGTGAGTAAAATAAATGGATAAACAAATAGTAAAAGTTTTTCTTGAGCTCCAGCAAAGATCTGTCACCTCCCTTGAGATGCCATTGTCCCTCTCCATTCTCCAACCTTATCAACCAGCATAAACCGAATGGTGCTCAGCTCCAACAATCTCAGAAGCCATCCCTATGGAACTAGTTGCCCAGCTCTTTACAGAATTACAGTTACCCAAGTTATAATTTATTTTGAATTCTCTAATCTCTCAAGATCTACCAAGTACCGACACCACCCAATGCCAAAGAGTCTTCATTAAACACCAAGTTTATCTGAGGCAAGTTCTAATTTTTTTTTTTCTCTAATCACTCAAGATGCACCAAGTATTGACATCACCCTATGTCAAAGATTCTTCATCAAACAAATGTTTATCTTGTGGATCGACGAAGTTCATTCCTTCTTTTGACCTATTCAAGAAAAGTGCTTAGAATGGTTGATTCATTGCCAGAGGTGGCTTAGAAGAGCCAAGAATTCATTATCTAATGGATTCTTCCATTCGAACACTCTCTCTTAGAGGAATAAGTATTTATCAAATCTGGCCCTATTAAACGGAACATTATTGGATCAAATGCAAAAGACATTGATGAGAAAAAGATGGATTTTCCCAGATGACATGAATTTCTTTTGCATTCTTCATCCTAGAGAAACCCCGAAAATAGTCAACTTTGGTTGGCCGTAAGCGCACGCTTAATTGAAGGTGTTGGCTTATCTCAGGCGAGGCGCCATAGTTGAGACTTGGATCTAGGTGTGTACCTAAACCCACTTTTAACAGCTATGCCTCCATGGATGCCTTCCCCCCTTCCTCTCCTCCTATCATTCCCACACTTGCACTCTGACTCAGGCAAAGCCACGTAGAGCACAAGATGGCACTTGCCACCTTTTAATTTTGAGAAATTTACTATTTACAATGATGTCTTGCAAGTTCATAGGCCTTGCATACAGATTTTCTTGGACCGGTGGTGTGTTATGCGTAAACATTCCTCCGGATCTCATGATCACTTGTTCCTTCACTGTGGATTTGGGGAGGGGGGGGCGGGGAAAGGGAGTTTTCTCTGGAATTGTTTGTTTGACATGGCCAAACAAGCTTGGTGTGTAGATTTAATTTCTTCGTTTCTCCATATGCATGTTAGAGGTTTATGGAGGGACAACGATAATAGTCTGCTATGGCTTTGTGGGGTGTTTGCTCTTATACGGTGCATTTGGACCAAAAGAAACTCCATATACTATCAAGGTTATCATGAATCACAGGAGCTCTCTTGGCATTCGGTTGGAGGTGCCTTTTAATGAGTTTCCATTCTTGAGTTATAGCGGGATTATAATGCTTCGTTGTCATCATTGTTTTTCCATTTCTAGCTCTAGGTCTTTGTATTCTTGTTTCAGTCTTATCGTCTGTCTCTTGTACCCCTTTCTACTTTAATCTTACCTAATCGTCTTTCCTCACCCCCAAAAAAAAAAGGCAAATTGCGAAGCAAGTCCTGCTACCGTTTGGATAATGTAATTTTGGGTGGGACCATTGATGTTGTAACAATTATCATCTCAAGGATCTAATGTAAACAAATGCTAAAACTAACCAACAAATGAAAAAAAACAAAAGCAAATAAGCCAAAGAGTATAAATGCTACGCACGAAGCAAGTCCTGCTACCGTTTGGATAATGTAATTTTGGGTGGGACCATTGATGTTGTAACAATTATCATCCTCTCAAGGATCTAATGTAAGCAAATGCTAAAACTAACCAACAAATGAAAAAAAACAAAAGCAAATAAGCCAAAGAGTATAAATGCTATGCACTCCCTCTGCCCAAAAAATAGTCCTACTTTGACTTTATTTGGTCAACATGATAAAACTTTGACTAAAGATTTATTAAGATTTACTTGTCCTTAGGAAATTGTACAAGTTTATATTGGTAGTATTCTTAATTTGTTTCAGTAACTGAAATTTTATAACATAAAACATAATAAATAAATATATGTTAATTACTAATTTGATATTGTTATAGCTTATATTGAGCTACTTTTGTGGGACGGAGAGAGTACTATTTTATCCTTATCTTTATTTTCAGCAGTTCCATGACCAGTAACTTGCATTACTAAACCTACCACACAAAACCCAGAAAAAAATAATCCCTCCGTTCCATGCAAAGAGATACCTCTTCGACTATTACTGGTCCAAGTTGATTAAACTTTGACAATAGATATATACAGTCCGTTCTCCTTGCACAATTTAGTGACTAGATTTATGGTTCTTGATTTTCTTTCTCTTTAATCCCACCAGTTTTCATTCATTCTATTTCTCTCTCTTACTTTTTCTTCGATCATTACAAACAAAAACCCAAAATCCCAACAAAAAAAGTCACTAAATCACAATGTCAAGCACACCCATATAAATTTTACTTGCCATAAGAATGGCAATTCATATTATCATTATTTTATTGTAAGAGTAGTTTTTTAAAAGAGAATCGCTATTCACACCCCCCAAATTACTAAGTACACCCCCTTCGATTATTACAAAAATGCCATTATAAAACTTGACCTATTTGCCCTTATTCGATTATTACAAAAATATCATTAAAATATTCGGTCAGTACTAACCGAACAACTCTAAAGGTGTTCGGTGAGCGATTGCCGAACACCCCTAAAGTTTTGTCTCCCAAAACATGCCACCTCTTCTTCTCTCAAACATATGAGCATCAAAAAGTTCAATTTCCACCATTTTCTCTCTCCTCTTTCTACCCTTCTCCGACTCTAGCTGCTGCTCAAGCCGGTTCAACCTCCACGCATCTTCCTTCTTCAGTTTTGCCGGATTAAGCTTAAAAACTGCGTGAATTGGGGATTTTGGGGGTTAGAGAGAGAGGAGAAAGGGAGGTTTGGGAGGAATTGAAGTGAAAGAAATGGGCATGGTTGTGTCTAGGAGAGAGGCAAATTGTTTGAGGAGAGGGGAAGGAGCTGATTTTCATTGTGGGGTAAAATGAGAAATTGAGGGGGTGTACTTAGTATTTAGGAATTTACTTAGAAAATGGGTGCACTTAGTAAAAAGTAAAAGGGAGAGTGTGAATAACAATTTTCTTTTTAAAAATTAAAAATGCATTACCTACAACATAATAGATGTATGATTTGAGATATACACATGTTTGTCTCTTAAAAAAGAAGTGTTTGAGCGGAACAGAGGGAGTAAATAAATAAACAAAAGTGGAGGATTAAAATTTGAGGAAAGACAAAAGAGTAATGCTAGGGCCACTCAAAATATACTCAAATTTTGACACTCAATGGTGTGACATGAGTTGAAATCTAATTAATCATGGTTATAATTTGGGTTAGTGGGTAAAAAAATAGGGTTAACTAGGGCCACAACCCATGCCACATAATTGATTATCAAAATTTGAGTACACTTTGAATGACCTAACATTACTCAAGACAAAATGTGAAAAACCAAATTAATCAGGGATCTAGGCATTTGAACTACAAGGGCAATCTGCAAATGTTACAATATTTTTACTCACACATTCAATCTGTGTGTGTGTGTGTCAGAGGATCTTGAGTTGTAAATAAGGAAAGAGTACATGGGAAAAATTGCAGGTAGAAAAGAGGATTTTAGAGAGAGAAAGAGTACCAGTAAAAAGGAGTGTGATGAAATTGAGAAACGTCGGCAGGAGCCGTTGCTGATAAATTCAAATTTGAAGAAGTCGTCGTCGTCGTCGTCGTCATCTTTCAATAGATGGATGTAGCCGGACACGCCTCCTTGCTCCGGAAAATCAACGAGACGATGATGTTTATAACTTGGTGGACTTTCTTGACAAGGCTCCTGTCCCCACCTTTTTAAAATGGACACAAATCCCATTTAGTAAAGGGAATTGCTATTCTAACCCCCATATTTGCTGAGTTTACCCCCTTTGTAATATTACAAAAATTGTCACAATATAAAAAGACTCTTTTATCCTTAAAAATTTTAAGAACCTAAGATGTACGCCTAGATGTTCACGCCCTAAGGTATGTGAAAAAATTTTACACTACGTGAATACTTGATTAACAATCGAGATCGGTGAAATGATAGGGACATGACCTGAGATGGAGGAAATGATGTTAGATCTTTTTGATTGGTTTGAAATTAGCCTTGGTTTCGATTTTTGATTGGATTAAATTCATTGTTTGATTGTCATTGTTTATTGTTTTCTGTTTCGATTTTTGATTGGATTAAATTCATTGTTTGGTAATTAGATTTTGATTTCATCTTTTAATAGTGCAAAAAAAAAGAAGAAGAAGAAGAAGAAGAAGAAGAAGAAGAAGAAGAAGAAGAAGAAGAAGAAGAAGCAAAAAAAGAAGAAGAATTGAGAGTTTAATGTTAAAGGGTAAAATAGGAAAAAAATGGGGTATACTTAGTAATATAGGAGGTATAATATTTGAAGGGTAGACTTAGCAAATGGGTAGACTATAATTTTGGGGTAGGAATAGCACTACCCTTTAGTAAATTTGCGTGTAATATGCATATAATATATGTATGTACAAATAATTTTAAAAAAATCTTTTGTTTGTCGTATTTAATCAAATTTAATTAAAAATATTTGTACTATTGAGTTGAATTGTATAATACACATATAAAATTTTAAATATATTATATTTTACGTATAAAACTCAGTATATATAAAATTTTAATATAATTTTATTATTTAATTTATTTGGCTTAAATTATTAATATTTTTTAATTGATCAAATAAGATATTTAAAATAAAAATATTGATTATGAAGTTTAAAAAATATTATTTGTTATTACTCATTCTTTTTAAATTATACACATAAGAGTATATATATATATATATATATATATATATATATATATATGCTTAATTATATTTTCGTTTGGCTATTAACTATAGTTAGTTTGTGATAAATAGGTAATAATATGAAAATAATAGCTTTGAAAGTGAATAAATGTGAAAATATTAAGATATATAAACTTAAAAATGATAAAAATATAAAGAAATTCATACAAAATTTGACGTATTTTTAGTCCCATACATTTTAATCATATTTGTATTATATTCGTACAAATCTATAAAGTTTTTTCTCATTTACGTATTATTAAGCCGAACTTTTCGCTCGTACATTTGAAAAAAAATCGTATTAAACTTGTATGTTTCTTTGAACGCATTATGCCCGTCCTATATTTTACTAACTATGACACAAACTACAAACTGAAAAATTGATCATAACTTTTTAAAGCACATACATGTGGCGCAAGGAGATCACTCTATCTCCTTGTGCCACATGTGTGGGCTTTAAAAATTATGATAAAATTTTCACTATGTGTATCATTGTCTTTCAAAATAGTTGTCCCTACTCCCTACTTTATACCCACACCCGAATTAAAAAAATAAAATAATTATACTTAAAGTTTCGTTTGTCGCAGTTGGTGGTTGACTTACGACTAATGATTGAAATACAAAATAAAATAATTACCCTTACAGTCTTGTTTGTCCCCCATCGTTCTGTCTCATTTTTAAAAAGTTGCACCAAAGGTGTCCGAACATTTTTAAAATGTTCCATCAAAGTCAACCGAGGTGGAACATTTTTTAAATGTTCCTTCACTCTTGACCCAACATTTTAAAAATGTTCTATCACCTTTGATGGAACAACATGGAACTCTAGTTTTGGTATTTTGATGTGTTATTGTTACTGTTAACATGATTCAAACACGCTATCTACTGAGCTTAGTGTTGTTGGTCCTCCTAATAATTCGTTACTGTTGAAGAAATAATTGTTACGGATTTCACGAATGTGTTCACGACGCATTCATACTTTTTATCTCGCGAACAGTTGATTGATTGGGTGCATGCTAGGGGAAATGAGCATGGCATTCTAACAATAGTTAGGAGGTCAAACAGTGGTTCGGGGAAGAAAAAACCTAGGTTATTATTGGCTTATACATGATGAGAAATACTGTGAATTCAAGAAAGTTGGGACATCATCACGAGCAAATCATCAAGAGGAAAATGTCGATAAAGGTGATGTGAGTAAAGGAAAAAGCAGGAGAGAAACCGGATCGAAGAAGATTGGTTGTCTATTTCGTTTGAGGGGTAGACAAGTGTTAGATGGGGAATGAGAATTGGTTGTTCAGTATGATGTCCACAATCATCCAACTGCAGGGTACTTTAAGGGCCACTCATTTACTGGTCGATTATCAAGGGCTGAGGAGGAGTATGTTATTGATGTGTCACTTGGTAATGGTAAGTAAACCCAAGGACATTTTGTTTGGTTTAAGAGGGAAATTTGCACAAAATAGGTCCACAATAAGGACTATCTATAATGCTCGTACGAAGAATATAGTTATTAAGCGTGATGGTCGATCGCAAATGTAACAACTTATGTGGAAATTGAAGGAGCATGGATATGTCCATCATGATCGGCGCTGCGAGAAGACTGACACTTTGTAGGATTTGTTCTTCGCTCACCCATTGAGCATTGAGTTGTTGCGTGCCTTTCCGAAGTCATATTTATGGATTGTACGTGTACAAGTTACATTTGTTGGAGAATGTTGGTGTAACGTCTACACAGATGACATTTTTTATTGTAACCACTTATTTAGAGTTCGAGCGGGAAGACAACTATACGTGGGCGTGCACATGCTTGAAATCATTGGTAGACCAATCCTCCCTACCTAACGTGATCATTACTGATAGAGAAATAGCTTTAATGAATGCACTTGAGATAGTGTTTCCTACCTCGAGACATTTTCTTTGTCGGTGGCATATTAATAGGAATATTTTGGCAAACATCAAGAAAATTATGAAAACGAAAGAGAAGTAGGATTCATTTAATATGCATTGGAATATGTTGGTGATCGCTAATACTGAGTCATCGTTTAATAACTCGCTTAGTAGACTGCAGTCAGAATTCAAAGAATTTCCAGATGCCATCAAATAGGTCATGGAACAATGGGTTGTGCCGTACACCCAACTCACAACTTTATTATCATTTCAATCACGTTATTTATGTTATATAACTACCTCTCTCTCTCTCTCTCTCTATATATATATATATATATATATATATTTCATTTGTATGTATTATTGCGTGAGGGTCACCCATTACCACCAGTGTCTATTCATTGGGATTCGTGTTGCCATGAATGTGCATCAGGGTGGAAATATTTATATCATCCTCAACTTGATTTGTACTCTAAAAGTGTAGGAAATAGTCTTGTTGGTCATAATACTGACTACTGAGACTATAAATGTGGAATAGAAGGGTTGTAATTTCAATTTGTATTGCGACAGTGCTGTATTACCAATTTGAAGTAATGTTAGTTGTTTTATATTGTTGATTTGTTTGTTAATGTCATATATCCAGTTTCGTGTGTATGAACGTATTGATCAAGTTTAGGTTGAAGTTGAAAAAAATTACTCTCTCCGTTCCAGGCAAAGAGTCCACTATATTATTTTGGGATGTTTCACTTAAAGAGTCCACCTTAAAAAACTTATGCTTACAATTTTCATAATCTTTCATCTTTATCTTCCACTTGTGTTGTAATCATCTTGGTTGTGTTTAAGTATTTTTGTAATTATAACCATTTCCAATGACACTAATATATCCTTTGATAATTAGAATTTTCAAACGTAGACTCTTTGGGTGGAATGGAGAGAGTATTATACTGTTCCACCAAGGGAGGTTGGTGGAACAACATAGAAGTGTGGTAATCTTTTCTTTTTTTTTTCAACATCAACATAAGTAATAAGTAAAGTAATAATGTCATGCATTATGGATAAGTAAAGTAATAATGTCATACATCACTGATAAGTACTAATGTCATACATCACAGATAATGTCAAACATCACTCATAAGTACTAATGTCATACATCACGAATAAGGAATAATGTCATACATCATGGATAATTGAAATCAAAATACATCAACTTGCTCTTCTATGAGGAGGCCGAACATGATATGGCCCCGCTTCTTCTGTGGCATCAGTAGGCGGTCCCGCCTCATCTGGACCTCTGAGTGCTGCATATGCTCCTTGGACCGCTGACTCGAGCTAGTCGTAGGAGATAGTTTGGTCTCCCGTTATCCATCGTTGGGCCGTCGGTTCCAACAAATTGCGTGCTGACTTGACCATCTCCCATGGGTTTGGTACACGTGCATCCGCAGTGGTGCTAGTGTAGGTGGAACGATGCTCCAGGTTGTGAACAATTGGATGTGATCGAAATCGGTACGATTCCAAATAGTCAGTTGCACACTCCTAGGAAGGCTGGGCAAGTCTACCAAGACGTTGGTCGGATAAGATGTGACTATCCCAAATTCTGAAGTATCGACCAAGTGTCCCAAAAACCTTCTTACTTTTCTTGTCATATCTCTTGTTAATACCAGGAGCAATAGGCGTGCTCGGAATCGTCTGAACATATCTAAACTGCCTAATGACTCGATCAGGATGGTATGGTTCAATAACATCGACCACCTCTAGGCATCCGTGATATAACGATATGTAATGAAACGAGAAATGTTGCCGCACTATATTTGAATACGGAAGCCAAACAACCTATAAAATTTTAGGAAACAAAATTAATAAAAAAATTGTGGTTATTTGCTAACGAGCAGTAATAAATAAAAACACATAAATACTCACCTTAGTAGGTGACAGGCATCAAGAACCTCCCGCACAACCTGTAATCTAGTCAAGGACACTCCAACACTGCCCTTTGGATCCAACCTCCTTGCAAGTGGAGTTCCTTTCCTTATAGTTCACGTTATATGGATGCCTAAATATTGGGAATCATTCATAGATCCATGCCTACATTTAAAAAAGAACAAACCATTTCTAAATTTAACTATCAATATAGAAATCTAACTAAAACAAACTATTTTTTAAACGAAAATTTTAGTTTATTACCTCCAGTAACGTGTTGTATCCGGCAATCTACTTATAAGTCGCTTTAGAAGCTTTTCCTAGTTGTTCATATAGATAGGTAAGCGTGGTAGCTCCCAATGCATAGGAATGCACGTCATTAAGATCATTTAGGAACTCCATGTAAGTTGTGCTAACCCAAGTTCCGCTCTTATCAGTAAAAATTATGCTACCCAACATGTACAACAAATAAGCGCGAACTGAAATGGCACGCCTAACCGGATCATCAGAGGTACTATCTGGAGCAAACCGGCTGCGTAGACCTTCTAGCCTCATAGAGGGACCCCCTGACGCCGTGCATTCCTGCAACTGCCTCGGCATGAGACACTTTGAAATACTCACAAAAATCATGGACATAATCTCTAGTAACAGGCCGTCTCAATAACAGTAGTTTGGCGAAAATTGGAAGACCGTTAATACAAAACACATCATCTAATGTGATAGTCATTTCTCTGAAGAGCAAGTGGAAGCTATTGGTTTCTGGGTGCCACCATTCCATAAAGGCACTCACCAATACTTTATCGTTCTCATTGTATGATACTTGCCTTAAATACGAGAGGTTGGAGGCTTTGACTAAATTCTTCCATTCTTTAGAAGCATTATCTCCTAGAACATGCCACTAACGGAGTTTCATTGTCTATTGTTAACTTTCAGCACTACCTGCTCTTTCCTATCCCATATATATGCTGCTACGTGGTTTTTGAGCGTACATAGTGAGAATGGATCATATGGACCCTAGGAAATGGGGTAAATCTCTCTTCTTCTTTTTCCTCCTCCTCATCAACTGAAACATAGCTCCCTTCTTTTTCAAAATCATAATCATCATCATCACCACCAAGCATTTGTTGCCTAGGTTGTTCCGCTAAATGTTCATGCTGTTGTTCCTCTTCTTGTTGCACTGGTTCTTGTGCGTGCTTCTCTTCACGGGCTAAATTTCTTGCTTTTCTATTCGACGCAGTAGGTCTTCTTCTCCTCTTGTACATGACAAAATTCACTAAATAAGCATGTTAGGTCGTAGTCTTTTGAATAAAAAAAAATGAAACAGAACATTTCAGATTCTGTTCGGCCAAGGGTGATAGAACAACACATAGATGTTCGATTAGGCTTGGTGGAACAACATCATGTTGTTCGGCCAGGCTTGGTGGAACAAAACTATGTTGCTCGGCCAGGCTTGGTGGAACAACTCTGTGTTGTTCTACTAACCAAAGCCGAACAACTCCAATGTAATTCCTCTCACTACTAGAAAAATGCACATTAGCCCTAATTGTAGACACCCAGAATTGGTACCCATATTTTATCTTGTCCAATATATATTTAATTATTTACAAAATGGACTAACGCTAATTTTATGACAATTACAGGTATCCAGAATGCCTGCACAAATAACAACAGACTAAAGACATGATAAAAGTACCTCCGAGAACTAACGTCAAGTCAAAAGTCAAAAGAAGGACAAAAGTGTCAATGCTTGAAGTCCAGGGGCCAAAGTGTAAAAATCTAAAAATAGGGGAAATCACCTATGGTGCGTGCGCCGCGCACCAAAGGAACTCTTCAACAAAAACGGCAGTAGGCAATTCCTAGGCAATTGCTCAACCCAAAATATCTCAATCCAAACTTGGCAACCAAGTTGTAAGACTTGGGGATGAGAGTAACAAGTTACTCTCATATATATACCCTTCCCAACCTTGAGAAAGATCTCTTCTTTTTTCCCAGGCAATTTACACACATACACAATACACACAGTACACACTCTTCTCTCTGTATTCCTTGAACACACACACACACATAAATCAAAACACACACAATCAAACACAAAAACGTAAGTCTCCTTTTCCTAGCATCGGTAGTAGTGGGAGCAAAATACAACGACCTAGAACGTGGCCCGAATCTCTGTAAAACGACAGAAGGTAATAACCTTCGGTTCGTTAGTTTTTAGCTGATTTATATATGTAATCGATTGAATTGGTTCTCGAAACATGTAAATAAACATGCTTGGATGTGTTTAGTATGTAAATATATGTGATTCCAGTATAAAAACCAAGTTTAAATTCATTTTGATCAATTCAAATTATTTGGTGGTCATCCCATTTTTTATATTCTTGAACTGTTTTAATCATTTTAATCCATGATTTAAGCTGTGAATTCGTATAAATTCAATCCCATGTTGTTAGTATAACTCAATACTACACTTGTGTATAAATTTTCCAAACAAAACAACAATTTTTGAGTTCCAATTCTCCCTCCAAAGCTGCTTTCTACAAAACAGAGTACTGGAGAAGCCTCTCCTGTGCGCTGCGCACAAAAGAAGGACTCCAATTGTGCGCTGCGCATACTAGGAGATTTCACTTTGATGCCCAGGATGTCCTATTTATACTTAGAATCTTCATCTTTCGTTCTTTATACTTCAGGTCCCTCGTTAATTTTATTTAATCTTTATGCCTTGAAGTTTTTCGTTTTGTCTTTCAACCTTGGAATTATCTTCTTTCATATTTTGCACCCTGTAATTGTATAAAAATTATGTTATTGCCCAATTTCATTTTCTTTGTTTTGTTTCTTTTCATTGAATATCTATATATTTATAAATATGTAAAAACACAAAATAAATATTTTTGTATAAAATTCCTTTTATGTCATTTCCGTTAAATAAATTTGTACTTATTTATTTATTTATTTTCTTTTTTTTGTACTTATTTATTTATTTATTTTTCTTTTTACTATAAATGAAATATGTGTATATTTTATAACATAAATGGAGATATAAATCTCGGTGATCCATTTTATAATATAATAAACCCGTAACATTTAGATTCGAGCATGCAATCATAAGAGACCGAAAGGGTGAATTTGGTGCCTAACACCTTCCCGATTCGTAACTTAGCCCCCGAACCCACAATCTCAGTTTTTCCCTCGATTTCTTTATAAACGGGGTGGCGACTCCGTTTTTAATATAAATGTGTTTTACACATTTATTACATAGTTTTGAGTCCAGAATGAGACCCGGGTGTATTCAACGCACACATCCATATATTTGAAAACCGCTCGTTTTCCATTAACGAGGCTGGAAGGATCGGATCGGGGTTCTCACAGTGGCGACTCTGCCGGGGACGATCAAACCAATTCATAACCATTTTGAGTGAGTGAAAAACTAACTAAATATCTACGATAGATGTTTTAACAACAGATATAAACGATCAAACCAATTCATAGCCATTCCGAGTGAGTGAAAAACTAACTATATGTCTACGATAGATGTTTTAACAACAGATATAAACGATCAAACCAATTCATAACGATGCACCATGCACCACACTAGCTAGTTAAAACCAGATAGATGTTTGATACTATTCATCAGTTCTGAAACTAGCTCAGCTCCTGTACGTTACTGTCCATCCATTCATCATCATCATCATCGAATAGATGATGATGCACCACACTCGTTAAATGCACAGTTATTTGGTAAGGACTTGGGCGAGCCTTCCAATGACTCATCTTCAACTTCATGGTGCAGCACCCATATCTTCCATTCATCATCATCGTAGTATATAAGCAGCCGTCGGCTATACTCATTTATAAACCAAACTTTCCTAGGCTCGCTCTTGCTGTCGTCAATTGGCTCGAATTCTTTGAAAACATACAGTGTCTTTGTACCAGGAAGTACGCGGTGGTGATAAACTCTGGTGAAGTCATCAATTGCCTCCCATCGTCCTTTAGTGATTTGGTCGGTTGCCGGCCACTCCCATGGAGTAACGAAAAGGTAAAGTTTTGTTGAGCCATTTGAATTATACTCATCTGAACATATCAAAAATAAAATAAAATAATACATTTATAAAAAATTCAATAGAAGTTCAGTGCATCCTCGAAAATTAACATTTTAAGACTTGGCTTAATTAGTTTCTTCAAAAAGAAAACAAATATATATGTATCATGCGTGTACAACATTTACACTTTTCTTCTTGTTATTATATATCTTTCTCTGTTTGAGTCCTCGAATGCTGTACAAGTAAACTTGAAGCTCTTGTTCAAGCCCAAGAAGAATGAAGCACACAAGTATCTGAAAAAATGGATACCATATATGCAACCCTCGATGCAAGAAAATTCTCTCAATTATTAGCATTACTACTAGGGAACATTGCCATGCAGTATAAATACAAAGAGCTAGCAAGCTGCTATATATGGCTCCACTTTGGGTATTAATCGATCAAGTTAGAAAAAGAAAAAGAAAAAGAAAAGGAAAAAAATTGCCATTTTAAAAGGGAAGGTTGGAATAACAACAGATATAAACGATCAAACCAATTCATAACCATTTTGAGTAAGTGAAAAACTAACTATATATCTACGATAGATGTTTTAACAACAGATATAAACGATCAAACCAATTCATAGCCATTCCGAGTGAGTGAAAAACTAACTATATATCTACGATAGATGTTTTAACAATGATATAAACGATCAAACCAATTCATAACGATGCACCATGCACCACACTAGCTAGTTAAAACCAGATAGATGTTTGATACTATTCATCGCTCGAAACTACCTCGCCCCGTACGTTACGTCCATCCATTCATCATCATCATCGAATAGATGATGATGCACCACACTCGTTAAATGCACCGTTTTTGGTAAGGACTTGGGCGAGCCTTCCAATGACTCATCTTCAACTTCATGATGCAGACCCATATCTTCCATTCATCATCATCGTAGTATATAAGCACCGGCTATACTCATTTATAAACCAAACTTTCCTAGGCTCGCTCTTGTCGTCAATTGGCTCGAATTCCTTGAAAACATACAGGTCTTTGTACCAAAGAAGTACGCGATGGTGATAAACTTTAGTGAAGTCATCAATTGCCTCCGATCGTCCTTTAGTGATTTGGTCGGTTGTCGGCACTCCCATGGAGTAACGAAAAGGTAAAGTTTTGTTGAGCCGTTTGAATTATACTCATCTGAACATATCCAAAAAAATAATACACTTATAAAAATTCAATAGAAGTTCGTGCATCCTCGAAAATTAACATTTTAAGACTTGGCTTAATTAGTTTCTTCAAAAAGAAAATAAATATATACGTATCATGCATGTACAACATTTACACTTCTCTTCTTGTTATTATATATCTTTCTCTTTGAGTCCTCGAATGCCGCACAAGTAAACTTGAAGCTCTTGTTCAAGCCCAAGAAGAATGAAGCACACAAGTATCGAAAAATGGATACCATATATGCAACCCTCGATGCAAGAAAATTCTCTCAATTATTAGCATTACTACTAGGGAACATTGCCATGCAAGATAAATACAAAGAGCTAGCAAGCTGCTATATATGGCTCCACTTTGGGTATTAATCGATCAAGTTAGAAAAAGAAAAAGAAAAGGAAAAAATTTGCCATTTTAAAAGGGAAGGCCGAATAACAACAGATATAAACGATCAAACCAATTCATAACCATTCTGAGTGAGTGAAAAACTAACTATATATCTACGATAGATGTTTTAACAATGTATATAAACGATCAAACCAATTCATAGCCATTCCGAGTGAGTGAAAAACTAACTATATATCTACGATAGATGTTTTAACAATGATATAAACGATCAAACCAATTCATAACGATGCACCATGCACCACACTAGCTAGTTAAAACCGATAGATGTTTGATACTATTCATCGGTTTGAAACTACCTCGCCTCCCGTACGTTATCGTCCATCCATTCATCATCATCATCGAATAGATGATGATGCACCACACTCGTTAAATGCACGCTTTTTGGTAAGGACTTGGGCGAGCCTTCCAATGACTCATCTTCAACTTCATGATGCAGACCCATATCTTCCATTCATCATCATCGTAGTATATAAGCACCACGGCTATACTCATTTATAAACCAAACTTTCCTAGGCTCGCTCTTGTCGTCAATTGGCTCGAATTTCTTGAAAACATACAAGGCTTTGTACCAGCAAGTACGCGATGGTGATAAACTCGGTGAAGTCATCAATTGCCTCCCATCGTCCTTTAGTGATTTGGTCGGTTGCCGCCACTCCCATGGAGTAACGAAAAGGTAAAGTTTTGTTGAGCCGTTTGAATTATACTCATCCGAACATATCCAAAAAATAATACACTTATAAAAATTCAATAGAAGTTCAAGCATCCTCGAAAATTAACATTTTAAGACTTGGCTTAATTAGTTTCTTCAAAAAGAAAATAAATATATATGTATCATGCATGTACAACATTTACACTTCTCTTCTTGTTATTATATATCTTTCTCTCTTTGAGTCCTCGAATGCCGCACAAGTAAACTTGAAGCTCTTGTTCAAGCCCAAGAAGAATGAAGCACACAAGTATCAAAAAATGGATACCATATATGCAACCCTCGATGCAAGAAAATTCTCTCAATTATTAGCATTACTACTAGGGAACAATGCCATGCAAGATAAATACAAAGAGCTAGCAAGCTGCTATATATGGCTCCACTTTGGGTATTAATCGATCAATTTAGAAAAAGAAAAAGAAAAGGAAAAAATTTGCCATTTTAAAAGGGAAGGCCGGAATAACAACGATATAAACGATCAAACCAATTCATAACCATTCCGAGTGAGTGAAAAACTAACTATATATCTACGATAGATGTTTTAACAACGATATAAACGATCAAACCAATTCATAGCCATTCCGAGTGAGTGAAAAACTAACTATATATCTACGATAGATGTTTTAACAATGATATAAACGATCAAACCAATTCATAACGATGCACCATGCACCACACTAGCTAGTTAAAACCAGATAGATGTTTGATACTATTCATCGCTCGAAACTACCTCGCCTCACGCATCGTCCATCCATTCATCATCATCATCGAATAGATGATGATGCACCACACTCGTTAAATGCACGCTTTTTGGTAAGGACTTGGGCGAGCCTTCCAATGACTCATCTTCAACTTCATGATGCAGACCCATATCTTCCATTCATCATCATCGTAGTATATAAGCCGGGCTATACTCATTTATAAACCAAACTTTCCTAGGCTCGCTCTTGCCGTCAATTGGCTCGAATTCCTTGAAAACATACGGTGTCTTTGTACCAAAGCAAGTACGCGATGGTGATAAACTCGTGAAGTCATCAATTGCCTCCCATCGTCCTTTAGTGATTTGGTCGGTGCCGGCCACTCCCATGGAGTAACGAAAAGGTAAAGTTTTGTTGAGCCATTTGAATTATACTCATCCGAACATATCAAAAAAATAATAATAATACATTTATAAAAATTCAATAGAAGTTCAAGCATCCTCGAAAATTAACATTTTAAGACTTGGCTTAATTAGTTTCTTCAAAAAAGAAAACAAATATATATGTATCATGCATGTACAACATTTACACTTTTCTTCTTGTTATTATATATCTTTCTCTCTTTGAGTCCTCGAATGCCGCACAAGTAAACTTGAAGCTCTTGTTCAAGCCCAAGAAGAATGAAGCACACAAGTATCGAAAAATGGATACCATATATGCAACCCTCGATGCAAGAAAATTCTCTCAATTATTAGCATTACTACTAGGGAACATTGCCATGCATTATAAATACAAAGAGCTAGCAAGTCGCTATATATGGCTCCACTTTGGGTATTAATCGATCAAGTTAGAAAAAGAAAAAGAAAAGGAAAAAATTTGCCATTTTAAAAGGGAAGGCCGGAATAACAACGATATAAACGATCAAACCAATTCATAACCATTCCGAGTGAAAAACTAACTATATATCTACGATAGATGTTTTAACAACGATATAAACGATCAAACCAATTCATAGCCATTCCGAGTGAGTGAAAAACTAACTATATCTACGATAGATGTTTTAACAATGATATAAACGATCAAACCAATTCATAACGATGCACCATGCACCACACTAGCTAGTTAAAACCAGATAGATGTTTGATACTATTCATCGTTTGAAACTACCTCGCTCCCGTACGCATCGTCCATCCATTCATCAACATCATCGAATAGATGATGATGCACCACACTCGTTAAATGCACGCTTTTTGGTAAGGACTTGGGCGAGCCTTCCAATGACTCATCTTCAACTTCATGATGCAAGACCCATATCTTCCATTCATCATCATCGTAGTATATAAGCAAACGGCTATACTCATTTATAAACCAAACTTTCCTAGGCTCGCTCTTGCCGTCGTCAATTGGCTCGAATTTCTTGAAAACATACGTGTCTTTGTACCAAGTACGCGATGGTGATAAACTCGTGAAGTCATCAATTGCCTCCCATCGTGCTTTAGTGATTTGGTTTGGTTGCGCCACTCCCATGGAGTAACGAAAAGGTAAAGTTTTGTTGAGCCGTTTGAATTATACTCATCCGAACATATCCAAAAAAATAATACACTTATAAAAATTCAATAGAAGTTCGCATCCTCGAAAATTAACATTTTAAGACTTGGCTTAATTAGTTTCTTCAAAAAGAAAATAAATATATATGTATCATGCATGTACAACATTTACACTTCTCTTCTTGTTATTATATATCTTTCTCTTTGAGTCCTCGAATGCCGCACAAGTAAACTTGAAGCTCTTGTTCAAGCCCAAGAAGAATGAAGCACACAAGTATCGAAAAAATGGATACCATATATGCAACCCTCGATGCAAGAAAATTCTCTCAATTATTAGCATTACTACTAGGGAACAATGCCATGCAAGATAAATACAAAGAGCTAGCAAGTCGCTATATATGGCTCAACTTTGGGTATTAATCGATCAATTTAGAAAAAGAAAAAGAAAAGGAAAAAATTTGCCATTTTAAAAGGGAAGGCTGGAATAACAATGATATAAACGATCAAACGAATTCATAACCATTCCGAGTGAGTGAAAAACTAACTATATATCTACGATAGATGTTTTAACAACATATGTAAACGATAAAACCAATTCATAGCCATTCCGAGTGAGTGAAAAACTAACTATATATCTACGATAGATGTTTTAACAACGATATAAACGATCAAACCAATTCATAACGATGCACCATGCACCACACTAGCTAGTTAAAACCGATTGATGTTTGATACTATTCATCGCTCGAAACTACCTCCTCCCGTACGCTATCGTCCATCCATTCATCATCATCATTGAATAGATGATGATGCACCACACTCGTTAAATGCACGCTTTTTGGTAAGGACTTGGGCGAGCCTTCCAATGACTCATCTTCAACTTCATGATGCAAAGACCCATATCTTCCATTCATCATCATCGTAGTATATAAGCAAACGGCTATACTCATTTATAAACCAAACTTTCCTAGGCTCGCTCTTGCCGTCGTCAATTGGCTCGAATTCCTTGAAAACATACAAGGTCTTTGTACCAAGCAAGTACGCGATGGTGATAAACTCGTGAAGTCATCAATTGCCTCCCATCGTCCTTTAGTGATTTGGTGGTTGCCGGCCACTCCCATGGAGTAACGAAAAGGTAAAGTTTTGTTGAGCCATTTGAATTATACTCATCTGAACATATCAAAAAAAAAAAAAAATACATTTATAAAAAATTCAATAAAAGTTCAGTGCATCCTCGAAAATTAACATTTTAAGACTTGGCTTAATTAGTTTCTTCAAAAAAGAAAACAAATATATATGTATCATGCGTGTACAACATTTACACTTTTCTTCTTGTTATTATATATCTTTCTTTGTTTGAGTCCTCGAATGCTGCACAAGTAAACTTGAAGCTCTTGTTCAAGCCCAAGAAGAATGAAGCACACAAGTATCTGAAAAAATGGATACCATATATGCAACCCTCGATGCAAGAAAATTCTCTCAATTATTAGCATTACTACTAGGGAACATTGCCATGCAGTATAAATACAAAGAGCTAGCAAGCTGCTATATATGGCTCCACTTTGGGTATTAATCGATCAAGTTAGAGAAAGAAAAAGAAAAGGAAAAAAATTTGCCATTTTAAAAGGGAAGGCTGGAATAACAACAGATATAAACGATCAAACCAATTCATAACCATTTGAGTGAGTGAAAAACTAACTATATATCTACGATAGATGTTTTAACAACAGATATAAATGATCAAACCAATTCATAGCCATTCCGAGTGAGTGAGAAACTAATTATATATCTACGATAGATGTTTTAACAACAGATATAAACGATCAAACCAAATCATAACGATGCACCATGCACCACACTAGCTAGTTAAAACCAGATAGATATTTGATACTATTCATCAGTTCTGAAACTACCTCAGCTCATGTACGTTACTGTCCATCCATTCATCATCATCATCGAATAGATGATGATGCACCACACTCGTTAAATGCACAGTTTTTTGGTAAGGACTTGGGCGAGCCTTCCAATGACTCATCTTCAACTTCATGATGCAAAGACCCATATCTTCTATTCATCATCATCGTAGTATATAAGCGTACCGGCTATACTCATTTATAAACCAAACTTTCCTAGGCTCGCTCTTGCCGTCGTCAATTGGCTCGAATTCCTTGAAAACATACGTGTCTTTGTACCACAAGTACGTGATGGTGATAAACTCGGTGAAGTCATCAATTGCCTCCCATCGTCCTTTAGTGATTTGGTCGGTTGGCCACTCCCATGGAGTAACGAAAAGGTAAAGTTTTGTTGAGCCGTTTGAATTATACTCATCTGAACATATCCAAAAAAATAATAATAATACATTTATAAAAATTCAATAGAAGTTCAGTGCATCCTCGAAAATTAACATTTTAAGACTTGGCTTAATTAGTTTCTTCAAAAAAGAAAACAAATATATATGTATCATGCATGTACAACATTTACACTTCTCTTCTTGTTATTATATATCTTTCTCTGTTTGAGTCCTCGAATGCTGCACAAGTAAACTTGAAGCTCTTGTTCAAGCCCAAGAAGAATGAAGCACACAAGTATCTGAAAAAATGGATACCATATATGCAACCCTCGATGCAAGAAAATTCTCTCAATTATTAGCATTACTACTAGGGAAAATTGCCATGCAGTATAAATACAAAGAGCTAGCAAGCTACTATATATGGCTCCACTTTGGGTATTAATCGATCAAGTTAGAAAAAGAAAAAGAAAAGGAAAAAATTTCCATTTTAAAAGGGAAGGCTGGAATAACAACAGATATAAACGATCAAACCAATTCATAACCATTCCGAGTGAGTGAAAAACTAACTATATATCTACGATAGATGTTTTAACAATGATATAAACGATCAAACCAATTCATAGCCATTCCGAGTGAGTGAAAAACTAACTATATATCTACGATAGATGTTTTAACAACATATAAACGATCAAACCAATTCATAACGATGCACCATGCACCACACTAGCTAGTTAAAACCGATAGATGTTTAATACTATTCATCGCTCGAAACTACCTCGCCTCCCGTACGTTCGTCCATCCATTCATCATCATCATCGAATAGATGATGATGCACCACACTCGTTAAATGCACGCTTTTTGGTAAGGACTTGGGCGAGCCTTCCAATGACTCATCTTCAACTTCATGATGCAAAGACCCATATCTTCCATTCATCATCATCGTAGTATATAAGCAGCCGCTGGCTATACTCATTTATAAACCAAACTTTCCTACGCTCGCTCTTGCTGTCGTCAATTGGCTCGAATTCCTTGAAAACATACAGTGTCTTTGTACCAGCAAGTACGCGATGGTGATAAACTCTGGTGAAGTCATCAATTGCCTCCCATCGTCCTTTAGTGATTTGGTCGGTTGTCGGCCACTCCCATGGAGTAACGAAAAGGTAAAGTTTTGTCGAGCCGTTTGAATTATACTCATCTGAACATATCCAAAAAAATAATAATTCATTTATAAAAAATTCAATAGAAATTCAGTGCATCCTCGAAAATTAACATTTTAAGACTTGGCTTAATTAGTTTCTTCAAAAAAGAAAACAAATATATATATGTATCATGCATGTACAACATTTACACTTCTCTTCTTGTTATTATATATCTTTCTCTCTTTAATCCACTTTAACAGAGTGACCCAATTATATGTATATGCATACCATGGCAGATGCAACACAAGTAAGATGAGCTGAAACCCCGAGTCTTTTTCTAAAGGGGAGCCTACCACTAAGAGCACAAGGTAAGTCCAAAAATAAGTCTCATGCCAGTTTTTCATATATTAATCGACAATCTTACTCTACTATCTGTCCTCAAGGTATCTATTGATCTGCTGCAAGGTTGAGATGTTACAGTTGTCTGGTTTTGCATCAATTCACTTGCATCACACACTATCGCAGCTGAGGTACTCTAAAAAAGCCTCCAGAATCAAAGAGCCAAAACTTAAAGAAGAGATTTCTTATCCTAGTAGTGACAATGTGGATGTTCTTTATTGCACCAATAATTTGATGAAGATCAATAAATTGCAGCTGTTCGCTCGCCCAGTTCTTTTTACTATCAAAACTAAGAATGCTAAGCTTGAACGCATAGAAAAAATCTTTTAAAGAAGATTAAGGACTAGTCTGGTACATCATTTTGCAAAATAAGTTGACTCTTTTTTGGCGCATTTTCGTACCACTTTACTAAATTTTTATTTATCATATTCTTAAATTTTCTATGGAATAGGACGTCAGGCTATGCACAACTGCCGTGCTACAACCAGCTCACATTTTGCAAGTGCTAAGGGATAGTGAACCACGGGAACCTAGCATAGGAAGCTTCGGAACTTCTCAAAGCCACTCTCGAAGCGACCCCAGAAGAGCCCCACAAACCCATGGAGCCTGAAATGCAAGGGGACAACTCCAGCTTCGAGCTCCCTCACCCTTGGTCTACAACACCAAAGGCCGTGGTGGACTCAAGGGGTCTGCTAATTGGTAAGCCTAGAGACCCTAGTATTGTTCATGATTGCCTTCTACCCCTGGTAGTGATGTCGAACCGCTTCGAGAATGATCAAACTGGAAGCAAGCAGTTCAAGACAATCGAACAAACAACCCTAGTTTCTCGAAAGCGAAATTTTATTAATCAAAGTCAAAAACTGACAGAAAAAACTTCATCCTAGGGTACGTATACGTCCACAATGACATCCCCAATCCCTAAACTATTAAAAATAAGATTACTGAGAATATCCAAAAATAAAATTGATAGTCTATAAATAGTAAAATGTCATTTTTGCCCTCAAGCGATCCTGGACTGCGAAGACCTAGGTCACCGCAAAGCAGTGAATATAATTGTCATGCCCACCTATTCTGCATCACTAGCCCTTTCTCAACCCCTCACTCACCCTTGAACTACGTACCAGGATACTACCCTGCACAATTTTAAAGTTAATGTTTATTGCAACATATGGAAAACCAACTTATTCGTTTTGGTGCTTATGTGACACCCAAGCCAACTCTTGATAAGTTGAAGAAGAAGTGATAAATTTCAAAAAATAAATCATTGAAATTAAGTAGTACTTATAATTATAAATTGAAAACTAACTTGGAAACATTTGTGATATTTAAAAGTTCAACGAATATGATTGACTAAAGTTGTAAATAGATTATGAAATATATGTATCATGTAGGAAAAAATATTTTTCTAATTTACTTATTTTTAAAAGGAAATAATCGATACACTTTATGTACTATAGTTGTGTTTAGTTTTAACAAACAAATACACAGTTAAGTGAAAAAAAGAGAAATTAAAAGCATCACTTTGAAGATAACTTAATCGATTCATACTTGTTAAGTCTAAGTATTTATCATTATAAAAGCAAAGCAACAATATAAACTTTGAATATTTTATTTTGTTGAAAATGTAGTTGTAGTGTAGCGGTAAGGACTTATTAATATTGTTTGTGAGACCTGGGTTCAAATCACAGTTGACACAGTATTTATTTTAATACATCTAGTCTCTAGCATTTCCAAGGAAAACCAAGAATATATAATTTAAATGCTTAAGTTTAAAATAGAAATGGTTGTGGTGTAGTGGAGAGAAGACCAAGATTTTGCATTGGAGACCTGGGGTTGAATCCTACTTAACCTACAATTTTGGTTCCAACGCAACCAATTCTGAATAAAACTCTTTGATTTTTAAAAATAAATTGCATTAAACCCCCTAGATAAAGAAAAAGAGTTTCTTCGGATTCTTCCATGAGAAACCATCTCCTTGATGCATGCAAGAGTTTCTTCAGATTCTTCCATGAGAGGGAAGAGCCCCAATTTTGAGGTGTATGCTATTTGGAATGTTGCAGTAGCAATCCTCATCCTTTGGCAATTTATTTAAAGTAAGGTTTGTTCTCTGTAACAAGTGATTCACAGAGCATCTAGTTGATTTTTCATGGCAAGAATACCTGATTAATACAGTAATTTACTCTATTACGAGTCGAAGATGGGTATTTATTGTAAAAGATCAAAGCCAGCTTTTTTAGAAGATTTGTGTTTCATACAGTAACTGAGTAGCTGGTTTGCAACTTCGTCTGCATTCATGAGTTAATTTTGGTGATTTGTGGAATGAGTTGTCGGAATAGTCATTGGGTGGGGAGGGGGGAAGACATAGATGGGAAAAAAAATTAACATTAAAATCAAATATCATAATTACTTGAGTTAAGTGATTAATATTTTTAGCTAGATTAAGATAAAAATTTATTTATTCAAATAAAAAAAGATAAAAATTTGTTATAATTAAATTCCTCTAGAAATTTCCCATAATACCCTTGAAAAATGACATGTGCAACACACGTGATTGACTTAACGGAATTTTTCTAACGACATCCTAGGACTAGTTGCGTGACTTTTTGAAACTCGTGGGACTGAAATTTGAAAAAAAAATCTTCAGGGATTAATCGTGGAAAATTCCATACTTGTTAAGTCTAAGTATATATCATTACAAAAACAAATACAATATAATATTTAAAAGTTTCATTTTGTTAAAAATGTTGTTGTGGTACAGTGGTAAGGACTCGTGAATATGGTTTTTGAGACCTGGGTTTAAATCATAGTTGCCACAGTATTTATCTTACTGCATCTAGTCTCTAGCATTTCCAAAAAAAAAACAAGGATAAATAATTTAAATGCTTATTTTTAAAACAGAAATGGTTGTGGTGTACAAGAAAAGAAGACCATGTTATTGCAGTGGTGACCTAGGGTTGAATACTTCATTTCTACAATTTTGGTTCTAACGCACTTCTACTAATTGTGGGCAAATTGAGCTCTTATTGAAGAAACTGGACTGAAAATAATTCATTTATTTTCTTTTTCAAAGCATGAGGCAAGAAAAGAAGAGAAAATGCTTTCATATCCCCCCAAAAAATGGAAGATATTTCATTCAGCCTATTTGTTAGTGAGATAAATATCAGTCCACTTTGCAGGTATCAGCCTCTTTGTTAGTGAGATAAATATCAGTCTTGTGGAAGAACTAGAAAAGGAGAACTTCTTCATCTATAGAAATACCAATCCATCCAGTTCCTTGAAAGAAGAATATATCTACTCATCATGACAGATCCGAGACTCTATTCGTCCTACTGGGCAAGAGAAGTTCACTCCTCTTTCTATTTAGTAGTCTTTTTATGACGTATGAATATAGAAGAAGAGTCACTTTTTCGACTCATTCTATCACATCTTCCAAGCCAAGAAAGAGAAATGTAGAATGCACTCTTTCTCTACTTTTATTTTCCTCTATGCCATCAGTCCAGATTTGGCACCAATAATAATAATAAAATATTCTAGATTCACTTGCAGTGTAACTACAATAGATCGAAGATCTCTATATTTTCTAATGTATATTCTTATGAATTTAGAATTCTATTATTTAGATATATGCCTTTGAAACTCTGGAATTCTATTATTTAGATATATGCCTTTGAAACTCTCTAATCGTTCTCTCGAGTTTACAATTCGGTTGTTGTGAAGATGGAGAAGGCAACATTAGCAATCTAGAAATCCACAAGAAGAAAGGTGAGGGTTTAAGAGAAGCTTACCCCAGAGATTCTCAGGATGCCGCTCGTAAACATTGGTTGCAACTTGAACCAATTCCGAGGGTAATGGCAGCTTATCACATTTGTTCCATAGGTAACCCTTAAGTAATTCTCCATCACTCGGATTGAATGGAGTGTTTTCTGGACTTTCTTGTCCTTCCTTGAAATTCAAAATTCGATGATGAATATAAAGAATCAGGATGGGTTTAAATGACTAAAAAAAATGAAGATACCTTATCCCTCGCACTGCCGATTGAAATACGTTTCTCAACCATTGCAGCACTCTATCAAATTCAACAGGAAATTGATGTAGAATGGCTTTATAAAAATACGAAAGGCTTAAATTATTCATGGGCAAACAAATAATTAATCAATCTAACTTTATAATTAACGTTCCAAAAAGATATCACAAACAAATCACAAAATAAAATCAAATTAAACATCACAAAGAACGAAAAATTGAAGAGTAATTTGATAGCAATAACGACGAACCTTTAAACAGAGAAACCGCAGTCGAACAATGTTGGGTGTCACCAACAACACAAATCGGCAGATCAAATTTCCTAAACATCAGTAGGAGTTCACTGTAAACCGCTCTGTCAAAAAAATTCCAATACTCATCGAGATCGGGCGCCATAAAATCCAGATCTGACTTCAAGTGATAGCACATCTCATGACTAGAAATGTCGCTTTAACATACCAATCAAGTTGAGTTTGTTTAAAGAAATAAAAATAGTATATAGCCTTTGATATGTACTACGTGAAAGTCGTGGGTTTTGGAGTGCTGCTGCAATGGAGAGGGAAGAAAACGGAATAGATAACAGGCGGCTGAGGACGAGACCATATATATAAATAGATTCTATAGATAGGGTAGAATGAACATAACGAAAGTACCAAAGCGACCCTTGTTCTTTTTTCTTTTTTTTTTCTTTTTTTTATCAACTCATTAAAATTAAATTGCTTTGTGTTTATAGTAGTAGAATACGTGAAAGTCATGTGTTCGATGCCCACGTGCAAGACACGAGTTCAATGCCCACTTGTGAGACATGTGTTCGAATGCTACTCTCTCGGTTCTAAAATAAGTGTCCTCTATTGATTTTATAAGTGTTTTAAGATAGTGATTAATTCTATTTTCATTTCCCAATCAGTAAAAGTATTATAAGCAATTTGTGTAAAGAAAAACATGTACTTCATCCGTCCCAAAATAAATATTTATTTTTAAAAATATTTTTATCTCAAAAGTGTCTATTTTTGTACAACTTTACTAAATTGACCTTTACTAAATATTGCTCCCTCTGTCTTTTAATTATTGTCTTGTTTGACCCGGCACATGAATTAAGAAAAAACAATTGACTTGATTATTAATATTGGTATAGTGCATAGTTTTCTTTAATGTCCATGTGTATGTGGTCTATAGTTAAAGTAGGGAGAAAAAATAAGGGTAAAATGGTAAAAGTGATGTCTTAAAAAAAATTCAAACAAGACAATTATTTTGGGACGGACAAAAAAAAAGGAAGACAATAGTTTAGGGACGGAGGGAGTATATATTAGGGTTCATTTGCAATGGTATAATATATATATATATATATATATATATTTGAAATGACCTAAAAATCAACTATCTTAATTATTATAAAAAATTAATATTAATTTTAAAATTTGGAGAATTACAATGTATTAAGTAGGCTTAGATATCAAATAATTGAGTGTGTTTTGGGAGCAAGTGACCTCTTTGACTTTAGACACCTTCGTCTTCCTTCTCTTTCCTTCTCTTTTACAACCTGATTTTGCGTCAAAAAGTTGACTCAATCTCAACTTAGAGCATGTTTGTCCAGTAAAACACTGGGCTAAAAAAGGCAGCTTATTTTTCGACCTAGTGTATCAATGGAGTTTTTAAAAACGTTACGTTTGTAAAACTTGTGGTGTTTTTAAACATTAGAATTTTCAGTTTCTTTTTAAAACGGTGCTGAAAAAAAAATTATTTTTAATTGTATTTCAAACATATTTATAAAAAAAAAAACTATATTTTATAAAAAACTGCATTTTTAAAAAGCTAAATTTTAAAAACGACCACCAAACGAACTACTATTATTATTTGTCCTAATTAATAGTGTTTGGCTAAATCATTTTTCGCCATTCAAAACTGTGATAGTTTGTTTTTTTTTTTTTTGGTATTTGAGAGTTTGAGTATTTTAATTGATTAATACGAAGTGTAATTAATTTTGTTGATAAAAAAAATTGAATTCTAAACTCGAAATAATTATTTCCATAGAAGACTTGTCATTGCCAAGAGCTTGTAGTCTCATATTTTTTGTAAGTCTCGAAACTTTGCAATGCGTCCATAAATAAGAAGAGTTGATAGTCGCCATAACAATATCTTTCCTAGTTCCTTTCGGTATAACCGGGAGGATCTAGCGAAAATCTCCACCTAAAACAATAGTTTTGCCTCCAAATGGTTGATTGAAGCTATTTGGATTTTTGAACCTCATTATATCCCTCAAGGTTCTGTCAAGAGCTTCAAAACAATATCTGTGCACCATAGGTGCCTCATCCCAAATTATAAGCTTTGTTTTCACTATTAGCTCTGCAAGTGGACTCCCTTGTTTTATGTTGCACGTAGAGTCTTCATTTAAAGTTAAAGGAATGGAAAATCTTGAATGGCCTGTTCTACCATTGGGTAACAAAAGAGACGCTATACCACTTGATGCTACATTCAGCACTATTTCACCCTTTGATCTCAAAGCAGCCGAGAGCGTCTTCCAGACGAATGTTTTTCCAGTTCCACCGCAACCATAGAGGAAATAAAGACCTCCATTACCACATTCAACATCATTCATAATTGTATCGTAAACATTCTTTTGCTCTTCTGTGCACAATTGTAACAACCTTATATGTTCATCTGCCAAAGAACTTCTGTCATACATAAGCTCATCACTTATGAGTCGATTATCGAAAACTGAGGAATCAATATCATTTGGATACGGCATGACAGGGAAATCACGCAAACTTTTACCTCTGCTTCGCAGTATTTTTTCAATCTCTAGAAGAGTTAGATTTTGAATTTCTTTCTCAGTCAATTGTAATCCTGAAAAGTTAAGAAGGACAAACATTGATTATTAATACACCGATGAAAAAAATGATTTAAGGAAAGAATGATGATTAAAAAAATATTCAATGACAAAAAAGTATTACCTTCATGTCCTAATATATGTCTGCGCATGTAAATGATGTCATCCGACAAATACTGCAAACTTGACAGCCATACAACCTCAGGCCGTGACAAAGATCCTGACATCAACAATGTTGCAAAAAGACTCCTCAGTGAATGGGCGGAGCCCCAGTGGCTAGCTTCAATAATGCCGTCTATATACTCCTTGTCGTCGTCCAGCAAGCCTAGCGCATAGCAAGCATCCCTGAAAGAGTTATACTGAACACCATTGACACATCTGATATCCTCAAACGAAGTTGGTCCCCGTACTACATTCAACAAAGTTCTCAAGTAATACATTTCTCCTTGCCCAGGTGGAACATAAAAAATCCGGCCTATAGAGAAACCTTCTCTTCTTGGTTGCCACTCCCTTTTGGCAGACTTCCAAACAAATTTTGTGGGAAATTCTGCATACGTCAAGTTTCTTGCTTCGTCGTATTGCTTGTTTGCATCCATCCATGCTGTAAACATACTATGTCTGGCTGTAGGACGATTAAGAACTTCATCAATTTGATCGTTATCTGAAAATATTATGTTCTGCTCATCAGGGAGATGGAAAGACAACCTTTCAACTGGAGGATCCCTGTAGTGGATGTCATAACCCAACAATCTCCAAGCAGTCTCGCAAGGGGATACATATCTACAATCTAAGTAATTCTGTATCTCATCAACTGAACCTTTGGCTGTATCGTCTCTAACATTTTGATAAAACTTTGCACACCCTATCATGACCTTTGTTCACATACTTGAAAAGATACTTAATTGATCGGACCGATTACACCATTCAACATTGATGTGAGCACCATATTCCATTAGAAGAGAACGATTGTGAGGAACAACATATCTCGTTGTCAAGTTGTGTACCCTTTATGTTTACACACCTTCCGTTGTCACAACGCTTGTAAACAGGATATCCATCTTCATCAACAACGTGATCTCACTAAATTTCTTTGGAAAATGTTTTGTACAATGCCATCGACATGCATGGCGAGTTGGGTCTCGCTCTACCACAAGGCCCATGTATCATCAATTCCTTAACAAAGAACATAGTAGAACGAATCGGTGGACTCGTCTGAATTTCAAAATTATTTTGTCAATGTGTTCGGAAGCAGGGTTGTTTGCATCTTTTGTCAACCAAAGCAATATATGTGCATGCGGCAGACCACGCATTTGAAACTCAATTGTGTACATCGCTGGTAAGAAATAGATAAATGATTTAAAAAATATTCCACCAAATAAAACAATGATATTAGAGTAATATATGAGAGTATATGCATATAACAATACGGATTGAAATACACTTGAAATTAAATATTACCTGCTTGTACTGGTCCAAATATTTTTTTATGTCGAAGATCTTTCATAAGCAGATCTAGTTTCATTTTAAACACTCGCACATTATATCAGGTCGATCCTCTGACCTTAACCCTCTCTCTTGAAGAAAGCGGACAACCTCAGGCCACTTTGGGTTACAGGTAAATGTAATTAACAAATTAGGATATCCAATCCATCTGCATATGGCCATTGCATCTTGATAGTTTTGAATCATATATCGTGCGCTTCCAGTTTAGCTAGATGGTAGACAAACTCTTTTCCCATGTGAAGAAGGATTCGTCTCGCCCCGCAAAAGAGCCTCAGCCAAGCCTCGATACATTTCACTTCTCAATTGTTTTTGGTGAGTTCTTATATAAATCAAGCGTGCAGTTTCGACCATTGTGAATGCGTCAACCAAAAATTGTTGAAAGAGCCTTTTTGAGAAGAGGATATTTGCCGATTCTGTATCTCTCTCTTGTATTCGGTATGCAAAAAATTCTCTCATACTCAACTTGTATCGACCACGAGATGAGTTAGAATTTGAACCCCTGAGCAAAATGTCTTCCCTATAACCATCTTGCCCGTACAAAAAAAGCAATGGATACTGCAACCCCAAGTATGAAGGATTTAGTTCATTGATTCGTTGCAAAAGGCCAGTATGGGTCTCAACAACAATATCTCTATCCCCGGGTACTGTTTCAAAATCACCAACTACCAGTAGTGCTACGTCATTCTTTTCTGGAAGGTTGTAATTTCTGCCATCGGTTTTTCGCCTTCCAATTAGCCTGAGCCTAACATTTTCACAATTGTTTTGATGCATGGAGTCTCGGATCATTCTAAATGACTTTACGAGAATATTATGCTCGTCCAACAAATTTTTTAAGTCGGATACAATTTCCTCATGCAAATTGCTTCCACCTGAGTCTTGCCTAAACGTTGAAAAACCAAAAATAATACTTAAATAATAAGAAATTAATGAAAGATAAAGATAATAGAAAAAAAATAAATAGTTCCATATTTAATTACCCGATAGCACGCATCCTGTTGGCTACTTCATGTTCTGTATCATAAATATACAGCTGTGCAAATTTGGGGGATTTTCCTTCCGTTGGCAACAAACTTCCAATAAAATGATAGTTCTGGCCGTACAACTTAAAGACTGGAGGGTTCTTTCCTTTATTTATGGTATAATCAATTTTGCCCCCCATAGATGTAAATGAAAACATCATATTGTATGATCGAATGTTTTCATTAAAAAGCTTGCTTTTCTCAGTTTTTCCGAACAACAAATCTTTGAACAACATTGGCGGTTCCGGCATTGGCGGGAGCTGAACTTTCCCTTGCATGCAACACAAGGAGAATTTAGGATTTCGACATGTTTTGTATCGCTTTTCTGTTCTCTCTTGAAACCAAAAATTGGCATTGCAAAATTGACATTTGTGAGAAGGATCTCCCAAGTCCACGTATTCTGTTTAAATTAGTTTTTTATCAAATAATGATAAAAGGAAATAAAAAAACTAACTAAAAATAATAAAATAATAAAATTTATTTAAAAATATAAAGAAAACAAAACTTTACCTTGACCAAAATATGCATTTTTTTCAAAATGCAGATTGTTGCTCGACATAACAATAACACAAGGGTTATGACCGTCTTCATTATTGGTAAAATGAGATGTTGAAATACTTGGGCCTGTAAATAACGTAAATCAAGACTAATGAAATCGTAAATCAATAAATAAATAAAGAAGTACAAATTTATGAGTAAAAAATATAGTAATTAATAATACAATTTGAAAATATACGGAACAAATTGTGAGTCCCAGTTTTACATGGGCATACTTAGAAAAGGTGTATAATATTATATGAGATATTATTTACTATCTAAATAAATCATATCATAAATAAAACTACAAAGAAAAAACATAAATAATTTGTAATCCACTTAATAATAAAGATTCAAAAATGTAACAAACATAACAAAACTTTACATTGAGTAAGAGACAGAGATTTATCTAAACACTTTTTCTTGTTCGGAATAGTAGTACCTGTAGGATTTGAACATTCTCCATGATTTGTTGAATCAACAATTTGGGGGACCCTTAGGTCTGTGAAAGGTGAATAGGTATAGAAATTGCTATTCCGTGTGTTGCGTACTTGTGCAAGAGAGTAAAAAATGTATTATTTTAAATATATATAAATTAAAAAAATAAAAATGTGCATTTAAAAATAGTATTATAAATCATACCATTCGTATCCAATAAAGGAAGAACTGAAGACGGATACAACACATTTTGATTAGAACCTTCAATATTATACTGTTGGGAAGCATCATTTTCTGCATTATAATTTAAAAATGAATATTCATTTGAAAATCAGTAAACATATTCAAGACACACTGCTATTTTTACATGAACAAAATAATTCAAAAAACATCTACATTATATAAAGTTTAAATACATTAAAACTTTAAAAAAAAAAAAAGGCCCAAACTCATATTAATTGAATTATTATCGGGCTAATAACAAATATGGCCCAAACTAAATAAACTCATTTAATTTGGGCTCAAAATGAAAATAATAGCCCAGCCATAAACATAAGGCACATAAAGCTAAGGGATTTCAGCTGAAGCACAACTAATACCATTTCTTTCTTCTCAACCAAGCAGACTATCTAAAAGAAAGAAAAACGGAATGAGCAATGAAATAGAGGCTTTCATTTTCAAATCTAAGGATAGTTCAAAGAAGGCAGCATCACTTCCATCCTCAATGCTTGTGGGGGCTGGAAAGGAGGAAGAGTCAAAGCAAGAAAAGATCGATGTAGCTGAATAATTTTTTCGTCTTTTTGATCCAGATCTGTAAGTGTTCCTTTAATTTTTTTTAGATTAAATAAGATTTTCGTAGTAATTTGTAGTATTCAACTATATATTTAGATTTCATTATAAAAATTTCTGTTCAAGTTTTTTAGATCTGCTTATACACATTTTTTTTTACAGATCTGTTAATTTTTACATGCATCTTCATTTTTTAAAAATACAGATTTGTTATTGTTACATGTTTCTTTACATTTTTTTTATAATAGCGTTTATAATATAGATCTTTAATTTATTTACCATGATACATCAGATCTATAATTTTAAAATACAGATCTGTTATTTTTAGATATTGTTTTAAAAAACATTATGGAGACTTACATTTGAAATCGTAATGTTTAGATCTGTTAATATTTACATGCTTCTTCACCCTTTTTATTTTTAAAAAAATTACAGATCTATTATTGTCAAGTGCTTGTTTACCACTTTTTATTTTTTATATATTTTTTAAATAGTATTTAAAAAATAGATCTCTACTTTTTTGACCTGAATCTATAGATTTATTCTCATACAATTTTTTTATGACTCTTTTTTGGAGGTGGATGATAATGGGGAAAAGGATGCTATTTTGTGTTGTGTTATACTGGGAAAGTGCGAGGAAGTTGGAGTAGGGTACCAGCAATCGTACCCTTGAAGTGTGAATTTTGATACTGGAGCTGGTGTACATCCTAAATGGTATGTGGTTAAGTTGTTACCAATATGAATATTCAAATTCTCACTAAATGCGTTGTAAGAAAGTCAGTTCTTCATGTTTTTCCATTTTCCTACTACTTTTAGATTAGCAAAGCAAGAGGCTCTTTTTTACTTTTCCTTATCTACGGGTGCACACAAATGGATTGAAAAACTAAACAGTAATACATGCTGTTTTAATTTTAAAAAAAATAGCTAAACAAATAGATTGAAAAAACTAAACATTAATACATGTTGGTTTAATGATCGAAAAAATAACTAAACAAATGGAATGAAAAAACTAACCTTTATTAGAAATAGTGGTGACCTTGCGCTTGTTGCCGATAATCGTCGATTTCGTAATCTTCATGTCTGCGCCTTGAATAGAAAATCTCCTAAGTTTACTTTTGTGAGTATTTTTGGTAAATTTAGCAGGAGGAATATTATATTTAGAAGGTGAAAAAAGCAAAATTTATATGGGAGGGGTAATGATATATATATATATATATATATATATATATATATAGTAGTGTTGTTGAGTAGATTATGTAATGATTATATCAAGATACATAAAACATTTATTGTATATAACTCCTTGGCTTCTTTGAATTGAAAAAATGAAACTTTTGAGTATACATATATTAGATGCATTGGTATGTACCCATTGTATATAAGCACATGTTCATTTAATGTAACTTTCCATAGTTTTTGTTTCAGATTTCTTTTCAATAATTAGTTGGTTTTGTTTTCATTAATAATTTTAAATTTCCATGCTCATTAAATGTAATTTAAATTTTGTTTGTTGAAAGTAATGTTAACTTTTTCGTCATTATTTTGTTTACACCACTTATTCATCCATATCTTTTGTATTATAGCTAAACATATTTAAAAAATCTCTCATTTCACTTGTACATTTCATTTCACTTGATGATCTTATTAATAAACATGGTTTTTAACTGATTTGGGCTTATGGGTTAATAATTCTCTTTATAAAATCTTCGGTCAATTTTGATGTGAATGGGCCTAATTTGTTTGTGTGGATAAGATTTTCAAGAAAAATATAGATTTTTTGTATTTATATTTACTGATTTGGCATTATGGGTTAACAATTCTCTTTATAAATTTTTTGGCCAATTTTTTTGTGAATGGGTAAGATTTGTTTGTGTGGATAAGAGCTTCAAGAAAAATATAGATTTTTTGTATATTAATATAATTTAAGTTGGGCTTATATATTATTTACGGGCTTTATAAATAATTGCTTCAAATAATGGGTCAGATTTGTTTGTCTTGATAAGTGTTTCAAGAAAATTATAGATTTTTTTTGTATATCAATGAATCGAGATGGTCTTATGGATTATTTATGTACTGTATAATTTTTGGTCAAAATATGTAATTTTTTTTACATATTTGGGCTTATTTTTTATTATTGGGCTTTATAATTTTTTGTTCCTTAACTTTGCTATTAGAAGTAAATCTAGATTTACATTAAAGTTTCCTTCCTTTTTGGAGAGATGTCTGTACAATATATTATAATAATTATTTTTTAATTAATCATTCGTTGTCTTTTATGTCATGATATTTGAATTCTATTATTGCGGATTCAAATTTTTTTAAACAGAACAAAAGAAAATGTGGTCCTTGACCTTTAAAAAATAATCTACTTTTTTTTGGGGATGTTTGAAAACTATATAATCATTGATATGACTATGCGAGCAATGGAGAGATAAATATTACATCATTATTATTATTATTATTATTATTATTATTATTATTATTATTATTATTATTATTTATTGATTAATTATTTGTTGTCATTTATATCATGACATTTGAATTATGTCAACCCTTTAGAAATTACAAAATATTAATCCTTTAGAAATACAAGAAAAGAGAATACAGTCCTTGACATATATTTTTTATGTCAACCCTTTAGAAATACAAAATATTAATCCTTTTCTGTTTTTATTGACTTCTCAAACTTGATCATCTGTTTTTTCGTTGCTGACCCAACGTCACCCGGATCGTAATTGTTTGTTGTGTAGTCACTCGATATAATATGACTTCGTTTATGCGAGCTAGAACTTGTGGTCATCTCTTCGGTCTCACTTTCGGAGTCAGTAAGCTGTATGGTGTCAAATACAAAGGAAACAATATTAATTAATATATATATATATATATATAATGGTAAATGTAACATAAGTTTAAAAAATGAGTATTATACCTCTATCAATTCGTCTCCAGCTTCCATGAGAGCTGAGAGGACATCACTTTTCTGAAAATGTGTCATAATATTAATTATGTTTATTTATAGAACTAAGTTGAATATATTTGAGTTGTCACTTACTCTTTTCATGCAAAAACTTTTTTTCTTGAACTTCTCTATCAAATTTTCATCATCATTAACTCGAGACACTGAATAAGCATTTTCAGTCCCTGAAATATTATCTTGTTTCACGTGGACTTTAAATAGAGCAGTTCGACCAACCAATGTATCAATCTCCTCTGGACAGTCCCCTTTAGCCATAGAAAAATCAATGTCTTTTGCTTTGGTATCTTCAGCTGCTTTCTATTTTGGAAAATAGATAATAGACAAATATAAATATTGGATAGATGTTGGTTAAAATTGTATAGTTTGTATAGATCCTTACCCTGCAAAGTTGCTCCCTTAATTGTAAAGCTGTCTTCCCAATGAGTTTTTCACAAGCTTGGTCCCAAAGCAAGAAGGTAGCACAGTGACTACCATCGAGGACATTTACCCTCACCTTGTACCTTGGGGTGGCGTTTGTTTCGAGTCTGTTGCAATGATCACAAAAATAGCCTGTAGGTTTGTTGATAAGTTTCTTCCTACACATACTACAGCTAATAAAAGACCAGTTTCTGTCTGAAGTGATTTCAGAAATCTGTGCAACAACCCAGTAAAATCCTTCCTATATAGAAAAGTTTTAAAAGTTAATACGTTTTAGTATTTTTTAAGTATATAGAGTTTAATTTGTCTAAGGTCAAGATTTATTCTATTTACAACCTGGGAACATGTTATTATATCTTCCACTGACTTGACATCGATATTTCCTCTTTCGAGTTCATCTGCACCACTTATAATGGTGCTGGAGGACAATTCGATAATTTGCTGGGATGAATTGTCCGGCTCGAGCAACAAACTAGTGAAAAAAATATAGTAAATAAGAATTGTTTATATAAATCTATTTAGTTAGATTGTTTATAAAAATCTATTCATAATTCATTAAATTATAGACCTTACCTCCTCGTTAGTTCATGAATTTCGGGCACCATTGAATCTACTAAAATCTTAGTAGCATAGAAAGCATTTGAGATTGTAATCTGCCCTGTATTGTTTATTATTCAAATATGGTTAGATTACAATACATTAAAACTCCATGTATGAAAACAAAAAAAATAGTCGGGAGTACCTTGAAAAGTCTTAGGCTTGCATAACTGTAACAACACGACCAATTGCTTGTTGGGTGAGTTTTCGATATGAGTTAATATCTCTTCCGCATAGGATCCCCACAAAGTGCACCTAAGTTTCATTTTTCTAAAAGATAGCACAGTAACTTAACATGACTATTAAGTAAAGTTTAGAAATTCTATAGAATGACAGCACGTACTCTAGGTCTTCCAACTCGATGTCAATGTATTTAGTGTCGGGACCGGATCGGCTATAATTTTGATGCTTCAACAAACCCTTTCCCACTACTTTGCCTATGACATCTATAATTTCAAAGAATTCCCAAAATTTTAATGAATCAAGTAAGATTAAATTAGGGTATTCAACATAGGCAAAGTATTAGAAGATTTGTAATTAAACGCACCTAGTAGTCCAGCTTCATCAACATCTGGGATTGACAATATATCAGAAAAACTAATAATTTTGAATATGGTCTTTGGAAATTTATTGTCACCAATTGTAATTACAACAGTTGATGACATAAGCAGTAGTTTATATTTGTTTGATGTGATTCGATATTTCCCACGATTATCAACGACAGAAAAATTTGATATATAGTATAAACTGTTTTCACGAAACTTTGTTTCAAATTTTCTTATTAATGTTTTACTAATCGTAGCTTGAATCCTTTCACCCTGCAACATGGAAAAAGTAGTGTAAATCTATAAGCATCGTTATTTATATCATCCTCAAAATAGAGGGATAAGATTTACAGTTTAAATAAAAAATAAGTGGAAAAATCAGAATACTTATAATGGTTTTTTTTACTCACCTTTGCGTCCACAATGACCAACTCCATACTTGTTGGGATTTTTAGTTGATTGTCTGCAGGAAGTAACCATTTCCTTGCAAGCCTAACCTTGACAGTCCAATCCGTTCTTTGTTTGTGAAGGTCGTGTAATAGGCTTGGTGTGGATGACATTGAATTCTGTAAATATTTTGTTATCAAAAATATCAAACAAAAAATTTGTAATAGATTTGAATGATGACTTGCAGGAATGATGACTTGCAGGAATGAGGAATGATGACTTGCAGAAATGATGACGATTCAGAGACTATATATATGTGATCCTAAACGAAAGGGCCAGCAATGTTTGGGCTTCCAATGCATGTCACTTACAAGTTCATAGAATGTGTTTTTTATTTTTAACCATATTAATAATTGTGAACAATAAAAATTCAAAGAATATAAACATTCGAATTGTTTCAGCTTCCAATACATGTCTAGATAAGTCAAATTTGAGTTTCTGTTTTTGGAAAGAGGTTTTAGGCGGGAAATTGCTTTATTTAGCAGGGTTTGGATCACGGTTGTTATTATATATATATTGATATTATATATAAATATTATATATAATATTATATACTCTAAAAAAGCCTCCAGAATCAAAGAGCCAAAACTTAAAGAAGAGATTTCTTATCCTAGTAGTGACAATGTGGATGTTCTTTATTGCACCAATAATTTGATGAAGATCAATAAATGGCAGCTGTTCGCTCGCCCAGTTCTTTTTACTAGCAAAACTAAGAATGCTAAGCTTGAACGCATAGAAAAAATCTTTTAAAGAAGATTAAGGACTAGTTTGATACATCATTTTGCAAAATAAGTTGACTCTTTTTTGGTGCATTTTCGTACCACTTTACTAAATTTTTATTTATCATATTCTTAAATTTTCTGTGGAATAGGACGTCAGGCTATGCACAACTGCCGTGCTACAACCAGCTCACATTTTGCAAGTGCTAAGGGATAGTGAACCACGGGAACCTAACATAGGAAGCTTCGGAACTTCTCAAAGCCACTCTCGAAGCGACCCCAGGAAGAGCCCCACAAACCCATGGAGCCTGAAATGCAAGGGGACAACTCCAGCTTCGAGCTCCCTCACCCTTGGTCTACAACACCAAAGGCCGTGGTGGACTCAAGGGGTCTGCTAATTGGTAAGCCTAGAGACCCTAGTATTGTTCATGATTGCCTTCTACCCCTCGGGTAGTGATGCTGAACCGCTTCTGAGAATGACCAAACTGGAAGCAAGCAGTTCAAGACAATCGAACAAACAACCCTAGTTTCTCGAAAGCGAAATTTTATTAATCAAAGTCAAAAACTGACAAAAAAACTTCATCCTAGGGTACGTATACGTCCACAATGACATCCCCAATCCCTAAACTATTAAAAATAAGATTACTGAGAATATCCAAAAATAAAATTGATAGTCTATAAATAGTAAAATGTCATTTTTGCCCTCAAGCGATCCTGGACTGCGAAGACCTAGGTCACCGCAAAGCAGTGAATATAATTGTCATGCCCATCTATTCTGCATCACTAAGCCCTTTCTCAACCCCTCACTCACCCTTGAACTACGTACCAGGATACTACACTGCACAATTTTAAAGTTAATGTTTATTGCAACATATGGAAAACCAACTTATTCGTTTTGGTGCTTATGTGACACCCAAGCCAACTCTTGATAAGTTGAAGAAGAAGTGATAAATTTCAAAAAATAAATCATAGAAATTAAGTAGTACTTATAATTATAAATTGAAAACTAACTTGGAAACATTTGTGATATTTAAAAGTTCAACGAATATGATTGACTAAAGTTGTAAATAGATTATGATATATATATGTATCAGGTAGGAAAAAATATTTTTCTAATTTACTTATTTTTAAAAGGAAATAATCGATACACTTTATGTACTATAGTTGTGTTTAGTTTTAACAAATAAATACACAGTTAAGTGAAGAAAAGAGAAATTAAAAGCATCACTTTGAAGATAACTTAATCGATTCATACTTGTTAAGTCTAAGTATTTATCATTATAAAAGCAAAGCAACAATATAAACTTTGAATATTTTATTTTGTTGAAAATGTAGTTGTAGTGTAGCGGTAAGGACTTATTAATATTGTTTGTGAGAATTTGGTTCAAATCACAGTTGACAAAGTATTTATTTTAATACATCTAGTCTCTAGCATTTCCAAGGAAAACCAAGAATATATATAATTTAAATGCTTAAGTTTGAAATAGAAATGGTTGTGGTGTAGTGGAGAGAAGACAAAGATTTCATTGGAGACCTGGGGTTGAATCCTTCTTAACCTACAATTTTGGTTCCAACGCAATCCAATTCTGAATAAAACTCTTTGATTTTTAAAAATTACAATATTTGAGGCCGTAAACATTTTAGGGTAAATTGCATTAAACCCCCTAGATAAAGAAAAAGAGTTTCTTCGGATTCTTCCATGAGAAACCATCTCCTTGATGCATGCAAGTGTTTCTTCAGATTCTTCCATGAGAGGGAAGAGCCCCAATTTTGAGGTGTATGCTATTTGGAATGTTGCAGTAGCAATCCTCATCCCTTGGCAATTTATTTAAAGTAAGGTTTGTTCTCTGCAACAAGTGATTCACAGAGCATCTAGTTGATTTTTCATGGCAAGACTACCTGATTAATACAGTAATTTACTCTATTATGAGTCGAAGATGGGTATTTATTGTAAAAGACCAGCTTTTTTGGAAGATTTGTGTTTCATACAGTAACTGAGTAGCTGATTTGCAACTTCGTCTGCATTCATGAGTTAATTTTGGTGATTTGTGGAATGAGTTGTCGGAACAGTCGTTGGGTGGGGAGGGGGGAAGACAGAGACGGGAAAAAAAAATTTAACATTAAAATCAAATATCATAATTACTTGAGTTAAGTGATTAATATTTTTAGTTAGATTAAGATAAAAATTTATTTATTCAAATAAAAAAATATAAAAATTTGCTATAATTAAATTCCATTAGGAATTTCCCATAATACCCTTGAAAAATGACATGTGCAACACACATGATTGACTTAACAGAATTTTTCTAACGACATCCATCAAAAGGACTAGTTGCGTGACTTTTTGAAACTCGTGGGACTGAAATTTGAAAAAAAAAATCTTAAGGGATTAATCGTGGAAAAGTCCATACTTGTTAAGTCTAAGTATTTATCATTACAAAAACAAATACAATATAATATTTAAATGTTTTATTTTGTTAAAAATGTTGTTGTGGTATAGTGGTAAGGACTCACGAATATGATTTTGAGACCTGGGTTCAAATCATAGTTGCCACAATATTTATCTTACTGCATCTAGTCTCTAGCATTTCCAAAAAAAAACAAGGATAAATAGTTTAAATGCTTATTTTAAAAACAGAAATGGTTGTGGTGTACAAGAAAAGAAGACCATGTTATTGCAGTGCAACGCAACCAATTCTGAATAAAACTCTTTGATTTTTAAAAATTAAAATATTTGAAGCCGTAAACATTTTAGGGTAAATTGCATTAAACCCCTTAGATAAAGAAAAAGAGTTTCTTCGGATTCTTCCATGAGAAACCATCTCCTTGATGCATGCAAGTGTTTCTTCATATTCTTCCATGAGAGGGAAGAGCCCCAATTTTGAGGTGTATGCTATTTGGAATGTTGCAGTAGCAATCCTCATCCCTTGGCAATTTATTTAAAGGTTTGCTCTCTGTAACAAGTGATTCACAGAGCATCTAGTTGATTTTTCATCGTAAGACTACCTGATTAATACAGTAATATACTCTAGTACAAGTCGAAGATGGGTATTTATTGTAAAAGATCAAAGCTAGCTTTTTTGGAAGATTTGTGTTTCATACAGTAACTGAGTAGCTGATTTGCAACTTCATCTGCATTCATGAGTTAATTTTGGTGATTTGTGGAATGAGTTGTCGAAATAGTCGTTTGGTGGGGAGGGGGGAAGACATAGATGGGAAAAAAAAATTAACATTAAAATCAAATATCATAATTACTTGAGTTAAGTGATTAATATTTTTAGTTAGATTAAGATAAAAATTTATTTATTCAAATAAAAAAAGATAAAATTTGTTATAATTAAATTCCTCTAGGACTTTACCATAATACCCTTGAAAAATGACATGTACAACACACGTGATTGACTTAACGGAATTTTTCTAACGACATCCTTCAAAAGGACTAGTTGCGTGACTTTTTGAAACTCGTGGGACTGAAATTTGAAAAAAAAAATCTTCAGGGATTAATCGTGGAAAAGTCCATACTTGTTAAGTCTAAGTATTTATCATTACAAAAACAAATACAATATAATATTTAAAAGTTTCATTTTGTTAAAAATGTTGTTCTGGTATAGTGGTAAGGACTCACGAATATGGTTTTTGAGACCTGGGTTCAAATCATAGTTGCCACAGTATTTATCTTATGCATCTAGTCTCTAGCATTTCCAAAAAAAAAAACAAGGATAAATAATTTAAATGCTTATTTTTAAAACAGAAATGGTTGTGGTGTACAAGAAAAGAAGATCATGTTATTGCAGTGGTGACCTGGGGTTGAATCCTTCATTTCTACAGTTTTGGTCCTAACGCACTTCTACTAATTGTGAGCAAATTGAACTCTTATTGAAGAAACTGGACTGAAAATAATTCGTTTATTTTCTTTTTCAAAGCATGAGGCAAGAAAAGAAGAGAAAATGCTTTCATATCCCCCCAAAAAATGGAAGATATTTCATTCAGCCTATTTGTTAGTGAGATAAATATCAGTCCACTTTGCAGGTATCAGCCTCTTTGTTAGTGAGATAAATATCAGTCTTGTGGAAGAACTAGAAGAGGAGAACTTCTTCATCTATAGAAATACCAATCCATCCAATTCCTTAAAAGAAGAATATATCTACTCACCATGACAGATCCGAGACTCTATTCGTCCTACTGGGTAAGAGAAGTTCACTCCTCTTTCTATTTAGTAGTCTTTTTATGACGTATGAATATAGAAGAAGAGTCACTTTTTCGACTCATTCTATCACATCTTCCAAGCCAAGAAAGAGAACTGTGGAATGAACTCTTTCTCTACTTTTATTTTCCTCTATGCCATCAGTCCAGATTTGGCGCCAATAATAATAATAAAATATTCTAGATTGACTTGCAGTGTAACTTCAATACATCGAAGATCTCTATATTTTCTAATGTATATTCTTATGAATTTAGAATTCTATTATTTAGATATATGCCTTTGAAACTCTGGAATTCTATTATTTAGATATATGCCTTTGAAACTCTCTAATCGTTCTCTCGAGTTTACAATTTGGTTGTTGTGAAGATGGAGAAGGCAACATTAGCAATCTAGAAATCCACAAGAAAAGCAAGAAGAAAGGTGAGGGTTTAAGAGAAGCTTACCCCAGAGATTCTCAGGATGCCGCTCGTAAACATTGGTTGCAACTTGAACCAATTCCGAGGGTAATGGCAGCTTATCACATTTGTTCCACAGGTAACCCTTAAGTAATTCTCCATCGCTCGGATTGAATGGAGTGTTTTCTAGACTTTTTTGTCCTTCCTTGAAATTCAAAATTCAATGATGAATATAAAGAATCAGGATGGGTTTAAATGACTAAAAAATGAAGATACCTTATCCCTCGCACTGCCGATTGAAATACGTTTCTCAGCCATTGCAGCACTCTATCAAATTCAACAGGAAATTGATGTAGAACATAAATCGTAATTAAAATTTCACGTTTCCATAAGGATTAATTTAAACATACGTGAAGAATATCAACACAAACGTACTTATCTCTCTCTTCTCTCTCTCTCTCATACACACACACACGTTGATAGAAATCAACCAAAATCAAGAGAATTGAGAAAAGTTCAAAGTACGGACAAAATCAAAGCAAATTCATGTAAAACGTAAAACCGTAAATGAAATTTCACGTTTGCATGAGGATTAATTTAATCATACATGAAGAATCAGGATGGGTTTAAATAGACATGCTCATTCGGTTTTTAAAACCGGAACCGAACCGGCTAGAAACCGTTCAAACCGTGAACTGTCCAAACCGTGAACCCTCGGTTTCGATTTCGGTTCCGGTTAGCGTCTTTTAGGAACCGTGAACCGTCGGTTCCGAACCGCCAGTTCCAACGGTTCCAAATCGCCGGTTCCAACTGTTCCAAACCGTAAAAATTTAGAATTTAGAAATTTATTGTATATTTGAATTTTGAGGTACGGCTCATTTGTCCTCCTTTATAATAAGGCAATGCTAGTAAACATTGGTTGCAACTTGAACCAATTCCGAGAGTAATGGCAGCTTATCACATTTGTTCCACAGGTAACCCTTAAGTAATTCTCCATCGCTCGGATTGAATGGAGTGTTTTCTGGACTTTCTTGTCCTTCCTTGAAATTCAAAATTCGATGATGAATATAAAGAATCAGGATGGGTTTAAATGAATAAAAAATGAAGATACCTTATCCCTCGCACTGCCGATTGAAATACGTTTCTCAGCCATTGCAGCACTCTATCAAATTCAACAGGAAATTGATGTAGAACATAAACCGTAATTAAAATTTCACGTTTCCATAAGGATTAATTTGATCATACGTGAAGAATATCAACACAAACGTACTTATCTCTCTCTTCTATCTCTCTCATACACACACACACACACGTTGATAGAAATCAACCAAAATCAAGAGTATTGAGAAAAGTTCAAAGTACGTACAAAATCAAAGCAAATTCATGTAAAACGTAAAACCGTAAATGAAATTTCACGTTTGCATGAGGATTAATTTAATCATACATGAAGAATCAGGATGGTTTTAAATAGACATGCTCATTCGGTTTTTAAAACCGAAACCGAACCGGCTAGAAACCGTTCAAACCGTGAACCGTCCAAACTGTGAACCGTCGGTTTCGGTTTCGGTTCCGGTTAGCGTCTTTTAGGAACCGTAAACCGTCGGTTCCGAACCGCCGGTTCCAACGGTTCCAAACCGCCGGTTCCAAACCGTAAAAATCGTCGGTTTCAACTGTTCCAAACCGTAAAAATTTAGAATTTAGAAATTTATTGTATATTTGAATTTTGAGGTACGACTCATTTGTCGTCCTTTATAATAAGGCAATGCTAGTAAACATTGGTTGCAACTTGAACCAATTCCGAGGGTAATGGCAGCTTATCACATTTGTTCCACAGGTAACCCTGAAGTAATTCTCCATCGCTCGGATTGAATGGAATGTTTTCTAGACTTTCTTGTCCTTCCTTGAAATTCAAAATTCGATGATGAATATAAAGAATTAGGATGGGTTTAAATGACTAAAAAATGAAGATACCTTATCCCTCGCACTGCGGATTGAAATACGTTTCTCAGCCATTGCAGCACTCTATCAAATTCAACAGGAAATTGATGTAGAACATAAATCGTAATTAAAATTTCACGTTTCCATAAGGATTAATTTAAACATACGTGAAGAATATCAACACAAACGTACTTATCTCTCTCTTCTCTCTCTCTCTCATACACACACACACACGTTGATAGAAATCAACCAAAATCAAGAGAATTGAGAAAAGTTCAAAGTACGGACAAAATCAAAGCAAATTCATGTAAAACGTAAAACCGTAAATGAAATTTCACGTTTGCATGAGGATTAATTTAATCATACATGAAGAATCAGGATGGGTTTAAATAGACATGCTCATTCGGTTTTAAAACCGGAACCGAACCGGCTAGAAACCGTTCAAACCGTGAACCGTCCAAACCGTGAACCGTCGGTTTCGATTTCGGTTCCGGTTAGCGTCTTTTAGGAACCGTGAACCGTCGGTTTCGAACCGCCAGTTCCAACGGTTCCAAACCGCCGGTTCCAACTGTTCCAAACCGTAAAAATTTAGAATTTAGAAATTTATTGTATATTTGAATTTTGAGGTACGGCTCATTTGTCCTCCTTTATAATAAGGCAATGCTAGTAAACATTGGTTGCAACTTGAACCAATTCCGAGAGTAATGGCAGCTTATCACATTTGTTCCACAGGTAACCCTTAAGTAATTCTCCATCGCTCGGATTGAATGGAGTGTTTTCTGGACTTTCTTGTCCTTCCTTGAAATTCAAAATTCGATGATGAATATAAAGAATCAGGATGGGTTTAAATGACTAAAAAATGAAGATACCTTATCCCTCGCACTGCCGATTGAAATACGTTTCTCAGCCATTGCAGCACTCTATCAAATTCAACAGGAAATTGATGTAGAACATAAATCGTAATTAAAATTTCACGTTTCCATAAGGATTAATTTAAACATACGTGAAGAATATCAACACAAACGTACTTATCTCTCTCTTCTCTCTCTCTCTCATACACACACACACGTTGATAGAAATCAACCAAAATCAAGAGAATTGAGAAAAGTTCAAAGTACGGAAAAAATCAAAGCAAATTCATGTAAAACGTAAAACCGTAAATGAAATTTCACGTTTGCATGAGGATTAATTTAATCATACATGAAGAATCAGGATGGGTTTAAATAGACATGCTCATTCGGTTTTTAAAACCGGAACCGAACCGGCTTGAAACCGTTCAAACCGTGAACTGTCCAAACCGTGAACCGTCGGTTTCGATTTCGGTTCCGGTTAGCGTCTTTTAGGAACCGTGAACCGTCGGTTCCGAACCGCCAGTTCCAACGGTTCCAAATCGCCGGTTCCAACTGTTCCAAACCGTAAAAATTTAGAATTTAGAAATTTATTGTATATTTGAATTTTGAGGTACGACTCATTTGTCGTCCTTTATAATAAGGCAATGATAGTAAACATTGGTTGCAACTTGAACCAATTCCGAGGGTAATGGCAGCTTATCACATTTGTTCCACAGGTAACCCTGAAGTAATTCTCCATCGCTCGGATTGAATGGAGTGTTTTCTGGACTTTCTTGTCCTTCCTTGAAATTCAAAATTCGATGATGAATATAAAGAATTAGGATGGGTTTAAATGACTAAAAAATGAAGATACCTTATCCCTCGCACTGCGGATTGAAATACGTTTCTCAGCCATTGCAGCACTCTATCAAATTCAACAGGAAATTGATGTAGAACATAAACCGTAATTAAAAGTTCACATTTCCATAAGGATTAATTTAATCATACGTGAAGAATATCAACACAAACGTACTTATCTTTCTATTCTCTCTCTCATACACACACGTTGATAGAAATCAACAAAAATCAAGAGTATTGAGAAAAGTTCAAAGTACGGACAAAATCAAAGCAAATTCATGTAAAACGTAAAACCGTAAATGAAATTTCACGTTTGCATGAGGATTAATTTAATCATACATGAAGAATCAGGATGGGTTTAAATAGACATGCTCATTCGATTTTTAAAACCAGAACCGAACCGGCTAGAAACCGTTCAAACCGTGAACCGTCCAAACCGTGAACCGTCGGTTTCGGTTTCGGTTCCGGTTAGCGTCTTTTAGGAACCGTGAACCCTCTGTTCCGAACCGCCGGTTCCAACGGTTCCAAACCGTAAAAACCGCCGGTTTCTACTGTTCCAAACCGTAAAAATTTAGAATTTAGAAATTTATTGTATATTTGAATTTTGAGGTACGGCTCATTTGTCCTCCTTTATAATAAGGCAATGCTAGTAAACATTGGTTGCAACTTGAACCAATTCCGAGGGTAATGGCAGCTTATCACATTTGTTCTACAGGTAACCCTTAAGTAATTCTCCATCGCTCGGATTGAATGGAGTGTTTTCTGGACTTTATTGTCCTTCCTTGAAATTCAAAATTCGATGATGAATATAAAGAATCAGGATGGGTTTAAATGACTAAAAAATGAAGATACATTATCCCTCGCACTGCCGATTGAAATACGTTTCTCAGCCATTGCAGCACTCTATCAAATTTAACAGGAAATTGATGTAGAACATAAATCGTAATTAAAATTTCACGTTTCCATAAGGATTAATTTAATCATATGTGAAGAATATCAACACAAACGTACTTATCTCTCTCTTCTCTCTTTTTCATACACACACACACACACGTTGATAGAAATCAACCAAAATCAAGAGTATTGAGAAAAGTTCAAAGTACGGACAAAATCAAAGCAAATTCATGTAAAACGTAAAATCGTAAATGAAATTTGACGTTTGCATGAGGATTAATTTAATCATACATGAAGAATCAGGATGGGTTTAAATAGACATGCTCATTCGGTTTTTAAAACCGGAACCGAACCGGCTAGAAACCGTTCAAACCGTGAACTGTGCAAACCGTGAACCGTCGGTTTCGATTTCGGTTCCGGTTAGCGTCTTTTAGGAACCGTGAACCCTCTGTTCCGAACCGCCGGTTCCAACGGTTCCAAACCGTAAAAACCGCCGGTTTCTACTGTTCCAAACCGTAAAAATTTAGAATTTAGAAATTTATTGTATATTTGAATTTTGAGGTACGGCTCATTTGTCCTCCTTTATAATAAGGCAATGCTAGTAAACATTGGTTGCAACTTGAACCAATTCCGAGAGTAATGGTAGCTTATCACATTTGTTCCACAGGTAACCCTTAAGTAATTCTCCATCGCTCGGATTGAATGGAGTGTTTTCTGGACTTTCTTGTCCTTCCTTGAAATTCAAAATTCGATGATGAATATAAAGAATCAGGATGGGTTTAAATGACTAAAAAATGAAGATACCTTATCCCTCGCACTGCTGATTGAAATACGTTTCTCAGCCATTGCAGCACTCTATCAAATTCAACAGGAAATTGATGTAGAACATAAACCGTAATTAAAATTTCACGTTTCCATAAGGATTAATTTGATCATACGTGAAGAATATCAACACAAACGTACTTATCTCTCTCTTCTCTCTCTCTCATACACACACACACACACGTTGATAGAAATCAACAAAAATCAAGAGTATTGAGAAAAGTTCAAAGTACGGACAAAATCAAAGCAAATTCATGTAAAACGTAAAACCGTAAATGAAATTTCACGTTTTCATGAGGATTAATTTAATCATACATGAAGAATCAGGATGGGTTTAAATAGACATGCTCTTTCGATTTTTAAAACCAGAACCGAACCGGCTAGAAACCATTCAAACCGTGAACTGTCCAAACCGTGAACCGTCGGTTTCGGTTTCGGTTAGCGTCTTTGGGAACCGTGAACCTCTGTTCGAACCGCCGGTTCCAACGGTTCCAAACCGTAAAAACCGCCGGTTTCAACTGTTCCAAACCGTAAAAATTTAGAATTTAGAAATTTATTGTATATTTGAATTTTGAGGTACGGCTCATTTGTCCTCCTTTATAATAAGGCAATGCTAGTAAACATTGGTTGCAACTTGAACCAATTCCGAGGGTAATGGCAGCTTATCACATTTGTTCCACAGGTAACCCTAAAGTAATTCTCCATCGCTCGGATTGAATGGAGTATTTTCTGGACTTTCTTGTCCTTCCTTGAAATTCAAAATTCGATGATGAATATAAAGAATCGGGATGGGTTTAAATGACTAAAAATGAAGATACCTTATCCCTCGCACCGCCGATTGAAATACGTTTTCGGCCATTGCAAAGACTCTATCAAATTCAACAGAAATTGATGTAGAACATAAACCGTAATTAAAATTTCACGTTTCCATAAGGATTAATTTGATCATACGTGAAGAATATCAACACAAACGTACTTATCTCTCTCTCTCTCTCTCATACACACACACACGTTGATAGAAATCAACAAAAATCAAGAGTATTGAGAAAAGTTCAAAGTACGGACAAAATCAAAGCAAATTCATGTAAAACGTAAAACCGTAAATGAAATTTCACGTTTTCATGAGGATTAATTTAATCATACATGAAGAATCAGGATGGGTTTAAATAGACATGCTCTTTCGATTTTTAAAACCAGAACCGAACCGGCTAGAAACCGTTCAAACCGTGAACTGTCCAAACCGTGAACCGTCGGTTTCGGTTTCGGTTCTGGTTAGCGTCTTTTGGGAACCGTGAACCCTCTGTTCCGAACCGCCGGTTCCAACGGTTCCAAACCGTAAAAACCGCCGGTTTCAACTGTTCCAAACCGTAAAAATTTAGAATTTAGAAATTTATTGTATATTTGAATTTTGAGGTACGGCTCATTTGTCCTCCTTTATAATAAGGCAATGCTAGTAAACATTGGTTGCAACTTGAACCAATTCCGAGGGTAATGGCAGCTTATCACATTTGTTCCACAGGTAACCCTAAAGTAATTCTCCATCGCTCGGATTGAATGGAGTATTTTCTGGACTTTCTTGTCCTTCCTTGAAATTCAAAATTCGATGATGAATATAAAGAATCAAGATGGGTTTAAATGACTAAAAAATGAAGATACCTTATCCCTCGCACTGCCGATTGAAATACGTTTCTCTGCCATGCATTGCAGCACTCTATCAAATTCAACAGGAAATTGATGTAGAACATAAATCGAAATTAAAATTTCACGTTTCCATAAGGATTAATTTAATCATATGTGAAGAATATCAGCACAAACGTACTTATCTCTCTCTTCTCTCTTTTTCATACACACACACACACGTTGATAGAAATCAACCAAAATCAAGAGTATTGAGAAAAGTTCAAAGTACGGACAAAATCAAAGCAAATTCATGTAAAACGTAAAACCGTAAATGAGATTTCACGTTTGCATGAGGATTAATTTAATCATACATGAAGAATCAGGATGGGTTTAAATAGACATGCTCATTCGGTTTTTAAAACCGTAACCGAACCGGCTAGAAACCGTTCAAACCGTGAACCGTCCAAACCGTGAACCGTCGGTTTCGGTTTCGGTTAGCGTCTTTTATGAACCGTGAACCGTCGGTTCTGAACCGCCGGTTCCAAACCGTAAAAACCGCCGGTTCCAACTGTTCCATACCGTAAAAATTTAGAATTTAGAAATTTATTGTATATTTGAATTTTGAGGTATGGCTCATTTGTCCTCCTTTATAATAAGGTAATGCTAGTAAACATTGGTTGCAACTTGAACCAATTCCGAGGGTAATGGCAGCTTATCACATTTGTTCCACAGGTAACCCTTAAGTAATTCTCCATCGCTCGGATTGAATGGAGTGTTTTCTGGACTTTCTTGTCCTTCCTTGAAATTCAAAATTCGATGATGAATATAAAGAATTAGGATGGGTTTAAATGACTAAAAAATGAAGATACCTTATCCCTCGCACTGCCGATTGAAATACGTTTCTCAGCCATTGCAGCACTCTATCAAATTCAACAGGAAATTGATGTAGAACATAAACCGTAATTAAAAGTTCACGTTTCCATAAGGATTAATTTAATCATACGTGACGAATATCAACACAAACGTACTTATCTTTCTCTTCTCTCTCTCTCTCATACACACACACACACACACGTTGATAGAAATCAACAAAAATCAAGAGTATTGAGAAAATTTCAAAGTACGGAAAAATCAAAGCAAATTCATGTAAAACATAAAACCGTAAATTAAATTTCACGTTTGCATGAGCATTAATTTAATCAGACATGAAGAATCAGGATGGGTTTAAATAGACATGCTCATTCGATTTTTAAAACCGGAACCGAACCGGCTAGAAACCGTTCAAACCGTGAACCGTCCAAACCGTGAACCGTCGGTTTCGATTTCGGTTCCGGTTAGCGTCTTTTAGGAACCGTGAACCGTCGGTTCGAACCGCCGATTCCAAACCGCCGGTTCCAAACCGTAAAAACCGCCGGTTCCAACTGTTCCAAACCGTAAAAATTTAGAATTTAGAAATTTATTGTATATTTGAATTTTGAGGTACGGCTCATTTGTCCTCCTTTATAATAAGGTAATGCTAGTAAACATTGGTTGCAACTTGAACCAATTCCGAGGGTAATGGCAGCTTATCACATTTGTTCCACAGGTAACCCTTAAGTAATTCTCCATCGCTCGGATTGAATGGAGTGTTTTCTGGATTTTCTTGTCCTTCCTTGAAATTCAAAATTCGATGATGAATATATAGAATCAGGATGGGTTTAAATGACTAAAAAATGAAGATACCTTATCCCTCGCACTGCCGATTGAAATACGTTTCTCAGCCATTGCAGCACTCTATCAAATTCAACAGGAAATTGATGTAGAACATAAACCGTAATTAAAATTTCACGTTTCCATAAGGATTAATTTAATCATACGTGAAGAATATAAACACAAACGTACTTATCTCTCTCTTCTCTCTTTTTCATACACACACACACACACACGTTGATAGAAATCAACCAAAATCAAGGGTATTGAGAAAAGTTCAAAGTACGGACAAAATCAAAGCAAATTCAATTCAAGTAAAACGTAAAACCGTAAATGAAATTTCACGTTTGCATGAGGATTAATTTAATCATACATGAAGAATCAGGATGGGTTTAAATAGACATGCTCATTCGGTTTTTAAAACCGGAATCAAAACGGCTAGAAACCGTTCAAACCGTGAGCCGTCCAAACCGTGAACCGTCAGTTTCGGTTCCGAGTAGCGTCTTTTAGGAACCGTGAACCGTCGGTTCTGAACCGCCGGTTCAACGGTTCCAAACCGTAAAAACCGCTGGTTCCAACTGTTCCAAACCGTAAAAATTTAGAATTTAGAAATTTATTGTATATTTGAATTTTTAGGTATGGCTCATTTGTCCTCCTTTATAATAAGGCAATGCTAGTAAACATTGGTTGCAACATGAACCAATTCCGAGGGTAATGGCAGCTTATCACATTTGTTCCACAGGTAACCCTGAAGTAATTCTCCATCGCTCGGATTGAATGGAGTGTTTTCTGGACTTTCTTGTCCTTCCTTGAAATTCAAAATTCGATGATGAATATAAAGAATTAGGATGGGTTTAAATGACTAAAAAATGAAGATACCTTATCCCTCGTACTGCCGATTGAAATACGTTTCTCAGCCATTGCAGCACTCTATCAAATTCAACAGGAAATTGATGTAGAACATAAACCGTAATTAAAAGTTCACGTTTCCATAAGGATTAATTTAATCATACGTGAAGAATATCAACACAAACGTACTTATCTTTCTCTTCTCTCTCTCTCATACACACACACACACGTTGATAGAAATCAACAAAAATCAAGAGTATTGAGAAAATTTCAAAGTACGGAAAAAATCAAAGCAAATTCATGTAAAACGTAAAACCGTAAATTAAATTTCAGTTTGCATGAGGATTAATTTAATCAGACATGAAGAATCAGGATGGGTTTAAATAGACATGCTCATTCGATTTTTAAAATCGGAACCGAGCCGGCTAGAAACCGTTCAAACCGTGAACCGTCGGTTTCGGTTTCGGTTTCGGTTTCGGTTAGCGTCTTTTAGGAACCGTGAACCGTCGGTTCCGAACCGCCGATTTCATCGGTTCCAAACCGCCGGTTCCAAACCGTAAAAACCTCCGGTTCCAACTGTTCCAAACCGTAAAAATTTAGAATTTAGAAATTTATTGTATATTTGAGTTTTGAGGTACGGCTCATTTGTCCTCCTTTATAATAAGGCAATGCTAGTAAACATTGGTTGCAACTTGAACCAATTCCGAGGGTAATGGAAGCTTATCACATTTGTTCCACAGGTAACCCTTAAGTAATTCTTCATCGCTCGGATTGAATGGAGTGTTTTCTGGACTTTCTTGTCCTTCCTTGAAATTCAAAATTCGATGATGAATATAAAGAATCAGGATGGGTTTAAATGACTAAAAAATAAAGATACCTTATCCCTCGCACTGCCGATTGAAATACGTTTCTCAGCCATTGCATCACTCTATCAAATTCAATAGGAAATTGATGTAGAACATAAACCGTAATTAAAATTTCACGTTTCCATAAGGATTAATTTAATCATACGTGAAGAATATCAACACAAACGTACTTATCTCTCTCTTCTCTCTCTCTCATACACACACACACGTTGATAGAAATCAACCAAAATCAAGAGTATTGAGAAAAGTTCAAACTACGGAAAAAATCAAAGCAAATTCATGTTAAACATAAAATCGTAAATGAAATTTCACGTTTGCATGAGGATTAATTTAATCATACATGAAGAATCAGGATGGGTTTAAATAGACATGCTCATTCGGTTTTTAAAACCGGATCCGAACCGGCTAGAAATCGTTCAAACGGTGAACCGTCCAAACCGTGAACCGTAATGAACCGTGAACCGTCGATTTCGGTTTGGGTTCCGGTTAGCGTATTTTAGGAACCGTAAACCGTCGGTTCCGAACCGCCAGTTCCACACCGCCGGTTCCAAACCATAAAAACCGCCGGTTCCAACTGTTCCAAACTGTAAAAATTTAGAATTTAGAAATTTATTGTATATTTGAATTTTGAGGTACGGCTCATTTGTCCTCCTTTATAATAAGGCAATGCTAGTAAACATTGGTTGCAACTTGAACCTATTCCGAGGGTAATGGCAACTTATCACATTTGTTCCACAGGTACCCCTTAAGTAATTCTCCATCGCTCGGATTGAATGGAGTGTTTTCAGGACTTTCTTGTCCTTCCTTGAAATTCAAAATTCGATGATGAATATAAAGAATCAGGTTGGGTTTAAATGACTAAAAAATGAAGATACCTTATCCCTCGCACTGCCGATTGAAATACGTTTCTCAGCCATTGCAGCACTCTATCAAATTCAACAGGAAATTGATGTAGAACATAAACCGTAATTAAAATTTCACGTTTTCATAAGGATTAATTTAATCATACGTGAAGAATATCAACACAAATGTACTTATCTCTCTCTTCTCTCTCTCTCATACACACACACACACGTTGATAGAAATCAACCAAAATCAAGAGTATTGAGAAAAGTTCAAAGTACGGACAAAATCAAAGCAAATTCATGTAAAACATAAAACCGTAAATGAAATTTCACATTTGCATGAGGATTAATTTAATCATACATAAAGAATTAGGATGGGTTTAAATAGACATGCTCATTCGGTTTTTAAAATCAGAACCGAACCGGCTAGAAACCGTTCAAACCGTGAACCGTCCAAACCGTGAACCTTAATGAACCGTGAACCGTCGGTTTCGGTTTCGGTTCCGGTTTGCGTCTTTTAGGAACCGTGAACCGTCGGTTCCGAACCGCCGGTTCAAACGGTTCCAAACCGTAAAAACCGCCGGTTCCAACTGTTCCAAACCGTAAAAATTTAAAATTTAGAAATTTATTATATATTTGTATTTTGAGGTAAGGCTCATTTGTCCTCCTTTATAATAAGGCAATGCTAGTTGTCCCCCTCCTTGTAATTTTTTATTATTATTAATAAAATTGGTTAGGGTACAGCCCCTATTTTTTTATTAATTTTTTGTATTTTGAGTTCCTAAATTTTTATTGTAAGTTTTTTAAGTTCTTAAATTTTTTGTTATCATTACAAAACTATTGTTGAATTTAATAAAAACTATTTTATTTTGCAAAAGTTTTTCTCAAATCTAAATTCAATATTACAAACTCTATTTTTTCAAGACTATTGCAAAGATTAAAAATTTTAAATCCTTAATTCTTAAATTGTAAAATGTTTAACACTTTTAAATTTTTAATTCTTAAATTTTAAATTGTAAAAATTACAATTTGTAATTTTTCATAACTAAAGTTCTTATAATTTCTGATTTATAACTTTTGATAACTAAAGTTCTTAAAGTCTTTACAATTTATAACTCTTGCAAAATTTCAAAAAAATTAAAATATATATATATATATATATATACACACACACATATAACACCTTTTTATAATTTATAATAGTTTTTTTAAAATAAAAAATTAAACAAATTTTTTAAAAAAAATAAAATTTAAAAAAATTTAAAAAACAAAACCGGAACCGGAACCGGAACTCCACGGTTCAGTTTCGGTTTGCCTTATCACGGTTTGTGGAACCGTCGGTTCCGAATCGTAACTGGAACCGTAACCGTTTTTGGCATGTTTAGGTTTAAATGACTAAAAAATGAAGATACCTTAACCCTCGCACTGCCGATTGAAATACGTTGATCAGCCATTGCAGCACTCTATCAAATTCAACTGGAAATTGATGTAGAACATAAACCGTAATTAAAATTTCACGTTTCCATAAGGATTAATTTAATCATACGTGAAGAATATCAACACAAACGTACTTATCTCTCTCTCTCTCTCTCTCTCTCACACACACACACACACGTGTTGATAGAAATCAACCAAAATCAAGAGTATTGAGAAAAGTTCAAAGTACGGACAAAATCAAAGAAAATTCATGTAAAACGTAAAACCGTAAATAAAATTTCACGTTTACATGAGGATTAATTTAATCATACATGAAGAATATCAACACAAACACACTCATCTCTCTCTTCTCTCTCTCTCTCGCACATGCTTGTTGACAGAAATCAACCTTTCGCTGATGAAAACAGAGCCAAAATTGTTCAGCTTAAAAACACAACCAAGAATGTCAACAAAAACATACTCGTCTCTCTCTCTCTCTCTCTCTCTCTCTCTCTCTCTCTCTCTCACTCACACACGCGCTCATTGAAAGAAATCAACCAAAATCAAGACTATTGAAAAAGTTCAAAATTCAAATATACAGACAAAAACAAAGCAAATTCATGTAGAACATAAAACCGTAATTGAAATTTCACGTTTCTAGAAGGATTAATTTACACATACATGAAGAATATCAACACAAACATACTCATCCCTCTCTTCTCTCTCTCACACACACGCACGTTGATAGATTTCTCATCTTGTGAAGTCAATGAATACGGAAGAATTAAATTCACATAACACATTTAGAGAAAGAGAGGAGCGAGAAAGTACCTGTTGCTGATAAGAGAGAAATCGCAAGAGAGGAGCGAGTTCTGTTCTGAACAGAGCAAAAATGGTTCAGCTCAAAAATACAAACAAGAAGGAGAAATGCGGGAAATGCTGAAAAAAAATCTATCTTACTGCATCTAGTCTCTAGCATTTCCAAGAAGGAGCGAGTTCTGCTCTGAACAGAGCAAAAAAAATCTATCTTTCTGTTTTAAAAATCTTAAGGGATTAATCGTGGAAAAGGTTGAAAAAAAATCTTAAGACAACGAATATGGTTTTTGAGACCTGGGTTCAAATCATAGTTGCCACAGTATTTATCTTACTACATCTAGTCTCTAGCATTTCCAAAAAAAACAATGATAAATAATTTAAATGCTTATTTTTAAAATAGAAATGGTTGTGGTGTACAAGAAAAGAAGACCATGTTATTGCAGTGGTGACCTAGGGTTGAATCCTTCATTTCTACAATTTTGGTTCTAACGCACTTCTACTAATTGTGGGCAAATTGCGCTCTTATTGAAGAAACTGGACTGAAAATAATTCGTTTATTTTCTTTTTCAAAGCATGAGGCAAGAAAAGAAGAGAAAATGCTTTCATATCCCCCAAAAAAATGGAAGATATTTCATTCAGCCTATTTGTTAGTGAGATAAATATCAGTCAACTTTGCAGGTATCAGCCTCTTTGTTAGTGAGATAAATATTAGTCTTGTGGAAGAACTAGAAAAGGAGAACTTCTTCATCTATAGAAATACCAATCCATCCGGTTCCTTGAAAGAAGAATATATCTACTCACCATGACAGATCTGAGACTCTATTCGTCCTACTGGGCAAGAGAAGTTCACTCCTCTTTCTATTTAGTAGTCTTTTTATGATGTATAAATATAGAAGAAGAGTCACTTTTTCGACTCATTCTATCACATCTTCCAAGCCAAGAAAGAAAACTGTGGAATGCACTCTTTCTCTACTTTTATTTTCCTCTATGCCATCAGTCCAGATTTGGCACCAATAATAATAATAAAATATTTTAGATTCACTTGCAGTGTAACTACAATAGATCGAAGATCTCTATATTTTCTAATGCATATTCTTAACAATTTAGAATTCTATTATTTAGATATGTGCCTTTGAAACTCTCTAATCGTTCTCTCGAGTTTACAATTCGGTGGTTGTGAAAATGGAGAAGGCAACATTAGCAATCTAGAAATACAAGAAAAACAAGAAGAAAGGTGAGGGTTTAAGAGAAGCTTACCCCAGAGATTCTCAGGATGCCGCTCGTAAACATTGGTTGCAACTTGAACCAATTCCTAGGGTAATGGCAACTTATCACATTTGTTCCACAGGTAACCCTTAAGTAAATCTCCCTTGCTCGGATTGAATGGAGTGTTTTCTCGACTTTCTTGTCCTTCCTTGAAATTTGAAATTCGATGATGAATATAAAGAATCAGGATGGGTTTAAATGACTAAAAAATGAAGATACCTTATCCCTCGCACTGCCGATTGAAATACGTTTCTCAGCCATTGCAACACTCTATCAAATTCAACTGGAAATTGATGTAGAACATAAACCGTAATTAATATTTTACGTTTTCATAAGGATTAATTTAATCATACGTGAAGAATATAAACACAAACGTACTTTTCTCTCTCTTCTCTCTCTCTCTCTCACACACACACACACGTTGATAGAAATCAACCAAAATCAAGAGTATTGAGATAAGTTCAAAGTACGGACAAAATCAAAGAAAATTCATGTAAAACATAAAATTGTAAATGAAATTTCACGTTTACATGAGGATTAATTTAATCATACATGAAGAATATCAACACAAACACACTCATCTCTCTCTTCTCTCTCTCTCTCGCACATGCTCGTTGACAGAAATCAACCTTTCGCTGATGAAAACAGAGCAAAAATTGTTCATCTTAAAAACACAATCAAGAATGTCAACAAAAACATACTCGTCTCTCTCTTCTCTCTCTCTCTCTCTTCTCTCTCTCACACACACACACTCATTGAAAGAAATCAACCAAAATCAAGACTATTGAAAAAGTTCAAAATTCAAATATACAGACAAAAACAAAGCAAATTCATGTAGAACATAAAACCGTAATTGAAATTTCACGTTTCCAGAAGGATTAATTTACACATACATGAAGAATATCAACACAAACATACTTATCCCTCTCTTCTCTCTTTTACACACACGCACGTTGATAGATTTCTCTTCTTGTGAAGTCAATGAATACGGAAGAATTAAATTCACATAACAGATTTAGAGAAAGAGAGGAGCGAGAAAGTACCTGTCGCTGATGAGAGAGAAATCGCAAGAGAGGAGCGAGTTCTGTTCTGAACAGAGCAAAAATGGTTCAGCTTAAAAATACAACCAAGAAGGAGAAATGTGAGAAATGTTTGAGGACGCTTGTTATTTGCTTATTTGTTAGAGTGGTGCTAAATGACGCCCCCCACTTATGCTAAATGACACCCCCTCCCTTGATAAAATTATTATTATGTCCTTAATTATTTGAAAAGTTTATATTTATAGTTTTAACCCTTATGTTTCATGAATTATCATAAACCACCCCTTATGTATTTTATAAATAAAATTTTTGTTTTTTTTTTCACACTTTCAAATAATAATTTTTTTCTCTAAATTCTCTCTAACTCTCTCTCTAGAGATATTGAGTTTCGGACTTCCGGCTTTTTTTTTCAAAAAGGTATATTTTCAACACTTTTTTTCGTACACATCTTTTTTTTTTTTGCATTTGTTATTGTATTTATTAGCATTATAATTTGATATTAATTGTTATAAATGTAAAAAAAAAAAAAAAAATTGGACTCTTTGAGGACCGCCCAGCCAAGGCGGTCTAAAGCCACAAAACTCCCTAGACTAGGCGGTCTTTTTTGACGTTTCCATTAATTTTTGTTTTTTTTTTCAATTTAGCCCCTTAAATTCACAATTCCATTAAAAATTTAATGGATCCGTTAAGTTTTTAACGGAACATGGAGGACCGTCCCCCCTTAATACACCGCCCACCCCTGGGGGTTTAAAAATTTTAAACCGCCCACCCCTGGGGGGCTGCTGAAAACAAAAAAAGTAGAGGGGGCTTTTTGCATTTTTGTTAACTTGAAAGTGAGGGGTAGGAAGGTAATTTTTAAGAGGGGGTGTGGTATTTAGCATAAGTTGGGGTGTCATTTAGCACCTATGTTTGGTTATTAGTGAAGCATCTAACAAACTAGTGAGTTGAAGAGTGAAGACAACCGAAAAATTATACTTCCTCCATCCAAAAATTATTGTCCTGTTTGACTCGATACGAATCAAAGAAAAATAATTGACTTTATTATTGATATTAGTATAATGTCTAGTTTTTTTAAAAACTGATGTACATGTGGGTCATAATTAAAGTAAGAAGAAAAAAATTAGGTAAAATGGTAAAAGTGTTTTCCTAAAAATGAAACAGACAAGTTTTTTGGGACGGACGAAAAAAGAAAACAAGACAATAATTTTGGGATAGAGGGAGTACAGTTTGTCACTTTTGGGGAGCGGTTATTCCATGTGTAGGGGTGGGGAGAATTTTTTTCATACAAGAATGAATTAATAGAATTAGACCGAATCAAAAAAATTGGACCAAACTAATACTAGTCTAATATCAAGAATTCAAGATTGAGCGTTGCTATTGTCACCCCCCCCCCCATTCCTATAAGTATACCCATTTTCTAAGTACCCCCCTAATATTTTCAACCTTCCAAAATATTAAGTACACCTCACTATTTTCCCATTATACCCTTTGTATCTTTTCCCCAAAAATTAACCTAACCTTCTAAGTACACCCCCACCCTGTACACTTTGAACACCCACCCCCCCACCACATACCCAATCCTCTCTCCCGCAAACAACATGACAAACCCCCCCCCTTCCCCAACACACGACAACAGTGTTCATTGCACGAGAACTTCATCAATTTTCATCATCTTCTTCTTCTCCTAGTACTAGTCTAGCTTCAAAATCAACAATGTCGCAAAGGTCGGGCATAGATATGTATATCTCTTCTCTTTTCTTGCATGTTAGGTTGAAAATCTATATATTGCAATTTATATGTTAAATTATTATTAGGGTTTAGTTGCATTCCTACTTTTTTGCAATTAGATGTTCAATTTTCTTGATTTAAAGCAAATATTTGTTGGAAAAATCGGAATTTTTGGGCAAGTACTCCTGTTCGGCATTGTGTAGCCGGACATCCAGAGGACTGTTCGGTAGGGGGTGTCGAAAGGCAGTTCGACACCCCCTACTGAACAGTCCTAAGGGTGTCCGACAAGGGGTATCTAACAGCCCTATAGTTGTACGGCTAGGGCTGCTGAATAGTAATATATATATATATATTCACTGTTCACCTTGTCGTTGATTGGATCGGTCTAATACATCAATTTTTAAATGTGCAGAACAAACATATGCTAGGAAAAGGCCTATTGCTTCAAATAGGAAACAATGACAACAAGAACAAGAACAAAAACAACTATTACTACTACAACAACAAGAAGAAGAACAACGAAAACTACTACTAATACAACACCAAGAAGAAGAACAACAACACCCACCTCATGCTTATGAGTATGAAAGATGAGGTGATGATGAGGGGGAGGATGAAAAAGAGACATTTGGCCCGTTTTCTGGTGGGCCATGATGAATGAGTATTATAAACCCCCTCCCAAGTGGTCAAACTACCTGGGACCAATGACATGAACCAGGTTTTTGCTGCATCCTTCAGAGTGTACTGAAAGCAACGCATTCTCAACTGATCTTTAGTTAAATTTCCCAATGGAAAATTTTGAACAGTCGAATAGTAATCACGCAGAAAAGTTAAAGGATCTTCAGTTGTCATCCCATGAAAGGACGGAAGCATATTAAAGTGAAGACTTTTTAACTCATAGTTCCTAGCAGCTGTAGGCAAAACAATGCAAGAGGGAGACTGGTTAATCCGAGGACGAGCATAATCCCTCATGGATCGTGCGGTTCGGTTCACCCATGTTAACATAGGATTATCTTCTTTCAATTCAGGATTTTCGATTCAAAATGTGAAGATTCACCTTTGTTCGTATCTACCCCCTTGTTTCTACCCACTTTATCAATGTTGTCGTTAAACTCTGCTAGGGAAGGACTCAACGAACGACGACCATGCATATAAGTATCAACTACAGGAATTCAAGAAGCTAATAACCACTTAACTAAGTCAAAACAAATAAGTCCCCGGCAACGGCGCCAAAAACTTGATGGAAGAATTATTTAACCTCGCAAGTGCACGAATCAATTGTAGTATAATTGTACAAGTACAATGGTCGAACCACAGAGACTTGAGTTTTGATCTAGAAAATTTCAGCTACTAACTTGAAGAAAATAATTTAATGAAAAGAGATAATTTGGATTTTTATTTAGCAACTAAAGTAACAGTAAAACACAGAATTAAAGCAAAGTATGAGTGCGACAATCTGAGAGAATTCAAGATTTTGGGAATGTCTAGGGATTGAGATTCACTTGGTATCTAAATCTTATGTCTTTCTAAAGTTACAGACCAATTCTAGGGTTCGTTCTCCTAAGACCAAGATTGGGACGTATTGATCACGAATTGTAATCTTAATACTCCTAGTTGTCGTATCTTCTTGATCCGTTAACATAACACATAGAAATTCATTAAGTGTGAAAGAATGAATTGGTCCTAATTTCGATTTCAACAATGATCATGAATCACTCGAAATTAATCTCACAAAGTATGGCAATTTATGAAAAATGAATATTCATCATTCACAAATCATAGGTCAAATAATCAGAGCAATTGAAATACAATCCATAAAACAACTGAAATGATTCAATTAAACAAACTTTGTGGAGAACTAGAATTAATAAACTGTATATAACAAGTATTCTACAACATAAAATTTCGATACCAGTTACCTCCAATCCCTAGAAGATGAGTTTAGCTCCTCATCAATGTCATTACAATAATTCTCTGATTTTTCAGTTTTGATTTGATTACAAGAACGAAAAAAACTAATTTAATGTATTAAGGATTCAGAATTCTTCCCAGCCGAGCTACCTTTTTTAAAATCCTCCAGTTCCCTTTATACTTCCTTCCAGACCTTCGAATCACCTCACTCAAAATTGAAACGACAGAAAAACATCTCCAACAGTCACAGCGCGCTAGGGCGCAAGGAGAACGCGCACTGTAATACCCTGAATTCTTTATGCTTTATATGTTTACCTTGTTGTGTGTCATTATGTCAATCATATGTGTTTAAAAGCTTAAGTAACATGTTAGTGAGATCATGCCTTAGTTCTTGTCCATTTCATAGAGCATATATGGTTAACTTGTTAATGCTTTAATTTAGTATAAGTTCTTGTATTCATTCATGGATTTAAAGTGTTTGCATTCAGTCATGTTGTATGTAGTTCACAATGAGTTTTGGATGTGTTTTAAACTTGGTTGGAGGTTAGAATCATGCTAGGATTGATTGGGAACACTTTGGAAACATTTTAGAACATACGACCAGCAGTTTACCAAAAATTAAAAAATTAGCCCAAACTTCAGCCAAGTCGCACGCCCTAGCGCGCATACGGACAGAATCACCCCATTTTTGTAATTTTTGACTTTTGACCCTTGGACCCTAGGCTGAACTTGTTTTACCTTTGTTTGACCTATTGACCAGCCCTTTAATTACTCTCAACCATATGAGAGACTTCACACACCTCATTTCTTCACATCTTCTTCCATGGAAACTTAGAGAGCTTGTGTGGGAGATTGAGTGTGAGACTAGTGTGTGTGTTCTATTCTTCATCATCCAACCATTGGATCTTCCATGCAAGACCACCAAAGTGTTGCTAAAGACTAGGAGACTTCATTACAAGGCTTTGATTGTGAATTTGTTAGTGTGGTTGTGCAATTTGAGGTAAGTTATTAAACCCCCTATGTATGCTTAGAAATAGTTACATGTATGAACATGCATGACTTGTATTGTTGTTGAATTCATGTCTAAACGTTATGTTGATGTGAGTAACATGATGTTATGTGAAATACTTGGTTTGGATGGTTTAAAATGTGTAGAGATTGATAACAACCAAGGAAGTGAGCTATTGATCAAGTTTGGGACTTTAGATGGGAAAATTTGCATATAACAATTATACTCAATTTTATGAACTTTAGAAATGACCCCAAAAATGGAGTTTAGGGAAGATTATAATCCCCCGAATAACATGTTAAAATCTTACAAAATTTAGAGTTCGTTGGATATGTGTTTTGGTCCTCCGAGTAAACAATACTAGTAAATTAGAGACTTATTATTTTAGCTCTAAAGTGGTCGATCAAGTGCATAAACAACATGTTTGATATTGATTCTTGGTAGAATAATATGATCCGCATGATATGTATCGAGTTCACTACTTTTGAACTTGATGGTTATTTGCATAGGATGAGTATTATACCAACTTGTGCATCGCATTGAGTCCAGCTGGCATTTGTTGTTTAATCAAGGTGGGATGACCTATAGTCTTTACGAATTTATTTCGTGGTTGCTATAAGTCTCCGTACTAGAGTTCACACACCCCTCCTTTGTTGGCCACAGTTGAGAAGTAGCCTCACTGTTGTAGCAATACGCATGACTTTGGTTTGCTAATAGAACTCGATGGGTTTATCAGGGACGTCGATACTACATACACAGGTATCGAGGACACTTGGTTATTTTGTGTATTGCAGGAGCAACACAAAGATAGAGAAAGAGAAATGATATCCTTTATGACGTAATTTATTTACAAGCACTTATGTGTTAATCAAGGTGCTATGTGAGTTGAATGATTTGTATATCAATGATAATGATGCATGTTTTGTTGGGAAATATAAATGTTATTTTCATGTTATGATTTCATCTTGAGCATTATGCCATGTCATGTAGTTGCATTTAGTAACTTATTGAGTTTTGACTCACCCCGTTTGTTGTTTATTATTTTCCTTAGATCCGAGCCAACCAGGGAGTTCGCGGTGAGACCGGAAAAGGTTCACGTTAGCTTGCAGGTTGTCCTTGTTTGGTAACTCAAGAATCTTGTACCTAGTTAGTTATTTTCTTTTGGTAAGGACGAACGGTTTGTGAAGTTATGTAAACTTTACTATGGGTAGTACTACTTTGGTGTTATTTTGTATATTCTTTTGGTAGCCGACATGTGTATGTCGTGCTTGTGTATAACCTTGTTGTTAATTTAGTTTTTTCCCTGAGCAAGTAGCTCGTAGTTTATGTTTATATTCCGGGATGTTGTGGCCGATGTTGTTGTGGTTGTTGTTGTTGTTGTAGTTGTTTTATTTCCCAAGTCTTAGACTTGTGGTTTTAGTTGTTGGGTTCCGGCTGTAGTGTCTCCGAAGACTTGTTTATTATTATATATCAGATTTTATCAGTTGTGTTTTGTCGTAAGTACGGGTGGCTTCGCCACGTGCTTTTCTTGTTCGGTTGTGTCGTTGTGTTGTTTTGGAAACTCGACCTTGGGATTTCGTATAGAGATTCGGGTCGAGGCGTCACACACACTAAGGCACGGAAGATCTCTGAACTTTTGCTCTGAAGGTTTCTGAAATTCTTGCAAACTTCAGGAAGAGATCGCGTTAGGGCACAAGAATAAGGCGCGCTAAGGCGTGCTCTGGCAATAGAGAAATTTTCAGGCTCTTTCTTGCCACTTTGGACCTTTTACACTCTCACCCCTCCATGTTTTCAGAACAGCTCCAAAATGTCCTGATTTCGCATGTTTGCTTCAAAGGCCCCTGAAATCTCATTAAACACTAAAAACCAAAATTAAATAATAACCCCGAGAATTCACAAATACTAAGGCTAGAAAGTACCCAATTGAATGAGTAAAATACTCATCCATCAGGCGACAAGTTCTATCGCTGCTACCTACCTTCAAGGATCATGTAACTGCTAATAATTGGATTGGGAAAGAGCATGCGGTCTAGAAATGTTTCAATCACACTGCGAAGCTGGAAGAGTGGGTAATTCATGATAGCACTAATCAAGTAATGAAGAATCTTGTGTATAACTCGGGCCTTATGGTGTCTTCACTATCCTATAAAGAGGTGGACAAAGTATTGGTCTTGGCTTTTGTGGAACAGTGGCATCCTGAGATGAATACTTTCCACATGCCCTTCAGAGAGATGATAATCAGACTAGATGATGTGTATTGTCTTACAGGACTTTCAGTGGCCGGGCCTCCAGTTGTTTCAGGGCGGAGTGTGGGCTATACACCCGAGGAGGTTGTGGATTTGTTGGGAGTTCCTTATTCTAAGTTGATTGATGGGATGCATGGTGCCAGAGGCTCCTCAGTTAGGCTAGAGTGGTTTCGTACGACATTCCAAAAAGATGTTAGGACTGAAGATCTTGTTACATGTGCTCGTTCAAGCAGAGCATATATGTTGACTGATAAGAGTGAGACTCGGGTAGATAGTCCTTATTGTGGACCTATTATCTTCAAATCTCTCTTTTAAACCAAACAAAATATCTTTGGGTTTATTATTCCCCTTAGACATATCAATCACAAAGTCCTCCTCGGGTGTTGATAATCGACCAACATACGAGTGGCCCTCCAAGTAATTCGCATTTGGATGATTGTGCACACCACACTGAACCTCCAACTGCCATTGATCAACTGATATTTGCTTCCCCCTCAAACGAAAAGGACAATTACACTTCTTTGTTCTAGTTTCTCTCTTTCTTTTCATTTACTCACATTAGCCTCTTCGACATTTTCCGCTAATTGACTTCCTCGAGATGATGCTCCAACCTTTTTCTTGTCACGGTATTGCCCACCACGTTCACAAGTCATCAACATCCGAGATATTTTCTTACATGCACCATTGTCCGACCTACTAATTACTATCACAATGTCATGCTCCTTTCCTAGAGATGTTAAAAGGGTCACGGCCCGTAGGGTCGACCCGATTAAACCGAAAAAATTAGGGTTAGGGTTGAAGTTTTTTGGCCCGTTTAAACATCCGGGCTAAACGGGCTGGCCCTATAGGGCTGCGGGTTTTACGGGCTGGCCCGCCGGGCTTTCGGGTTGGCCCGCGGGCTGAGGGGTAAAATAAATTTTAAAAAAATCAAGGTGTTGAGAGTAACTTGTAATTTGTATATGGGCTAAAAGAAAAAATTGTAAAGAGAAAGAGTAAAGTTTCTAAACCCTCGGTTCCTCCCTCGCCTCCGACATTTCTCTCTGTCTCGCTCTCGTCTCTCACTCAGTCCCGTCACGGCGTCACTCCCGTCGGCCGCTACCGCAAGGCCGCAACTCCTCGGTTCCTCCTCGCCTCCGGCTACCCACCCACGACAGTTGATTGCCGTGCCAACCGCCGCCACCACCTACCTTGCCACCACCGTTTGGCGTTCACCAGAGTCTAAACCACCCACCCCCACTAGACTGCTTGCGACTTGCGATAGGTATGGCTTTGAACATCCTGTTCCTTATAGAAGAAATTTTACACTGCTCGATGAGATGTTTTTAGATGTATGTTGTGCGCTTTATAACTGATATTGGAATTGCAATCGAAGGGAGTTATTCAACTTCTTGCCTCTTAACATGGTTTATGTAGAAATCACAAGATTTTTCCTTGGTCTTCTAAAATGGAGTAGTTATTTCAATCATTTTAAATTTTTAATTATGACTTATCTCAAAGTACCGCTAATTGTTGATTGTTGCTTGTCTTAATTTTTCTTGGTCTTCTAAAATGGAGTAGAGTTTTTATGTGCTAATATAGTATGAATGTATGATGACTGATGAGGACCATTCTCTTACGCTCTCCACTCAATCTTACCTTGTAATTGTAACACTTTTACTTGCTTAGCATTGCCGCTTAGCGCTTTCTATATGTACATTTTTATTGTTTTATATATCGTAGATGAAGAGAACTTGGAAGAAGATGTTTTCTCGACGGAAGGCTCGAATGTTGTTGAAGAATGAAGATGTTTATTGTTATGTTTTTGAACATATGATAATTTTAGTATTTTTAGACTTTTAGTGTTGGAGAATGAATCAAAATCATGTGCTTGAGTTATACTTTAGTACTAGTATTTATTATGTCTATTGTTTGCTAAGAAAATTTTTAGTTTTGTTTTTTAGATTGTGATGTATTTATTTTTTTAGTCGTGGCCCGTTAGTGGCCCGTTTAGCCCGAAACCCGCTAGGGTTAGGGTTAGGTCCGCAATATTAGTGGCCCGAAAAAATTGGACCGTTTAACCCGAAGCCCGCTAGGGTCACAGCCCGCTAGGGCTGGCCCGAAACCGTTAGGGCCAGCCCGATTAACATCTCTATCCTTTCCCCTAGCGCACACCCATTCAAACATATTCTCACGAGATGAAAACAATTCATGCTTCGTGAACATGTCTGTGTAATTCATAACAATATCTTGAACATTGTTTTCAACGTTATCTTCAAAAGGAATGATCTAATTATTTTTAGGACCAACAACACTAGACTCTGTAGGCAACATATTTGAATCCTGTTAACATTTAAAAAATAAATCAGCAGAGAGATACACATTATTCGGTTGGGGGTGTAAAATACCAATGAAGTTGTTCAGCACCCCTTGTCGAACACTCTGAGGTGTGTTCGGTAACCCCAGTTGAACAAACCATAAAGTGTTCGGCAGGAGGGCCGAACAGATTCATTGGTGTTCTACACCCCCAACCGAACATCCCCATTGTTATTTGGTGACACATGGCCAAACATGACATGCCTAGCAGCTCCGTGTGTGCTTCGAAAAAATGAAGAAAACTTGAAATTTGAACCATGAAATAAGATGAAATACTTACATTATTGGCCCCTTTAACTTATTTGTGCTCCATCGCAACAATGTGCACCCCCCCCCCTTTGTTTTTATTTCATCTCAAAAGCTCTAAGTACACCCCCCAATGATTTTGATACACCCCTACCTCTGTCAATATTCATACTTCTAACAAAATTCAAACACCCCTATTCATCTCCTTCCCCTCCATTTTCTCTCAATATACAAACCCTAAATCTCATTCCCCTACCATCTCTCTCAATATACAAACCCTAAATCTCATTTAATTGACATTTTTGTAATATATGCAGGGGGTGTACTTATAGGAATGAGGGGGGTGGCAATAGCAACGCCCTTCAAGATTGTCGCTCAATAACAGATCAAACTGTCGGACACTTTTTTTTACGGGAAACTGACGGCAAAGTTTACTTTCTCTTCTTTAAATAGTTTGATGATTTTTTTTTTGTGAGTTAAATGGTAGATTGCGTACCTTAACTGTAAAATTTAATGATTAGTTTTACCATTAATCCTATAATCGTCAAACGCAAGTTTGTTATAATAGACGGCAATGCGTTACCCTGGTTTATGTTTCTTGGTATTTTAGATAAGGGCTAATAGCATTACTAGTCCCGTGTACACTTTTGATATTTTTTCAGGCAAATTTTGGCTTAACTGTACAACATAGTTAGTCCTTGTTAGCACTTTCGTTAAATTTTTTTTACGGGAGACTGACGGCAGGGTTTACTTTGTCGCCATATAAATAGCAGTGTTCTAAAAATCGCTAGGTGGGGGCCAGGGCCTAGCGCCTAGGGGGCCTAGGCAGGAACTTGAATTAAGACATAATTACCCTAATTTTTTATTTTTTTTCTTAATATAACCTAACTAACAAGCATTAAATCTTCAAATATACCAATAGTAAATATCACCAAATAGACAAATAATCTAATTATTATTCCAAAGTTGAAAACAACACAACAATAATCAATAACTCAATACACCATAGGTCCATAACACCTTGTACAGCAATATAATAATATCAAATAATCTAAATTTTAGGCAAAACGACGTCATTTTGGGCAAAAACTTCTTTAAAATGCGCCTAGAGCCTAGGCGGCCGATTTGCTTGATTTCTAGGTGCTTGTGTGGCTCCCTAGAGGCAGGGCCTAGGCGGACGCCTAGACCAATTTTAGAACCGATGAATAGTTTAATGGTTTTTTGTTATTTTTGCGAGTTGAAAGGTATATTGCGCACTTTGACTGCAAAGTTTAATGATTAATTTAGGGAGAAGGTACATCCGGACCACCGAACTTTTCGTAAAATTGTAGTTCGGCCACCGAAACTTTAAATTACACTTTGGGCCACTGTACTTAAATTATGATGCATCTGTGCCCAGAAAAATACATATTTGGGCCACCCAGTTATCCACAAAGTTATAATTTGACTACCACAAAGTTGCAATCCGGCCACCACAACTTCAAAGTTTGGGTACGGATGCATCATAACTTAAGTACAGTGGCTTAAAGTGTAGTTTTAAAGTTTCAGTGGCCGGACTGCAATTTTACGAAAAGTTTGGTGGCCCGGATGTACCTTCTCCCATTAATTTACCATTAACTAGGGGTGTAAGTCCGAACCACGGAATCGAATCGAACCGAATCGGCCGGTTTGATTCAGTTTTGGGTTAGGTCTGTTCGATTTAGGTTTGAAAATTTTATGAACTAGTGTTCGGTTCGGTTTGCAATTTTTGGTGCTGTCTCCAACATTGTTTCCATTCAAAATTTTAGTTTCTACAACGTGATGCTCAAGCTTTGTAATTATTAGTCTGTTCCATTGCACAACCTTGCAACATGATCAATGTTTATCAACAGCATTACCGGAACATCAATCTTAAGTGTTAGTTCATGGCTAGGCAATTCTAGACACTTTTCAAAAAATAAATTCAAAGGAAAAGTGTGACGACTTTAATATAGGCAAACAATTTGTCTTGCTCCCAATAATTTCTTCAAGAAAACTAAAGAATTTAAATGTCAAGAAATAAAATAATGATATTTCTAAACATTACTCCACAATAGCTCACCTTTCAGTCGTGAGTGGCCAAGTTGTGTATGTTTATAGTTCTCAAAATCAAATTCACCAAGAAATAGAAATTCAGGTAGCTATTGCAAAAATACTGTTGAAAAAGAGTAAATTTTAGTGGATAAATTTATAAAGAAGGATATCAATAATTAGATATACCAACAATGACGAACAAAAAGAAAAGATGCAAAACCAATAAAAAAAATGTAAAATAATACTTACAAATTAATTTTGGAGCAAATTTTATTAGTCTCCATCTCCACACAAATTTCAAGATATCCAACTGTGATATGTCATAAAAAACTTTTACAAATTAGTGTAGAAAAATTAAACGAATAACCATCCAATACATGCTTCAATGCTAATATTAAATTATTGACCAATAAAATATGAAACTTAGTAATACTATCTTGACACAACATTAGATGTTACATGTCACTCCAAATATATCAACAAAAATTTGTATTAAAACTAATATTGAAAAATAACTTATTTATTTGGTAACATTTTCAAAGAACAAAGAAAGGAAAATACTAAGACATTAAGAACAAAAATAAAAATAAATATGAAAAATAAATGAGAATTTACATATGAAACATGATTGATTTCTCTTTTCTCATGAGGCATACTATATTGATTGAAGAGAGAGATTAGAGGGGAGGGTGGTTGTATACCTTCCTTTATGTAATCATGTTTGATATGGATTATCATAAATGTAATTTTGATTTATTCAATTAATTCCAATGTTAGAAGATCATGTAGAGAGTAAATTTTGATAAGGATTGATTTGTTAATAATAGATAAGATTATGTTGTTTTTATTTTGAAAAGAGTTGTATTTATCAGTGTTTTCATATAACAGAATCTGTTAATTTAAATGATAGAAATGTTACAAGTAAGATACGATATATATAAAATAAATAAAAACACCTAATTAATGGAATCAAACTAAAATCAAACGAAATGAAGAAAGTAACGTAAATAGAAGAAAAAAGGTTGATGTAGGGGTGAAACTAACATTTTAAAACTTTTGTTTATAAAGATAACAAAAGGATAATTATGTTGAAAAGCTAGTAAGTAAACATTGGTAGATTCGTGCCAAAACAAAAAAATTTATTGGAAGATATTTAAAATAATCCAACTTGAATAGTGATTTCTAATGGTTCTCAACCAAATAATATAGTTAAGGCAAAATACATAATCGGGTCACTGTATTTTGGAAAAAGTTACAATTTGGCCACTGATTGTTTGAAAATGTTATTTGGCCACTGTACTTCAGTTATCTTGCAAGCGAGCCCACCAGCACGTTAATTTTAAATGAAATCTCTATTATACCCCTGTCTTCATTAAGGGAGATGAGGACGAAGACATGGGTAAAATAGAGATTTCATTTAAAATTAACGTTCTGGTGGGCTTGCTTGCAAGATAACTGAAGTAAGTGACCCAAATAACATTTTCAAACAATTAGTGACTGAATTGCAATATCCCTCAAAGTATAGTGGCTCGATTGTGTGTTTTACCGTTAAGCTATAGTTAATAAAGATTTTGATAGAGAAATATAGTGGTGAAATTTTTGATAAATTTAAAAATAATGGAAGATAATTAAAAGAATCTAATTTGAATAAAAAAATTGGTGATTTCTTAACCAAATAACATAATTAATAAAGATTTTGATAGAGAAATATAGTGGTGAAATTTTGGATAAATATAAAAGAAAAAGAATTAAATGTTGGAGATTGTAATTTGATTGTTTGAAGGAGGGAGACAGGGAGTTAGGCAGAGCTGAAAATTGGGGGGAAAAAAAAGACAAAAAAGATGATTTAATTAGACCAAGTTTTAGGTTTTTAAGGAATATACTTTTTTATATTTTCAGGTCAAAATAAATTAAGTTCTATTTTTGGTAAGTTAATTTTGGCGAGAAATTTTTTTTATAGACTTAGTTGTCATTATTATATATATATATATATATATATATATATACTAATTTTACATCCGTGCGTTAAACGCGCAGACATATAATTTTTTCAATTAAATTATACTTAAGCAAAATGAAGAGGAAAAACAAAATTAAAAGAATAAATTAAGGAAAAGTAATATTGGAGACAACTATTTAAATATAAATACATCATTGTGTCGGTTATATTATATAATCTAAAAAAATTAATTATACACAACATTTGTTGTTTTATTCGTTGGCTTTCCTTCTTCAGCGGTTTGTTACCCTAAAAATTGCGACATACATCTACCCATGACCAAACATTGACTTTTTCAGTAAGAGTCCTACATGCGACTGTGATTGACCTTGACTTTTATTAATTGTTCCTACATCACATTTATATATTGTTTCATTTGTTCCAATTAATCATATTGAAAAAGTTAAACTTTAAGAAAAAAATATTCTTATTTATAAAAATATTATTTAAATCACACTAAAGTTGTATATTTTTTGGTATTAGACATAGAAAACGTCTTATATTTTTTAAAGATAGAAAGAAATTAAAAGGTTATAAAATTTGTAGCTTAAATTTGAAAATGTTAACTCTTTTTCAATACAAACTTAAGAGAAAGTAGACTCTTTTTGTTCTTCATATAGTTTGATCTTCCAAAAAAAACTTTAGTTATAGAGTAAGAGCCCGTTTGTTCGCGCGTTTTAGCCAAAACGCAGAGTTAAAACGCAGCTTATTCCTTAACTTAGCGTTTCAATGCTGCGGTAGAAAACGCTACGTTTTAAAACGCTGAAATTCCTAGTTTTTTCCCAAAACGAAGATTTTAAAACGCAATAGGGAATAAAAAGCAACGTTTTGACATAATATCCTAAACGCATTTATAAAGAAAAAAGCCGCGTTTTAAATAATCTGCGTTTTAAAAACGTTGTGTTTTTAAAACACTGCGTTTTCAAAACGCTACACCAAACGGGCTCTAAGTATATCATTGTACCTAAAGAATAGGTTTAATATACTATATTGTATTAATTAAAAATATTAATAGCATGTTATACAGTACTTTTTTTTTCTCTTCAGAAAATAATTACATTTGACAAGTCAAACTTTTAAGATTGTAACTTTTATTTGTAATTTATACCTCCTTTTAATTGCACTATAAATATAATTTTTTTTTTTAGAAATAAGTCTATTTTTTGGAATGTACCAAGAGAAAAAGATTATTTTTCAAGACGGATGAAGTATTAAATACTTAAATACTCCATTAATATGTCATAGATTTGAATCCTCTCTGTCTCAAAGTAATTTTTTTAATTAAATTTACACAAGTTTTAATAATTTTTTTTGACTTATAATGTCTTTCTTTTAATATATTTATTTAGGATGTTCTAAAATAGAACAAAAAACACATATTTTAACATGAAGAAAATAATATCACATTTACCGGTGAGTGAGAGTGAGAGTGAGAGAAGAGAGAAAAGTGCATGGTGAAATATTAAATATTATAAAGATGAATTTTTTTTTGGCAAGTCATTTTTGGCAAGATTTTATCTTTTTTAGACTTATTATATATATATATATATATATATATATATAGATTTTTTCTTTTATATGCCACGTAGCATAACTGCTTTATTGTTTCATGATGTTAAAGTAGTATTATTTTATTAGATTTTTTATATTTTTTTATGGAAAAAGTACTCCCCAGATATTCCTTATTTTAGACTTTGGAAATGTTTATTTAAACAAAGTAAAAAAATTTACAACTATTTTCCACTCTCTCTCTTGTTCAGCACCCCCCATTCTAAACCAACGCAAGCGAAAACGCAAGCAAGAACCAATGCAACCAAGGAAGATTAACCGAGCATTTTTCCATTCCCTCTCTTTAATCTCCTAAATAGAGATCCATATCTTCCTATATCATCTCCTCGTGATAAAGATGAAGGCTTATAGACGGAGTTCATGTAGCTGACCCCAATTGATTGAAAAGAAATGTTGATTTGAGTTGAGTTGAGTTGACTTAAATTGAGTAGTTTATGTAGCTGACCCCAATTGATTGAGAAAAAAAGGTTGACTTGAGTTGAGTTGAGTTAAATTAAGTATTTACATGAATCTGTTTACACTATAATATCGCAAGTATACATTGGGACATGATATATAGCAAAGGTAAATTAGTAAGTTCATATAAATAGCACTTACTTTGGGACGAAAATTTTAACAAGAACACTCAATTTGAGACGGATTGAAGTACTAAAGGGGCTGTTTGATGCAAGTTTTCGACTTAATTAGACTATGTTCTAGATGAGGAACTTATCCCCTTGCAACTTAGCTAAAGGATGGTGTAAGAAAATTTATGGTAGTCTTAAAACACCACGTCATCAACTTGTATATATTAGTTAGGATGAGTAGAAAGCAGTGGCGGATGCACAGCTTAGGGTGGGGGGGGGGCAAGTGACCCCACTCAAAAAAAAAAAATTACAGTAGTTTACAAAATTATGATTTTTTGGATAGTGACCCTCCTAAAAAAAATTTTTCCTTTTTAAGTCAAACATAACAGCAACAATGAGATAGAGACTAATGAAAAATTATAATTTTTAAGTTTTTTATGTAATAGTTAAATTTTGTGACCCCACTAAAATATTTTTCTAAATTCGCCGCTGTTAAAAAGTCTTCATTTAGGTGACGTACCATACATAATGAAATTCAACAGTTGCTGATGCCGAACACTTTGAGTCGGAAAAGTCTTTTACTCCATCCAAATGACAACTCTCTATTGGTTCTAGACCACAGTATCAGTGAGAGCCACTAAGTATTTTCTGATGGAATTTATTAACACTCAAACTAAAGAAGCATTTTTAATAAAATATTTTATCTCAAAGTGCAATGGAGACACAAAAACAGAGTAGAAGAAGTCATTACGTACATAAACCCCCTTATCTTCAGCAACTATGTACTGAATCCCTCTACATTTCCCCACATAGCCAAGCCTCTACTACTATCTATGTAGCACACTAGTACACTTCCAACACCTACTATTTTTTTTTTTTTTTTTTATCTTTTTGTTCTCTACTTTGATTTCACCGACCTGTCCTCGATGTGCAACGATCAAACATAGCTCGTTCCTTGCAAATATGCACCGAAGCGCGGAATCTAACACCCAAGAATTCCCTTAAATTGAATCGAATCAAATCAGCAATGGTTATAATCTTAGTTAATTAGAAATCATCAACACCAATTTCTATTGTATTGATATCGTCCTCATCAACCTTTCTATTTCCCTTCGAATTTTGCAAGCACTTTAAATCTTCACGGAACTATGGAAAATTAATTTGCATATGGCATTTTTTTCAACGATAAAAGAGCTCTATATTGCTCGATGTTCGTGTCTCTAACCACCGTGATTGAGAACTCGTTTTATCTCTCAATCATTGCATTTGTAAGTTCTTCATCTTTCAAAACCCTCAAGAGCTAGTACTTTATCACATTGGAAATTTTAAAATTATTTATAATTATTTAAATAAAAAAAATTAAAGCTTGAAAGAGATTGAGAGAAAGAATGAAAGATGGTGGGATTAAAATGAGAAAATTCAAAATGAAAAGTCACTAGATTGAGCAGAGAAAGAACCTAAATATTCGAGCAATACGACATCGTAAACCATCCCATTCATGGAACTTGCAACGCACTTCGACACCTCTGATCCTACACCCACCGTCACCGGCGGCGACAACCACCACAGCTACCAAGACAGACGGCGGAGAATATGCAGCGGCTGCGACAGGCCAGCCAACGTGTGCCTGTGCCACACAATTCCAACCGAACCAATCTTAACTTGCACGCAAATCGTTATCCTACACCACCCCCACGAGCGGCGCCACAAGCTCGCCACCGTGCCGGTTCTAGCAAAGTGCCTTCGCAACTGCCAAATTGTTACCGGACGCCGATTGCGCCACGGTGATTCACCACTTCTTGATTCTCTCCATGATAATGCCCGTGACAACCCTAATGGACTACTCCACGCCGCGTTTCTATTTCCAGGCATGGAAGTTCGTACTGTTTTGAGTAACTCAATCAAGCATTACAAGTTGTACTGTACAATCAGTTAACGAGCATTATTTAGACGTTGTTTGCACTGTTTGATACAAGTCTAGTGTAGAATGGGATTCAACTAAGGGGCATTCTTTACCTGTCAGTATCTGTAAGGAAAATGGCAAGTGTTGAGATGATTGTTTTGATTCGAATTCGTATTTCCGTGGAAGTTTAGGTAAAGTGCAATGCTATGCTTATCAAAAGCTTACGAAATAGATGTGATTGACTTGAAACTCTAGGTAGTTAATGATGGTGGATCATACAAACAATACAACTAATCACATGATCTGGTAAAATTATTTTAGCCAATTTTTGGGTACGGTAGCAAATATTTGAATTGGTCCTGATTCTTACTTGCATTGAGTTCAGAAGAGTGGAATTTTTTAAGATTTGTGATTGCTGCTGAATTTGATCGTCTGAATGGATCTTTTGGTAATTTGTTATCTGGGACATATCGTGGATTCATGTTACAGTCTTACTGTAATTAAATTCTGCTAAAATTTCATTCTTTCTGCTTGCTCGAGCTACTAGGCTCCTTTGATTTGAGATACTAGAATCTTTTAAACATAAGAGGTTTAGGGATTTGTGGTAGCACTACTACTGATAAATGCTTGATGAAGTTTCACTCACCTCAAAATAAATCAATTATGTGTGGTTGGATGACCTGCACTGACTCATTTTTGAATTTCGACCAAGCACACTTGCGATCACGTAGATAATAAATATGAATGCATTGATAAGTGCATTTAGATAATAAATATGAATGCATTGATTAAGTTACTTTATAGTCTTGGAGAATTGAAAACTTAAGATCATTTTGGTGCAAAAGTAAAGAAAATCTTCTGTAAACTACATGGTTATGAGGTAAGACTGTTTATTTCAGCAGATGATATTTAGCTACTTGTTTGATGTTGTCAGCTTGTTACTGACTCTTGATTATCACATTTCAGGTACAGATACATTGCCTTCAATCGAGATCAACCAATGGAGGTCTTTATTTCGTGATGCTGGTGCAAACAACTACGTTCTGATTGCTCTTGATGGGACATGGAAGCATGCCAAGGAAATGTTACATGCAAGCTTACCATTCTTATCAAAGTTCGCCACTCAGGTTTGTTTGCCTTATGATGTCGGGTTAGATGGTGGGACAAAATTTGATTCTGATCTCATTCTCAGAAAGGAACCATTTAGTGGGTGTATGAGTACGATGGAGGCTGTAGCGCGGTGCCTACGGGTTCTTGAACCAAATGGGAATGAGGTTGAGTCGAGGCTGGTTGAGGTGTTAAGAGCTATGGCGAGCTTCCAGGCTTGTTTTTTGACACCCATGGAACCGAGATCCAAGCTGTTGAAGAAGGGTGAGGAGGAGGAAAAGAAGAAGAGTATGAGGAATGAATCTCCTCAACGGTGAATGTTATCGGTCCCAAAACACTTAACGCCACCTCTTCTTTTGCCAGGTATATTATTTTTCTGTTTTTGTATGATTCGACCTATAAATGAGATTTCGCAAGGGTCTTCAATTATGGTATGATTGCGTGTTTCAAATTTAGTTAGTGCAGTGTGGAAGTTTTGCTGAAATGTAATGAAATTCATATTTGTCATCATGAAAAGGGAAATTCACTTGGTCCTATTTTCGGTTGGTTTCATAAAACATGAATTTTTTGGAATTCTGAAACCCTATGACTGAGATGAACCAAGACATGACTGGTTGAATTAAAACCTTAAAATTTGTCTTGTGCCACCAAAATGTGAAACAAATTGTAACCCCTGCCCTCACGAGGAACATGGAGTTGAGTTGCGTGATATGAACTCTGATTTCTGATAAAGACCATATGGCATAAAGCTGGAGTAATGGTTGACCTGATTACAAGGGTAAACCAATTTCAGCATGATGAACTGAATTACTGTGTGGGCAGCCAAATTATTGAGTAACGAAGTAGAATATGGGTACTGAGAGCTTAAGATGGAAAAGATGAAATGCAGTTTCTGATTAGCAATACAAATCGGCTGATGTTAAAACATTGGAATGAACACAGAAGATGAAATGTCAATCATGAATGCTGCAGAAGAACATGCCAAGTCTATGATGAAATGGTTGCTACTGAGGTTCTGCATCACTGGCTGATCAGCTAGATCATGAGCAGCAGAGGCAAGCAGGTGAGTATAATAGAAAATTGGAGATTAAAGGAGAAGTAATAGCAGTAGAGTAGGTACTCGTGGTGAAATGATTGAAAAGAAAAGAGTGAGAGGCAAAACAACATGGATGGAAATAATTGGTCGACAAGTATGATACTGATCCATGTGCAAAGCAGCCAAAGGTCAAAAGAAAATGCATCAGACTTTGCATCAAAAGGCTTAATGAATGTCCTCTTGTTTTCATCTAGAACACATGCACAAAACCAATTTTTTTGGTCTTCTCTTGGGCAAAAGTGAATATATGCAGCCAATGACATGAGGCGGTAAAGAAGAATGTTTCAGATAGAAAACAAGACCACATGCAAGGACCCCACAGTTATCTACCATAAGAACATGCCGGCCATTGAATTGCGGAGACCTCAGTTTTTGAAGCAAGGACAAAGCTATATAACTTCACTAGCACAATCCAAATTTTGGTTAACGAAGAAGAAACTCAAATGCATTTTCTACAATATCAGAAGTAGTTTGTAAGTGTTTCCAGCGAAGCCTCCATCACAAAATCATTAGAGTGGTTCAAGGATATTTGGAATATAACAAATTAAGTGGAGGTGTTAAAAGGTTATTTGTTACAACTGTTCAATAAACTAGGTGGAAAATTATTTCCTTGTAGGATATTGAATCAGTTGGTTTGTTGATTGTGCTAATTTGAGAAGGCAATTTTTTTGAATTTGTTAGCGGGGGAAGTTGGTTCCAAGAAGTAGGCAGAGTTGAGGCAGAGTGTACTATATTATTACTAAGATCTTATAAGATAAAAGCTTTGGCTGAGCCTGTCTTTTACTAAGAGTTATTTAGTATTAAATTTAAATTCACACTTCAGTTATTATACACTTGGTGGAGTTTCACGAGCTTCAGAATAAGCCAAATTACTTCAGTTTGGACATGAACTGTCTCTCTTTTTGGCAAAGCACATTCGAGATCATGGGAATAAATCTGTAGATGGGGAAACAATTTGACCTTAAGTTGAGTAGTCAACTACTGTTGACTATGTTTGTCACATTCAGACTATTGACTGTTCCATACATTTTAAAAAATAAAGACTTGTCAAATACTTTCTCCGTTCCAGGCAAAGAGTCCACCATTCTATTTTGGAATGTTTCACTTAAAGAGTCCAGTTTCAAAAATTATGCCTACAATCTCCATGACTTTTCAACTTTACCCTCCACATTTGATATAAACATGTTGATTATGCTCAAGCATTTTGTAATTATGTTCAACTCCGATGATACTTATATATCTCTTAATTAGTAGACTTTTCAAACGTGGACTTTTTGGCTGGAATGGTGGGAGTATATAATTATAATTTGATAAATGAAAAATAAAAAAATTCGCTGTAGACCATGTGGTTAGAAACTCACATTATCTAATTATTCTTGGACCATATGATGCAAATGACATTGAGCTCTGATTTGATGTTGGCTTGCCACTGCACAATTTGACTCTTGGTATCTATCACTTTTCAGGTACAGACACATTGCTTTCAATGGGAATTTTCTTGGGGATGCTGGTGTAACAAACATTTTTCCCTTGTTTTGGCTTGCTCTTGATTCGACTTGGAAGCATGCAACGTAATGGTTCACCACTAAAGAGTCTAAAGTGTTCACTATGAAATTAGGGTAGAATGTGGTAGAATATTTGCATCTGACTTCATTCGTAGAAAGGGAATGTTTAGTGGGTATGAGTAAGATTGAGGCTGTTGTGCAGTTTTTTCGGGCTCTTTGAGCCAAATGGGGTTTTGATTACGTCCGGGTCGTTTGAGATTTCAAAAGCTATGGTGATGTTTCAAGCTTTTATCGTTATGTCCATGGAACCAAGGTGCAAGTTCTTGAAAAGGCAAAGGAGGACGATAAAAAGAAGAATGTGAGAAATGAATCTTCTGCGAAAGAGTTGTTCATTCTTAGTTTAATTTGGTCAATTTGTGATTTAAGACTCCAATGTTGAAGTACTACCGGCATTGTACATCTTCATTCAACAAATTTCGATACTCGCTCATATAGGTAATAATCTCTCCATCACAAATTGAGTCTCCCTTCCAATTTCTTCAAAACTTAAGGAAGACTTTTAGGCCACTTTAGTAGCATATAAAGATGAATGCCTTTAGTGTTCACTTAGTATTACAAGTGCACATTGGAACATTGTAGATAGCAAAAGTGAATTGAGTAACTTCGTACGAAAAGGACACTCATTTTAGGCCTAAAAGTTTTCACAAAAGGGATAGTCAATTTGGGATTGAGGGAGTACTTCTTTATAGTTCATCGATTTTAAAATTTCCATTTTTACTTGTTGAGTATGCAGAGTAAATTTTTGCTTGATTAACGAAAGGAATGGCATGATAAAGCATATGGTGTTGCCTTGTGATATTTACTAAGTTTTCTACGATTGACTTTCTTGATTGAGTCTTTGCTAATATGTTAGGTCATTTGAGTCAAAGAGTTGGGATATGATTCTCAAGAGAGCCTGAAAATCACAGTTGAAGGCTAATGTTTTGTCAGTTTCTGAAGTGAATTCGGAATTTGGTTATTTGTAAATCATGTTTGGGTTTTCAATATCTGGGCTTTTCAGTTTCCAAGCGTGCAATAAGTAAATGGGGTCTTGCTTGATGCCTAGGTCGTCAGAACTCAGGTCCCAGTCCCAACCCCGCAGCATGATACTCTCGGCTTCATCACCAAGAGTCATTGTAAGTTTCTCTGGGATAATGTCACCCTCGATTCTGTTTGGAACACTTTAGCATTTCAGTAGGTGGTCATTAGAACAGTGAGTATGCTAACTAGGTAACCATTAGAGAAGTGTGACATAGCTACTTTGGCCAGTTGGTTGAGCAGTTTAATCGAGGAATTACCAGAACCCATTGGTGTTTGTATTAAAAGTACCTTGCGCATTCTGACTTGTTTAAGCTGAATGGATCTAAATACTGCATCTGCATAATAATTGTGCCGAAGGCAGTATGAAGCAACATAAAAGCTATATCTTGATGCTAAGATATCTTTGAATGGGAGTTTTGGGTGCTTATGGGGGACACTGGATAGTGAGTAGGGCTGACCCAAACTCTCTTGTGATACTGTAATAAACCATGTGATTCTGTGCGGGCTTTTTGGCTGCTTCTGGGGACAGAGGTAGTGACTGAGGCTGACCAAATTTGTGTGCTTTGAGATAGCACCTACTCGAGCATGTGATGCTCCTTGGCCTGTTTGGAGCTTATCGCCTCTTAGCTTCTATGAACAAAGCTATGTTGGATGTTATTATTATCAAATATGACCATTAGTACCATGAGCCAAGGCTCATATATTGTGTTGTTAGCAGAGTCCTGAAAAGCCAGGTTAAAGTGCCAATGACTTTGCCAGAAGGGCTCTAGATGGACAGTCCAATATCGTCCCTGTAAGAAGAAGATTGCATGGGTCATTTGTTGTTAATAAGTGCGATTCAAGTAACAACCGCTCAAAAAAATAAAAATAACCGCTCAATGAAGAATAGATCCAGATGATAACATGTCGTGGTCATAACACATGTAAAAGATGGTGCATTGCACTAGACTCGTGTTAGCAGTCGCAGTTGCAGTTTCCCCCACTTTTACCGTAGTTTGAATCCGTGACTTCCAAATCACAATAAAACAACCTATTGCGTCGAAACTGACCCTCTTGGTTATGACGCATGTATTGAGTATTTGTTTGAGTAGTATAATCAGTGAGATAAGAAGCTGGGGAATAAAACAGTGATTACATGATGGGATCTCTATTTTTTTATCCTTCAACTTGATCACCTGCTGAACTTATTTAGTAACTGATGCTTTCAATGTTTTCTCTAATCAATACATTATGTGATGTGACTTGTTCATCTTGATTGCTTCAGTTGCACTTTCTTCATAGAAGTTTGTACTAGTTGATTAAGTGTGTGGTTCTTGTGTGATGGCTCTGCTGTGAAATATCTCAGCCAGCCATATAACCCTTTAATTGAGTGAAGGCCTTATACATTGTTAACTTGATATAGCTATGATTGATGGATACAATTGAAAAGTGGGCTTTGGGTTCTTATTGGAAGATGGAGAGGGGGGTGGGGGGCTCTCTGACTGTTAGTGTTGCACTGCTCAGGCAGTGGTGGTGGGGTCTTTACATTTGCTTTCTGTCTGTCTCTTGAAAAGCATGCCTTGGATAAGGCTTTTACCTTTCTATCTTGATGGCTTAGAAGAAAAAACAGAAAGGAGAAAAAAAAAAATTTAAAAAGACAAGCCTTCTCCACAGTGCCTGGATTGACCACTGTGATTTGTCTATCAATTACTCCTTTTTATTTTTTTCTTCCCATTTTTCCTTTTAAACCCTAGTAGGTGGGTTCAGTTCATCTCTGTCTGACGCATAAATTTACGTAATAAACCTCACTGTAATAAACCTCATGGTGTGTTGAAGCTATTTATTTTGGTACAGTAATGGCACGTGTTCGTTGATCAGTCAAACTCAATAAGTTCTGGATAGGATCCTCTATTCCAAAAAAGTATTCCGTCTCATATTCCAACCATCAGATCTTCGCCACATGTGCATAAAAAATCACGAAATAATTAATGTTGTTTATTTTCATGCACATGTGACGAAGATTCGATAATTGAAATAGGAGATGGAACACCTTTTTAGAATAGAGGATCTCATCGTTTAGTGGCGGGAGCTACAGATAACCAGTTGACAATTAATATACACACAAAAAAATTTTGCCCTAGGCATCAAGTGTTTTCAAGCTCCATATCAAAAGACTTGAATACTAGTACTACTCATCTTGTCAACCAAGAATTTATCATAGTGAGACTAAACCAACATCCATGTCCAGGGGTAAGGAAGTACCCTCAGTATTAATTATCATAAATATTTGTGTACAACAAGAAGGGGGACCATTCACCTACAGACCCTCTTATAGTCTTATATATATTCAATTCAATTCAATTAATAAATCAATCCAATTAGTGAATTTGTCAGTTATCAGTTATGGTGGTTTAATCCCTTAAAAAAAAAAAAAAAAGATTCTATATATGGTGCACTGATGAAGCATCTGACCACATGTACATATATTCACACGGATGGGAAGCAGATACTCAGGCAAGTCACTCTCATGTTCCCTAGCTGCAACATAAGGCGGTAGGAGTTGGAGCTGATAACATATATGCAATAGTGAATATGAAATGGCCCATTTGATCGCATGTAAAATACTAATGGTGTCTGCAGTGAGGTTAGTCTGAGCGATAATGGATCCCGAGAAACTTCCGACAATATGACAGTCAGGAGAGGTTGCGATGATGCCAATACCCGTATGCCTAGAGAACCCTGATTCATGGATAGAATAATGGGAGATGTTTGCATGGGGGCAATGACAATCGATTTTGTTGATATGGTAAAGGACTGGAGCGTTGTCGTGTGTAGGGTTTGGGCAAGAGAATGTGCGAAGAGGCCGGATAACAGTGAACGGAACGAGATATGGTTAAGGCAGTGCAGAAATCACGGAATGTACCCCAAGAGCATGCTAGCAGGCTAGCAGAGGGTTGGACGACGTTAAAAATGAGATTATTACTGATAGAGCAATACAATCTCATGACCCTACGTGAGTTTATTTGGTCATTGTTCCAGTATAGGCTGATGTTCTTTCCTTTCCTTATTCATGTAGAAGTCTTTTCTTTCCTTTCCTTATTTGTGTAGGAGTCTTGTCTTTCCTCCCAAGCAAGGGACTTGCATTGTGTATATATATATATATTCAACATTGTGAATAATAGAGAGGAACTTTGGCTGTAAAATAATTTTCTTTCATGGTATCAGAGCTTGATCCCAAAATCTAAAATTTTCGGACTGCAACTATGGCCAGTTCATCGGATATTCGACTTCCGAATCCTGCCGAGCCTGACAAACCTCTTGTGGTTGTCAATCTCTCTCATATTCTTCAACTTACTCCCACCTCGTATATACCATGGAAGACGCAGATTCAAGCGACACTTCTTGGACATGGTTTGTTCAATTATTTCGATGGCTCTCTTGCTGCTCCTCCGGAAACCATCTCTGTCACCACCACCACTAAAGCCGCCACCACAGACTCACCGGCACAACAAACCACCTCCACTGTCGACAATCCAGCCTACACCACCTGGTTCAGACAGGATAAGCTTCTCCTTGGCGCATTGGCAGGCACCTTATCCCCTTCCATCGCTTCCTTAATATCTCAATGTCATACCACACACGAAGCATGGCGTACCTTGGCCAAAACCTACGCCAATCCTTCCCGCAGCCACCTAAAACAAATCAAGGACCGTCTTCGCAATATTTTGAAGGGTCCCAAATCCATTACCGACTACATGCAGGAGATCAAGTCTTGCTCTGATCAACTAGCATCTCTAGGCAAGCCCCTTGATGCCGACGATATTGTGGATCGTGTCCTTGATCAACTCAATGATCCCGACTTTGACAGTGTGGTCCAAGCAGTTCAGAGTAGAGAAACCTCAATTTCGTTTGATGAACTACATGAAAAATTGCTTAACAGGGAACTCACCCTCAAACACAAATCCACCCCATCACCCACAAACTTCCCTGCTACTGTCCACTATGTCGCCAGGAACCGAAACCCCAAATTCAACCCTAACCAAACTTCCCACAATGGGATGCAGCCCAACCCCTACACTCCCTCACCGGCGCCCTCCCCTACCCCTACTCAGAATCAGTACCGGGGCCGCTGCCAGTGGTGCCGTACCGTTGGCCATTACTTGAGCCAGTGCCCACTTTTTCGACAATTGCACCCTTCTATCACCGTTCCAACACCACCACCAAACAACCCCAACCCATCCCGACAGCCTACTCAAAGTGCTTATTATTGCCTTGATCCAAAGACATCCAAAGTTTATGTCTCTCGGCATGTTAAATTTGTTGAAGACACCTTCCCCTTCTCCACTCTCTTCCCGGACAACACCAAAGCTTCATCACCCGACACTTGGGCCACTCTCAGATTACCTGTTCTACTTCCGGCACCTACTTCCACTCAAACCCGATCTCAAACACCCCCCAACCCTAACCTCCTGACTACACCCACAACTCCCCTATCCACCCCACCGGCTGGTGACACTTCCCCTCCTCCACTCCCAGAAGACACCACCAGTCCAGCTCCTCCTTCGGCTGCCACACCTCCGGCTGCCACCCCTTCCCCGGACGTCCAGCCTCCTCCGGCTCCTCAAGGACCTGTTACCCGTTCTCGCAATAATATTGTCAAACCAATCCAGAAACTCAACTTAAATGTGTCCCTTTCTTCGGCGCACACTGAACCTACAACGATCACTCAGGCCCTTAAACACCCAGCTTGGCGCACAGCCATGCAGTCTGAGTATGATGCATTAATTCGTAACAATACTTGGGATCTTGTGCCTTCCTCTCCCACTCAGAACTTGGTTGGATGCAAATGGATTTTTCGGATCAAGTACCATCCCGATGGTTCCGTTGATCGTTACAAGGCCCGTCTTGTGGCTAAGGGGTTCCATCAGCGACCAGGCTTAGATTATTCTGAAACGTTCAGTCCCGTTGTTAAACCTGCCACTGTTCGTACTGTCTTAACCTTAGCTACTGTACATGGATGGCCACTCCGACAGGTTGACATCAATAACGCTTTTCTGCAGGGCACTTTACAGGAAGATGTTTTCATGACACAGCCACCAGGGTTTATCAGTCCTACTCATCCTAACTTCGTCTAAACTCAAACAGCTATCTATGGTCTGAAACAGGCACCACGGGCATGGTACACTGAACTCAAAACCTATTTATTGTCTCTTGGTTTCACTATGTGTGTATCGGACACCTCCCTGTTCATCCTTCAAACTAATGGGTATCTTGTTTACCTGCTGGTTTATGTTGACGACATTATTATCACTGGGTCTGATACATCTGCCATTGACGCCTTTGTTGCTAGCTTCTCTTCCAGGTTCTCTTTAAAGGATCTTGGCTCGCTGTCATATTTTTTGGGAATTGAGGTCATGCCTCACCCGGAAGGTATTTTTCTCAGTCAGCATAAGTATATTCAGGATTTGCTTACACGGACCAACATGCTTGCTGCCAAGCCAGTTCCCACACCGATGGTACCACACCCTCCTCTCACTGCGCAGTCCGGCTCTCCTCTCGGCAATCCCACTGAGTTTCGCGCTATTGTTGGTGCTCTACAGTATCTCGCCTTGACTCGGTGTGACATATCCTTTGCTATTAATCGCTTATCTCAGTTTATGCACTGTCCGACAGATATTCATTGGAACGCTCTCAAGCGTGTTCTTCGCTATCTTGTTGGAACTAGCTCTCATGGCCTCCTCATCCGTCGAGCCTCACCTCTTACTCTCCATGCTTTCACTGATGCTGACTGGGCCGGCGACAAAGATGACTATATCTCCACGTCTGGATACGTTGTTTATTTGGGTAAGAATGCCATTGCATGGAGTTCTAAGAAGCAAAAGACACTTGCCCGCTCGTCTACTGAGGCCGAGTACAAAGCTATTGCTGCCACCACTGCAGAGATACTGTGGCTTCAGAACTTACTGCGTGAGATGCATGTTCTTCTTTCTCCACCGCCTACTATTTATTGTGATAATATGGGGGCAACGTATGTGGCTGCTAATCCGGTTTTTCACTCAAGGATGAAACACTTGGGGTTGGATTATCATTTTGTTCGCGAAAATGTTCAGAATAACAACTTGCGTGTGACTCATATCTCCGGCTCTGATCAGTTGGCGGACTTGCTAACCAAACCGCTTCCGCGCACCAGATTTCTTGATTTAGCTGTCAAGATTGGCCTATCCGAACGGTCGTCCATCTTGCGGGGGCATGATAGAGCAATACAATCTCATGACCCTACGTGAGTTTATTTGGTCATTGTTCCAGTATAGGCTGATGTTCTTTCCTTTCCTTATTCATGTAGAAGTCTTTTCTTTCCTTTCCTTATTTGTGTAGGAGTCTTGTCTTTCCTCCCAAGCAAGGGACTTGCATTGTGTATATATATATTCAACATTGTGAATAATAGAGAGGAACTTTGGCTGTAAAATAATTTTCTTTCAATTACGATGCTTCCAAATACACCATAGAGCAACAGCAAGCAGGTGCAGGCATGAGGGGGAGGTCGGATTTTGTAGCTATATCAAGCCTTACATTGGAGGTTCGAGCCAGGGCCTGACCCGTAGGTAACCAAAGTAGGAGCAGTTGCCAAAGGAAAATACCAACTTATTAGAAGGTTTCCAAACATGTACAGTTCTAAAGGTCTAAGATATAGCTTCTTTAGGAGTTAGGCCTGAAGAAGAACTCTGCAATTGCTTCTTTAGGAGTTGGTACCCATGGCCATGGCAGACTCGGTGGATATATAATAAATAATGATAGTTATTCAACAACTTAAAGTCCAAACCAGTAACAATAAAGACATAGCTTTCCATGTTAGTTTCTGAAAATATTATTTGAAAAATAAAAAATTTTTTTTTCCTTTCATTTCACTTTCCATTTACTTTTATGCAAACCAAACAAACCCTGGAGGTTCATTTTATGCCTACAATTCTCTCTAAAATCCCCAACTTCTTTTTAAATATAAATATATATATATATATATATATATATATATAGTAAAAGTTTGATACAGTGTCAGTGTGAAAAATATTACACAAGTGGTCCAAATTCTTGTTCGATTGGATACTAAACAATTGGATACTAAACAATTGGAAAAAGTTTACGTGTTGTTTTCTTATTACAAATTACGCATATCGTAGAGTTTGTAAGCAAAGATTTGGAGTTTTGATGCTAAATTGCTTGAGTTTTTATTTCGAGCTATTTGATTGGCCGAAAACTAAAGTAGTTTTAAAAGGCATTAATACACATTTTTAATAGGGTTAATGACACCATTAGTCCCTCGACTTAACAATTTTTTTTAAAATTTCAGTCCTTTGAGTAACAAAATTAGACACGCTTAGTCCTTTTGTGAGATGCCGTTAGGATTTTTCCGTTAAGTCAGTCATGTGCAAGTCATCTAACTTTTTTCTGGGCATTATTGAAATTTTACGCGAGGCACATGCCATTATTTAAGGGTGTTATAGTAATTTCACTACTTAAAGTCAGTCATGTGGATTTATCCCCCCCCCCTCTCTCTCTCTCTCAAGTAAACCCAACGAAGAGTAAAACTTCACAGCAACCGGCGCAACACTACCGTCACTGCCAACGTCGTCGCCGTCACCACCACCAGCAGAGTTACCAACATCTTGACAACGACTTTCCCTCCACAACGGCGATGAATGCTGGAAAGAAGTTGAACCCATCTTGATAGCCGCAGCTACACCCCCCTCAAACCCACCACCACCAGGACCAGCGCCAGCTCTCCGTCGTGGCCCGCCACCAGACCGATAAGGACACACAGAATTAGACCTCAGCCGCCCCCATTTATGCTCGCCAGAGATCAATAGCCGGCAACCCCCATTACAGAATTAGACACAGAATTGATCAACATTAAAGAGGGTCGTCCCCTGATTAGGTTGAGAATTTAGGATGCCGAAGCCGGAGCTGTCGGGAGGGGGGGAAGTACTGATGGTTTGATTGTTTGGTTTTTACAGCTTTGAATAATTACTTGATTTTTGTAGCCTGTGAAATCTAGGGTTTAGATCTCTGGAAGTTTTCGTGTATAGGCGTGTAGTATGCACGTATGTAGCTGCATGAATTGATTTGATTCAGTAATGTTGTGCATTAGAAAGTTGAAACTTGAAAATCGTGCTAAAATTGTGTCTGCTTATGATGTTGCTATGAATTGGGGGAATTTTGAGTGTAGGAGATTGTTGATGTAGCGGGATTACTTGTTGATAATGTGGGTTTGGACTATGGGTAACCAGAGACGGTGGTCGCTGTTCGGAGTTGGTCGGAGAAGATGAGGTTGTTTGCTGCTGTTGCTGCTAATGTGTTGTTGCTGTCGAGTTGATTAAGGCGTTGATTAGTATTTTTTTTTTTAGTCTTGCACAAAAATTCCATAAAAGCCCTTAATCAGAGTCACATGTTAGGCTCATAACTGACTTAACGGAAAAATCTTAACGGCGTCCAACGAAAGGACTAAGCATGTCTGATTTTGGTACTCAAGGGACTGAAATTTTAAAAATTATTAAGGGACTCGTGGTAGAAAAATCCATAGTCGAGGGACTAATGGTGTCATTAACCTTTTTTAATACCTACAAGGGTTAATTACACCATTAGTCCCTTGACTATGGACTATTCCACTAGTATTCCCTTAATAAAATTGTTTCAAATTGTAGTTCCTTGACTATGAAAATTAGACACGGTTGGTCCTTTTGTTGGATGCCGTTAATATTTTTCGTTAAGTCCGTCATGTGCCCATCACGTGCCTTTGGTTAAGGGTATTTATGGAATTTCACGTGCAAAGATATTTTCTAATACTTAAAACAATATATTCTTTTCTCTCTCTCCCCTCACCCCCCCCCCACAACATCTCATGTAACACCCCGACCCAAATTCTTCCCTAATTCGATTATAGTCTCTCGTTATTGACCTTAAAACCCTCGGAGAGTGAGGTGTCATGCTTGTTAAGCGTGACGTATCACGTCGTAATCCGTGTTCGACACGTGATTAAACTCATGGTGAGTCGCACCTTGTTTCCATACTCGTTCGAGACTATTATCGACACCGGTTATCACTTGTATACCTTGTGTATTCCCCACGTTTAAGTGATCTAGCCTTGTTTTAGATTCACCCTTGAATAACAAGCATGTTATTCTTATCGTTAAACCGTAAATCGAGTTGATTCGTGTGTCATTTCGCATGTTTATCTTCGCGTGCGAGCAAGACTTGTGTTGTTTATCCTTCGAGCCTCCTTGGGGAATGATTGGGTTGTGTTTTGAGTATGTTTTAACCTTTGGTTGATGTTGGAATCAACCTAGGATCACTTCGGGACATCTCGGGATCCATCGAGGGCATTTTCAAAAAAACTGTCCAGTACTTTAATTCTATGCGGCCGCCCTATGCTTGCTCGCATAGAAAACCCAAACTTTCTAGAATCTATGCGGCCGTACTATGCGTCCGCATGGCTCTTATGTGGCCGCACTATGCGTCCGCATGGCGACAGGCTCTGCTCATCCGGTTTTCGTTCTTTCTCGATTTTTAACATCTTTAAGTGGTTTAAAATGCTCAAACAAGCCCGGGATTGGACCAAACACTTACCCATGGTATTTATAACATAACCCAACATTATTTCCCCTCATTTCTCTTCCTCCAACCCAGATTTTAGAGAGAGAGAGAAAGAAGAGAGAGATGAGAGAGAGTAGAGAGTATAATCGCGATATCTTGAGCGTTTGAAGTTAGATTCCTGATCTGTGTTCGCCGTAGTGTAGAGGGTGACGAGGAGCACGTTTCTATCTGAAGGGATCGTCCGATCTATTGAGGAATCACCCCCTCACCTCTTCTCCCACATTTTTAGAGAAAGAAGGTTAATTTTGAGAGAGAGAGAGAGAAAGCTTGATTCGAGCTTGGATCGAGCTTGGGATCGACGTGTAGACTCCGTAGCAGCGTAGGGGTCGCGGAGGAGTACATTTCCACCCGAAGCCCTTTGATTTCGCAAAGGTTTGCATTGTATAATAAGTTACTAATCTCCTTCTTAGATTTTGAGCATCGTAGTGTAATATCACGATGATTACATGTTATACATGTTGTATATGAACTCCCTACATGCTATACTTATCCAATGTGATATTCTAGGATGATTAAATGATGAGTATGGATGAATTGTTGTTAATTTTGTGGTCTCCAAATATTAGAGACTTGTGGAGTTCATTGTTGTACACGTTATTGTTGTTATGGTGTTGGTTGTTGTCTCCAAGTATTAGAGACTCCTCGAGATTGTGCTGTGGATATTGTTGTTGTTTCCCGAGTTGTAGACTCGTTGGTTTGTTTTATAGTTGGGTGCCGGCAAGTAAAGTCGCCGATGACTTGTTTTAGTTATATCGAGTATTTATAACTCGTTGAGATTTTAATCGTTAATGTACTCGCGAGATGGTTATGAGGAATAGACTTTCGGTATATCGAGTCTCGTGATTGAGATGGGTATGTAGGGATGATGCTACAGTTTCTGTCCCGACGTTCTGAATATTTGTAAGACTCGAGCGCCGTCGTTGGGATATCGTGAATTGTATATTACACTGAATGGGCTAGACTCTAGTCGTGACCTACTTTAGCGGAGTCGAATAGGACGTTAAGAATATACGTCGTGTAATGAGTTTTTGAGTGGTATAAATATGTATCAGCAGTATTTTAGTCTCCTACGATGTGGGATGACGAATTGTTGAGATTGTGACCCAATAGAACTCGACTTGGGTTGACTTAGTCAAACGTTAGTTGATTACGAAGTACGTTGAATCGTTGACGTAAACCTTATGCCTTATCAAGGGTTAATTATCTATATTAGTTTGTCTATAAGCTTTATCGAATAGTCACGCCCCTTAGTGCACGACTTTTCACATGAGACGAATAATCCCAATCGTCAGTTGACGAGTTTGTTATATCCTAGGTAGTTAATGACACACCTTGGGTATCGTTCCAATACGGAGGATGTGATTTATAGGAAGTCGTGATATGTATAATACACGACGATAATGGGATGGAATATATATGCATAAGATTGAGTGTATTGTGATCGTAGGATACTGTAGAGATCCTAAGTTGAGCGTGTTAGTGACGCATTAGATTATGACTGTAAGTACGAGTAGACTTATATATGTTGTAATTGTGAAGTCTAGTGATTGCAAACTTGAATGATGTGTGGTACTTGTGATTGTTCTAGTAAGTAATAGGACAATCATCCTACTTTAATGATTGATTGTGTTTAGTAATTACAAGTACATCATGTTGATTTGGTATGTGATTCAATAGAATACATCATGGTTTGATTTCATTAAGTTGTGATTCAATAGAACACACTTTGATTAGTTTAGCATAAATAAACATCTACTTGTGCATTGCATCGAATCCAGCTGGCATATGTTCATTGGAGGTATATTGACGCTCAGTTATTGCTGGAGCAGGGGCTTCGTAATAGCCGAAGGCCAATACACTGGGTCTCTCCCTACCGTTGGCCACGGTATGGGTTTTCTCTAGCCCACAATTGAACGGAATAAATGGTGACTGTGCATTGTCAACATTGTTTTGTATGCATTGGGATACGGACATCGGTCCTTTGTGATACCTATAAGTGGCTAGAGCCGTATTGTCACGGGTCGTAGGGGATCGAGCGATACGTCGACGTGGATACAAAAAATGGTCCACAATGGGTACTTGTAGATCGTGCTTGACACGATCGGGTACATTATTTGTTGGGTACTTGTAGATCGTGCTTGACGCGATCGGGTACCTATATGTGTTTGGGGATACGAGAACCGGTCCCTCTGTGATTTGTGTACGACAGTAGTAGCACAATCATCTATTTCTGTTCGCTGGTTGATATTGGGAAACGTGTCTAGCATCACCGGCACAATTATTTATTATGGTTCTCTGGAGCAGAAGCGCAGAAATTTATTATAATTATTATCTTGTTGGATAGCAGCAGAGGCATCCTTTATAGTTCTGTGGAGTGGCAGTACGATCGTTTACTACGGCTTCATGGAGCGATAAGGTCGGAAATGTTTCAAGGGATTTCGGAGGTGTACCTCGAATCCACCATATCCACCTTTATGTGTTTACTTTGAGCTTTATGTGCTTCCTATATGAACGAATGTTGGTCGTGGTCTCCAACCAGTGCATGACGGTTGGCAGCTACTGAGCCTCTCGTGAACATAGGTTTGGTTGTCTTATGTGCTACAACCTATTTTTTATCCTGTTATATTAATGTGCATAATGCCATGCCATATTGTTACATTAGTAACTTACTGGGTTTTCGACTCATTCCTTCCATTTATTTTTCCTTAGTTTGTAGGATATGTTCCAACGCAGTGAGAATTTGGTCCAAAGTTGTACTTAGATTATTACTTTATTTCTATCACCTGTATTTGTGAGATCGTGGGTTAAACTGAGTTATGTAAACTTAGTATGTCGGGTAGAAACATTTGTATTTTATAGACCTGTATTTGGTGCTGACTTGTGGAGTCGTGCCGGTTATTCTATTTTATACATTCAGTTTTCTTGGTACTTATGGCCGTGTGCCCGTTGGTATTCTACTGTTGGTTTTCCCGAGCGTGTTGCCTCGTGGTGTTTTATATATTGTTGTTCTTCGGCGCTTGTTTAGCCGTGGAGATTTTATTTTGTTGGGATATTATTATTATTCGAGCTTTGAAGCTCATGTTCATTTGGTATTCCACTGCTTGGTTTTTGGTTTTGAGCTTTTGTGGCTTCTCTTAGCCCTTTTTCTTCGGTTTGGCGCTCCGAGTTGGGGTTCAACATCGAATCTCGGACCCGGGTCGTCACAGTTGGTATTAGAGCTTAAGTTAGATGTCCGCCAGGATAGGATTCTCGGCTTAGGTGGTTTGGGTTTTGGGTTGAGCATTTAACGTCGACTTTTGTGTTTAGATGTACACTGGATATGGGTATGTGGTAGAGATAGTCCATGTAGGACTGGATTAGTTGGGTTCTTACGCTCATGAGAGCGGAGACTAACGATTTGTAGTCGGTTGTTTCTCTTGTGGGAATTGGTGAGTGCGCTTTAAGTCCTCGCTAGAATGTTGACGACTAAGTGTGAGTCGTTTGGTAAGTTTAGTATTGAGATTTGACCATTATAGGTTGTCTCGTTGATTTTTTAGAAGTATAGTCGAGATGTTTTTTTTTTTTTTTTTTAGGGAAACAGGGGCGGCACCCTGCTAAATTTTATTAGAAAAAATAAAAGATACAAACTTGAGGGGGACAACCAGCCTTGCCCTTATAAACTGGGAGGACAAAAGGAGCCTGACCTCGAAAGAGAAATACAAACACTAACAAAGAAAAACAAAAAGAAATTCAAAAAGCTAAACAAATTAAGAAATTCTAAGGCGAGAAGTCCCTTGAGCGTCCAATATGACATTTCCACGAATCGAACGAGGGAGAGAAGCCATAGTGGAAAAGAACGTAGACTCCGCAGAATCCATGGCAAAGTTGGCTAAACCATCAGCAACCGAATTAGCTTCGCGGAAACAATGACGAAAAATAAAGTTGCCCATCTTTTGCATGGAAAGAATACCACGAATATAATAACAGCAATGCCAAGGAGGGATATGATCTTTGGTAAGGCAGCCGTAGAGAAATTGAGAATCTATTTCAATAATAGCGTTTCGAAAGTTTTTCGAAACAAGCCATCGAACACCTTGAAATAAAGCTTTAACTTCGGCCGTAGAGTTTGAGCATCTCCCATAACTAGAGGAAAAACCAAAAATGAAGTTTCCAAAAGAATCTCGAATTACCCCACCTCCACCCCCTATTCCAGGATTACCACGGCAACCACCATCCGTATTTAATTTCATAACCCCAGAAGGAGGAGGAATCCAAGTAACAGCACGAATAGATACCTTCTTAGGCTTGGAAAAGCTTAAACAACTTTCTGACCACCTAGAGACATTGAAATTAGCGGCTTTAAGGATGAAATAGAGCTCGCTTTGAATCTTGAGAATAATCACCCGGGCATTAGGGGAGATGTCTTCAAAAACCGCTTTATTCCTAGCAAGCCAAAGATGCCAAAGAATGAGGGAAGGAAGAAGAATAAAATTCTCCAGCCTAGAGTGAGTCCACCAATGCATGCATCTTTGATTAATGTCATGACCTCTTTTATCCAAACCAAGCAAATTATGGAAATGAGACCAAACATCCTCTGCCAAAGGACTAGCAATGAAGACATGAAGAAAAGATTCTGTGGCTCGGTTATTATAGCAGCAGCAGCACCGAGAGACCACTTGAACTCCTCTTTTATATAGAAAGGGCTTCATCGATAGGCAAGCGACGACGCAATAAACGCCACATGAAGAAACTAACATTACGAGGAAGAAGTTTGTGCCAGACAAACTTTTCTGACAGCAAGGAAGCATCAGATTCAGCCAAGGAGTTAGTGACAGAATTAATATAGTCGAGATGTTTTAAGTAACGTCTTAAGCTTGAGATTGATAATCATTTGAGGAAATAGAGGTGGAAGACCCGAGATTCTGGGTCACGAGTCCACTAGTGTTTATCAAGGAGTGTCGAGTTACGATAATGCGAGTATATGAGTCCGTACTTACTAGACACTTTATTTTTGCATATCACATCATGGAATCCGACACTTGTACATACTAAAGACATTGTGTCACACAGGTGCATTTGCTTGTATTTGATACTTATATGCATGAGACCGATTCTAAGGGCGTATTTGTAATCACATGTCCCCAACGCCCGGTGACGGTAGCTTTTGAAACCACTTCAGAAGGGCCCCTGATTTGGTCGTCAAGAGATATTCATCAAGACTAAGTTGATAGCATGATAGATAGAAATTGTCTAACCCTATTACCAACCGGAATGGACAAGTAAATGGAATAGTACACTTGAACAAGTTGTGTATCTTGTGTGTGGATTGTGTATCATTTTTTTGTGTACTGGTTTGAGTTGACTTGATATTTTATGAGCCGTCGTGGTTAGTTAAACATGAGTATTTTTTGGGCATGCGATTAGCCATTTGTGACTTGTATATTGTCGCGTGTGTTATATGTTTGTTAAATGTTAGAGATATCGAATTGATTAGCTACCCCGGTGGTGAGCGTGTGATTGTTATATGGTATGCGACGTGTTGTACACTAAATACATTGTATTAATTCAGTCTTGCCTTATAGACTTTTGCGATACGAATAGATCGTGTCACATTGTGCGTATGCCCCTTAGCATAGTGAGGTGGTTGTCTTTAGAACCCAACGTGCATGTTAATTATATTGGGTTGAGAATCGAGAATATTGTGTTGATATACATGCCTTAGCTGAATCACTTAATGTGTTTCACTTCCCTTAGAGATTTAATGTCTCTATTGTATGCCTATAGCAGGATGGCACGAACTAGGAAGACTGCAAGGATGTCAGTCATGCACCCGACCGTGTTCTAACTCAGACACGCATTACCAGAACTGAGAGAACTTGAGGACCAACTGAATGTGGCCCTAGGTGAGACACCTCGAGTGGAGCAAGTGACCCCACCGAACCCCCCTGCACCGACCCAAGACTCCAATAGAGCGAGTCAAGATTAGAAAGTGAAACCTTGTGAATGGAATCCGTAAGAGTCATGTTCATCGTGACTTATTCTATTATTTATTTATCTTCCTGTTATTGGACTACCTTGTGTACTCTGGTTGGGTACTCATCCGTTAGAACGGTATATCTTGTAGTTAACCTGAAAATGCTATCAGTATGGGTGTGAGACACCCTATGTGTTGGGTAGCGTGTATAGTATCCGACTTAGGTATCCGATGATACCGATCCATTCTGTCGAACGCGTTAGAGTTTAAAACTCTTGTTATTATTTATGTTGACCTTGTGGTTTATTGGCATTAGTATTCGTGGAACGAGCATGTTAGCTCGTGATCTATTTGACCTTCCATTTCGTCGACCCGAGTTGTAGCTAGTAATGTTATTATTCACAGTAGAGTCATTTTGACTTGCGTGACTTTGAGGTGTTACTTGTGTTGCACCATTTGAGTCAAGCCTATTTCCTTGATGATAGGATGTCGTCGTATATCCTTGTGAACCTAAGGGTTGTATTAACCCGGACCTAACTGATCGCGGGATTTCTCGTGAGTAATTGTTGAGAGTTGTACCACGGGAAGTGGAGATTCGTTAGCACGCGGAAGCGTGGTGTTGGAATGTGTTCAAAAGGTGTTAGCATGACACTTTGATGTGTACTCTGAGTTTGGACTTGACTAGAAACGGTAGTTAGTCTCGTAATGAAACCCTAAGATTTTTTACATCTCAAAATTTCACCTATATGTTAGAAACCTTGCGTGTGATCAATACTTGAGGTTGATTGCTCTAACTTGGGCCAACTCCCTATATTTGTTGGACTTCACTCATTATCGGTAGAAATGTGATTGTGTGGGCTATTGTATGGCCTTGTTGTAGTGTATGTACGTCCCATAAACGTCCAATTCTCGAATCCGCGGTCGAATTCTTTTAAGGGGGAGAGGATGTAACACCCCGACCCGACTTCTTCCCTAATTCAATTATAGTCTCTCGTTATTGACCTTAAAACCCTCGGAGAGTGAGGTGTCATGCTTCTTAAGCGTGACGTATCACGTCGTGATCCGTGTTCGACACGTGATTAAACTCATAGTGAGTCGTACCTTGTTTCCATACTCGTTCGAGACTATTATCGACACCGATTATCATTTGTATACCTTGTGTATTCCCCACGTTTAAGTGATCTAGCCTTGGTATAGATTCACCCTCGAATAACAAGCATGTTATTCTTATCGTTAAACCGTAAGTCGAGTTGATTCGTGTGTCATTTCGCATGTTTATCTTCGCGTGCGAGCAAGACTTGTGTTGTTTATCCTTCGAGCCTCCTTAGGGAATGATTGGGTTGTGTTTTGAGTATGTTTTGACCTTTGTTTGATGTTGGAATCTACCTAGGATCACTTCGGGACATCTCGGGATCCATCGAGGGCATTTTCGAAAAAACTACCCAGTGCTTTAATTCTATGCGGCCGCACTATGCTAGCTCATATAGAAAACCCAAACTTTCTGGAATCTATGCGGCCGCACTATGCGTCCGTATATCGACGAGCTCTGCTCGTCCGATTTTCATTCTTTCTCGGATTTTAACATCTTTAAGTGGTTTAAAATGCTTAAATAATCCCGGGATTGGACCAAACACTTACCCATGGTATTTATAACATAACCCAACCTTATTTCCCCTCATTTCTCTTCCTCCAACCCAGATTTTAGAGAGAGAGAAAGAAGAGAGAGAGGAGAGAAAATAGAGAGTATAATCACGATATCTAGAGCGTTTGAAGTCGAATTCGTGATCTGTCTTTGCCGTAGCGTAGAGGGCGACGAGGAGCACGTTTCTATCTGAAGGGATCGTCCGATCTATTGAGGAATCATCCCCTCACCTCTTCTCCCACATTTTTAGAGAGAGAAGGTTGATTTTGAGAGAGAGAAAGCTTGATTCGAGCTTGGGATCGACGTGTGGACTCCGTAGCGGCGTAGGGGTCACGGAGGAGTACATTTCCACCCGAAGCCCTTTGAATTCGCGGAGGATTTGCGTTGTATAGTAAGTTACTAATCTCCTTCTTAGATTTTGAGCATCGTAGTGTAATATCACGATGATTACATGTTATACATGTTGTATATGAACTCCCTACATGCTATACTTGTCCAATGTGATATTCTAGCATGATTAAAAAATGAGTATGGATGAATTGTTGTTAATTTTGTGGTCTCCAAATATTAGAGACTTGTGGAGTTCATTGTTGTACACGTTATTGTTGTTATGGTGTTGGTTGTTGTCTCCAAGTATTAGAGACTCCTCGAGATTGTGCTGTGGATATTGTTGTTGTTTCCCGAGTTGTAGACTCGTTGGTTTGTTTTATAGTTGGGTGCCGGCAAGTAAAGTCGCCGATGACTTGTTTTAGTTATATCGAGTATTTATAACTCGTTGAGATTTTAATCGTTAGTGTACTCGCGAGATGGTTATGAGTAATAGACTTTCGGTATATCGAGTCTCGTGATTGAGATGGGTATGTAGGGATGATGCTACAGCTTGTCCCGACGTTCTGAATATTTGTAAGACTCGAGCGCCGTCGTTGGGATATCGTGAATTGTATATTACACTGAATGGGCTAGACTCTAGTCGTGACCTACTCTAGCGGAGTCGAATAGGACATTAAGAATATACGTCGTGTAATGAGTTTCTGAGTGGTATAAATATGTATCAGCAGTACTTTAGTCTCCTACGATGTGGGATGACGAATTGTTGAGATTGTGACCCAATAGAACTCGACTTGGGTTGACTTAGTCAAACGTTAGTCGATTACGAAGTACGTTGAATCGTTGACGTAAACCTTATACCTTAGCAAGGGTTAATTATCTATATTAGTTTGTCTATAAGCTTTATCGAATAGTCACACCCCTTAGTGCACGACTTTTTACATGAGACGAATAATCTCAATCGTCGATTGACAAGTTGGTTATATCCTTGGTAATTAATGACACACCTTTGGTATCGTTCCAATACGGAGGATGTGATTTGTAGGAAGTCGTGATATGTATAATACACAACGGTAATAGGATGGAATATATATGCATGAGATGGAGTGTATTGTGATCTTAGGATACTGTAGAGTTCCTTAGTTGAGCGTGTTAGTGACGCATTGGATTATGACTGTAAGTACGAGTAGACTTACATATGTTGCGATTGTGAAGTCTAGTGATTGCAGACTTGAATGATGTGTGGTACTTGTGATTGTTCTAGTAAGCAATAGGACAATCATCCTACTTTGATGATTGATTGTGTTTAGTAATTACAAGCACATCATGTTGATTTGGTATGTGATTCAATAGAACACATCATGGTTTGATTTCGTTAAGTTGTGATTCAATAGAACACATTTTGATTAGTTTAGCATAAGTAAACATCTACTTGTGCATTGCATCGAGTCCAGCTGGCATTTGTGCATAGGAGGTGTATTGATGCTTAGTTATTGCGGGAGCAGGGGCTTCGTAATAGCCGAAGGCCAATACACTGGGCCTCTCCCTATCGTAGGCCACGGTATGGGTTTTCTCTAGCCCCACAGTTGAACGAAATAAACGGCGACTGTGCATTGTCGACATTGTTTTGTATACATTGGGATACGGACACCGGTCCCTTTTGATACCTATAAGTGGCTAGAGCCGTATTATCTCGGGTCGTAGGGGATCGAGCGATACGTCGACCTGGATACAGAAAATGATCCACAACGGGTACTTGTAGATCGTGCTTGACGTGATCGGGTACATTATTTGTTGGGTACTTGTAGATCGTGCTTGACGCGATCAGGTACCTATATGTGTTTGGGGATACGAGCATCGGTCCTTCTGTGATTTGTGTACGGTAGTAGCAGCACAATCATCTATTTCTATTCGCTGGTTGATATTGGGAAACGTGTCTAGCATCAGTGGCACAATTATTTATTATGGTTCTCTGGAGCAGAAGCGCAGGAATCTATTATTACTGTTATCTTGTTGGATAACAGCAGAGACATCCTTTATAGTTTTGTGGAGCGGCAGTACGATTGTTTACTATGGCTTCATGGAGCGATAAGATCGAAAGTGTTTCAAGGGATTTCGGAGGTGTACCTCGAATCCACCGTATCCACCTTTATGTGTTTACTTTAAGCTTTATGTACTTCCTATATGAACGAATGTTGGCCGTGGTCTCCAACCAGTGCATGACAGTTGGCAGCTACTGAGCATCTCGTGAATATAGGGTTAGTTATCTTATGTGCTACAACCTGTTTATTATCATGTTATATTAATGTGCATAATGCCATGCCATATTGTTACATTAGTAACTTACTAGGTCTTCGACTCATTCCTTCCATTTATTTTTCCTTAGTTTGCAGGATATGTTCCAGTGCAGTGAGGATTTGGTCCGAGGTTGTACTTAGATTATTACTTTATTTTTATCACCTGTATTTGTGAGATCATGGGTTAAACTGAGTTTTGTAAACTTAGTATGACGGGTAGAAACATTTGTATTTTATAGACCTGTATTTGGTACGACTTGTGGAGTCGTGCCGATTGTTCTATTTTATACCTTCAGTTTTCTTGGTACTTGTAGCCGTGTGCCCGTTGGTATTCTACTGTTGGTTTTCCCGAGTGTGTTGTCTCATGGTGTTTTATATATTGTTGTTCTCTGGCGCTTGTTTAGCCGTGGAGGTTTTATTTTGTTGGGATATTATTATTATTCGAGCTTTGAAGCTCATGTTCATTTGGTATTCCGCTACTTGGTTTTGTTTTGAGCTTTTGTGGCTCGCTTTATTTAGTTCTCTTAGCCCTTCTTCTTCGGTTTGGCGCTTCGAGTTGGGGTTCAACATTGAATCTCGGACCCGAGTCGTCACATCTCAGCCCCCATCCCTCCATTTTCTCTTTTTGTTTCTGACTTCCCCCTCCCCCCAACACCCCAACTCCGGCATCTCAGCCCTTATCCCTCCATTTTCTTTCAAGTTAGTTGGAGCCCAGACTAGTAAAAGTGAAGACCTACCAGTGATTGCACCCATCACTTTGCCCCCTACCCCCACCCCTAGCTCCAGCTCCGACGAACCTCTCTGTCAAAGAACTCTCTCTCTCTCTCTCTCTCTCTCTCTCTCTAAAACTCTCTGTCAAAGAAGAGACCGTTTCATCCATCCGATGGAGATTCCCTGAGGACAGTTACTGTAGACCACGTCTCTCCGTCAAAAGTCCCAATCCCAGCTTTCCCCGTTTGATTCGTCGATCCCGGTTTCGTTATGGCGATTGAGGACGAAGATTCAGATCTTCGTTGTTCGCCGTCTTTCATCCATAGGTTCAGATCTTCATTTTGATTTCTATTTTATCTCTGGATTTCGATTGTAGATCTGGGTTTGATTTTTGTTTTGATCCGAACTCTTTGAGCAAATGGATATGGCCAGACGGCTAGGGTTAGGGTCGTACTCTCTACGGCTTTGGTGATTAAACGGCTAGGGTTAGGGTTTTGAGCAATGTTGATTTGTCTCATTTGCAGTGGTGGATTTGAAAGTTAAATATGTTTGGATAATTGAAAGGAAATAATTGGAAGTAATTTGAGTGATTTGAGTTTTCATGGAAGTAATTGGAAGTAATTTGAGTGATTTCTTGAGTTTAGTGGTGGTGGTGGACTGGCAGTGGTGGTGGTGATGGACTGGCAGTTTGAGAAGATGGGTATTAGGGCCTTTTTATTTTCCTTAAAGTCTTGCATATGAAATTATATAAATACCCTTAACCAAAGGTAATGGGCACATGACGGACTTAACAGAAAGATACTAACGGCATCCAACATAAGGACCAACCATGTCTAATTTTCATAGCCAAGGGACTAAAATTTAAAAAAAATTGTTAAGGGATTACTGGTGGAATAGTCCATAGTCAAGGGACTAATGGTGTAATTAACCCTACCTAAAAAGTACATAAAACCATTAGTCCCTCGACTATAAACTTTTCTACCACTAGTGCCTTAACAATTTTTTTTTTAAATTTCAGTCCCTTAAGTACCAAAATTAGACACGCTTAGTCCTTTTGTTGGATGCCGTTAGGATTTTTCCGTTAAGTTGTCATGTGCAACTTTTTTCTGGGCATTATTGGAATTTCACGCGAGGCACAAGCCATTATTTAAAGATGTTAGAGTAATTCCATCACTTCTGTTCAAGGGTATTATTGGAATTTCACGCGAGACACACTCCTCTCTCTCACACAGCTTTCTTTATAGTCATCATTGTTATTATCTTTATCATCGTCGTCGTCGGTAAAGTCGGCGGGAGAAGAAGAGGAGTTGATTAAGCCGAGGATAGCGTAGTTTTTACGGAGAACGTTAACGAAGTTGCCGACGACGGAGACGTGACGACAGCGAGGGTAAGAGAGAGAGGTATCGGAAGAAGCTGAGAACATTCTGGAAAGGCACTCTTTGCAGAATCCATGACCGCATTGAAGCAGCAACGGACACCTCTCGTCTTCGCTATACCGTGACACACTGAATAGCAGGGTATCTTCATTTTCTTCAACTTTCTCTCTTTAGAATCTTCCAATCGATGAGCTGAATACGAAGATCTTAGATTAGAGAGAGAAAATCCAAAATCGCAGATCTATGATCTTAGAATGAGAAATTGATCGATTGACCAATTCTGCAACTCAAAAGTCGCGGCCGCCCAAGCCCGCTCCCTTGCCAGCTATCTTCTGGAATGTATTTGATTGACCTAAAAGACGAAAGAAAGATATACTCAAATCTCGGAGAAATAGAATTCATTTTTGGAGGTTCCATTCCTCTAAATACATCTGGAAAGATTCCATTTTTTAGTCTCTTCAAAATCTTAGAGAGCAAGTCGGTTTTCAACCTTAAAAAGGATCAAAATGGAAATAAAAGATTAGGAATGCCTCAATCTTTTTGCCATGCCCCTCTGGACAAGATTAAGATTGGCAAATTGGGTCTTCAGCAAAAAACAAGACGGAGGTCCAAAGGGGCATTACTGGTAATTGCTAAGGTGCAAGTGAGTGCTGGAAAAGCACAAGTATGGAGTTGGAGAGAGCTGCTTCTAAATTTTAATTTTTACTGGAGTATTATTTTTCAACCCCGTTTCTATCGGCCGGAGCAGCAGTAACAGCCAAAATGAATTTTTCTGGGGACTGCGTCTTCAACGAAGGCACATGGATAGAGGTATAGGATGTGGGTTTGAAAAGACAAGAGGTTGAAGATGAGTTGGTAAAGTGGGCTTGTGAAATTCTAATTTTGCCCTTACTCAACTACACATAGGAGACACATGGGTCACTTAACGGAATTCTTCTAAGGACATCCATCAAAAAGACTAGCCACGTGACTTTTTGGTACTCAAGGGACTGAAATTTGAAAAAAAAAATTTAAGGGACTAGTGGTGGAAAAGTCCTTAATCGAGGGACTAATGGTTTAATTAACCCAAAAATAAACTATATAATATATTGATGCAATGAGAAAAAGAATTTGGGTTGAAATCGAATCCTTAATTTTATTCTATCCTTCTTTATGACTAAAAGTTATAATCATAACTTTATTAATGATTAAAGCTAATTGAGGTTTGAGGCACTTTATCCAACATTTCTTGCTAATCAAAATGTGCAAAGATGAATCCTTTTATATTTTCCACATTTCCCTCAAGAAGATTTACATCCAATGGAACATTAATACTCCCTCCGTTCAGGCAAAGAGTCCAATATACTACTGTATTTTAAGACGTTTTACTTAAAAAGTGCACTTTCAAAAATTAAGCTTATAATTTTCATAATCTTTCATTTTTTACTTTTCACTTGTGTTGTAAGCATCTTGGTTGTGTTTAAGTGTTTTTGTAATTATAACCAACTTCAATAATATTAATATATCTCTTAATTATTAGACTTTTCAAACGTAAACTCTTTGGGTGGAACAGAGGAAGCACTATAAAGGAAAATGGATATCTCATTTCAGGGAGACCGAGGGAAATTATTAAAAGTAACTCTATTTTCGTGTTGTTATTTTTATAATTAAGACAAATAGAGTGTAGTAAAAGTGTATTCAAAGTGTTATGTAATAAGGGTAGTTTATTGGATAATTATTAAACTCTGGTACTTATATACAGCGCTCGCAAAATAAAAAGGAGAGAGATTATCCAATTGCATTTCTGCAGGTACAATTTTTACCTGCATGCTACATTCTTTGCAACTTGTGAACAATTGCAGATTATTCCCCTTGAGTTATGGAGAAAATTATATTTTCTTTGTTCCTAAATTATTGTTATGTTTGATTTTTTTTAGTCAAACTGATTGTTTTTTAATAAAAATTTGACTTAATTTTTTTTACAATTTTTAAAATTATAAAATATGTAAGTCGTAGTGCCAAAAAAGTACTATGAATAATGCGTTTTATAATTAAAAAAAATACAAAAATATAAGTTAAATTTTTATTTAAAAAATAGCTTGTTTGACTAATAAAAAAATCAAACAAAACAATAATTTAGTGATGAAGAGTAAGACTTTAGATGTCAAAGGAAAATTTAGTTTTTTTTTTAACCAAGACCCATGTTGGACGGATACTTGGAAAATATTTGTGTTCATGTACATTGTACAAAAAGTAGTACAGCCACATGTGTGTGTATGTATATATATATATATATATATATATATATATATATATATATATATATGAGAGTATTTAATGGTTACTTTTTTATTTAACCATTAATAGTTACTCTCATTTTTAACTATTGGATCAATAATTAAAGGTTGAGATTTAATGCATTAAATGACTCACCTACTTGCATTAATTGTATTTTCCAACTAACCATTAAATCTCAACCTTTAATTATTGATCCAATGATTGAAAATGGGAGTAACCATTGATGGTTAAATAAAAAAATAATCATTAAATACTCCCATATATATATATATATATATATAAAATGTAATTCTGTAAAATTTAATTAATTGCGTGTCAATTCTGCAAACTTTAATTAATTTATGCAGACGCAACCATAGAAGACGACCTGTGTAGAAATGGGTCGTTTTCAGTCTTCTAATTTGTGTCATGATTGGAACCGGCCAAGCCGTCCATTATTTATCCCATTTGGAGCCTCCCTCCCACGTTTGGATAAAGGGTGCATTGCTTGCGTAGGTTTTTCCATTTTTTTTTTTGGTAAAATTTGAGTCGATCCTTTTTAGACAGTTTTCATTTACTAAAGTTCATTATAATTATTTTTAAATGATACTTTTATTGCGAAATATCATCTATGTCCTTAAAAAATACGGAACAGTGCACGCTGTGCATTACAAAATAAAAAATGATGTATTGCAACACAACACGATGCACATAAAAATACGGAAGCCCACGATGTGCATCGCAAAATAAGAAATACACAAATACAAATACCTTTTTACTTGCGATGCACCAAAAAAAGCAAAAAAAAAAAAAATGTGTTGTTTGTTGCATCACAATACACACGATACACGTTTTATATGCAGCTTTATGGATGTGTGTTCAACAATTGACGATGCACATTTTATGTTTGACGATGCATATAATTCACATTTCTTAACACGAAAATTACAATTACATTGACGATGTACATTTCACACACATGACGATGCACAAAAATCAATCTTCCCAATATTAAGGTACTCCTTCCACTTTGTATCCATCTTCTTACATAACAATTTATTCTATCTCTTTCCATTCTCAAGTCTCTCACTAAACCATTTCATTATTTTCGATCTTATACAATCCACCATGTGAGTGATGGGAAGATCGCGAGCCTTTAAAATTCAATTGTTGAACGATTCAGCGGCATTTAAGGTCATTTCGGCATACCTATTCTCGTGGCAATGTGCAATTGCCCACTTCTCGTATGGAATGGTTGCCAATAAATCACATGCAAGCTGTCCCCCTTCTTTTTTGAATATATCAATTTTCTCATTAAACAATCTAATGTTAGGGGCATACGCACAGTCCTTAAGTCTTGAACACAAGCTGCTACGGAACGTGTTGGAATAGCATTTACCGGTAAACATTTCTTTCAAGTTTCGATAAAGATGCACCAAGCAAAAGAAATGCTTACAACTCCCAAACACGTCGCGTATTGCTTCTATTAAACCAACATTACGATCGGATACAAAAAGCACTTCATGATCGATTGCTCCTTTTATCTTAGACAGAAACCAAGCCCAATTATCCCTATTTTAAGAACTTACAACATCAAATGTAAACGGGAACAGACCTGCAGCATATGAACAATATTTAATGAACAACAACAGTTTTGCGATGCATACCAGTGTGTATCGCGATGCACAAAAGTGTACTACAAAAGTACTGATATTGTGCATCATGATGCGCTCTTATTAAGTATAAGTACAAACAGGGGCATAAAAAAACATGATCAGCCTATGATATTAATCAAAATAATGTTGAACACAAAAGAAAAAAATGTAGAACAAATGGTCGTACTTTGATTTCCATCCTTAGCCATGGTAGACAAAAGAGTGCCATTGAATCGAGATTTCATAAATGTCCCATCTATGAACAATATAGAACGGTAGTAGTTGAAACCATCTATGCATGCTTGAAATGAAATGAACAACGTCTGAACCGATTCGTATCATCGTCTGATTCCAAGAAAGCAAAGCTACCAGGATTACTCTTATGTAAGGCTTTAACGTACCACTGCAACTCCTGGAAAGATTTTTCGTAGCAACCAAATAGCTTCTTTCGAGCCTTCTCTACGCTCCTCCATGCATTGTTATATGTTATCTCAAAGTCATAATTAGTCCTCATGTGATCAATTAAATCCTTCGGCGAATAGCTTGGTCGACTACGAACATGATCAAGAATCAACTACCCAATGATACCACAGCCCATCCTTTTCGAGTTATTATCGTCAACCATGGTCAAATGACAACAGTGTGAAAGTTTGCACTTGTATATGGATACTGATTCATCAACAGTTGAAGATGCCTTGATGAACCAACTACAATCATCACTGTATTTCTTCCCACATGTAACGTTAATCCTATTTTTGTTGTTCTCAATGTAAATGAATTCAAAATCAATCTTGATCAATGAATATTTTATAAGCTGTGTGCGAAAATCGTCCACTCCACCTTTAAATATTTGACCAACAGTAGTAATAAAATTTGCCCAACCAGAATTCAAGAGTTCATTTCTTGTTTGAACAGACATATGTCGTATGTTGGGATACTTGCAACATCGTTTTCAGATCTTGAAGAATTGGTACAACTTCTATCACTGTACTCCTCACGATGCACAACTTTCATTTACCTTTGTCAAGGTTTTGTGCATCGCAATGCAAGTTTTGTGCATCGTCATCTTCATAAACAGTTGCATCGTGTGTGTCTTCTCCAATCTCATCTCCATAATTCTCTTTCTTTATTAATCCCGTAACTCAAACCTGCAGTGTCAATTTCAAACACATCAACAATGATAATAGAAACTGATAAAATTTTGGCCAATATCAACATGTTTTTGAAATCTTTTTCGTTAGCTAAACAACAATTGTTATGTGATCATACAGTGTATTTCAAAGTACAATTATCCGATTGAAAATTAAAACATTTGCCTCTGATGCATTCGATCAACTCAAATAAACCAAAATTCTCTGAAATTGTCGAAACAATAGTATCTCCTCTGAATTTCAGCAACAACATGACAACAGTTTGGTTTGTTGAATCCATTGATTTCGATTTCAAAATGAATTCGATATTGAACTGTTTTGGTATTTTTTTAAGTTTCTTCAAGTTGATATCAATGAGAATTTTAGTAAGAAATCGTAATGGAGATAAATACGGGATCGAAAGGAGTAAATCAAAAAAAAAATTACAGTTAAAAATACGTGATAGATTGTTACAGGGCAGTTTGGAAACAAAAATATAAATTTACAGTTAGTACTTTTGACGATGCACAAACTATAATGAAAATAATGATGTTATAATTGACGATACACATTTTTTATACACAAAAAAATTAAACAAAACATTACTGTTATATTTCACGATGCATAACAATATACTTCACGATGCACATTTCTTAACACAAAAAATCACAAAAATTACATTGACAATGCACACGATGCATACTTATACTTGACGTGGCAAACGATGCACATTGTTTAACACAAAAATTATAAAATACATTGACGATGCATATTTTACACACATAACGGTGCACAAATACATTTAAAAAGCGTAATATGTTGATACGGGGGCAGTTTTAGAACAAAGCCAATTTATCACTTAAAAGGGACTTAAGCGAATGAAAACAAATATAGTGAACTTAAGCGATTGAATATTGCACAAAAGGTACCGACCCGCAATTTTTTCTTTTTCCCCACCTCCTTCTCAAGGTATCTTACTTGGTGGTTTCTCATATTTTTCACTTTTTTATTCATTGACTTAATTATTTTTCTTTCTATCTCATTCTTATTTTTTTACTTTAATTTAAAGAAAAATTACAAAATAATAAAAGGGTCGTCCCCTCAACTATGGGTCAGGTTTGAATTGCCTTCCTCAACTATCAATTGAAGCGATGCAGCCCCCTCAACTATAAAGTTTTCTTTAATTGCACCTTTTGTTTAGACACTATGGTTTGGGTTGATGAAAAATTCCTACTTGAGATTCACATGACCATTTTTTAGTTTTTGTTTTTTTTAATAATGCTCATTTGGTATTTCAATTGATTATCTTGTACATAGGAACTACAAAGAGAGTCTTAGGGCAATAAGGATAAGATAATTAATTGAAACGCTAAAATGGCATTATAGTCATAAAATACTTATAGATGGTCACGTGACTCTCAGGTGTCCATTTTCCTCAACTCAAACAATAGTGTCTGGACATAAGGTACGATTAAAAAATATTATAGTTGAGGGGTACATTGTTTCAATCTTCATAAGTTGTAACTTACAGTTGTTGTATCTCTGTCCTAATTATGTTAAGTCAATCATACTTCATTTCAAAGGTTTAGTTTATGAAACTTAGCTGATGACAATCTTTGATGACTACATGGATCATAAGTACTTTGCTATTTTATTCTTAGGGATACATTCACCCTAGTAAAACTAGTACTAGCAAGACTAACACTCTACTAATCCCTATGCTTTTATTTGAGCTAGTCATGAAAAAATTACACTACCCAACGGTTGGTAACTACCTATTGGTTTTAACAATTGGTATCAACAAATATTTTGTCGTTCCTAATGACTCATAATTCTACCTATTTTAAATTTAACATTTGTCTTGTGAGGTAGATAATGTTTTGCAGATATCTCAAACCCACAAAAGATAAAAATGAGGTCTCATCATTAGGAGGAGCATGTAATGAAAAACAAAGGTATAAAGATTGAGGAAAATCAGAATCAACTGAAAAGAATACTATTGAGAAGAAATGAAGACAAAGGCAAACAATGCTACAAAACAAAAGGAGAAACAAATTACAAAAGGAAGTAATGACACACTTTCAGTCAATTTTTTCTCAAGATAGCTAGCTCACGAATGAACTGTTATAAAAATGAGAATATTTTTGGATTAAAAATTCCAAGTTTCTATTTTCAATTCGAAAACGAATTTGTCGAAAACAAAAGTACCAAGTATGTAGATAAATAATAGCAAGAAAGTAGAATATATAACGGGATCAGACAAAAGAGAACAGAGGATTTACGTGATTTAATCCACTCCAAGTCAAGCAACAATTTCACTATAAACGATGATGAATTACAATAGAGAGTTTTCAATGTACTCACCCTACCTAGGACTAAGGTTACAAGGATTGACACGATCCTACAGAGTACCACACCGCTCACAACCCAAAATAGCCACACATTATTTTGTATAACACCCCCAAGAACTCGAGACCATCAACCACCAAACATGTCGTTGTCGTCAGTCTCTCCTTCGTGCCACTCGGTTTCGACTTTTACTTGTGGTGCTTTAACACAAAAGGGATAGATCCCTTTTTATAATAATAACCACCGCCCTCATGATCCAAATCTTATTCTCACTAGGAGACCGACTTGATGTAGTAATTACCAAGCCTTGTCCAATTACTAAAAGGAATTTATACAATTTTTTCATGTAGACTCCACCAAGAATCTAAATAGGACAAGGAATCAAGACACAAAATAACAAATCTCCCCCTTGGCTTGAATTCCATAAATCATTTATACTCATTGTTGCTTGCCTGTCATGCACCCCACCATAGGTGCCTAGAATTGATCTTGTATACACGAGTCCAAGCGGCCCTTGAACTCGTTCTATGAAACATTACCAAACCGAATACTTCCAAAGCCTTCACACATGACACATTTACTTTGAAACATAGCATGAGCTCCACCCTGAATGATACTCCCTAGTAGTAAATACAAGTTGCCCTTTTTGTTTCCACCCATGAGAAAATGGTCACCACGAAAGATTTTTATCTTTTCATCACGAACTTTGTAATTGCAACTTTTCGAATCTAAGGAACCCAATGAAATTAAATTCCTCCTCAAGCTAGGAACATGACAAACTTCAGTTAGCGTTTTCACTCCACCTTGCGTCTTGATTTTAATTGATCCAAACCTTCAATCTTGCAAAAAGAATCATCCGCTAAAAATACATCACCACTTGCACTCTTGTAAGTAAAAAATATATCTCTATTGGAACACATGTGAAAAGAACAACCGGAATCAAGAACCCATTCAGTCCGTAGATTATCACCACCCACGGTCACATTGAGTACATCACCGCTATTTTCATCATTGCTAATATCACCCTCATCAAAAGTGATAATATTAGCATTAGAATTTAATTCTTTCTTCACTTCATCCTTGAGCTTTTGACAATTACGAACAACGTGACATATCTCATTGCAATGCCAATACTTTTGCTTGGAAGTCTTTTTATTCTTCTCAGCAACACTTGAACTTTGACCAGACGAATTTCTAATATGATTAACTTTGTCTCTCACATACAAAGCTTCACTATTATCATTATTTTTAGAACCCTTGTTCATAGAATCATTTATTAATAATGAAGTTTGTACCTCACCCAAAGTAAGCTTGTTTTTCCTGTGCATAACAGTAGTAATTAAATGCTCGTAAAATGATGGTAAAGACTTCAGCAAAATTAAACATTGATCTTCATCCTCAATTTTAACACCGATATTAGCTAACTTGCAAAGTATCTTGTTAAAAGCATTCAAGTGATCATGAATATTCGTACCTTCAGACATCATGAAGTTGAACAACTCCTTCTTTAAGTACAATCTGTTTGACATAGATTTCCCCATATAGAGACTCTTCAACTTCTCCCATAATGCCTTCACAGATTTTTCGGAGATAACGTTGTAGAGAATATTATCCGCACAACATCATCGGATAGTGCTAGCCTCCTTTTGATTAATTCTCTTCCATACCTCATCCTTCATATCGTCGGGTTTTGCTTCCTTTCCTTCCAAAACAATCTCTTGATCTGCGTGGATCAACACATCCCTAACTTTAACTTGCCACAAGCTAAAGTCATTACTTCCGTTAAATTTTACCAATTGGAACTGAGTAGAATTTCCAACGTCTACCATCTTCAAAAACTCCAATATCTTAATTCATAATTTCGACTAGCCCAAAGCTCTGATACCAGTTTGTTATAAAAACTAGGATATTCTTGGATTAAAAATTTTAAGTTTCTATCTTTAATGCGGAAGCGAATCGGTCAAAAATAAAAATACCAAGTCTGTGGAGAAATAATGGCAAGAAAATAGAAAATATAACAGAATCAAACAAAAGGGAACAGAGGATTTACGTTATTTAATCCACTCCAAGGCAAGCAACAACTTCACTATAAACTATGAGAAATTACAATAGAGAGTTTTCAATGTACTCACCCTACCTAGGACAAGGGTTACAAGGATTGACACGGTCCCACAGAGTACCACATCTCTCACAGCCAAAAATAGGCACGTACTATTTTGTCTAACACCGCCAAGAACTCAAGACCCTTGACCACCAAACGTGTTATTGTCGTCCGTCTCTCCTTCGTGTCGCTCGGTTTTGGCTCTCACTTGCGGTGCTTTAATACAAAAGGGATAGATCCTTTTTTATAATACTAACCACCGCCCTCATGATCCAAATCTTATTCTCACTAGAAGACCAACTTGATGTAGTAATTACCAAACCTTGTCCAATTACTAAAAAGAATTTATACAAGTTTTTCATGTAGACTCCAACAAGAATCCAAATAGGACAAGGAATCAAGACACAAAATAACATGAACATATATCAACCGGATAAACTCTGCTGATAAATCAAAGCTTGACTATCACGTCTACAAAATCCAGGTAAGTATCCCACATTATAAAATTTATCATAAATCCTCTATTCCTACTCAAAGTTCTTCAAAATTAGGGGAATAGAGAGAAGATACAAGCTCTTGATTAATAACTCATTTCTTGATTCGAGTCTCAATTCCTTCTAAAGATTCGGTCTCTATCCTTCAAAGCTTAACATTTTAGAAAGAGATCAACACACAAGGAGATCACCACCGGAGAACAAGAGAATGACAGAGTCGATACAAACATCATAAACATCTTCTCCATATGGGTAGGCATACATTTCATTGTAAGATCCGCAGTGCTGGCCTGAGATTTTGGGGGCCCTAGACGAACTTAAAAAATGGGGCCCAACCTAAATAAACAAAATTTAAAAACTAAACTATTGATTAATCAAAAAAATAATCATTCATTGCAAATATAATAAGAAAAACCTAAATAATTAAACCTTAAAACCTAATTACCTAGATAAACATCTTGCAACAAATTTTACATAACACAAAAAAGAAAAGAAAAAAACAAAATAAAATTTTAAATTAGTTAAGAAGAAAGATGTTAGAGTTAGAGATGTACCTCTTTAGAAATCAGTAGCAATGAAAGATTCAATAGTAAAGTGTTGTGACAACCCGAGTCCGATATTCGATGTTGAACCCCAACTCGGAGCGCCAAACTAACAAGAACAACTGAATGAACTAATAAAAATGAGCCACTAAAGCTCGAAACCAAACTAAGCAGCGGAATAACTAAATGAACATGAGCTTCAAAGCTCGAATAATAAAAAGTCCACAACCAAATGAAACCTCCACGGCTAAACAAGCGCCGAAAAATAACAACATTTAAAACACCACAAGTCAACACGCTCAGGAAAAACCATTAATAAAATACCAACGGCACAATGCCACACTAACCATGAAAACTGAAGTTATAAAGTAGTACAACCAGTACAACTCCACAAGTCGGTATCAGATTACAAGTCTATAAAAATACAAATACTTCTACCCGACTACTAAGTTTACATAACTCAGATTAACCCCACGATCTCACAAATATAGGTGATAGAAATGAATTAATAATCTAAGTACAACTTCGAACCAAAGCCTCACTGGAACGTAACCTGCAAACTAAGAAAAACAAAGGCGTGGGATGAGCTAAGGCTCAGTAAGTTACTAATGCAACAATATGACATGGCATAATGCACATCAATATAACATGATAATAAACAAGTATGAGCACATATGATCAACCAACCCTTTACTAACGAGAGGCTCAGTAGCCACCAATCGTTCGTCCCGATTGGAAACCATGACCAACATTCGCTCATGTAAGAAGCACATAAAGAATGCAAGATAAACACGTAAAGGTGGATACGGTGGATTCGAGGCACACCTCTGAATCCCTTTTAACACTTTCGACCTTGTCGCTCCAATAATAACTCGATAGACCACTGTGCTATTGCTTCAGAGGATCATAAGAGATGACTTTACTGCTACTCCATAACATAATAATAGATGGTAGAAATTCTGCTCCTGAGAATCATAATAGATGTCTGTGCTTCTACTACAGAGAACCATAATAGACCATTGTGCTGCTGTTGCTGTACACAAATCATAAGGGACCGATATTTGTATCCCAATCAAAATAGATGTACCTGATCGCATCAAGCACGATCTACAAGTACCCGCTGTGGACCATTTTCTGTATCCACGTCGACGTATTACTCGGTCCCCTACGACTCGAGACAAATACAGCTCTAGCCACTTATAAGTATCACAAGGGACCGATGTTCGTATCCCAATACATACAATCAAATATGTCAACAATACACAGTCGCCATTTATTCCGTTTAACTGTGGGGCTAGAGAAACTCCTTGTGATATCCCACATCGGGTAGATATGGGACTTGTGTGTGCCTTATAAGTGGCCACCCACTACCACTGGGCACCAACCTATCCATGGACTTTTGGGTGGCTTGTGGTGGGCCAGTTGACCCAGGTGCTTAGTGGGCCAGTGCGTGGGCTATGCGTGTCAGACCGGGCTTCGGGCTCGGGTCGTTACAAATGGTATCAGAGCGGGTCCCAACCGAAAATGTGTTGGAACACATCGCTCGGGGTGCCGATCCTTTGGGCCTCCTTTGGGTCTTGACGAGGACGTCAAGGATTCAAGTGGGGGAGATTGTTATATCCCACATCGGGTAGATGTGGGACTTGTGTGTGCCTTATAAGTGGTCACCCACTACCACTGGACACCAACCTATCCATGGACTTTTGGGTGGCTTGTGGTGGGCCAGTTGACCCAGGTGCTTAGTGGGCCAGTGTGTAGGCTATGCGTGTCAGACCGGGCTTCGGGCTCGGGTCGTTACATCTTAGATCTAAAATCGGTGAAGTCCTAGCCCGAACTATCTTCCCTTAACCTATTATGGTTTTGGCACTAGTGAATCTTCTTCACTTTGCATACAATCATATGACTCTTGCTGCATAGTCCTTGAACCATTTCTTGGTACCCTTTGGTACAATGCCTCGAAATAGGCATCATTCAAGTCACTTTTGATAGTATTGTATATAGGGTGATAATTAAGGATACAGAACATCTCCTAACCATGTTGACCTAGGTTCGTACTTTAAGTAAATAACATTTCCTCAAATCGTCAATTTATACAAAACACAATTCTGTTATAATTTTGATGAAACCCAAAATTAATACATAAATCATTTCTTTCAAAACCAAGAACTCTGATCGCTGCACCAACTCACAGCTTGCCACGCTTTCACTGCGCCACTCTAATTAAGTCATACTACAAAATCTTAAACTGGTTGGGGGGTGGGCTTGTGAGTCCAGTAAGGAAAGGGATACACAATACCACAGAGTAAAACAAAACATGTGATGCAAATATCGTTGTCCATGGAAATAGTATGGACAATTGATTCATAGCCAAATAATGGAACCGATCAATATCAAATACTATTCAATCATATAGCACAATTTAGTTCACTTTCAGTTTCAGGCCCAGTGGCATTTCAATCGTAATCAAATCATTTGTTGGTGCCCAGATATTTGAGCCCATTAACCAAATCACAGTAACCAGCTCACTAAGACCATTCCACCAATTAGTAACACTAAAATATTCCACATAATCATGATTTTCTTGATCAAATAACAATGACCACATATTTTCCAAAATCCATTTCGATTAACAAGACGGAACGATTTTAATATCAACACAATTGCAACGGCTAATGTTAACCATCAAATACCTTTCAATAACAAAAGTATGAATCAAACATGGATATTTTAGGGACGATCATGTGATCAAACTGACTCAGAATCAGTAGTGTATAGTCCTCCTTACCTCGATATTGATAATACTAAAACGCTGAAAATCATCAAGTACTGAAATCGCCAATTTCCACCGATCAAACCTTGATTCTTCCACCTATAATGATCTATTCCTCAAGCACGTCGTCCCTACGGAGTTAGTTTATTGAAATCCCGCTTCACAACTTCAAAATCCAACTTTCTCTCTCTAGATTCTATAGTGTTCTTTCTCTCTAAAACCATGGAAAATAAGAAGGAACAAGCTTTTATAGCTCCTCCCACGTTTTCTTAGTCAGGAAGAAAGTTACATGATAAGTCATAAGTTTCTAGCCTGAGGTGGTGACATATGGGAGCTTAAAATAATGACTCATCATTCATTTTGATGAGTCAACACCCAAACACGTGGTGACTTCATAAAAGAGTTTCAAAATAATGACTCATTGTCTATTTTTATGAGTCAACATTCAACAACGAGGTGTCACTTATAAACTCAAGATGAGTCATCTGCGATTTTGCTTAGTGGCATCCAAATAAAAATAGGTGTTAACATAATGGGATAATAACTTGATGTGGGGCACACCCAAATACTTACTAGAATCCCTTCCTCACTTATCCGTAGGAAAACAATTCATGATACCAATATTCTCATTTGATAAAATAATATTATTAGGGGTCATTTGGTAGCAAAGCCGGATAACACTAATTAATACTGAAAAAATGGATATTTTTATCCATTGTTATTTTATCTCGGTTATACAGTTAATCCACATTTGGTAGACCACAGATAAGATTATTTTATCTCACTAGTTATCTTATCTAATGTTTGGTATCCAATACTAATTTCTATATTATATTATTTTTATTCGAAAATACCCTTAGATTGAATTGTTACTCGGTGATCTGGATGCTGCCATTAGCGACACAACTAGAGATCTTTGCCTAACTAATCCTCCTAATTCCCATGCCAAAAGGCTGTTGAGAAGAATGCAGGCATATGGCATGAAAATGGTAGGCTAAAAACAGTTTGATGGACTGTTTGTGGTTCATCAATGGCTGTGTTGAATTAGATAAAGCAAAGCAAGTCAAACCCTCATAATATGCGGTGCGAGCCTAATTAAAAAGAATTCGGGCTTGCTTTCTCAATTCACATGTATGTGCATTGAATATTCTATCTCTTTGCCGCTCCCGGCAGAGAACAAAGGTTCCATCTTGTCATTCATCAATGGACTGAATACAGAAAGGGCCACATGTGACTTCTTTATGCTGCCAGGGCGATCAAGTCTAACTTTAATAAGGACATGAACATACCAGCATACCTTAAGCCTGAAACAAACAAGGGTGAAGCAATTGTGGCGATCAATGTGAAGAGAAAATAAAAAAAGGAAGGTAGATGGGGTCCGCTCAAAGTAGGTCATCTCCATTGTCAAATGAAGAGTGACTCAATCCAGGTATAGTACAACCATTGAATGGTTATGATGAAAGCAATTCAACTTCATTAACAGCTTCAACAGACTAGGGTTTGAAATCTTTTGAACCCTAGATTTCAAACCCACAAACTTATTCAAGAAAGTGTTTTCAAAATAGCAATCATAAAGTTTGATAAGAAGACCTACCCTAATTTGGCCAGATAAGTGATCGAACTCAAAGGGAAGAGCCCTGCCGCGGTAGATCACGTACCCAAATCGCAAAAGAAGAAGAAGAAGAAGAGGAGGAATTGTGGGTGAGAGATCGTAAAATATGAGGGAAAAATAGGTTTAATGGGTAATTGGGAGGGCAATAAGGGAAGAGAAAATTAGTCTCGTTTATCTCTTATCCGGGATTAAATTATAACTGGGGGGTTGAGGTATTATTTACTCCCTGATAAGGGGTTATCTAGGTGTTCGGATAATTTTATTCTAGATGTAAAAGTCTTACCAAACACCGGATTGGGATAAATTAGTATTATCCGCCCATTTATCCGATTACCAAACGACCCCTTAAAATATAATTTACTAAACATGACTTGGTCAAACATATTAAACGTATTAATATTCTTACTATATAAAGGATATTAAACAAAATATTACCAAGTTAAATAAATTAAAAATAGTATCAAATTCGTTTATATTTTAAAATCAAATCAGGTCAATTTTCAAGGTGTCACACTCTCCCCTCCTTAAAAACAATTCGACCGCGAATTCACTATACTTAATCCCAGTCATACTAATTTTGTAGTGCAAATCTCCCAAATTATTGTAATCACTTGACCTCGACAAAACAATTAAGGTACGATACTGTATCCACCAAATTTTTCAAAATCATAATTCCAACACATGTCTGAGGAACTGCTGCTCTAATACCAGTTGTCACGCTCCCGATCTCAGGTCCAATTGAAACCGGCCGAGTGCGCGAGCTGCTCTCTAACCTTAATCCAAATAATGCAATCAAACTAATACTTAAACTTGCAGCAGAACAAATAAATAAGTAAATAATATTTCCTCAAATCATTAATTTTATACAAAACGCAATTCTATTACAATTTTGATGAAACGCAAAATTAATACTCCCTCCGTCCCTTAATTATTGTCTTGTTTGACCCGGCACACGGATTAAGAAAAAATAATTGACTTGATTATTAATATTGGTATAATGTGTAATTTTTTTCAATGCCCATGTGTATGTGGTCCATAATTAAAGTAGGGAAACAAGTAAGGGTAAAATAGTAAAAGTGATGTCCTAAAAAGAAAAATTTTCAAACAAGACAATTATTCTGGGACGACAAAAAAGAAAAGGAAGACAATAATTTAGGAACGGAGGGAATACATAAATCATTTCTTTTAAAACCAAGCACTATGATCGCTACACCAACTCACGGCTTGCCACGCTTTCGCTGCGCCACTCTGATCAAGTTATACTGCAAAATCTCAAACTGGTGTGGGGGGGGGGAGGGGAGCTTGTGAGTGCAATAAGGAAGGTGATACATAATACAACAGAATAGAACATAACATGTGATGCAAATATCGTTGTCCATAGAAATAAAAGATGGACAATTGATTCATAGCCAAATAATGGAACAGATCAATATCAAGTACTATTCAATCATATATCATAGTTTAGATTACTATCAGTTTCGGGCCTAGTGACATTTCAATCGTAATCAATTCATTTGTTGGCGCCCAAGTATCTAAGCCCATTAACCAAATCATAGTAAAACCACCTGTTAATATCAACATATTGTTCGATACATACTTTTACACTACTAATTCCATCCACCATAACCAGTTGTTGTTACCAATTTCACAATACTTGATGTTAACACATAATCACGATACCAACATTGAGACTACAACTAGTTCATACAAGCAATAGACACATACTTTTCACAACTATTCAAGATACGAATAAGAACAATTCATGAATTCCACAATTAAAACGATACTATTTCATTATAGCTCGTAAACACCTAATTCGTACTGTACAATTAACATGTAAGTTAAAATATGTAATAACTTACAGATTAACGACTTTCCACCGATTAGTAACACTAAACTATTACATATAATCATGATTTTCTTGATCAAATAACAATGACCATACTTTCCAAAATCCATTTCGATTAACAAAATAGAACGATTTCAATATCAACGCAATTGCAACGACATAATGTTAACAATCAAATACATTTCACTAACAAGAGTACGAATCAAACATGGATATTTTAAGGACGATCATGTGATTAAAATGACGCAAAATCAGTAATGTATAATCTCTCATACCTCGATATTGATAAGACTGAAACACGAAAAATTAGCAAGTACTGAAATCGCGAATTTCCACTGATGAAACCTTGATTTCTTCTGCCTATAATGATCTATTCCTCAAGCACGTCGTCCTTACGGAGTCAGTTTATCGAAAGCCCGCTTCACAGCTTCAAGATCCAACTTTCTCTCTCTAGGTTCTATAGTATTCTTTCTCTCTAAAACCATGGAAACTAAGTAGGAATGACCTTTATATAGCTTCTCCCACATTTTCTTAGCCATGAAGAAAGTTAAATGCTGAGTCATAAGTTCCTAGCACGAGGTGGCGACACATGGGAGCTCAAAATAATGACTCATCGGTCATTTTGATGAGTCAACGCCTAAACACGATGTGGCGTCATAGAAGAGTTTCAAAATAATGAGAGCTTCTCCAATGCAATCATCTATCTAGTAAAAATGCTAGACACGTAGGAAAGATATATTTTCTCAAAAAAAATCTTCTCCAATGCAAACCTCTAATGTTGAGATAGGGATGATGTTGCATTTAGTTGGGAAGACATCCTCTATGTGATCCTTTACTTCTAGAGGGTCACCTACAACATGTCTTTTCATCCACGTCATTTATCGTCAGTTTTTATTTTTATTTTTTTACCGTCACTAAGTTACAGTAGGAGTAGTTTTTATTTTTTACTTTTTATAAATAATTATAAAATAATGCCACGTCTGAAAGAATATTCTAAAAGTAGTCTTGCATTGGAGCGTTTAGAAAGATGACCTTTATCTTTTAAATTTTTTGCCAAGATGTCTTCTTATTTAAATATGCCACATAGAAAAAACTAGATGATAATATTTGAGATGCTCTGATTGATCCTCCATTTTAATGAATTAACATCCAATCACGAAGTGACACTTATAAATTCAAGATGAGTCATCAATTGTTTTACTTAGTGACATCCAAATAAAAAGAGGTGTCAACATTTTTGGATAACAACTTGATGTAAGACCAACCTAAATACTTACCGAAACCCTTCCTCACTTTTCCGTAGAAAAACAATTCATGATACTAGTATTTTGATTTGATAAAATAATATTATTAAAATATAATTTACTAAATATGATTTGGTCAAACATTTTAAAAGTATTAATATTCTTACTATATAAAGAATAGTAAACAAAATATTATAAAGTGAAATAAATAAAAAATAATATTAAATTTATTTATATTTTAAAATTAAAATAGGTAAATTTTTGGAGTGTCACACTACAATTACAGCCAATGATCGTACTTGCCTTCATTACCATGATCTTACACAAATAATTCCTTGTGACATGACTTAACTCTTAAGAGACGTTTATCAGACTAAGAGTAGTACTAGGGTAAACGTACGACCTAATTAATTAAATATTCAATAAATACCGAATTTAACTTTTATATACTTCTATTTTTGAAATAAAAAAATTGGAGAGAAAAAGAAAAAAAGGAAAAGGAAAAAAGCCAACAAGGCCGGTGCCACGCCATCCATGGTCACCGGATCTTTGCCTTAAAATCAACTTTTTCTTTAACTGACATTGTGTATCCAACTCATCCCATTCCCCCCTTTTCCCCTTTCTCTCTCATCATTCCCCCCTCTCCCTTCTCTCTCTCTCTCTCTCTAAAAGGTATAATTTTGAGTGTCTCCATTTCCATTCTGTATATACTCTTCCCCACAGCTACAAATTTTCTCTTCAAATCGCAAAAGAAAGGCCTAAAAAGTTGGAGAGAGAAAACGATCCCCAACGACACACAGTAATCAATTATTCACTTTCTTTTCCTCTCTATCTGTATTTGCCAGCTCTGTTCTTTTTCAGTCTCCATAACCTTTCATTTCTCTCTCTCTCTAGAAAGCGCAGCTCGTCAATCGGCTTTTTTCATCAATTGAGAGATCCCTCATCACCAGGTATGTTGATCATCAGACTGATCGTGTCATAATTTCATTAGATCTCTCGCTTTTCTATTGGCTTATCATTCTTATTTTGAATTTCAATGCTGTGATCTGGGTTTTCGTTTTTGTGTGTGAATGATTTGGGTTTGTGAGTCTTTGATTTTGAGAAATGGGTTTGTGATTTTTGTTGATTGCTTTGATTTAATTTGTCTTTTGTTACATTGTTGAATTTAAGTGGATGGATCTGTGAAATGGGTAATTAAAAGAGTGAATTGGGAAGTGTTTCGCTGCGGGTTTGTTATTGTTATTATTATTTTTTTCTTTTTTGAATTTGGTACTTTCCGATATAATGTTGTTGCTCGTGATCAGTGTGGCTGGATCACTGTTTGGAGGAGTCAGTGATCAAAATTCAGACTCAATTTGGGGGTGGGTACGATTATTGTTTCTTCTTGCCCACTTGTGGAAAGAAATTTTCATTGGACACATTAACCCTTGGCAGCTGCTCCGAGCTGTTGAGCTGGGCCAATCATTCAAAGAAGCTGGAATGCATGAGCTGAGGCGCCGGCTTTGTTGAGAGGGCTATAGCCATCATAACTGCTGTTGGTTTGAATTAGGAAAAATTGACGCTGAAATTTTTTCTACTTTACCATGTCAGACCTAAGAAGTAGTGGTGGAGCTTGGATTTTTTTGGCGAAATGGGGTAGTGGACAATAGAGGGGCTAGTACAAAAGCTAAGGTTTCTTTTTCTTCAAATTCCTTATATTATGGTCTCTACTTTGGAAAATGTTCAACTTAATAACTAGAGGAGTGTAGTTTTCTTGAGGCTAAGAGGGGCTATTGCTCCTTTATATCAACATATAAATCTGAATCTGCAGTGAAGTGTGTGCATGCGCACACACTAATACACAGAATCATTTATGTGTACTGGGAGTGGGCAGGGTTTGTTGGGTGAAAAGCAAGCAACTAGGATATGGTGACATTACTGCACAGAAATGTATCTGCAAGATATGCATGATATCAAGCTTAAGAACATGTTATGACCATTTTCAAGGTTAGCTTTCAGTTTTATCTTCACCTGAATGGGCAGATAAAGGTAGACAATGACAGTGGAGTGAATAATGATTTGTACCTTGAAGAATTGTTACACATAATGTATATGTATGTATGGCAACTGTGCTATGGGGTACAATTTACTTGAGCCTTGAGGAGTCCAAAATATTTTCTTGTACATTAGGTTATACAATGAGATTCTGTTGGTTCATAGCTATCAATTAAAGCTCGCGGCACGTTTAGTACCACAAGCGGGGATTAGTCTCACACCCAATGTGGTATGGGACACCTCATGGGAGACCAAATAAATAAATAAAAATAAATAGATTGCTTCATTTGTTAATGCAACAAACAATTGTGTCCTTCCAAGTGTTACTTAGGAGCTCTAATTTGTGCATTTGGATGGAGTATATATAGGATAATATAAACATACTTTGAACAAAGCATAATACTTGTCAAGAGATTTGTGGTATTGTAATGCCTGGGAAGTTCTGATTTTCTTCCCCAGAATGACCAACTACTGCCCCTTTAGTCCATGATAACAATATTGGCATGTTGATAAGAATTCAATTTGTTGCCGAGGGAACTATTTTTTTTTATCGTCCTTAAATATAAGTGGCAAAATTTTCACTGATATTGGAAGATCGAAGTCTTATAACTGATGATATGATTGAAACTTGAAAGTGTAGAACGTGTTCTAATAGTTATATACACCTTTAAGCCTTCTATATGTTAGTACTCTTGCAGCATACATCAGCTACAATTGATGACAGATCCAAATACTTTCTTTCTTTTCTGGGTGGGGTTGGAGGAGAGGGTTCCTCCTATAAACATAAAATCTTTAATTATAATGTATAGTTTCTGCTTATTTTTTGCAGTAAAAAAGGTTGATATAGTGCATTTTTCTTCGAATTTAAACTTCTACATGACTTTTATTCTTTCTATTTTTATTGAAGTTTAAAGTATATAGAGATTTTATCTTTTCTAAATCTCTGACCAAGGTGTAAGTGTTATCCTCATTTCGAAGCTATCTTTAAGTACTTTGGAGGTAAATTATGGGTTTAATTGATACTGAAAAAGGAGCATAATGTTGAAAAATGAGAAATAAGGAATTGATAACAGTGAAGGAATGAAGTAAAAGGATGGACTGGGTCACTCTAGAAATGTGATCGTCCCCACATAACTTTAGATCTTTTAATTTTGATAAAGGTAGAAGATACAGAAATTTAAGCAAGGAAAAAAGGAGAATTCCAACCATTAAGCGGGTACATCAGCAAATGAAGTGGACATTTTCACCTGGTTATCATTTCACGACAGCCAAAAATGAAATAAAAATAATAAGTAAATAAATAATATGTTATTGTATAATCAATGTAGTGTAATTTTTTCAAGAAGATAGAATAGTGTGAATGATGCAGGTGTGTGGGGAATATTTTATGTCATTTTGTTATTCTAGCTATTTGTAGTATGCTAGTGGGGTCTTTTGGTTTTATTCATATATTTTTAAATCCAAATTCTGTGAACAACTTGAGCAAGGATGTGTTTTGCTTTTAGGGTAGTGAACAACCATTTGTCATTCTATCCAGATTGTCACTGTTAGACACATTATTTGGGTGTGTTTAAACTTTAAACCCTAGAAATTCTCCTATTGTATTCTCGCTCAACTCTTGTACGTCTTTGTGGCTTCTGTGCACTTGGTTATATGTTTTGCTGCATGTAGCCTACCCTTAAGAAAACTGCTGTGAGTTCGAATCTGTTTTCCGCTGAAGACCTGGATGAAGAGGACCTCGAGAAAAGTCATAGAGCTAGCTGGCTCGAGATGTTTGCTTGAGGAGGTGTCATGAACATTCATACTCCTCCGGTGAAAAGAATGCATAACAGCGAGCTTGAAGTTTCAAAGGGCAATTTCCTATGTTAGACATGTGGCAGATATAAAGAAGAAATGATCGGTGATGAATCTATTCTTTACCAGCTGAAACATGGTTTCCTGGATCAGTAATTTTCAGCAAAAAAATTTGATCTTGAGGTTGCAACTTGTGTATATGTTCATCAATACTCAATGGAAGTCCCAAAAGTGATTGCGTTTGGATAATCTGCTAGTATTGATGTCAATGGTATATGTTTGAGATGGATTGTGAGGACACTGTTTATGATTTATAGTTGCTGACTTGGATTCAGACCAGTGTTTGCATCAGATCCTAAAAGTACAGATCAACCATCATTGGTGATGCTGCTAATGCTTAATTCTCTAATAGAGATTTATTGTCAGTCTCTAATTCACGAAGTGCTTTTTCATCTGGCCTTGGAGTCTAGAAGTTTGATCTTATATGATTTTATTTGGAATCAGAAGCACTCCAGAGAGTAACATTGCTACCATGATGGAGTTAACGAGTATTTCTTATAAGAAATAAATAGTGGGAGGCCTAAAGTTTGTGAACTGATACATGTAGATGCAAGTACTGCCCATTAGCCTATTGGCTGATGAGTTCCAGCATAAGCCTCTTAAGAGGGGTGAGTACTGCAAACCCCCTCCTTCGTCGATCAGACAACAGATTGCCTCCCATGATCCCCAACTATGACGATCATACGCCTTCTAGCAGTTGGTTTAGGTATTGAGAGTGCTACAGGGGTGGCTCGGATCTAACGAACAAAGAAGAGTATATCAAGCCAGAAAAAGGGATTATAGGACAGCTCTCATAAGATATGTTGTCATGGTAAATTTTGATTAATCTTTTTGTCTATTCCTGCCGCAGATTCAATATCTGCTTTATCCTTGCTCTGCGGCGAATGCTAAGATAATTTTGTTGACATGGCATGTGATGAAGAGATTAAACAATCAATTGGATGTCCAATTGATCATGGGAAATGTCGACTTGGGACGAGTTTCTTCCAACTCGAGGAGTGGTTTGCCCAAAGGTTGGCGAGTGCCCTTTGGTGAAGAGGATGACAAATCAATGGAATCGAATGATAAATAGTTGTATTTCGAATGCTTTTACAATTTGATAAGTTGGTTAAGTAACAAAATGATGCAGCTAATACAGCAGCACTTGCTATAAAATATGTGCCTAGCGTAACCTAATGAAGAGGAACATAAAGGTATTGTACATAAGAGTCTAAACTTAGAAGACCAATATTTCTCATGGAGAATTGGACTTCTTTTTCTTTGAACATGACATGGAATTTTGTTTTCCTCTACTCCCCTCCCCCCCGGGTTATTGTGAAAGGAGCTTGATTTTTCAGCGCCTTATATGCTAACCTCTGAAGTTAAGGCTGGTGTTATTTCAACTTCCTTAAGTTACGATTGTTGTGCATTGATATGAATGAGTGTACTTTAAGTATTTAACTGATAGTCTTGCATTGGGGTTGACAAAGTGGTGAAAAAGGTTTTGGTGGTCAACCCAAGTAATTGGGGCAAAGGTTTAGTTGAGTTGTACTCCCTCTGTTTCTAAATAATTGTTTTGTTTGACTGGTACACAGATTAAGAAAAATTAATTAACTCGATTATAAATATTGATATAATATGTAATTTTCTTTAAATTCCATTGCGTGTGATTAAAGTAGGAACAAAAATTAAGGATAAAATGGTAGAAGTGTTTTCCGGAAAAGGACAGTTTGGAAACGAAACAATTCTTTTAGAACGGACAAAAAAGGAAAGCAAAGTAAGACAATTATTTAGGAACGGAGGGAGTATTATTTATGTTCTTACAAGGCGCTAGTTGAATTTATTTATTTTTTGCTAAGCTCTAGTCGATACGTGTAGACACATACAAAAGTACTCTTTGGATTATATTTATGACTTCATGTCTGAGTGTAATGTAATCTTTATTTTTCAAAAAAGGTTTGCTAGGTGTTTGCATTGTGTTCGTCTTGTCTTTTTTGTATATTTGTTTGTTTGTACATTTACTTGCTATGTCTACTTGAGAGTTACATTGCTTGTATGTAATTGCTTTATCTTGTTTAAAACTTCTAGAACTTTTTTGATTTATTTTTTGCCCGATAGCTAATGTCTTTTTGCGTGTTGCTCCAAACTGAAACCAATACTGCTAACCTGACATGCCGAAACCTTGGTCAATCCCTGGTGCGTTCCTTGGGTGGAGATAATCCATAAGTTTTCAATTGTGTTACCTGCTATTTCTCTGGCCCTTTTGGGCGTTAGACCACTACAACATGTTTATTAAATGAATGTGGCTAGATTGAGAATGTTAAGATGGATCTCCACTAAGCTTGAAAAAGAAAAGAAAAATGAAATCATTGATGAGAGCAAATCACTTGAGATGGTTGAAGCACATGCAATGTGGACCGATAAGGGTGCTACTTAGAAAGAGTGATGATATAAATGTCAATGGCATTGCTTGAGGTAGGGTGATTTACACTAACATAGATGAAAATATTAAGAAAAGATTTTGCATTTAGTTTAATTGATACCTTGCTTTGGACAGCTTATGGCGAAAAAAGGATTTATGTTGCCAAACCCATTTAGTTAGGAGAGGTTGAATCGAGTTTCTCAGTCTCTCTCTCTCTCTCTCCCTCTCCCTATCTCTGTGTGTGTGTGTGTCTCTCTCTCTCGTTGATTATGTCTTAATTTTGTTAAGCAGGACTTTACAAATAATAACATTTCTAAGAACAATTGATTGAATCAGCTGACTCTTAACCAAATCCTCAAGTAAGTCATAATCTTAGTTAACATAGAGATTTGTTAAAACCAAATGAAACATAAAAAATCTCTACGATAGTAACTCAAATATGTTGGCTTTTCTCATATTCTGTCTTATAGTATTTTAGGTTTTCAACGTTAGTTGCTCTGAACTTTTCCTTGGCTAACAGGAAAACATGAAAATTTCCCCTACATAACATTATAAACTAGTTTTCTTCACCTTTTATGCTCCTGTTGAATGAAAAAGAAAAGCTTATACTAACTGTTGGTGTTATACTTCTGCGTGCAATTCAACCGCATCCGCATCACCTTCCCAATAAAATAAGAAACAATAATAATTAAAACGAAAACCACCTCCACAAAAGGAAGACTGCGAGCTCTGTTCTTGAGCATAACCTTCTCAAACCAAAATTTTGGTCCACTTGTTTCCCTTTCCAATGGCTATAGTGTTCAAACATTCTAGGCATAAACTAAGCTCATGTGATAAGAGTACGAGCACAATTTGTAAGAATCCTACCCTTCTAACAATAACGTCAATAGCCAATCTCAACCTCTACATGAAGAATTACTTCAAAGGGGCAATCAGATTCTGACTGTCTCTCTCAAGTTTGCAATCAGATGCTGACATGCTCCTCTCTAGTAATTTTGCACTCTCTAAATACCTTGTAAAAACAAGCTATCTATGAGGCTTGCATGATTAGTATGTTGACCTTATACAAAAAGCAGCAGGTTGAAGAATGTAAAAACTTGACAGCTGCCACAGAAGTACAAGATTTAGCCCCAATTTCCCAATTTGGCTTAGAGTCTTCAATTTTTCTGTTGTTACCTTTTTATGTACATCAACTTCCCCCCGTAACCTGAATGGGGAGCAACCAAGTGTAGATTGTCCCTTAATAGATAGATTTTCAAGAACTAATGGCGAAAGCCACCCTTTCTTGATCTATTATTGCAGAGTCACTCGTTGGAATGCCTTCCTTTGTCTTTCTTCATGTGGTCAATCCCTCACTAGTGAGAGCTGAGAAGAATGCACCAGTGATTATTGGTGATGCGCTTTTCTTAAGTATCTCAAATTTTTTGATGGCTTGAAGGGGAGCAGCCTAGTTCTTAACTTCTTATAAGACTGGCAAAGTGTGCTCCCTCCTCCTATCTCCTTCCACTTATCCCATACCAGAACTATCTTTTATATATGCTATTTATAAATGAAAAATGATGTCGGGTTTTTATGGTCCGAAGAATGCCAAAAGGCTTTCGTAGTTTGAAGTAACTCAGAGTTTTGGATGTGAATAAATGTTTTGTAAATTTCTAGCTTGGTTTTGATTTCTGGTGAGATGATTATGATATTTCCCCAGCTACATGGAGTGAGCAGGGAACTTCAATCTTGTGTGCTTTCTATCTTCAAGTTTTAAATTTTCTTTGACCCTTGTTCTCTTTACTACTTGTAGGGGCTATCGTGGAATTCAGAGATAACAGAAAGTGGGAGTTTGGAAGGTCTTGTCCTCTGTCCCTATTGAAAGGAAAAGTAACAAGGCAGAATTCTGCACTATGTCTAGTTCAGCAAAAGCCCTGGAGCCTGCATTTCAGGGAGCAGGCCAGAGAGTGTATCCTTTATGAATTGCTCTCTTTGTTCATGATGATATTTTGCCCTAGTTGGTATTGTTATTTTACTTCCTTGCCATCAGGAAAAATATAATACAATTTGTTTTGTATATTTATCTGTCCTTGTCTTGTGAAATGCTGAACTCCTATGTCTTTCTTTTCACCTGGGATTATAATTTCACTGTCTTCAGAAAAAAATGTATACAATTTGTATTTTGTAATCGCGTGTAGTGTTCTTGTTAATGCAAAAATTAATTTGTTTCCATGTTTGAAAGTGGCAGTCTTGTTACATGCTGATTGTCACAATTTCTCTCTTGCATGGGATTTTTCTTCTACTTCAGGAAAGAATATGTTCAGTTTGTTTTTTGTATTCATTTGTGGTATTCTTGTTAACGCTGAATTGTTTTGTTTATTCATATGTGGTAGTTATGTTAAATACTGAATTCTTCAGTTTCTTGTTTCACCTGGGATTTTTCTGGTGTGGTAGTCTTGTTAAATACTGAAGGTCTCGGTTTCACTTTCACTTTGGATTTGTACTTAACACCTTGTAGTGGGATGGAAATATGGAGAATTGAGAACTTTCAGCCAGTTCCTTTGCCAAAATCTGATTATGGTAGATTCTACTCGGGTGATTCTTACATTGTCTTGCAGGTGCTTATTGTCTTCTGATATTTTTCAGTGCATCTTGTTTAAAATTTCATGTGGAAATTAAGTTGACTGTGAAATCAATTCCACTTGGTGGGATATATGTCCCCATACATGTTTTTGAGTATGAATTTTATAATTTTCATGTACTTGGGCAGACTACTTCTGGCAAAGGCGGTGCTTATTTGTTTGATATACATTTCTGGCTGGGAAAAGATACTAGCCAGGTATGGAGTTCGTTGTCTTTGTGTGTGCGTAGGTTATTTGGACCTTATACTTCCTTGAAATGGTCTCACTTTGTGACATTTAATAGGATGAAGCTGGAACTGCAGCAATAAAAACTGTTGAACTTGATGCAATTCTTGGCGGGCGTGCAGTGCAGCATAGAGAACTTCAAGGTCATGAGTCTGACAAATTTTTATCTTACTTTAAACCATGCATTATACCACTGGAGGGAGGTGTTGCATCTGGATTCAAGAAAGTTGAGGAGGAAGAGTTTGAAACTCGATTGTACGTATGCAAAGGAAAACGAGTAGTCAGATTGAAGCAGGTAGGAGCCTTCAAATATGTACTTTTGAGCTCATTATGAGTGTCCTGCTAACCAAGTCTCTGCAGATTTATGGAATATGACATTGTCCTCTTTTTATCCAGGTCCCTTTTTCTCGATCCTCGCTGAATCATGATGATGTGTTTATCTTGGACACTAAGGAGAAGATATTTCAATTCAATGGTGCAAACTCCAATATTCAAGAAAGGGCCAAGGCATTGGAGGTTATTCAGTTTTTAAAGGACAAGTATCATGAGGGGACATGTGATGTTGCAATTGTTGGTAAGACCAGACGTAGTTACAAATTTAATAGCATTATTAGTAATTCTTAGTGCATGCTTTCACAACTTCTTCATCTTATTTTGTGTGTGTGTGTGTATGGCTTCGCGGTATGTTTAGTTGGTAGTTTCTCATTTTCATAATGTTGTTTATCTTGGCAGATGATGGAAAACTACAAGCTGAGTCAGCTTCCGGTGAATTCTGGGTTATCTTTGGTGGGTTTGCTCCTATTGCAAAAAAGGTTGCAAGTGAAGATGATATTATTCCAGAGAAGACTTCTGCTAAACTTTATTGGTATATTTCTCTTCTCTTTGGTTTCCTATCATATGCGAGTAGGAGTCGTACGTAGATATTCTCTTTACGCATGATGTGTTCTTTTAGTAATTTGATTGCTTACTGGATTGAATGGAGAAAACTTGGTCATGCACGACGTTAAATCGGGATTAGTTACTATTATCGCTTCTACATATTTTGTGAAATGGATTGCAGTTGTCTTAGAGCAGGAATTGAGGATGACTGAAGTTCTACAGCTTTATGAGAACATGGAAGAGCTGTTGTAAAATAAGTTACATATTCCTATCCTATTCCCGAAAAGAGTGATTATGAAATTCAAACATCTAAATGAAATTCTCATGTTTTCAAATGTGACTTATATCTCAAACTTTACATGCTGGGTGATAATTAGCTGTGCCCATTATCTAGTGACTATATTCTTACATTGATCTGCAAACGGACTTATTTTTGGACCAACACAAAAGCATGGAGTGGATATGTAATGAATCGCCTAGAGGACCATCGCATGGTTCTGATTATATACAGTCTTCTGTGATGAACACTGTTAATTATTTGTTCAACCATAGTTTCTCTAGTGGCAGGGTTTTTCTCTAGTTTTTGTTATGGTTTCATCATGATTTCCGCTGACTTCCCTTTTGGATTTTAGGGATTTCTTGTCTCTTATAATTTCCTCCTTTTGAGTTTCCTTCTTTAACCAATTAAAGGCTTGCATTTAGCGTTGCTGATGAAACAGGAAAGTGTAGGTCCTGTAGGATAAGTACATTTAAATAAAGGCGAACTATGACAACTTGATGGAAAAGCGTGCTTGTGAGATCAAAGGATGTCTATCATATCCAAGCTGAGCATACCAGATAAGTAAAAGAAAGTCACATGCTAATTACTCCCTCCGTTCCGACCAACGAGTCCACTTTTCATTTTTAAAAGTCAACATATGACTAAATCAAATCAAAATTTAACATACTTTAATTACATTTTTGGGAATAAAATCTCATTCACTAAAAACTACATTACAAATACTATGAATTACAACTTTTATGACTTTGTAAAAACAAATAAATTTATGCAAATCGTCGGTCAAACTTTATTAAGTTGACCCAAAAAAGTCAAAAGTGTCCTCTTTGGTTGGAATAGAAGGAGTACATTTTTTGTTCCTCCCAAGGAAATTCTCCCGTTGAAGCTAACTTTGAAATATAGTTGCAAGTAATGCTAGTTCAGTCTTCATGGCACATCCACTTATAACATTGAACGATGAGCTTCTTGTTTTCTTTTCTCCCCGTACTTGCTACTTGTAAGAAAAATGTTTATCATATCCAAGCTGAGCATACCAGATAAGTAAAAGAAGGTCACTTGCTAATTACTTTTTTGTTCCTCCAAAGGAAATATCCTCCCACTGAAGCAAACTTTGAAATATAGTTTCAAGTAAGGCTAGTTCAGTCTTCATGGCACTTCCTACTTATACATTAAAAGATGAGCTTCTTGATTTCTTTTTCTCCTCGTACTTAGTACTTGTAAGAAATTTTTTAACTTGGAATTCACTTGAGTTATTATAAATTACTTTTTACTCATTTTTTTTTCTTTTTAAATCTACTGACAAGTGATGTTGGGGTCATGGACATGCAAAATCATGTTTCCTGATCTGTCTATGTTAACAGAATTTGGTACATTAGTGATTGCCGGAATCATAATTATACAAGTTCCATGTTAAGATGATGGAGCGTAGCTAATCATATACTTGCGTTGGGGGGGGGGGGCTGTGGATTACTTATTTTCTTAGGATTATGTCCTACTATTTCTTTTTTCCTTTTCTTTTTTCTGGTAAGCTCGTGTATACATCTCGTCTTATCTCAGTCCATGCTTATATCTTGTTATGCTGGATGGAGCATCCACAGTATGCAGAGCTAAGAAGATGCCACCATAGCTGCTAGTTACTTCTTAGAGCCAAAAGAAGCATAAGCCCAAAGATGTGTAATTCAATTTGTGAGGGAGGTCTCGACCTTCAAGTAATAACCACATCAAGAAAAAGCAGAGTGGTCTCCTTTTTCTTGTTTAATGTTATTTTAGGGTTATTACTTAGATTAGTTTCTCGATGTAAGAGTGTTATCATTCGAGTAATATTAATGCATTTGAAATACTTCTATTCAAATAGAAGTGCAGGTCTAATCAACTTGATTTGATAAGATAGGATTACAAAGAAGTTTATTTCAGTGACTGTATTGTTTGTGCCCACGGCAGTGACGAACCTGTTTAATGTGAAACATTCTTTCTTCTTCTTTAAGTGCATGCTTTCAATATAACCTCCTTTTGTGCCAGCCTTAGGAAGGATGAGTCTACCGTGCCCTGACTATGATTAATTTGACATAGTCGAATCTTTGAAAAGTCAACGCTCAGGTTGGCAGTTGGCTTGAATTCCTAAAGCTTGGCCTAGATTAGGTTTTCGAACAAGTGCGTTCCCACTATCTTGGTCCACATCTGTACCTTGTACGTCAGATCTTCCTAATGCTGATGGGCCAGCCTGTTCAGGTCCTTCAGGGTGTAGCCATCATGGTTTTATATCAGCGCTATGTATCATATTGGCCATTATGTAACAGAAACTACGCGTAAGGATGCACACTTTTATGTGTACTAGAGGAATTCACACCCATATTGCTGATATATTTCTTTTGCTGCAACTCTTTTAGTTACTATACCGGTTAGGGTCCATTACATATCACAATCAGTTGTGACCATTTTTGTTATAAACTCTTTTCTCATTTGTACTTGTATTTCATCCGTAATGCTTTCACATGGTTTTCATTGAGTATCCATATCATATGGATGATGAAATCATTATATTGGAATGGTAGCTGATAATGAACATAGTTGGAATGGTTTTCCGAGTCTAATGTAGTACTCTTCTCTATTCCAAAATTGTACTAAACCAACTCCAATTAATGACAAAAATTACATAATTGCATAAGCCAAGATGCTAATCTATATATACGACTTAACTGAGGTACCCAACATATTTAGAATAAAAACAACAATAAATACCTAAAATACATCATTGTGAATAAAGTCATCCCACTTGCCCTTGCATTAGGGGGCTTACTGTTAGGTGCTCATTGCAGTTTTGGAGTACAATTTTTGTGCTCTGTGCTCTTCATTGACGTTACTCGTACAAATGTTGCTTTATAAATTTCATTTACAGTTTCTAGTATTTAAGCCATTGCATTTACTAAATAATTGTTAGGGATCTCTTGGTTTATCCCCAATAGTGGAGATAAAATGGGAGAAAATCACTTAAAGGATTTGGACACATCAGCGTAGGCCACTGAGTCCACCCGTTAAGAAGTTTGATAGTATCAATATCAACAAACTGCTAGTGGTAGGGAAAGAAAAAACTAACTTGGTCAACAATAATTCTGAGGATCCTGTATTGGGCTGAACAGAATGGCAAAAAATGATTCATGTAGCCGACCCAAAGTAATTGGACTAAAGGCTGAGTTGAGTTACTCTCTTGATTTATGCTTGTGTCATGATCAGCTTTGTCACTCAAAGAAAAGCTTTATTAGTCAGATTGTTGATAGTTGATGTTGTGCGTAATTTTTGACATGAGATGTTAACCTTTAGTTGTCTGTTTTTTGCAGCATTGTTGATGGTCAAGTTAATGATGTAGATGGTGAACTTTCAAAATCCTTATTGGAAAACAACAAATGCTATCTATTGGACTGTGGGGCTGAGGTGTTTGTTTGGGTTGGCCGGGTTACACAAGTGGAGGAAAGAAAAGCTGCTATCCAAGCTGCTGAGGTAGACCTAGCATTTGTAATTTTCTCTTGTTCATCCAGTCACTAATGTTCGCTATAATATTCTCTGTAGGAGCTGCTTTCCAGCCAAAATCGACCTAAGTCAACACGTGTAACCCGCCTTATTCAAGGTTATGAGACACATTCATTCAAGTCCAACTTTGACTCGTGGCCATCAGGTTCGGCACCTTCTGCTCCCGAGGAGGGTAGAGGAAAAGTAGCAGGTAGATAAACTTCTTCAGATTTAGTGCCACTTAATTTAATTAGCTCAATGTTTATACACTATTAAAACTGTTTTATACATTGCTAGCTCTGCTGAAGCAACAAGGTGTTGGCGTCAAAGGACTGGCCAAATCTAATCCTGTGAATGAGGAAATTCCACCTTTGCTAGAAGGAGATGGAAAAATTGAGGTCTGGTTATGAAATTCTTTTCCCATGTTTTTTTTTTCTTTTGGATTGACGTAATCTATATTTAGCTAGATGGGTTATAACTATGGGCTGTCTTCCAGGTATGGCACATTAATGACAATGCCAAGACTCCTGTACCCAAGGAAGACATTGGTAAATTTTACAGCGGAGATTGCTATATTGTTCTCTACACCTACCATTCTAGTGATAAGAAAGAAGATTTTTACCTATGCTGTTGGATCGGGAAGGATAGTATTGAGGTAAATTGAGTTAAACTAAGTTGTCAGCATATTGGTTTCATCATTTAAAAGAAAAATTGCACTTAACTTTTCATTTAGTTTGTTCACGAGCTGAGGATACCCACTTGCCATTTTGCTCTACTTAGGATTTAGTTTGTGGAATCTTAGGCTAATCTTTCCATGTATTGTATCTGTCATAGGTATAATATTTGTATCTGGAACCATAGCGGTCTGTCTATTCCTACGGAACATAAAATGAAATAACACAATTGTTGGGAGAAAGAGAGAAATAGGGTTACCATTGCTTACGAGAAAACAAATATTGAGTGTTATCATTCACCAGGTTTCATGGTCCATAGTTCTTGCAGCGACTATTGATGAGTGGTATCTATTGGGTTCATAAATGTTTGCTAAAATTCAAAAAATTACTCGAGCAGATTTCCTTTTTTTTGATAAGTAAGGTAATATATACCAAAAGGCGTCAAACAGGTGACGCGTCCTATGTACACTAAAAGTATACACTGCCCGTACTAGTCAAGAGACAAACTATTAACAAACTCCACAAAAGAATTGCTATAGGGAATGGAAGAATTCAGTCTCGCAACACCAAAAGCACAAAGTACGAAGAAGTCTAATCTTCATCTGCTCCAAAGATTCTTCAGCATTGTCGAAAGCCCATCTGTTGCGCTCCTTCTAGATAGTCCAAACCACTCCTAAAGGGGCTGCTTCCCAAACATAATTTCTCCTCCTCCGTTTGTATAACAACCAGCACAAAAAGAGCTCTTTCACAGATCTGGGCATGGCCCAAGAGAGACGTGATTTGAAACCCAAAAAATATCGTATTGTGGGTACTGCCCAATATGAAAATTTCTTGGTTGAAACATGGTTGAACAGGCTGCTATAATCCTGAATGGATGGAACAGGCTGCGATTTTTGGTTTAGATGGGAAAAGGTGCCTTTTACCATAAAGTATTCTTATTATGTACTAGTATGATATCAATAATCATGGTATCTGGTTTTCGTTCCCCGTGGGTGGTGGCTAGGGGGGACAAGAAGCAATTATTTGGCATTATAAGTCGTCTACAAGTTTATATGTATATGTTTGTATATATATACACTGCTGATTGTGCGACCTTGTCAATTGATTTCATATATGGCTTCCATTTCTTGTTTTTGAGATTTTTATGACTTTCAGGATTCTGAACTTCTGTTTTTTTAACTCTTAATGACATAGCTACTAATGTTGTTTCAGTTGCTTTGAATCAGATGCTTGCATCTCAGTCTATAGGTGTACCAATTGCCCAATGCTTTTTGTTGGATCCATCTGTGGAACATTTAGAGGAATCTGATACACTGCATCGTTAAGAACATTATTTTTAAAAGATTGGAGGGGACATAGACCTAACCCAACCCTTAGTATTATTATTATTATTGCCTTGAAAGGCTACAATAATGGCTATATGGTGCCTCTGGTAGAACAAATGGTGCATCGTTGAGAATGTGATATGCACTAGCTAGCTTGTTATTGGTACTGTATATGTTTAAAATGCTCAAGTACTTTTCCTTGAAAAAGGAATAATTGCTTCTAGAAGTACTCAATACAGGCCCAACTATTAAGTTACGCTATTCATATATGTTTCACCAATGGTAGATAGAAGAAAACTGTTTTCGACTGGCGGAGCTTGGTGTTTTGGAACAGGAGTATGCCATGGTCATGCCAAAACACAATATTCTTGGTGATAGTGTTTTCTGGTAACTAGGTTGGATGCTCCAACTAGAACATGGTTAATAGCCTTGATTCCTCCAATCTTGGGTTCAAAAAGTCTGGCACGCATTCAGTTCCAATTATGTCAGTTTAGTTTTTGCTCTGGTTTCTTAGCTCAGTGTGCTGCATTTTGATCTGCTTCTCAAAGTGGGTGGTCGTGACTTATGAGGAGAGATGTTAGAGCGTGATATATATACATGTTTATTGCTGGCTATAAAGTCTTATTGTTGGAGATCGATTGAAGTGACAACTGCAAATTAATACATTGATAATTCTTGCTCAATTACCCTTATGCTGATTGATATTTGAATGTTCTTTCTGTGCATTTGTGGTTAAATAAGAGTAAAATCATGAATTCCTGTGTGGGGCGATCCATTTAGCAGGACGTTCCGTGTTCGATTCTCACCGGGTACAAATTCCCTTGGGGCCTCTGCGAGTACTGCAAGCGCGGATTAGTCACACCTCGTGGAAGACCAAAAATAAAATAGAGTAAAATCATGGGGCTTGAGTACTACTTGCTGCGTTTTTGCTCTAACTTGTGTATTTTGTTCAAATGTTATTCGGTCATCAAGTTATGTTGATGCACATTGTAAAAGATAAATAATATTTATATGAAGCATTTTAACTATTTCCTCCTCTTTCTATTTAAATGTGGTTCGATTTGTATATGTCTACCCATCTTTAACATGGTAACATCTTGGAACTTCAGGAAGACCAAAATTTGGCTGTTCAGCTAGCCACTACAATGTCCAACTCGCTGAAGGGAAGACCTGTGCAGGTACCATGACATTTCATCACTTGTTGAACTGGGAGTGGTAACTTTATCTGTGGGATGTGTAATATGTCCTTTCTGCAGGGTCGTATATATCAAGGGAAAGAGCCACCACAATTTATTGCCATCTTTCAGCCTATGGTGGTCCTCAAGGTACCTCGTCCCCTGCTGTTTAAAGAGCTCCAGCTCATGATATTTATTTTGCAACTGCATTAATCGTTTTGACCCCAACCACTGAACAATACTCTTAAACTAGGGTGGGATAAGCTCCGGTTACAAAAACTGCATCGCAGACAAAGGATTGAATGATGAAACGTACGCTGCTGATAGTGTTGCACTCATTCAGATATCAGGAACTTCAGTGCATAACAATAAAGCTGTTCAAGTGGATGCGGTATGCTCATTGATCCACTTCCTCATTTAGCTACTCCTTGTTATGTTTTGGTACAGTTGTAATTGGTGGTTCAATTGTTTAATATTAGGGAGTCTATTTCCACTACAAATTTTACAATCCACTACATTCATTAATGGTTAAGTAAATTAATCATTGTAATGACACAATTGCCCTTCAAATACTTGGCTTGTTTGACGATGAAGTACTTGCTTAAAATCGATTATTTATTTTTATTTTCCTTTATAACTTAACATTAATTTTTTACTTATCTTTTTAAATAAATTATGCCTATTTGTCAACACTAAAAGTTAAATCTTTCCATTGTTTTTCATTTAATTTCTTCAAATAATTCTTTTGAAGCAAAATAAATTTAATGTCAAAAAAACTTTAAAATGTTGTACAATCGCTAATTTATTACTCCCTCCGTCCCGGATAAATGTTCCTACTTTCTATTTTTGGATGTCCCAACTAATGTTCCTAAAGACTTTTGATCTACCTATTCTCTACCATTCTTCCTAATATACCCTTAAAGTTTCATTCAATGCAACACATCCCAAAGAAACTCAATTATTTAAAATAGTTGAAGTCAATTAATGTTCATGGGTATTATGGTCAGAACACATTTTATAGCACATCATTAATTATATTTCTTAATTCCTGTGTTTTATCCACTAGGAACATTTATCTGGGACGGAGGGAGTATAAAATATTTTTAAGTAATCGTCAAATATATATTTATTAATTGATTTTCCATTCAATTTTATTTGAAATTCATAATTTGTACTTCATAATTTAATATTATATAACTCATGTCACTCCTTTGTTTAGTCTATTTTGTCACTATGGTGTCATTGATGCTCTTTAAAACTTTCTATGTAGTTTAGTGCCTTTTTTTAGTGTTGACCAGTTTATTGCGTAGGAAATACATATCAACTTGCCGGAGACTATATTTATGGGTGTTATCGTGTCTCTTGTACAGACTGTAGTATAAGTATTAACATGTCCATCTTTTCTTTCACAGGTGGCAACTTCATTGAACTCGTATGATTGTTTTCTTCTGCAATCTGGCTCTTCTGTATTTTGTTGGCATGGCAAGCAGAGTACTGTTGAGCAGCAGCAGTTAGCAGTAAAAATTGCTGAATTTCTGAAGGTACGGTCTTTGCAGGGAATTTCTGAAGGTTGTGTTTTTTTTCTGGTTGTACTATTTAAGAAGTATGACTTGCTCGTCCTTTATCATTTCAGAACAATGAGCTTGGTATGAATGATTGATTTCTTAAACTTTATTACGCTAGTTCATCAGATGTTAGTAGGTTGGAACAAATTATTGTTCTTTTGTTACGTTTCCTGTTATTTTGTTCTGATGCCGGTTTGTGTATTCATTGGAGAAAAGGATTAATGTAGCAAAATGAAAGTAGTCAGGACTAAGGCTCAGTGAGTCAAGTGGGTAAGAGGTCAAATCAGACATCTGTTTTGGGTGTATCTACCCCTATTGAAGTGCAAATCTAAAGAGAGAAGGAAATTTTGAACCTCATAATTATTGGGATAATTACCCGAATCAAGTATTAAAACCAGAGATTAAGAGAATCTCTACCCAAAACTTTGGCTCTTAACTGGCACATTCTCTTCTTTAAAGGTAGATCCTAGGTTATCTACAGATAAAAACAATGCCTTAGACACGAGTTACTGAATTCAATGCATTCATGTGGCAGATACGGCTCCACTCCAGTGGCAGATCAAGGAATTAACCCTTTGGGGGGGGGGGGAGCAAGAATATATTGACAAATAAGCTAGTATGAAAATTTTGAAAACCATATAAACTTCAATTCATTTTTAATTTCTGTAAATATTTCAGTGAAAATATACATTTTTAAGAAGTTAAAGAGTCATACAATGATAAATGTAGAACCGTCTGTTTGGTATACAGAGAAAATTAACTGTTAAATATATTATTTTGCGGGGGCCAAACTTACTAATTTACAAATTTTATTTATTAATTACAAAGGAAAAATGTGTATTTCCAATGTGCTGGGGTTGTGGTCCCCTCGCCCCCTTTAGATCCACCCCTGCACGACTCTCTTTAATATTCAGCTGTCTATCCTAATTTGTTTGTCATGTATTTCCATTTTCTATACAGTTGACAAAGAAAGGTTCAATAGATGCAAATTAGGGGATCCCTTTTGTGTGCTTTAAGAATGAAATGTAATTAAAAGTTAGTGATGATTTTGTTCTGGAATACGATGAAGCATACCCATGTTTATGCTTATTATAGCTATTTAACATCTACTATTTAAAAAAAAAAAGGATTCCGAAGAGATAAAACTAGCGCCTACTTTTCGGCAAATCAATCTGCCGTAACAACTCAGAATTACACTTTTGGGATGGGTTTCCTGGAGGACTTACCTTTGTGGAAGGTTTTCCTTAATGTGGATGCAAAACAAATTTAGAAAAGAAACCTTAATGTGGATGCAAAACAAATTTAGAAAAGAAAGTAAGTACTTGAATGGTTTTTAGAGGCGTTCCATGAGGAATTTAAATCTCCTCAAATACTTGCTAGTTGTTAGCCTAGTGTCTTATTAATGAATGATTGGCCATTTTGCTACTTCCTCCATCCCACTAGAAGAGTCCTTGTGTGAGGGTTTATATTAGAAATATCATATTCAAAACGTTATAATGAAAATGTTAGTATTCTGGAGGGCAATCATTTTAATAGAATTCTCAACAGTATCCAATTGTTTATTGAAATAGGAAAGGTTAGAACACTCATCCATGATGCAACTTGTAAGCTTGATTTTCAAGTGGGAGCTTGCTAAGTGCCTTGAGCAATGGAGGGATTCCATTATAAGAGACATCAAAACATCGTTTGTATTCAGTGGAGGACACGCTCTGGAGGATTTGATGTTAAGAGTATTAGACCTATTTGACTGCCGTGGATACTATCACAGGGGAGTATTTGACTGCGGGTTAACTATCAATGGAAGAAAGCTGCGTTGGTGCCTAGTAGATGTTCGGGGATGCATGTTTTAACAAAGCTCTCAAAGGAGGGTATGATGTTGATTTTAGGGCTTTAGCTAATGATATGCGGAGAGTAACACTGTTCAGTACTTTCAGTTAAGGTCAATCCCATTTTTATGGACATCTGTTCAATTACTTGAACACTTTTGCCAATTTGACTTATTCTCAAAACAATCTTTCGTTTTGCCTTTTATTTTTCATGTTTATAAGCCGGTACATTCTTTTCAGTACTCTATAGACTAGGTACATTACGATGTGCATTTTACGACCTATCTTATTTATATTTTGGAGATCTTCCATTCTTTCTGGTTCTTGTCCTATTTTGAGAATTTTAAGGATTTTGAAATGCTACAATGGAAATGACAATTTTCTCATCCCATCTTTCTCTATGGCATTGATTGCTTAAAGGCAAATGGACGTGCTTGGATGCGAAGCAATTCAATGCACCATGAGTGTTAATTCATTTATATTGTAGGTACAAGATTCGTACTGTATATTAATAAGTGTAATTGTGATGTCAAATCTTAGCCTGGAGCAACCGTGAAACATGCTAAAGAAGGAACAGAGAGCTCGAGTTTCTGGTTTGCAGTTGGAGGAAAACAAAGTTTCACTAGCAAAAAAGTTTCTCAAGAGATTGTCAGAGATCCCCACTTGTTTACTTTCTCTATTAACAAAGGTTGCATCTTGTATTCTCAAGCGACTATTTAATTTCTCATTTTTAATATAATTTTAATTCAGTTTGTTCAGTTCTTTATACAAGTTACTTTACTGTTTAATGTTGAGTACATTCTAAGGTTTTTTTTTTTTTTTGTTATTATTCCTTCAACCTTGCTGATTCCCAGGAAAGTTTGAGGTGAGTTATCTAATTTGTATCCCATTCAAATTACCAACAAGGCAACAGATTCATTTTTCTGATGAGCAAGTATACTGATTCTCTGGTAGGTTGAGGAAGTTTACAATTTTGCACAAGATGATCTTTTGACTGAGGATATCATGATACTCGATACACATGCTGAGGTGTTTGTTTGGATTGGTCAGTCTGTAGACCCAAAGGAGAAGCAAAATGCTTTTGAGATTGGCCAGGTATGTCTTAATAAGTAGTTCATGCTTTCAAGAGCATTTCATTGTTTACGTTGATTAATAATAATCTACATGTTTTCAGAAATACATAGAGGTGGCTGCATCTCTAGATGGATTGTCACCATGTGTTCCATTATACAGAGTTACGGAGGGGAATGAACCTTGCTTCTTCACAACATATTTTTCATGGGACGCTGCAAAAGCAACTGTATGTGATGTGCTCACAAATTTCATTTCTCTTAACTATTATTAGTTTTAATTAAAAATCTGTGTAATAGGTAATTTATTTGCTTATCAAAATTATAACAACAACCATATTATAATTAATCAATCATGATAATGATTTTAAAATTTTGAACTTGTTGCATTCTTGTTGAGATGCTGGTTAACATTATGTTTGCCTTAAGATGAAAGAGATGAAAGACACTACTGGTGATGTTAAATAATTTTCCAGCTTTGTTAACTAATGAAATAACGAAGCCCTATGTGGCTCATAGACACTGTCAAATCAAAATTGAAAAAAGAAGGCTAGATGATTTTCCTATGGTCTGACTGTAATGTGGGCATAGAATACTTGATCCATTCAGCTTTGAAAATTTTCTCATTGGGTCGATTTTGAGGCCCACAGCAAAGAAATCCATCCTTTGACCTTAGTTGCTGTGGCATTAAAGGACGCTTTTCTTCCAGTTGAAGGTTTACCCTTCCACATTCTGCACTTGTTTAATTGCTATGGCAAGATGTTATCAAAGAAAATTTAAGAAGCCTGATGCATCTTATATATACATTGGACACACTAATTGCGCTTCAGTTACAGCTTGAAGTGAAATAAGTAAATTTAGTTATAGAGATATTAGAGAATTTTTCACTTTCATCTACACAATCTGGGAATTGTATTTTGTTTTGGCATGATAACGTTGTTGAGCTCTTTCTCTAATTGTTTTATCTTTTAGATGAGTTTGGTAACTTAACATCGAATCAGAGCTCTTGTTATGTAAAGTCGTGGGTTCGAGTTTCTCCACTTGCATTTTTTAACCCTGGTATGGTTAGTGCACAAGTTGGCACCATGGTTTCTTTGTTATGAGCCTAGTGATTTTAAGGGGAGTGATGGAGCAGGATATATATACATTGTTGGGCCTATCTCTAACAACTTAAGCTTTTGGATTAGGTGGGAACTTAACATTTTTGCTCAAGGAATAAAAGTTTACCGGAAAGTCATACTTAGAAAGTCGATTGTTGTTGATGGGGGGAGCAGCAAGAAGATGGAAAGATTTGATTCCTTTATTTGGAATTCATGAAGGTGTGAGAGGACTACAGCAAAAAAAAAAAGGAAACTAAAATGTCTAGAGAGTCTCAACTATCCTTAAGATATCCCTTGTCAAGGCACCTCTCATATTCACACATGTCCCTTCCTTAAACCTTTCCTTCTATCACTTGCAAAATCCCTCCTGTGGCTCATAGTTTCATCTATCTATGTATAGAGAACAAAAGACGAATGTTTTAGCTATATGGTTCATAAGGCTGGTACGTATGTTCTAGTAGTAAAATGAACCTTTGTGCTGCCCTAACTTTTATATACTCTTCAAAAGGGAGTGAAAACAACAATGTATGTGCAAACTATAGATCCTACGATGTTAACAAGCCCGATTTTACCATTCCTGTAGATTGATTTGCTAATGCTGAAGTTGCAATTTTCCGTTTTATGTTGTCCTTTTCTTTTGAGAAAGTTAAAGATTCAGGTTCAAGCATTGTTCAAATCAAATATAATCCGTTCCGGAGCTTGCTGATGCACACCATAATCCATTTGTACCACAATGTTACCATGAGAAATTTTAATGTAGAGGTCCAAAGAAGGCTATGATAATCCTGAATCAGATATGATCATAATCAGGCTTTATCATGTAATCACGTAACAATTACTTGGTATTACATAAATCGTTACACTGGTATTGTCCAAATATCCTAGCAGCTAATTGTCTATGAATGAATTCTTACCCTGTATTATCCGAATATTGATGGCTGTCTTTTTGAAACATTTCGACCATGTTTATAACCAAAACAGGTTTGCTGACCTGTCACATAAGTAGTCATCTTCAACATTGCATATACATTGCAATACAGTTACTTTACTTTAATGGATTCATTGACGAAGGTTTTTTTCTTTTTTTCCCCCAATGCAACATAGGCTCATGGAAACTCATTCCAAAAGAAGGTTATGCTGCTCTTTGGGGCAGGCCATGCTACGGAGGTAATTCTTGATATAGAAGTTTGCTTCCGCTTAATTTTCTCCCAAGTATTGTGTTTTTCTTTGCCCAGAGGTCTTCAATTTCTGTTTCTTTGATTATTTCTAGTTTCAACAGAGGTTAGGGGAGCTTTATTTGTTTTGAGAATTAGTGAATCTGTGTTCCTTCCTATTATATGGATGCTGACTGCTAATAAAGTGTAATAGCAGTTTCCTAAGTTGTGTAGTTCCTAGTGAAGCTCCCATGGGCTTTTTATCCGGGTTTCATCACTGATGTATTTATATAGTTTTATGGTCAAGTTACTCTGTTTAAAATGGCTCAAACGGTCTTTGGTGTAATGCTTTTTTTCTACCGTTGAAATTAAAAATACTTTGTAAAAAGCATATAGTGTTTTAAGCTTTCTGTTATGGAGAACTTTAATTCTTCTTTGTTATCCATGGATGGACATACTTACAACGACAGAGTGCATGCTCCCCCCCACCCCACCCCACTCCTTTCATTTTTATTTTCATTTTTGAAGTGGGTATTTTTTGTTTTGGTTTCAGTTTTGTCTTTGATCGTTTTGATTTTTATTTTTTATTTTTTTTTGGGGGAGGGAGGGGAAGCACCGCATCCTCTTTAAAAACCTCCATTGTTATGCTCTTTAGCTTAGTTAATCCACCAGTTCTTTGTGAAGAGATTAAAGGCAGATCAGTCTGAGAAGTGGTACCAGCACTTTAGTAAACATTTTTGTTGAGGTCGGTTTGTTCATGCTATAACAGAGCCACGATAAGTCCAATGGGAATCAGGGAGGACCAACTCAAAGAGCTTCAGCTTTAGCTGCTTTAAACTCTGCATTTAATTCTTCTCCTGGGACCAAATCTACTTCTGCTCCGAGACCATCAGGTGTGAGTCAGGGATCACAGCGAGCAGCTGCAGTAGCTGCTTTATCACAAGTTCTTACTGCTGAAAAGAAGGGTCAGGGGTCACCCGATGGCTCTCCTTCCAGACCCAGTAGAAGTCCACCATCGGAATCTGGCTCCCCTGGTACTCAAACTATAACTACTCATATATTTGTTTCCCATATTGCTTTTTATACTAGGAGCTTTGTTTGATTCTTTATTAGCATCATATCTTTGACTAAAGTAACATAGTATGTTATATCTTAAAGTTCTTAAACTTTGAGTGGCCAGTTGTCTTTGTTGAATGACAGATATGCCAAACTCGAACTATGAATGATGAAATAATTAGACATGGATAGTTTTTTCTTTGCCCTTCTGAAATTAAAGGTAGATCAAGGAACTATAGAACTGTAGACTGGGAACTATGTGAGGCCTTTTATTGCTTATTCATAGGTTACAAGCTTTTTGGAAGGACATACCTTTTGGGATACTTTATGGAACGGCCTTCCTTTTTGAACTGAACTTGCATTCCAGACCTGGTTGATAACTTCAAACTTACAGATTTATGAATATTATAGAAAATGATAGACTTGAGAAAAAGAAAAAGAAAATGTAACTAGAGAACTAGAATCTGTGGTTCGTTGAGGTCCCATGGGGTGGAGATACTTTCTGATACTCTCAGAAGTATCTTCTTTGGCTTGTAAGTTCACTTCCAATGTTTGAGGAAATTTTTATGAATTCACAATTCAAAACTGCTTGCAGCTGTAGCAAAGAGTGAAGCTGCCTCTGAAGTTGATGATCAGGAGGATTCAGAAATAAAGGCGAGTGAGATAGCTGAGCCTGTACTAGAGACTGATGGAGATGAATTAGCACCAAAGTCAGGAGAGCAGGAAGAGAACGGTGGCAGTGTAAATAGTCAAAGCACTTTTAGCTATGATCAGCTGAAGACAAAATCTGAGAATCCAGTAACTGGAATTGATTTTCAAAGGAGAGAGGTTGCCCTCCTTTGAACTATCTCTTTTATGATTTTAATTATATATATATATATATATATATATATATATATATATTGAATGAATATTCACCTTTTGCTTTTTCACTGCCTGAATTTCCCGTGTTTGATTTGTCAGGCTTATCTCTCTGATGAAGAATTCGAGGCCATACTTGGGATGACGAAAGAAGCATTCTATAAGTTGCCCAAGTGGAAGCAAGACATGAACAAGAAGAAAGTCGATCTCTTCTAGGAGTCGAAATTATAATAAAACCAACTTATTTCCCCCCTTGTTTTACATCTATTCTTTCAATCCCTAGTTTGTCTAGACGTCATTGCAGCCAGGGCAGTATCAGTTAATATTGGTGCAACAAGCTTAGCTTTTTCTTATCGAGCATGGCCTTGGCTGTTTTATGATGATGATGACTACATCTGTTAGTATCGGTTTTGGTTATTTGGGTAACCCCCGCATGAAGAGTGATTTTTCTCTCCTCTTTCACTTCTGCTTCTGCATCTGCCGTTGCAGTACCGAATTGGCAGGCAGGCAGGTCAATTCTTTGATTTGGTTGGTATGTATCTCAGTTTGTGGTTGTTTCTACAGTCTAAACTCCCCCTCCCTTCCCTTTGTCATTCATTTGTTTAAGAAGGCTGTATATGCATTTGCATTTGTACTCAGAATTTCAGTATTAATGATTGTAGAGTTTGTTGTTTGCAATGTTATGAGTCCAATTGTTACGACGTTTTCCTCTTCCCCTCTCTGATTGGATTGGTGTTAACTCAACGAGCCTATTTGAGCGGACATTAGGAATGGGGCCATAAGCCCGTTTTCCAGCAGGAATGTTCTCTACGTTCGCTATGACGAGTTGGTTTTACTTAGTGTCCCCTTGGCTTGATGCAAAGGAAGTACGGTGCACGCACCCTAGTTTATTAGTCACCTACTACCCATACAGATGCACAATGTAAGTAAGAATGGTGATTGAATAAATATTACAACTACGCACACGCACAGCACCGCACATGAACGCTGAAAGTGTTGGTTGGAAGTAGCAAAAAGTAATAAGGACACACACACACACACACACAAACACAAGGTAAAGGGGTATAGCTATAAAACATTAGTGGTCTGATCTTCTTTGTAATTTAATGGTTTGGTTTGTAATTTTGAATTTTTTTTTTTCTATTTGATTTTACTAGCTTTCTCTCCATATTTCTTAAGTATTAAAAAAAAAAAATCAAAAACTTCAAATTAAGCTATTAAATAACAAAGCCAAATATCATACAAAGGTTGTCACACACAAGGTAAAACTCAACGGGTATAACTAAAAGTGTCTCGTGATTGATTCACGCAAGCTAGGTTTTTGACTTTCCCTAAATAAATTAACGAGGGGCAGTTGGCAGGTCTTTGTTGTAGTTTTAGTCTCATAAGTGGCCAATGTGAACTTGTAGTGGTGAGCAAACTGGCCCATCTGCCAAGCCCGGCCCCCAAATCCTATGCTCATGGGCTAATACATAATGCTGGGCCTCAGATGAGTGAAAGCCCGCGGTCTTGGGCTGGGACTGGGCTCTCCAACTCTCCCTACCCGTTTAGCCCGGCCAAACCCATCTACTACTAAAACTACGTCGTTTTATCAATGAGTATATATATATATATATATATATAATTATACATAATATCTAACAAACTAAAAGTCTAAAACCCTATCTCTCACTCTCTCCTCAAATCACGAGATCACCGCTGCCTCTGCCTGAGAGTGAGAGATACACTTCGTCTTTGTCTCAGTTGCGGGCTTGCGGTTGTGCCACTGTCAACTCACCACACCAGCTCACCCAGTCCACTTCCGGCCTTCCACCTCCATCGTCTTTGTCTTCTCCTGTTCGGCGTTCGTCATCGCCATCGTCGCCGCTTCCAGCCCCTCACCTCCTCCTGATCTCCCACTCCCAGACTCCCACAATCCCACCCTCTCGTCATCTTCGATGAGTTCGCCCAAAGGTCAAAACACATCTGAGCCTGGACCATCTCACGGTATATATCTCTCTCTTGCTCTGGTTTGGTTTTGGATGAGAATGAAGAAAAATGGTGCTTGTTTAATTAATTAATTTTGTTTAATTAATCAGTATATTTCTTTACAATTCTGTTTAATTAATTAAGGGTTTGGGAAAACTTTAATAATTCTCACTTGGGGCAGAAGATCAAATATTGGGGTAAAAGGTGAGATGACTTCTTTTCTAAAATGGAGAAATAGTGATTTTGTCTAAGTAAAAAAGCAAATGCAATGAATAAGTAATACATACAGTAGCTATGAAATCAAGCAGTAAGCCCGTCAAGTCCGTGCTCGCCCAAAGCCCGTTCACTAATGCCCGTGAGCTCACTCATGTACTGGACTTTAAAAAATAAAGTCCGCTACCATATGGGCCTATGCTGGGCATTGTCAATGCCCGCAAACTTAGGGTCCGTGCACACCCCTAACTTGTAGTAAGTCAAACATTTTTCATAACTTATAAATAAATAAATAAAAATGAGTCCTCTCAACTTTTGTCGTGATTTCGTTAGTAAATGGTAATAATCAACCTCACTACTCATTTCCCTCGTACCTTGGATAGTAATATAATTGCTCTTCTTTTCGCCGATTTAAATGTGTTCAATATGCTCATTTCATATTACTCTAAACTTTATTTTACAATAATCTAAATAGAATGAAATAAATAAATTTATAAAAGTATGGCGTACTATAAGATTATTAACAATATTGATATAGGCCTTACCTTTTCATTAGAAAAGTTTTATTTAGAATTACGTTTACGATTATCAAGGACAAGTAGTTGTGTAAGCAATGTGTGTGGAGCCCAGTACCGGGTGGCGACGGCTGTCCTTTTAGAAGGCCATATTCAAACATAATGTTCGGTCTTTTTTTAATTTTAAATAAAAAATTAAACCAAATTAAATAAAAAGTCAAAACCAAACAAAACTAAATAAAAAACCAAAAAATCAAACCAAATTTAAATTTAGTTTTCGGTTAAATCAAAATTTTGAAAGTTCAAAAAAATTATGGCTTCTTAAATATCATAAGTGTCCCTAAATTTATAAATACTTTAATCAAAACAGGAAAAAATACAAATGAACCAAACAAATGTTAAAACTGCAGTTAAATTTAAATTTTAAATATCTTAACATTGAAAAAATATTCAAAACAAAGATTAAAACTTCAACACAAATTACAAATATCCCAAAAAATTATTTATATAACTAATAATAATATATTATTTTATTCAATTCGATTTTCGGTTTAAAAGACAAAACCAAAAACCACAATGAAATTCGTTTTGCCAACCAAACCAAACTAAAAACTAAATTCTAATTTGGTTTTAATTTGTTCGGTTCGGATGATCGATTTTTCGATTTGATTTTCGGATGAAACTAAATATTGAATACCCCTACTTTCAGAGACAAAACTAAAGAAATATAAATAAATGTTACATATGTTTTTGGAGTCGTACTACATTCATTATATATATATATATATATATATATATATATATATATATATAGCTGTCTTAGAATGTCAAATGCAAATAGAATGTACTTCTATAGTAGCTATTTAAGATAAAATCAAAGAAATGGTAATTAATGTTACATATGTTTGTGGAGTTGTACTCCATTCTTATATGGTCTAAAAAGAAATCTGTATCACTTAAACTTTTTTCGATCGGCCGACGAGCTATTATGACTCAAAAATCGTCATGTTAGCAAATAAAACGACAACGACACACACACACACTCCACTGAATATATAACCAGGGAGAGAAAAGAGAGAGGAATTAATATTATAACGTTTCGTTAGCCCTTTGAATATATAAGAAATAGTATACATTAGTTCGCCTTCGTATTATGAGTACATAGTTAAAATCGATCAAAAATGACTTGCACATGTTAACTTAACGAACAAATGCTAACCAAAGTTACTCTAGACCCTATTGGACTCTAAATTGCAAAAATTAAACCTGAAACCGTGAGCTGAAAACTGATGCTAACTTTAGACTCTAAAATGTTATTAGTTTAATATGATATTCCTTCTATCCCAAAAAAATAATTCTATTTTGACAAGTCAAAATTTTAAAGATTGTAGTTTTATTTGATTGTTTCTTTTTCAAATTGTTAAAATTATACTATTTTTAGAGATGACACATTTTTTGGAAACAAACCAAAAAAGGAGGAGGGACTATTATCTTAAAACAAAAGAGTATATGCATGCATTTGTTTCAGAATTAGGTTGTGTTTGGTTTGTTGAGATTTAGATGAAAGGGAAAGGAACGACTCGGTTGATTAGCCGATTCCCATGTGTTTTTGACTCAATTGGATAAAATGGTCCTTGCGAATGGAACGAAATTCTCTGTCAATTCTGCCAAAAACCATTTCATATCGTTTCGATTCCCTGTTCTATGTTTTTTTTTTTTTTACGACAATGTCGTAATGACCCGTAGCGACTCGAGACCATCTAAACTGTACTTCGTTGTCGACTTCGTTTTGATTGGAACCACCAAAACTTAACCTTAAATACAAAAGAAATTAGTTGACATCTTTTAATGCATCCACAATAGATGCCTCTACCAAGACTCTAAAACTCTTTAATAGAGTTTTTTACCCAACATTGATCCCACAATGGACACTCCACTCCACTCCTTCCTCTAAAATCAACTAATATATACCCTTCAAATATAGAATGTATTTAATAAAAAAATTTTACCCAACCTTGATCTCACAGTAGACACTCCACTCCACCCTCTTTTCTCTAAAACCAACTAATATACCCTTCAACTATAAAATGTCTTTTAACATAAATAGTGACTTTTTTTTTTTTTTTGTCAACTGCTCTCCCCGGACCCCTCTTCTTTCGTTCTCTATTCCTACAATACTGGTCTTCCTTTCCCTTCTCAATTTCTTTTCTCTCTCCTACAAGAGTAGTCTTGTAGCTAAATTATTAGCTTTGTCACATATCTGTTTTAGATAATTAAAATTAAAATTATTAAAACATAAGTACTACTCCCTCAATCCCTAAATTATTGTCTTGCTTTCATTTTTTGTCCGTCCCAAAATAATTATCTTGTTTGAAAGTTTCTTTTTTAGGATAACACTTTTATCATTTTACCCTTACTTTTTCTTCTACTTTAATTATGGGCCACATATACATGAGCATTAAAAGAAACTACACAATATACTAATATTAATAATTAAGTCAATTGTATTTTCTTAATCCGTATGTCGGGTCAAACAAGACAATAATTTTGGGACGGAGGGAGTATAATTTTTATAGAATATAAAATTTAAAATATAAAATATTTCATTTCGATTGTGCTAGAAAAATAAAAAAATAAAAGGAAAATAGAATGGTAATTAGATTTATTATTTGAGATGAGAAAGAATTAATTTTTAAAGGGTTGTATAGAGAGTACTTGTTGAAGTAAATTTTTCTTAAATTATTAAAAAATAAAATAAAAATAAAAATAAAATATTTAAAGTGTGGTATCGTGGATGCCCTTGTCTTTTATACAGTTGTAAGCCTTTTTCGTTGGCCGGCGATAAACAAGTCTTAGTGGATGAGAGCCACTTAGGATTTGGAATCTCCATTAAAGTGGCATCTTAACCATTCCACTTTGCAATCATTTATCCACAGCAACCACCACAAGACATGACTAATTTTTTATTAATATTCTTCTTCATTAGGAAATAGTATCCGATTTGGCATTTTCATGGGGGAATAAATTATTCTTTATTTATAATATACTAATAATTAAAAAAATTATTATTCAAAGGCTTCTCATGGTGACACGTACTCTACGAACATTCTTATTCTATTCTTATGTTTTAATTAGCAAATTAGAACAATTTATGTTAAGAATTTCAATCTGTAATTTTTCATTTGTTTGCCAGTTGGTGGGGAAATGATTCCAAGCACGTGGAGAGAGAGAAATCAAATTTGCTGATTGATTTCATGAGATTAAATATATACTCTATGTTTCTTTTTTATTTAATTTAAAGAAAACCCACTTTTGTCGCAAAAGAAAAAATTAAAAAATAGTTTAGCCCGTTGGACCTCTACATGTTATGGGCTGTGACTAGAAGTGTCAGATGGACGAGCTGAGTGGATATGAGCGGTGTTTTTGTGGGTTTTGAACTCATATGGATGGGTAAGAGCTTGTTTGTTAAAATTAAAAATTAAATTTTAAAAATTAATGTATAAAAAAGTAGAGCTAAAAATATTAGGACATTCGCTTTTAACTTAAAATTTTGATTATTTTTAAAAATATTTAATTTATTAAATGATATAATATTACATTATCAAATAATCTTATTTTTAATATTACTTAAAATTTTCTTAATTAAGCTCTTTGGGTTAACATGCCCTTAATGATAAACATTGCGAGAATAGAATCCCGGGTGTAGCCCTAATACTTGGTTATGGATCAATTTTCTTTTTGAACAATTTGTTCGTTTTTCGTTTATCGTTAAGTAGGTTAAGATTGAATCATATTTTTTCATTAAGCCGAAAGTTAACGATCTGGAAACATGGTTCTCGAAAAGTTTTCAAATATTTCACATTATAAAGTCAAGTCTTAGTTTAATTTATCGTTATAAAGTCAAGTCTTAGTTTAATTTATCGTTATAAAGTTAAGTCTTAGTTTAATTTATCAAGTTTATTAGCGGATTTAACTTTAATTATATTATCCTTGTAACTATTTAAAGCATTCGGTATTTAAGTGGCCGAAAGTTTCTTTAAAATAACCATTGCTTGGATGATGACATGCTTAATTAAAATTAAGTAGCTAAAGTGATATTAATAATTGGATCACAAAAATACCTTTTTTAATTCCTAGTTATAAGTTGAGTACAAGTTATAATTTCTCAAAGTAAAGGTACAAGTTATTGATTTGTTTTTCTAGTGAAGTGGTACAAGTTTAGTACTTCCCTCATACCTAATTTAGTGGCAAATTTAAATTTTTGTAACAATTAAGAAAGTTAATTTTTAGACTAGTATTTTATTATTTAATTTATTTAAAAATAAGTCTCTCTCTCCTTCTTTTTTTTTTTTTTTGTTGAATACCTTTTAAAAAAATTATTTGTAATACCGTTATTAGTTTGACATCAGTAAGGGATGCTTTAAGTGTATTAAAGAAAATTACATAAATTCAACTCTTTTCTTAAAAATCTTGTAAAGTTAATAAGGGACATTTATTTTGAAACATAAAGAGAAATACATATACATAATTATTTTTAGTGTCGACACTATAATACTGCAAGTGCATATACTCATTGGAATATGATAGATAGCAAGGTAAATTTAGTAACTTCATGTATAAAAAGACACTCATTTCAACATCTAATATTTTTTTTTAAAAAAACTAAGGCACTCTCATTTAAGTTCAATTTTTCAAAAAATGGGACACTCAATTAAGACGAAAGGGGTAATTTTTTCTTCTTTTGAATAAAAATACCTTTGAACTAATAAAGAAAGACCTCTTTCCTAAAATAATACTCGGTTAATTACACTTTACTGCCCTGTGATTCTTTACTACCGCAGTTAGGTGTATGTAATTTCAATTTTTGCATATTAAGACCTAAGGTTCTATATTTGGTGAAATTGGGGTCTAAATGGGAATTTTTGTTAATTATTTGACGAAAAATGATCACGTGCCGTTCACAGGCACTTTCCCATGGTTTTCTTGTCTTTTGACACACTTGCATTTGAGACTACAGAGTCATTTCATAATATATCTGTTACGACCTTCTATTTTTAGGTTTTGATGTAGTAAAACTAGAATATCTTAATTTCCCAAAAGATGGGATTAAGTGTAAAAAAAGTTTTGTCAAAACAGCTATGATGAAACAGTTATAATCAAACAACTAAGAAAGAATTGAAGGAAACAACTAACAGATATGACTTAGCAAGTCACAATCATTGAAGGAATGTCAACTGTTGCAAAATCCTAAAAAAATAATGACAGCTCAAGAACTCGCAAAGCATGTGGACTACAAGTTGCAATATTATATAAGTGCACTGACATGACATCAAGAATATTTCAGACAAGTTGCTTATTCCTATCGTTACATAACAGCTAGTTTTCTAACGAAAAACTTCACAATCTTTGCATATAAAAAGGAAGAAAGAGAACCCTCAAAAACATGAGATGATGAATGATCGTGTGTATGAGTGTGAGAATACAATGATAAATTTATGTGTGAGAAAAGATACACAGAGATACACAGAGGATAGAGTGGTTATGCAAAGAGAAATATATCAGAAGAAAATTAAAGATATACAAAACAAGACCCAGAGACAAGAAACAAAACTAATTGTTTTGTTAGAGAATTACTTGAGATGTTTCATATTCAAGTTATTCCAGCATCAACCATATCGAAGAAGAAAGATCAATCTACTGAAATCCTCAAGAAATCTCAAACAAGAAAAACATAGTCGTTCTTCAAATAGCTATCACATAGAAGTGCAGAGAAGACGCAACTTTCATTAGACTACTAAATAGTCATTTCAAGAAAGCAAAACCATCCATCTTGTGCACTAAGTGTACTGATGTACCTAGTTGGAGTGCCAACTAGAAGAAGGAAAATAGTTTTTTTTTTTTTTTCTTTAGCAATAATTTGTATATTGAGATAATATAGTGGATTACTGACCTCATTGAGTCAAAGGGCTGTGAGAAAAGTGGATATAGGATAAGAGATTCGAATCACTCTAATTATTCTCTCTCTCTCTCTCTCTCTCTCTCTCTCTCTCTCTCTCTCTCTCTCTCTCTCTCTCTCTCTCTCTCTCTCTCTCACTTCAAATACTTCTCATAATTTAAGTGTTTGTTGTGCTTAAAGTCTTAACTGTTAATTTACTTATTATGCAAACAATCAGCTTCATAAATTAGTTGCTAGATTTAATCTCCATAAAAAAAACCATAAGAGAAGATAAGATCATAACTTGTCCTTAGAAAAACATTTAAGGGATTTAACTTTTATTTAGAGAGTTAACTAAATTCAGTATTTAATTTTTTATATATTGTTAAAGTGATAAATAGGGACCGGTCAATATCTGTCTTATGTATCAAATAATATTGACATGATTTGTCAATTAAATTTAATCTCTAATAAAATAGTAAATATATAAAAATCATTAATAATTTTTTTTCTTTTTTCTTTTTTCTTTTTTTATTGAATACAACTAAAATGTATTGTAAAAAAATGGGTACAAATTATAATTTTTAAAATAAAAGTTCACAAGCCAATGAATTTTGTACCCATGCTTCAATAACTAAAGAGAAAGAAAGCAGCAAAAATTAGTTTTTTTATTTAACTTATAAAAAATAATAACAAATAGAAAGAAATTATGATCATCATAAACATCTCCTTTGTTGTTTCACTTGTTTGTCCCCGCCTTCCCTTGAAAAAATATTCACTTCGTTTCAGGCAAAGAGTACATTATACTATTTTAGGATGTTTTACTTAAAAAATACACTTTCAAAAAATTATGCTAACAATTTTCATAATCTTTCATCTTTATCCTTTATTTGTGTTGTAATCATCTTAGTTGTACTTAAGTATTTTTGTAATTATGACAAACTCCAATGACACTAATATATCTCTTAATAATTAGATTTTTCAAACGTGGACTCTTTGAGAGGAACGGAGGGAGTAAAAAAAATAAAAATTCACCTTCACATCTTCACAAGCTCTTGAAGGTGGCAAACTCGATCGTTAAAGGAGGTCGATCGCTTCAATTTAACCTCATCTATTACTAGGACTCTCTCTCTCTCTCGCCTTCACCTCTGCAAGCCACCAAGCCACCACCAATGTAAACACTCGATCGCAACTGCAATAACCACCCATCAGCGTTAACCACAACAAATGGATTTTCATCAAACTTTCTCGGATAAAGAGAAAATTGATGCTAGGGAAGGCTAGAGATGTTAAACGAGCTAGCCCTAGTGGTTTCGGGCCAGTCCTAACGGACCGCAGGCTAAACGGTTCAATTTTTTCGGATCACTAATATTGTAACCCTAACCCTAGCGGGTTTCGGCCTAAACGGACCACTATCGGCCAAAAATTTTGTTTATATTTCAGTATTTATTCACAAGTACACAAAGAAGACTTGTAGTGCAAAGGATAAATGTGTTTGACTTTAGATTAAAAGGTTGTTGGTTTTATTCTCATGGTGGTTGTTTTACGTATCTCCTAAATTTTTTACGGGCTAATTAATACTACGCAGGCTGGCAGGCCAACCCTGAAACCTGGCGAGCCAGACCTAACGGGTCGCGGGTTAAACAGGCCAGCCCTAAAAAGCCCTGATTTTAAATGGACCAAAAATATTGAGCCCTAATCCTGTTTTTTTTTTTTTGTTTAAACGGACCAACCCTACGGATCGTAGCTCTTTTAACATCTCTAGGGAAGGCCCAAAAATGTGCATGTGGATGACACACAATCGTTTCATGTTAAACAATTAGCATAAATCCCCATTTGAACCTCAATTGCATCGAAAATAGAACCTTAGGCCTTAATTTGCAAAAATTAAAACAATAGACCTGCAAGTGCGACGATAAGCAAACTACGACCTCAATCTTGTTTTATGAATCCACTTTTAAAAGAAATTTTTTCTTAAGAGAATAAGAAAGGTTGAGAATTGAAGTCAAGAGGAGCACCAATGGGTAGAGCCGGCAAAATTAGTCCAGTCCAATGGGCTAGTCCAGTCAGCCCGATATTTGTATGGGCTAAAGTTTAATTTTTGGAGGCCCAAAAAAATGCGGGCCTTTTTGGCCCGGTCCAGTAGGCTCGACGATTCAATTAGGCTTGCATCAAAAAAGTCGAGGGCTTTTGGGCTAGGCCCGGCCCGCACTATTTTATTATTATTTATTTATTTTCACTCAAAAAATAATTCTAACTTCTTAAATAATTAAAACAATAATTAAAAATCATTCTATTTTAAAGCTAACTAGAATGATCCAATTAGCTTTATTGTTTGATATTATAATTTATACATGCTGTAATGCAATCTCAGACATTAAAACAACATGTTTCAATTTGATTATTACTTTATTGTTTAATTATTGCTTTAACTGACCAATAAATTTAACTTCTTAAATAATTAAAGCCCCGGACAATTCTAGTATCATATTTATTTTCATTTTAATCAATGTTTGATACGGTGATTGCATTATTTTACCTTTAGTAGTTAGCAGTTAGAACAAATAATAAATCATACTATTACTTTTGTTTAGTAAGTAACTTAGAATTTAATTTGACAATTGGCATCATCATTGTTCCTTTTAGTTTATTTATTTTTTCAACAAGAGCTTTTTGGCCCGATGGACTTTGATGAGTTGGGCTGAGCTTTACCTTTCTTCGGCCCTAATAAAATTGGGACCGACCCAGCCCGGCTCAATATTAAGTATTGATTCGATGGACTTGCACTGGGCTGACCCAGCCCAGTCCATTGCTAGCTCACTAAATGGGGGTTGGGTTGGTCTTAGTGCAATGAGCTTTGATTGCTTAAGTAAAAAGTTTCTATTTTCAGCCCTTGTCTATCCATAAAAGTTTGTTTGGAAAGACCTTCGTTTCTACCGTCCACCTATACCTTGTAGATTAATTTTATACTCCATTCGTTTCATGCAAAGAGTTTATTTTTAACTTTTTTCGGTCAAGTTATTTGAAGTTTGACCGATAATTATCATAAATTTAGTAATTTTTACAAAGTTTTGAAAGTTGCAATCTATAGAATTCTTAAAATAGTTTTTAATTAATGCAATTTTATTTCCTAAAACATAAGTAAAGTGTGTAAAATTTTGATTTGATTTAGTCATATATTAACTTTTAAAAAAGAAAAATTGACTCTTTACCTGAAACGAAGGGAGTATTTAGGATTGCGATGAATGATGATGAAAGTGAGATGGCTGGTGGAGCATATAGATGGCACTAAGTTCACACATGACAAGCCTAACTTTAAGTGGACTTGTGACTTGGTCAATTCTACCTAAAACTTGCAACCCACCCGTGAGACCATGAAATCAAATCAATGGACATGGCCTAGTCAACTCTTAAATCAGTTTGAATCTGAACATTGAGAAAGTCCGAAGAAGAGAAAAAGAAAAATACTTCTTTTGTTCTTAAATTATGTTTTGTTTGTCTTGATATACGGATTAAGAAAAAATAATTGAATTGATTATTATTATTGGTAAAGTGTATAGTTTCTTTTAATGTGCATATGCATGTAACCTATAATTAAAGTAGTAAGAAAAAATAAAGGTAAAAATGGTAAAAGTATTATTCTAAAAAAGAAATTTTTAAATAAGACAATTATTTTAGAACGGATAAAAAATAAAAAAGACAATAATTTAGGGACGGAGGGAGTAATTTTTATGATCTTAAACCACGAATAGTCCCTTTGTGTAACATTTTTACCTCTAACCTTTTTCCAAAGAACGATGATAGAGCAATTTTATCAACAACACGATTTAACGTGTGCTAGAACCTTTATGCAATATACAACACGTTAAAGCCTGTGATTACTATAAATTATTGATATAAGCGGTTGCTTTATTATTTTTATTTCTAAATGCAACAATAACAAAAATATGTGCACTGGTTCGTCCTAAACCAGTTTAAAGTGTGACAAAAACACTTGTTTCATGTACGATTATATTTCTTTCGGTGGTGAGGCTAAAATACTCAAATGTCATACTAAGAGCTTCTCCAATGTAATCATTCATTTAATAAAAAAATGCAAGACATGTAGGAAACATAGACTTTCACCTAAAAAGACATTCTCCAATGCAAATATCTTATGCTGAAATGGAGATGATGTGACATTCAGTTTGAAAGACATCCTCTACGTGATTCTCTATTTCTAGAGGGTTAGATCATCTCCAATGCTATAATCTAGTTAACTTTTCCTACGTGAGATGCTTAAACAAGAAAACATCTTTCGTATGTGGCAAAAAATTAAAAGATATAGAGTCATCTTTCTAAACATGTTCCAATGCAAGACTCTTTTTTGAACATTCTTTCAGACGTGATAGTTTTTTTATAAATAATTACAAAAAACAAAAAAATTAAAATTATTTCATACCGTAACTGAATAACAGTAAAAAAAAAATACTGACATTAAACCACAACTGATTGACGGTAAAAGATAAAAAAAACTGACGATAAGTGACGTTGATGGAAAGAAATCTTATAAGTCACGTAGAGGATGTCTTCCCAACATATCATCTCTACCTCAGCATAAAAGGTTTGTATTGAATAATTTTTTTTTTTGGAAAAATCTATCTTTTCTAAGTGTCTAGCATTTTTTACTAAAGAAATGATTGCATTGGAAAAGTTTTACCTAGAGGATGTCTTTCCATTCATGTCATTTAAAAATAATTATATATTATAATTTTTTTAAAAATTACAATTAACGTATAATTAAAATTAAATAAAAACTAAAAACTTAGCTTTGGTTGTGGAGCTGACTTCTTTCATTTTTACCGCAATTCTGACATTGATAAAATAAAATAATAATTTTTACTTTTTATTTTTTGTATTTAAAAAAAATTATCACGTCTGAAAGAATGGTCTAAATGGAGTCTTACATTGAAGCACGTTTACAAATAAGACTCCCCATATTTATATTGTTTGCCACATACAAAGGAAGTCTTTTTATTTAAGAGGAGCGCTATTAACACCTCCCCCCTTCACTCTCAATACACCCCCCTAATATTAATTATAAAAATGTCATTGATTAAAAAGACTCATTGTAATAACTCGAAATTTATCATGCTTTATATGCTGCATTGTTTGTGTTATTATGCTTAATGTGTTGTTTGACTTCTTGTATAAATCTCTCAACATGATGTTGCCTTGTTCACCTACATTTAGGGATGTTAGAATGGTATACATGTTAATGCATTTAGCATGGTATGAATGCTTGTGAATTCTCATAAGTTTGAAGTAATTGTTGTTAGCATTGCTACATGTTGTGTAGAAGGAGTTTTGGTTGAGTTTCAAGCATGATTTGAAGTTGATATCACCTTAGGGTGACTTGGGTACATTGTGGTATCATTTTGAAGTGTTTAGAAGGCATTTAGACCGAACTGACCTATCGGCCGCTTGATGCGAGCTTGCAAAAAATGCCAAGTTTGGATTTCATGCGGATGCATGAAGCGCCCGCATAGAACCCTATGCGACCGCATGAAGCCTAGCCCTTTCCTCGCACATACTTTCTGGTTTATAAGCGGCCGCGCGAGGCGACCGCATGGAACCTATGCGACCGCATGGGGCGGCCGCATAGCGACGAATTCACTTATTGTTTGATGAAAATTTAAATGGTTTGACTCTCAAATGTTGATCCTAGGGCTGAGATTTAAACTTACCTTTGACATTGACCATATAAATACCCCCATCCTTGTGAGAGATAGAAAAACTCTCATTTACTCACAAAGTCATCCATGGTTGCCTAGAGACTAAGTGTGGGAGATAAAGGTGTATCTAGTGTGTGTGTGCTACATCTCCAAATCCAACCATCCAAATTGTAATCCAAGACCATCAAGTTGTAGAGGCTGACTTGGAGACCAACATAGTGGGCTCAAAATTGTAATCTCTTGGTTTAATTGTCATCTTACATGTAAGTTGCTAAACCCCCTTGTATGCTTAGAAAGTATTACATGTTTGTTCTTAAATCTTACATGCATGAATTGAGTGCAAGATGTTGCTATGTTTAAATGATATGTTGAGATGTATAACATGTCTAAATGTTGGCTTGTTGAGTTGGATGATGTTGCATGTTAGTTTAAAGAGCTCAACTATGGATTATACTAAAGAACATGTTAGAAATCTTAAAAGGGTGAAATTTGCATATAGCAATTATACCCAAATTTATGAACCTTGTGAATTAACTCCAAAAGTGGATTTTGGGGAAAATTATAACTCTCCGAATCAATTGTTAAAGTACTACAAAAATTTGAGTTCATTTGGTATGGGATATGGTCCTCCGAGTATTTGATACGTATGTTAGAGACTTGTAAAGTGGCTCTAAATTTGTAGTTGATGGTTTTAAATAATATGTTTAATGATTATATGTTGTAGAAAATTATAATCTACTTGGTGTTTGTCAAGTTCTCTACTTTTGAACTTGATGGTTAATTACATAAGTTGAGTATGTTACCTACTTGTGTGAGTTGTGTAAGTCCAGTGGCGTCATTGTTGTTAATGTCATGGTGGGACGACCTATAGTCTTTACGAATGGGATTCATAATCGCTATAAGTCGCCGTACGGAGTGCACACACCCCTCTTACGTTGGCCACGGAGAAGTAGCCCCACTATTATAGCAATACGCATGACTTTGGCTTGCTAGGTTGAACTCGACGGGATTGTGTCGGGACGTCGATACTACGCACACGAGTATCGAGGCACTATTGTTTATTTGTGTAATGCAGGAGCTACACAAGGTTGAAGAAAGAGATATGATATTCTTCTCTAACGTGGTTTATGTACAAGCACTTATATGTTATCAAAGTGCTATGTAAATTGAATGATGGTATATCAAGTAAGAGGGTATATGTTATGTTATGGTATATAAATGTTGATACCATGTTTTGTTAAATGTTTGAGCATCATATCATGCCATTTAGTTGCATAGTAACTTACTGTGTCATTATGACTCACTCCGTTATGTGTTTAATTGTTTTTCTTTAGATCCAAGTCAACCCGGAAGTTCTCGGTGAGGCCGATAGTGGTTCGTTGGCTCGCGTGTCGCCGACGTGGGGAATTCGAGGATCCCTATCTTAGTTATATGTTTTCATTTTGGTAAGGACGATGGATATGTAAAGTTATATAAACTTTACGTGGGTTTTATTTGTGGAGTTGTAAACATATTCTTTTGGTGGCCGACATATGTATGTCGTGCTCTTGTACAGTTGTGTTGTTGAGTTAGTTCCTTTCCGAGCATGTCGTTAGCTCGCATTTATGTGTTGTTCCGGCATGTTGTGGCTGAGGTTTATGTTGTAGTTGTTCTCTCTTCCCGAGTTATAACTCGTGGTCGTTGGTAGTTGTTTTCCGGCCTTGTTATCGCCGAAGATTGTTCGTATGCTTGTGTTTATCAGGTGATTAGTTGTGTTTTGCGTTAAGCACGGGCGGTAGCGTCACGTGCTTTTCTTGTTGTCGTGTTGTATTGACGACCCGACCTTGGGATTTCGTATAGAGATCCGGGTTGGGCGTCACAGTTGGTATCAGAGCTTGTGTTAGCTATTCGCCAGGATAGGTTCCATGGCCTAGGTGGGTGTGGTGTGTGTTATCGAGATTTTTAACGTCGAGTGTTTTATGTAGGTTGAAATGGTGCGGACTAGGTTCGGAGCGAGTTCTAGTAGGATTGGTACTAGTACCGGAGGGAATGATGGGAGAGATGATGACGTGAATCGACCACAGAATGTCCCTCCTGGACAGGGCCAAGAGAACCCAAACACAAACATGACGGTGATGATGGGACGGATGATGGAACTCATGAACCAAATGACTGAAAGAATGAATGGGGGAGCAACGGCTACTCCGGAAGTTGAAGCTCCACAACCGGAGGTTGAGGTACCACGGCGAGCGAGGCCTAGGAATTATACTACCACTCTTGAGCGTTTCTTGAAGATGAAACCGCGTGCATTTCTTGGAGAGCCGGATGCTACAAAAGCCGAATTATGGATCGAGCACATCATCAAGATATTTGCGGCCTTGAGAAGGTGAACCTTGCGGTGTTCAAACTTGAGGAGCGGCCGAGCACCGGTGGCGGGTATTACGGGGAGCGGGACTTGAGGGAGAACCCCAGTTGGCCCAATTTTTGAGGAGTTTAAGGCGCAGTACATTTCGGAGGTAGTTCGGGAAAGAAGAGAGAGTTCTACGACTTGGAGCGGGCGGCATGACAGTGGCACAATATTCAGCCAGGTTCACCGAGTTGGCTCGATATTGTAGTCACTTGGTTCCTATGGAGGCAAAGAAGGCCCAGAAGTTCATAAAGGGCCTGAAGACTGAGTACAGAAAACAGTTGCTATCTTTGCAGCTTGCTGATTATAGAAGTGCAGTGGATAGGGCTTATGGGATTGAGAGTGATATAGAGGAGCACCGGGGGAGAAATGTGAACAATCCTCCACAGGCATCGCAGAATCAGGGAAGAGGACAAGGTTCCGGCAGTCGGTATAGTGGCGGGAACAACAACCGCAGGGGGAATCAAAAGAGAGGACAGTCTGAAGGGCAGCAATCTAGTGGGCGGAGTGTTAGTACTGCATCGGTACAAAGTCCACGGAGTACTCCACCAATCTGTAGCATTTGTTCGAGGCCGGGACACTCGGATGATAAGTGTTGGAATAGAGTAGCTGGGCAATGCTACAACTGCAAGGAAATGGGTCACATAAAGAGAAACTGTCCTAAGTTGAAAGATAGCCAAGCAGTGAGCGCGAGTGTGCAGTCTAGTGGCACAAAGAGGGACAGTGATGGTAGGCCTAAGATCCAGGGCCGTGTGTTTGCGCTTGATCAGCGCGGTGTGCCCGAGTCTACTTCAGTCATAGGAGGTAGCCTTTCTGTCTTCGGTAGTAAAGCTCGAGTTCTTGTAGATCCCGGTTCATCACATTCATATGTTGCATCCCATTTTGTGAACAATTTGTGTGTGTTGCCCACCCTTATCATTTGTGCTTGAGGTGTATACCCGTTGGGGAGCACATGTTGGCCTCGGATGTGTACCGAGCTTGTGATATACTTATAGGTGATCACACTTTGCATGCCGATTTAGTAGTGTTACCCATACGTGATTTTGATGTGATACTTGGCATGGATTGGTTATGTGAATATCATGCTTTAGTAGATTGTCATAGAAAGAAGGTTACTTTTTCTATGCGGGTGTGCTGAGTTTGTGTTTGTGGGTGATCTTTGTCAAGAGTGGTTTGCATGTTATATCTGCGTTAAAAGCTAGAAAATTGTTATCGCATGGGTGTGCGGGTTACTTGGCGTGTGTGGTTGATAGAAGTATTGCCATTCCTGTGTTAGAAGAAGTTCCTGTGGTGTGTGAATTTCCAGATGTGTTCTCTTCTGATTATGCACTACCTCCTGAGAGGGAAATCGAGTTTTGTATTGAATTGTTGCCGGGGACTACCCCGATTTCTAAAGCCCCATATAGAATGGCACCGGCGGAATTGAAGGAATTGAAAGAACAGTTGCAAGAATTGCTTGACAGGGAATTTATTAAACCAAGTGTGTCACCGTGGGGTGCACCGGTGTTGTTTGTTAGAAAGAAGGATGGTACGTTGAGATTGTGTATTGATTATAGGCAGTTGAATCAGGTAACAATCAAGAATAGGTACCCTTTACCTCACATTGATGATTTGTTTGACCAGTTACAAGGATCGGTGGTATACTCTAAGCTAGACTTGAGGAGTGGCTATCACCGGTTGAAGGTGCGGCGAAGATGTTCCCAAAACAGCTTTTCGCACAAGGTATGGCCACTATGAATTCGTGGTTATGCCATTTGGGTTGACAAATGCACCGGCAGTGTTCATGGACTTGATGAATCGGGTGTTCCATGAGTATTTGGACTGTTTTGTGGTAGTATTCATTGACGACATCCTTGTGTACTCTAGATCTCGGGAGGAACATGCGCAGCATTTGAGGTTGGTACTATCGGTGCTTCGGGAGAAGAAATTGTTTGCCAAGTTTAGCAAATGTGCTTTTTGGCTTGAGGAGGTTTCTTTTCTAGGGCATGTTGTTTCGAAAGATGGGATAGCAGTGGACCCGTCAAAGGTAGAAGCCGTGACGAATTGGAAGAGACCAACCTCGGTGATCGAGATCCGAAGTTTCTTGGGCGTGGCAGGTACTATCGGAGATTCATTGAGGGTTTTCAAAGATTGCAACTCCCATGATGAATCTAACAAAGAAAACAACACCGTTTGTTTGGAATGATAAGTGCGAAAATAGTTTTCGGGAGTTAAAGCGGAGGTTGACAACGGCTCTGTGTTAACTTTACCGAACGGTGGGGATAACTTCATGATTTATAGCGATGCATCCAAGGAAGGTTTGGGATGTGTGCTTATGCAAAATGGGAAAGTTATAGCGTATGCTTCGAGGAAACTAAAGGATGCGGAACGAAACTATCCTACTCATGATCTTGAATTGGCGGCAATTATGTTTGCGTTGAACAAATGGAAACATTACCTTTACGGGGCAAGGTTTGAGGTCTTTACGGATCACAAGAGTTTAAAGTACCTTTTCTCACAAAAGGAGTTGAATATGAGGCAACGCCGGTGGATGGAAAAGTTAAAGGATCACAATTGCACGATACTTTACCACCCGGGAAAGGCGAATGTAGTCGCGGATGCGTTGAGTAGGAAGGTATACATGTCATGCATGATGGTTCAAGAATGGAGGACATTAGAGGGCTTGAGGGATTGGAATCCTTGTGAGACGGAACAGGTGTGATTTTTGCAAATATCCGGGCTACTCCGGTTTGTTACAACAAATTAGGGAAGCTCAAGTTAGTGACCGGAGTTCGAGAAGTTGAGGAACAATTAAATGAAGGTAAGGTACTTGACTTTACGATGAACAAGGATGACATCTTAACCTTTAGGGGGAGAGTTTGTGTTCCGTCGAATGAAACGGTGAAACGACAAGTACTTGATGAAGCTCATAAGGCTAAGTACACTATACATCCCGGGAGTACAAAAATGTATAGGGATTTGAAGAAACAATTTTGGTGGAATGGTATGAAACGGGAGATAGCGGAATATGTGTCTAGATGCTTGACATGTCAACAAGTGAAGGCTGAACATCAAAGGCCCGCAGGGTTACTACAACCATTAGAGATCCCGGAGTGGAAATGGGAGCATATTACTATGGATTTTGTGACGGGGTTGCCACGTACTCGCCGGGGTTTCGACGCTGTTTGGGTTGTTTTGGATAGGTTAACTAAATCAGCTCATTTTATACCTATTGCGATGACCTACTCTTTGAACCAGTTAGCGACATTGTATATTCAAGAAATAGTGAGACTACACGGAGTACCAGTTAGTGTTGTATCAGATCGGGACCCAAGGTTTACATCGAGGTTTTGGGGAGCATTGCAAGAGGCTATGGGAACAAAGTTGAACTTTAGTACGGCTTTTCACCCTCGTCGGATGGGCGATCGGAGAGATTAATTCAAGTGCTTGAGTATATGCTACGTGCGTGTGCGGTAGATTTTAAAGGAAGTTGGGATTCACACTTACCTTTAGCGGAGTTTGCTTACAACAACAGCTTCCAGGCGAGTATTGAGATGGCACCGTACGAAGCATTATATGGGCGAAAATGTAGATCACCGATTTGTTGGGACGAAGTCGGTGAGGCTAAGATTTGGGGTTCGGAATTGGTGCAACAGTCGGTTGAGAGTGTGAGGATGATTCGGGATAGATTACTTACCGCTCAAAGCCGACAGAAAAGTTATGCGGATAACCGAAGAAGGGACCTTGAGTTTCAAGCAGGCGACTATGTATTCCTTAAAGTATCGCCGCGTAGGGGTACTAAGAGGTTTGGGAAGAAAGGGAAACTCTCGCCTAGATACATAGGGCCTTTTGAGATACTCGAAAGAGTTGGCACATTGGCCTATCGAATTGCTTTGCCACCGTCTTTGTCGGAGATTCATAATGTGTTCCATGTGTCAATGCTCCGAAAATATATGAAAGATGAGTCTCACGTGTTGGGGTATGAGGAGATCACATTCGAACCCGATTTGTCTTATGTAGAACATCCGGTAAGGATTCTCGACACAAAGGAGCAAATATTGAGGACTAAAAGGATTCCGCTTGTTAAGGTATTATGGAGAAACCACGAGATCGAAGAAGCTACGTGGGAGACCGAGGTTGAGATGCGAGAGAGATACCCTCACTTATTCGATGAACTTGGTAAGGAATTTAGGGACTAAATTCTTTTAAGGGGGAGAAGGTGTAATAACCTGAAATTTATCATGCTTTATATGCCTGCATTGTTTGTGTTATTATGCTTAATGTGTTGTTTGATTTCTTGTATAAACATCTCAACATGATGTTGCCTTGTTCACCTACATTTAGGGATGTTAGAATGGTATACATGTTAATGCATTTAGCATGGTATGAATGCTTGTGAATTCTCATAAGTTTGAAGTAATTGTTGTTAGCATTGCTACATGTTGTGTAGAAGGAGTTTTGGTTGAGTTTCAAGCATGATTTGAAGTTGATATCACCTTAGGGTGACTTGGGTACATTGTGGTATCATTTTGAAGTGTTTAGAAGGCATTTAGACCTGAACCAGACCCTATGCAGCCGCTTGATGCGAGCTTGCCAAAAATGCCAAGTTTCTGGATTTCATGCGGACGCATGAAGCGCCCGCATAGAACCCTATGCGACCGCATGAAGCCTAGCCCTTTCCTCGCACAGACTTTCTGGTTTATAAGCGGCCGCGCGAGGCGACCGCATGGAACCTATGCGACCGCATGGGCCGGCCGCATAGCAACGGAATTCAGCTTATTGTTTGACTGAAAATTTAAATGGTTTGACTCTCAAATGTTGATCCTAGGGCTGAGATTTAAACTTACCTTTGACCTGTTGACCATATAAATACCCCCCATCCTTGTGAGAGATAGAAAAACTCTCATTTACTCACAAAGTCATCCATGGTTGCCTAGAGACTAAGTGTGGGAGATAAAGGTGTATCTAATGTGTGTGTGCTACATCTCCAAATCCAACCATCCAAATTGTAATCCAAGACCATCAAGTTGTAGAGGCTGACTTGGAGACCAACATAGTGGGCTCAAAATTGTAATCTCTTGGTTTAATTGTCATCTTACATGTAAGTTGCTAAACCCCCTTGTATGCTTAGGAAGTATTACATGTTTGTTCTTAAATCTTACATGCATGAATTGAGTGCAAGATGTTGCTATGTTTAAATGATATGTGGAGATATATAACATGTCTAAATGTTGGCTTGTTGAGTTGGATGATGTTGCATGTTAGTTTAAAGAGCTCAACTATGGATTATACTAAAGAACATGTTAGAAATCTTTAAAGGGTGAAAATTGCATATAGCAATTATACCCAAATTTATGAACCTTGTGAATTAACTCCAAAAGTGGATTTTGGGGAAAATTATAACTCTCCGAATCAATTGTTAAGTACTACAAAAATTTGAGTTCATTTGGTAGGGGATATGGTCCTCCGAGTATTTGATACTGTATGTTAGAGACTTGTAAAGTGGCTCTAAATTTGTAGTTGATGGTTTTAAATAATATGTTTAATGATTATATGTTGTAGAAAATTATAATCTACTTGGTGTTTGTCAAGTTCACTACTTTTGAACTTGATGGTTAATTACATAAGTTGAGTATGTTACCTACTTGTGTGAGTTGTGTAAGTCCAGCTGGCGTCGTTGTTGTTAATGTCATGGTGGGACGACCTATAGTCTTTACGAATGGGATTCGTAATCGCTATAAGTCGCCGTACCGGAGTGCACACACCCCTCTTCTGTTGGCCACAGTTGAGAAGTAGCCCCACTGTTATAGCAATACGCATGACTTTGGCTTGCTAGGTTGAACTCGACGGGATTGTGTCGGGGACGTCGATACTACGCACACGAGTATCGAGGCACTATTGTTTATTTGTGTAATGCAGGAGCTACACAAGGTTGAAGAAAGAGATATGATATTCTTCTCTAACGTGGTTTATGTACAAGCACTTATATGTTATCAAAGTGCTATGTAAATTGAATGATGGTATATCAAGTAAGAGGGTATATGTTATGTTATGGTATATAAATGTTGATACCATGTTTTGTTAAATGTTTGAGCTTCATACCATGCCATTTAGTTGCATAGTAACTTACTGTGTCATTATGACTCACTCCGTTATGTGTTTAATTGTTTTTCTTTAGATCCAAGTCAACCCGGAAGTTCTCGGTGAGGCCGATAGTGGTTCGTTGGCTCGCGTGTCGCCGACGTGGGGAATTCGAGGATCCCTATCTTAGTTATCTGTTTTCATTTTGGTAAGGACGATGGATATGTAAAGTTATATAAACTTTACTTGGGTTTTATTTGTGGAGTTGTAAACATATTCTTTTGGTGGCCGACATATGTATGTCGTGCTCTTGTCTGATTGTGTTGTTGAGTTAGTTCCTTTCCGAGCATGTCGTTAGCTCGCATTTATGTGTTGTTCCGCATGTTGTGGCCGAGGTTTATGTTGTAGTTGTTCTCTCTTCCCGAGTTATAACTCGTGGTCGTTGGTAGTTGTTTTCCGGCCTTGTTATCGCCGAAGATTGTTCGTATGCTTGTGTTTATCAGGTGATTAGTTGTGTTTTGCGTTAAGCACGGGCGGTAGCGTCACGTGCTTTTCTTGTCGTCGTGTTGTATTGACGACCCGACCTTGGGATTTCGTATAGAGATCCGGGTTGGGCGTCACACTCATTTACCCCTTTTTTCTTCCTTCTTCCCTTCCTCTTCCCTCTCCATTCCTCTCTCTCTCCCTCCCCGAACGTCACTAGAGCTCCCCCCAACACCACCATTTCCAACCCCCATTCCTTCTTTTCAAACGGTCCATTCTCTTCCCCGCCCATTTTTTCCATTTCTTTCCTTCTTCCCTCCCCTCTCCCTTCTCTCCTTCTTCCCTCTCCCAAACCCACACCTTGAAAAAAATCGGCATTTTTTGTTTGGGAGCTGAACAAGGGGTTGTTCGGGTGGCCTAACAGAACACACTATGATATTCGCTGGGCCACCCGAACAACCCCGTTGTTCTCTAGCCTAGTTCCGAACTAAAAATCGACGAATTTTATTCAAGGGTTTCAAAGAGGATGGAGGAAAAGGAAAAAAATGGTGGTGGGGGGAGATTCACCGGACGTTGGAGAGAGAGAAGGGGGAGGGGAGGGAAAGGAAAAAAATGGTGGTGGTGGTGGGGGAGGGGGTCATTGGACGTAGGTAGAGAAGGGGAGGGGAGAGAAAGGGTTGCGGGCGGGAGGGGGTTGGGTGGCCGGGTGTGGGTTAGGTTTAGAGTGAGAGGGGTAAAATAGAATATGTAAGGGTGGTGTATTTAATATTTATGTTGGTGTGAAATTAATGTAGGGGGTGTATTAGGAGAAGGGGTGTATTAATATGAAAGGAGAGTGTTAATAGCGTCGCTCTTTATTTAAACATGTCACGTAAAAAAAATTTAAAAATTGCATTGGAGATAAGTATAAACAATGAATCAAACTCGAGTCCAAATTAAATGACATGTAACTTGCTTGTCTCACAACTATTACCATTGAAATGAAAAGTTAGTTTTGCGAAACAACTCCAATTATTATTATCATTCTAATTTATTAGATTCTTAAGCTAAAGTTAAAAGGGATTAAATTAACAATCCCAAAAGATCTCCTATCAGTAAAGGAATGGAAGTTTAATTAAAAATAATTTCTTCTCCAAGTACCGTATTGATTCAATCAATCATTCATATGATATTATTCTTCTCCAGGGTCGCCATCACTCTCTCGTGATTAACCAGCCATAGAATCGTGTCTTGCATAATTTTATGCTATATTTTTCTTGGATTTTAGTTCCGAAAAATTGGACTTATATATAAGTGTGTGATCAATGTTTAATAATGATTTTCTTTTAATTTTCCTAATCGATTCTTTTCGTTTAGTCACAATGGACCTTTTTATTTATGACAAAAACTTAAATAATATCGTTTTACGGGTATTTTTTATAAGGCGGATCTCTAGACTCACCCCACCCCACCTTGTCTTGGTAGGCTGAGCTGTGAGGGAGTGAGATTCCGTCTTACAAATTAGGATTTGTAAGACAGTCTCACGAAAGACCTACTCTTTATTTATTTAATTTTTTATTTGTATGCGATAATAATTTTTGTTATGTTAAGATTATTTAAAAGTTTAGAAAGTAGAAGAAAAAGGAAACAAGAAAGAACAATAGGAAAAACAAAAAATAAAATGAAGGAAGAAAAAGAAAAAAAAAGTATCACTAGGGTTTGAATCTTGGGAATAATCCTTAGGACCACCACATCTTTTTCAAGATGAAAACCCTTTTGTTCAGTTTGCTTACTAAAAGCAGCATTGGGTCGAAGGGGATTATGTTGCATTATTAAATGAGCGTTACAACTATACCTTGATGAAATGCAAATGTGAGTTTGGAAAAAAAAAAAAAACAACTATGCTCTTAATTAAAGTTTAGTTGTAACAATAGTTGTAGAAATAGTTGTAAACCAAGCAAAGTTGTTTCATGAAAGTTGATATTCATTTTGCTAAAGTAATTCAAGCAATCTTATATTCTCTTCATAAAAGGTCAAAGAATCATGTTTAGAAAGGTTAATAATTAAATGATTCGTAAGTTTATTTTTGGAGTCAAATCAGAATTGCTTATATTACATATAGAAGATAAAACAAAAAAGTTATGATTATTATTGGGATGATTTCTCAAAGTACAATCTATAAACTCCTTCGTTTCTAAAAATGAGTCAATATTTTATTTTTAGGCCGTTTTAGAGAAAAAAATATCCATTTTTTAATCTTTCTTTTTTAGAATTTATCTTTATCATTTACTTTGATTCGATTATCACTTTAATTGATCAATCTCACTCTCACGAGGATATATTTAAAAATTACACACTATCTTAATATATGTAACAGTCAATTTTTAGACAATTTTATTTTATGTATCTGATCAAACAAGATATTTTTTTAGGAATTGAGAGAGTGACTTTCAGAAAGTAGATTAATGCACAGATCAACGACAAATTTATGTCAATGTTGGCAAAATTAAATCCATATATATAGAGGGAGTATTTAATAGTTATTTTATCTCTCTAACCATTAATGGTTACTGTTATATTAACCATTGGATCAAAAATCAAAAGTTGAGATTAATTGCATTAAATGACTCACCTACTTGTATTAATTAAAATTTTCAGCTAACCATTAAATCTTAGCTATCGATTTTTGATCTAATGAATAATAATAATAGTAACCATTGATGATTAGAAAGATGTAGTAACCATTGAAAACTCTTTTATATATATATATATATATATATATATATATATCACTCGCTCACACACACATTTACACACAGTATGTGTCCAACATTACTGCCAAAATAGAGCATGTGGGGAGAAGGCTAATTAAAACACCTTTCATTCTCTATTGGCTGTCAGTGTTTGATACTGATAATCAAACAGCATACATTACCCTACTAGCTAGTTTATAATTGAAATGAAATCATGCATACAATTATAGGGCCATTAGACTAAGACAAGTATTCAAATTAATAGAACATGCATATAAATGGAGTGGGGCCCACACTACATGCAATCAATTTGGAAACTAATTAATTGATTTATTCATTCATACGATTGATTAACATGACATGAGCAAGGACGTACGGTACAACCCCCTTGAGAACAAGGGGAAAACATGAATAAACCATTTCACCTAACACCTTCTAATAATGTATATATGGCCTTGCATTTTTAGAATATTTAAGGACCCCAAAATACATTCCGAATTCGGTACTTTCCCATCTAGGAAGTGTACATTCTTGCTCTAAAATAGTACGTACATTTTGAGAATATTTATGGACCCCGAAATACATTCCGAATTTGGTACTTCCCTATCTAGCTAGGAAGTGTACATTCTTGCCCTAAAGTAATTCTACGTGATTGATACTCTAAAGTATTAACCTAACAAGTAAAAGTTTCGTAAATTCTACCAATAGTTTCATGTTCGAGTCTCATTTTCAGATAGAGGATTTGTTAAAATGAGGTAACTAAAAACTTTGCTAATTATTTGGAGAGACTCATTTTAGGAAAGTGGTGTCTGTCATATATAATTAATTAAGTCTCTAGTGCACCACTGACGGGCACCAATAAAACACGAGTTTACACTACATGTGCATGTTCTCTGGTATCGAGGATTTAGTAACTTGATTTAAAAAAGAAAAAATTCATCCGTAATGATTAAAAAAAAGAAAAAAGTAAGAGAGAGATAAATAGAAAACTGGTGGGATCAAAGTAAGAGAAAGTATAAAAATAGAAAATCAAGTTAGTAAATCGTCAAAAACAGATTCCCATTAATATATCTTAGAGATAGACAACTCAAATATTACCATATGTTGCATGTTTCTTCTCTAGTTTAGAGTTTCTTCTCTAGTTTAAAGCCCGTTTGTTCGTGTGTTTTGGTCAAAATGCAGGGTTAAAACGCAGCTTATTCCTTAATTTAACGTTTCAATGGTGCGGTAGAAAAAGTTGCGTTTTCAAAACGCAGCTGCGTTTTAAAACGCTGGAATTCCTAGTTTTATCCCAAAACGCAGATTTTAAAACGCAATAAGGAATAAAAAGCTACATTTTGACATAATATCTCAACGCATTTATAAAGAAAAAAGTTGCGTTTTAAATAATCTGCGTTTTAAAACCGCTACGTTTTCAAATCACTGCGTTTTGAAAACGCTACACCCAACGGGCTCTTAGCAGATATTACTTATATGCAGGTATTAGCTTGAGAAATGTTTTTGTAAACATGAGATTGGTTTGAAAGTTTACTCACGCTAAAAAGTGATCTTACCGTAGTTGACAAAAGATTGTGGTGGATATTTTACTTAAATTACACAAACAAGAAAGGTAAAATAACGGTTGATTTCGATATGTAAGGTTAAAATGCGTATGATACCTCTTTAAGCGAGGTACTTATAGTAGTGTTGGATATATAACCGTTGTTTGTTGGTGGCAGAATGTAAAGTTGACACTGGGGAGCTCGAGCACTTGATTTTCCAACCATTTATACTTGAGCTTGCAATTTAACACTTGAATTAATTTCTTACCATTTAACCGAGAGAAGAGAGAATCAAACACATGAAAATTATTAAACAAGTTTCAAAGACTTGTTTGTTTTAGAACGTTCAAGTTTATGTCTCTCTCACTCACTCACTCACACACACACACACACACACATGCCTTTTTAGCATATCTTTGGTATTTAATTTGTAGGCAAGCTCTTTTAGTTCACACAGCGCATTGGAATTTCGTTCTCTTCTCCTCCAAAGCCCCAATTTCTCAAGTCCACTCAATGGCATTAGATCCTATCTTCTACTTTACACACACACACACACACTCTCTCTCTCTCCCTCTCTCTCTCTCTCTCTCTACCCCCTCCCCCAACACAAACGGGGGGCGCCCACACGTGCACTTGTCACATACGTATAATTCATTTTATGACAACTTGCACACCTAATATCATTGTCGGTGCCTTAATTTGCCTAAATTTCTACCTTATAGTCCAACATATACTCTTACCATGTCATTGATTCATTCTAACATTTTTTACACCAATTTTTCTACCAACCAATATATATATATATATATATATATATATATATATATAATTTTATTTTTTCTTTCTTTTCTTTTTCATTTAGTGTGAAATATAAAGTTTACTGTCGGATACTGTCGAACAGTTCCGACAGTAAATAGCCAATTATCGTCGAAATCCGTAAATTACTGTCGAATTACTCCGACAATAATTACGTATTTTTCAGTAGTGTCAGTAAAGAAGTCAACCGATATCGTCGGTGACTCGGAGTTCAGAACTCAACCATAAACACTTGCATCTTTTTCGAGTAATTCTGATCAACTGAAAATTGAAATAACATATGGCTCTATATAAGCCTTTCAATTATATTGTCGGCAGAAAACACAAGGGCACCTTATATTTATACTGATATTAATTTTCATGAAAAATAAAGTCTTGTCAATGGTGACATGTTATTGAATGAATGTAGCCAACACAAGGGAAGAGAGGGTTGTGGCCTAGTGACAAATTAATGTGTAGTAATGACATGTTACTCAAATGTTGTCAACACCAAGGCGGTTGGTGGCTTGATGATAAAAGGTCTATAATTGTTAGTACTTAGTAGGATTAAGCCGACACAGAAAATCCAACAATCTCCCCCTCAAACGTCAAGTCCCGGATTAAGGGAGCAGTAACTCGATCAACTTTCGGAACCAGGTGATAAGGCTAGCTTAAATGGTTCTACTATGACTTTCTCTAACACATATTATTAACTAAGTACTCAGTCTCTTCTAGATTCACAAGAGCTCTTCAAAGACTATTTTTTAATAGAAATATTTTTCCATTAGCCTTCGATCTTGTAATTGAGGTTTGTACTTGATGGGATCCTCCTAATTCCCCATCATACGTGTTGTCCACGACAATCCAAGTAGGTCTCAATTCTCACGTCGAACATAGTAATCCGGTCCTCGAAAGCAGCCGAGGATCTCAACCGAAGAATCAGTCGAGGACTTAAGACGATGTCCCCAATTAAAGACACCCCCAAGGTCTTTGAACCGAGGTTATCTTCCGAGCTCATCTTCGGTGCTAGTTCAAGAACGCCCTCGCCGATGAACTGGAGTACCTCGGCAAACAGAATACTCCTTGGCCATGGGTCAACATCAAGCATTCAATGCACACTGATTATCAGCGCATTCCCTGGAAGAGGCAAGACATTCCCACTGGAAGGAGAGCTTTCTTCTGAACAAAGCAACAGTAGCATTTATGGCTTCTCCCCATTCCCAAGGTGGAAACTTCTATCCTGTCCCTGCAGACTGACAGAGGAATGGGTTCACTAATGAACACCAATTTCCTAAGGTCTAGGTGACTAACTTCATATATTTCAACACGTCATCTCCGGCTATAAAAGCAAGATATTATTTTCATTTAAAGACCAGGCTGCATTTACTCCTAAGAACGAACCAGAATAAGAGAGAATCACATTTACTCAGGCATTAAACACTCCAACATTCATTGCCTGTAGAGAATTCTTGAGAAGACAACACACATTAAACACAAACAACTCCACATCAACTCCGATACTGATCCTCACGCCGGAGGGTGTTAGTCGGGTAAACCCCTGACGTCCCTGACGGTGTTTTTTCTCTGCAATACAGTTAGAAGCCAAGCTCACTCACGACGGTTCGGTCCCAGAAAGCGACGCCTTTTGAGAGCCGAGGCATCTTGACCAGAAGCTAACTTTCTACGTGGATCCGACGTGGTCACTCAGATCTTTTTGGCGTGATCAGTACTCTATACTTAGAGTCTGTTTGTTTGTTCGTGTGTTTTGGCTAAAACGCGGGGTTAAAACGTAGTTTATTCCTTAACTTAGCATTTTAATGCTGCGGTAGAAAACGCTGCGTTTTAAAACGCTGGAATTCCTAATTTTTTTCCAAAACGCAAATTTTAAAACGTTGTTAGGAAAAAAAAAACTGCGTTTTGACATAATATCTCAAACACATTTATAAAGAAAAAAACTGCGTTTTAAATAATTCGCATTTTCAAAACGCAACGTTTTTAAAACGATTCGTTTTGAAAACACTACACCAAACAAGCTCTTAACCGGTTTGGTTGTGCGTTTTGGCCAAAACCCTGGGATGAAACACAACTTATTTGCAAAAATTGTGTTTCAATGTTGTGACAGAAAAAACTGCGTTTTAAAACCCTGGAATGAATTCCTAGCTTTTTCCCAAAACACTAGTATTAAAACGCTAATAGGAAAAAAAAAAATTGCGTTTTGAAGCGATATCTCAAACGCATTTATTAGAAAAAATTGCATTTTAAAATATCTGCTTTTTAAAAATGCTGCGTTTTTAAAACGCTGCATTAAACGGGATCCTAGACTAGTTATGAAACTTATTAGAGCAACTAACTTAAAATAGAATTGTTAGTTGGCGCAATTAGGCGTTACATTTTAATGATATAGCAACAAATGCTTCAACACAGCCTTTAACATGTACATAGTTAGTAAACTCGTGTACAATATGCATATGATATACGTATGTATGAATAAGTGAAAAATACTCTCGTTTATTGTATTCAACCCAAACTTAATTAAAAATATTTGTACATTTGGGTTAAATCGTACAGGAAATTTTTGGTATTAAAAATGCTAATTCTGAATTTTTTTTTAATAAGAGCACTAATAATATCACATTTCTTCCTTAATATAATTAGCAAGATTATCGAGCTGAGATTACAATAGAATAATCGAATTAAATAACTCGAGTCGGGATGACGGTGGAATTCATTGACAGCCATAACCCCAATCAACTTAAAGAGAGAGAGAGAGAAAAAAAAGTTGTTATTTACACTCAAGATTTTACTGAGTACATCCCCTGCAAATATTACAAAAATATTATTATAAATTTTGACTTAAATATCCTTATTATTTTTTATTTTTTAAAAAATCTAATTATTGTTCGGCAGTAAGGGTGCCGAACAACCATAGTGTTGTTCGGTAAGTGTGCCGAACACCACTATAGATGTTCGGTTATACAGTGCCGAACAACTTTAAAAAAAAAAGAAAAAATAAGCTCAATTTTGGATTCAGTTAATCAAATCCAATTGCGAAGAAGGTCATGTAAGTTGAGTTGATTAACTTTTGTCGTAGTTTGATTTGTTCTGTTTTTAAGTTTTTGTTCAACAGAGATATTCGTTGATGGAAGCGCACTTGACGATGTGGGTGGTGGGGGTGGGAAGGAGGGGCGGACTGCACGGTGGTGGGGGAAGGAGGGAGGGGAGGCGGGAAAGGAGGAAGGAAGAGGGTGGGCTTGACTGTGGGTGGAGGGGGAAGAAGAAGGAGGAAGGAGAGAGGGGAGGCGGGCTTCACTGGTGGTGTGTGGGGAGGGGGGTGTACAGTGTACTGGGCTTTGGGGGTGGGAAAAGGAGGAAGAAGGAGAGTGGTGTGTACTTAGTAGGATGAGTTAATTTTGAGAAAAATATTGTAAGGGTATAATAAAAATTAAGAAAATATACTTAATTTTTTGAGTGATAAAAAATATTTGGATAGACTATACTAAACAATAGGTGTAATCTGTAAATTCTTGGTTGTGAAATAGTAACTCTCAAAAAAAAAAAAAAAAAAGTTAAACAGTTGTTGACCGTTGAAGGAAAGTCAAAGAGCAGAATCAAGTGTGTCAGGCAGCCAATAAAATAGGAAAAGATCAGCCTTGGGAGTGATTTCCATCATTAAATTCCCATTTAATTGTTTTCTTAACCACAAGTGTTACCAAAATAGTCCATCCGTTCCTGAATAATTACCCGGTTTAACTTTTTTGAGTCAAGGTCATTGTTTTTTAAGTAAAAATTTAATGGATGTTTTTTAAATTATAAAATACGTAATTCATAATATTTTTTTGATACTACGTAATGTGTTTTATAATTTTAAAAAATATAAAAAAATTTTAAAAATATACGAGGTCATCTTACGACCTGCTCTTCACCACGTTGAAGAAGATCGTAAGTTAAAAGGCACCTCGCCACGTCGAGGTCACCTTACGACCTGCTCTTCACCACGTTGAAGAAGATCGTAAGTTAAAAGGCACCTCGCCACGACGAGGTCACCTTACGACCTGCTCTTCACCACGTTGAAGAAGATCGTAAGTTAAAAGGCACCTCGTCACGACGAGGTCACCTTACAACCTGCTTTTCACCACGTTGAGCCACCTTCTTTTCTTCTCGTCCAGATTTCTCTTTAAGGCATGGAGGATCTTTTTGTTCCCTGCTTCGGCCTGACCGTTTCCTTGAGGGTGAGCAACCGAGGACTTCCAATGCTTGATATTCATCTGCTCGCATCTCTGAGTGAACTTGATGGAGAACTGGGTGCCATGGTCAAACACAATGGCTCGAGGTAGGCCAAATCGACACCTGACTTAAAAAGTCAAATAGTACATTAATTAATGGAGGGAGTACTATTTTTTTGGAAGGAGTGTAGAAAATTTAGCATGGAGGAATAATTTGTGCTATCATTAAGGGTGACCCAATGTTAGAGTTGAACTTTTACAAAGTGTGAAGTCTCAAGTTTGATCTCTTCTCACCCCCTCTTTGGACAATAAATAAATAAATAAATAATTTGCGCTTATTTAAAATATGATTAATACATAATTTGGTCCCTAAACTTTCTAGCATTTCCTATTTAGGTTCCTAAACTTTGTTATTTCATATTTTGGTACTTGAATTGAACATTTTGGAAATCAATTGGTCCCTTAGCAATCTGCTTGGCAAGTATACATTCTCCATGGTGTGCAACAAATTCAAGCATTGCTTAACTTGTTAGTAGTAACCGGTTTCGTCAACGTGTCTGGAGCATTCTCCATGGTGTGAATCCTCTCTAGCAAAACATTTCACATATCAATCAACTCGGTGAGATTTGATCTTGAAAAATCTCACATCAATGTGTTTGGTCCGTGAATGATAAACATGACTCTTTACTAAGAAGATTGCACTCTGACTGTCACAATGTAGCAGCACTTCACCTTGCTTTATACCCAACTCTCTGACTAAGCCTCGAAGCCATAAGGCTTCCTTTGCATCTTTAACAATCGTCATGTACTCCGTCTCAGTTACAGATAATACAATAATCAACTGAAACATAGATTTCCAACATATGGGTCCTCCTGAAAGGGTAAATGCATAACTCGTAGTTGACCTCCTACGATCCAATTAGTCCCCTACATAATCTAAATCAATATACTCTACAATTGAATGCTCCACACTCTGCTTCTCAAACATAATGTCATAATCCATAGTGCCCCTTCAAGTATCTGAAAATCCACTTGATTGCCTCCCAATGCTGTCTACCCGGATTTGCCATATACCTGCACACCATACTAATTGTTTGCGCCAAATCAATCCTAATGCAAACCATATCATACATGAGACATTCCAATGCGTTTGCATAGGAAATTTTTGACATCTTCTGAATCTCTTCATTTGTCTTTAGAGAATTAGTACTTGGCCTGGAATCGAGTCATACATTCTAACAGGTACTAAAGCGATTGAAAATTCACCAAAAGGGACCGGCCCAAATTTTACCCTTAGATCTATATATCATCGGATCAAATTTGTCATTTTCTAAATAATGACATGTACATTTCAAATCATCACTAACTTAACAATATTTAACAATCCAACGACTCTAACACTAAAACTTGTAATAATACCACAAGCTCAAGCTCGTAATATTATTTGTCAAAAAATATTTCTCCCTCCGTTCCAGACAAAGAGTCCACTTTTAATTTTTTTGGGTCAACTTAGTTAAAGTTTGACCAATAATTTACATAAATTTAGCTATTTTTACAAAATTATGAAAGTTATAATTCATAGTATTCTTAAGATAGTTTTTAATTAATAATTTTTTTAAAAAAATATAAGTAAAGTATGTAAAATTTTAATTTGATTTAGTCAAATATTGACTTTTAAAAAAAAAAATTCTTTACCTGAAAACGGAGTAAGTAAAAATTACCAAAATCAAACCACATGGCCAATGGAGTCCTAAACGCGTAATTATCATGTTTGTTCTCCCTCTCTCCTCCTTTAGAGGAGAAAAAAAAGATTTGTGCCCAAACAGGATGGAAAATAAAGCTCCCTCCATATTTGCACATGCCTCTAATCAATGCTTCCCCCTCCCGCCTCCCTAAGCGTAGTTGCCTCACATTCCCACCATGACTTCCCACGCGGCAGCTAAAGTTACAGCCTGCTGATGCTATTAAGTAACTAAATGACAGACAGACAGACACACACACACCATAAATACACACAGCTAGCCTGAACTTGAAAAGCAAAGCTAATATAGCCAGAGCCATATTTAACCAACTACTTCTGCCTCTTACACTCTTCATATATGCACCCAGTTCATTTACTCCCTCCGTCCCTAAATTATTATCTTCTTTTCTTTTTTCGTCCGTCCTTAAATAATTATCTTGTTTGAAACTTTCTTTTTTAGAATATCACTTTTACTATTTTACCCTTACTTTTTCTTCCTACTTTAATTATGGGCCACATACACATGGGGATTAAAAGAAACAACACACTATTTTAATACTATTCCAATATTAATAATCAAGTCAATAGAATTTTCTTAATCCGTGTGCCGGGTCAACCCAGACAATAATTTAGGGACGGAGGGAGTAAAATATTTGGTCGAGATTACATTATTCCCTTTCATTTCAAGCAAAAAAGTTAAGTTTTTGATTTTTTTTAATCAAATTAGTTAAAATTTAACTAATAATTTACATAAATTTAGTTATTTTTACAAAGTTATAAAAGTTGTAATTCATAGTATACCTAAGGTAGTTTTTAATTAATAAAATTTTATTTCCTAAAACATAAGTAAATTACGCAAAATTTTAATTTGATTTAGTCACATGTTGACTTCTAAAAAAAGAAAGTGGACTCTTTGTCAATACTCACTTCGTTCCTACATTATTGTCCAGGTTTTACTTTTTAAGCTAAATTAGGTATTTTTTAAATAAAAATTTGACTTATAATTTTTATATTTTTCAAAATCACAAAACATGTACTCCAATTGGTAGTACATTTTAAGTATTACAATTTTGTGGTTTTTTAAAAAATAAAAAGTATACGCCAAATTTGCACCAAAAAAATAGTTTATTTGACTGAAATTTTTTTAAATAAGACAACAATTTAGAAACGGAGGAAGTACTTTTTTATCTGTAAATAAGAAAATTGTTAATAATGTGTGACACTCGTGGGCCATAATTTTTGTTAAAGATATTCTAGTGTTAAATTCATTTAAAAATTTAGAAAAAAGAAAGTCATTTAAAACATAGGATATCAAGAAAAACTCAACAATATTTATTACTTATTAATAAGGCCATAGAAAAGGTCATATTTGAAGCTTTAGAGGACCAAAGATTGTACGACCTTACTATAGGTCCCATCAATTGTCCATCCCAACAAAATCAAGAACTTGATCCGTACTCAAGACAAAATTAAGAACGTCAATGAAATAGGCATTTACGTAACGTAACATAACTTGCGTGAATCAACTCATACGACTATAGTGCGTGAATCGACCCATACGACCACATTATAGGGCCATCAATTAGAACTTATAACTATACAGCTTAAACTAACTATACAACTTAACTATAGGATCGTCAATTGTCCCTGAAGCGAAGTCAAGAACATAGCATTTTCTCCCATCAATAAGCAACAAGCAAAATCACGAACCAAAAAACATAACCTATATGTAGAGAACATAGCATTCCCTCCTATCAAGAGCCAAAATTGATGCACCGTTCCGTCCCACTTGAAACCGATGTCACATTCCCTTCCACCAAGAGGCAAAATTGATGTAGCATTGATGGGAATATGAAGATAACATAGCATTCCCTCCCATCTAGAGGCAAAACTATACATCATTGATGGGAATTTGAAGAGAACATAGCATTCCCTCCCATCTAGAGACAAAACTATACATCATTGAGTGATGGGGAATATGAAGAGAACATAGCATTCCCTCCCATCTAGAGACAAAACTATGCAGGGCAAAACCAATGTAGTTCCCTCCCATCAACTATTAAAACAGATGTAGCGTTCTCTCCCATCAACAGGCAAAACCAAAAACATAACTAAATCAACAAGAAAAATTAGGGGTGAGCAAGAGAACAAAAAAAAAAATCGAAGAAAAAAACTCGAATAATCCAACCGCAATCAAACCGAACTGTGGCATCCGATTTACTAAACGATTTTCAATTCCAAGAAACAGCTAATTTTGGCTTCGGTTCATGTTGGTAACTAAACCGAACTGATAAACCGAACCGAATCTCATATACAAATACGTCATCATTTTCACACACACACACACACACACACACACACATATATATATATATATATATATATATATAAACTATTTCCCAATTCCCCACAAATGCTTATCCTTCACAACCCTTACCCTAACAACACAAAGAATCCGATTATGCAACTTCAACCACTCTTCCTCTTTACTTTAATCAGACGACGATTGCGATAGCTCGTCTTTTCTTCTTTACTTCAGACCATAATTTCAAGCAACGCTAACTCAGTATAATCTGAAAATATGGGACTCAGTATAAGCTACTCTCTTTCTCTCTACTCAGTATAATCTGAGACTATGGGACTTAGTATAAGCTACTCTCTCTCTCTCTCTCTCTCTCTCTCTCTCTCTCTCTCTCTCTCTCTCTCTACTCAGTATAATATGAGACTATGGGACTCAGTATAATCTAAGACTATGGGACTCTCAGTATAAGCTACTCTCTCTCTCTCTCTCTCTCTCTCTCTCTTTTCATACTATTAGCCTTTTTAGTCTGAGACTATAGGACTCAGTATAAGCTATTGTATTCCTTTCATTATGTTTTTCTCTTCTCACTCCAAGTCCTGAAAGTCTTCGAAGTCTTTCGTGTAAGTGTCATTTTGTGCCCAATCTGGCTATCCAGTTTGTAGGCTGTCTCCTATGTCTATTCCGTCTGTGACCTTAGAAGTTTTCCTATCTTTTTAATCTGCTAGCATTATAAGAAAGCTCTTTGTTAGCAGTCTCTATTGTCCATAAACAAATAAACCGAAAAAACCTCAAAATCGGCCTAAACGTGACCGAAAACCAAAAATTGAAACCGATGTGAAACCGAATTCTTTCAAGCCCATTAAGCTTGGAACCGAGCACAACCGGTCTGGTGGTAGTTTTAGCTCAAAGCCGAGCCAAGCCGACCCATGCTCACCCTTAGGCAAAATCAAAACTTAGAATGTAACTGAAATGATAACATCGAGAGCATAACTGAATAAACAAGCAAAACCGATAATGTAACTAAATTCACTGAAGATAAACAAGGTTATTAAATTCACCAGGGTTAGGTTCAGGACCGACCCTGGGCTATGTCCGGGAGGGCAATTGCCATGGGCCCCCAAATTTAAGGTGCCCCAAATTTATATATATAATAGATAATATAACATAGTTTTTGCAATTGACTTTATAATCTAATGGATAAGGTGGTGGAATCTAGAATTAAAGATTGTAGGTTCAATACCTAGCAAAGTCATCTAACCTTCCTTTTATTTTATCAAACCTTGTTTATTTATATTTATAATATATAATATATTATAGTTTTCATAATTGACCTTGTGACCGAATGAATAAAATTTCGCTTTATAGAACTAAAGATTTTGAGTTTGACCTCAACGGGGTTATTCACCCTTCGTTTTATTTTGGGTCCGCTAAATATATTTATTAAAAATCTCCTAAACATAAGATTTCTAAATATATTTCATATTTTTAATATACAATATTTTGAATGACGAAAAGTAAAAATTTATTTGTGTAAAATTCTTATTTCATTTATAAAGGCCCATTTTTCTCATTTTTGCATAGACTCCTAAAAGTTTAGGACCGGCCTGATTAGGTTATATTATACACTCCAATAAACACAAAAGTATGCTTATATACTAAAGAATGCTGTCCCACCATGACCATGGGAAAATCATACTAATATTTATTGATACACAAAAAAAGGTTCATAGAACTCTTAATTAATACAAATCATAATTACCTCATATAGACAGATACTGTATTGTACCTAAAACTCAAAAATTAAAAAAAGAAAATGTATCTATTTTTATTCTCAGGCTGTCAACAATCACTATAAACTGAAGAATCTAATGAAAATGAACAAATATGCTTCATAATAATAGCATCAATATCTATATTACTATTACCCCGCCTAATCACCGTACGATGATTTAACAAAGCCAAACGAGAACCCCGTCTCAACTCACTCAGTGAACTCACTTCCGGAACCAACTCGGTTGAAATCGCCAAATTTATGCTCTTCAAAATGTAGTCATTCCCCACGAGATTGTTCAAGAGTGCCGACTCGGTCACTGGGCTTTTCCGCTTGTGCTGGCTCGTGGTGGCCCGCACAATTTCCGGTAACATTGCCGACGTTAACCGGCGAATTCCTCTAGCTCCGCCCATTATAATTGCTGGGTCGACTGGCTTTTGATGAGTTCTGTCCGAGTTCTTTCTTCCATGCTTCGGTGGCAATGTTGACAGGTGTACTGACTCGGGACTCTTACTCCTGACTCGGCCGAGTGGGTCACCGAGTAGCAACACTTCTTGGGCATCCACTAACATCACGTGCTTGAAATTCCTCCTAACTCGGCCTAGTAGCATTGGATAACAAGCCCATCTCCTTAAACTGAAAGGAACGTGATCCAGAAACCCAGCCAGCGAGTCCTCCGGGTCAAGCTCGCCGACATCGAAACTCAGCACCGACCCGTAACTCGGTCGAGTCAACTCAGTTTCATCCCCTTCACTCAAATTGCTCCGAATTTTCCGACCCCATATGGTCTCCGCCTTTTCAGCCTCTTTCTTGCTAGATTTCACCAACTGGGTCACGTCAAAACTCGCCACAGAGTCACCACTCGCGTTCCCACCCCCAGTTTCTTGGAATTTGTGCACGAGTTTCAAGAACGACTCGGTTTCTTCCCGGATTGCCGCGTCGAAGGAGGTCGAAGTCGCCGGAAAGATGAACAACAGGTCGGATTTGGAGGGCAAATTCGACCTGTGAAAGAGCCGCAGGAACAATTGGAGTTCTTTCGCAGAAACGGACTCCGGAACGTGACAAATTACGAGGTCTGCCATTCCTCTGGTCCCTCTAGTGTACAGAGTCCCCAACCCTTGTAAAGCGTGCGAAATTTGTCCGGGTTTCTGAAAACGGGAATTCAATGGGTTTGAGGAGAGGTGTCTTCTCTTATTGATGAATTGGGTTGATGAATTGGGCTCAAACGTGGAGAGGGTGAAGAGGAGGAGAGTAAGGAAGATGAGGAGGGCACAAATGGAAATTGTGGATTGGGCTTTGGTGAGGATTTGGTTAGAATTTGTGCGTTTGAGGAGTGTATTGACGGTAGTGATTGTTTTGGTCTTGTTCTTGTTGCTGATAATGGCGGCTTCTTCTTCTTCTGGGAAAAACACTAAGAAAAAACCCATTCCCCAACCTTCAGTGTTGTTCTTGCCCTTTGCTATCAATCCCATTTCACACAGTCAAACACACAGAGGAAGTCTCTCTCTCTCTCTCTCTAAATCTAAATTGTTGAGCTTCTCTCTCTAGGCTGTGTGTTTCTGGAAGCAGAAGATGATGGGGATGGTTCTTGCATAGTTTCTCTCTCTAGTTTCTCTCTCTAAGTTGTGGGTTTGCCGTGTGTATGTTGGGGGTGTTGTGAATGTGTGACTTAAAGTTGAGATCCAATGAAGTTTTTCGAGTCAAAATTTACGCGCTGAAGTTAACCTTATATTTTGGCTTTCTGTGGGAGTATTTTTTTTATTTTGTAATTAATGATGATCTATGTTTAGAATCATTTAAAGTGTGCATTAAATGAGTATCAAAATTTCAGTTAACATATTTTAATTGGTTAAATGATACGTAGGTTTTACCACTTAAAAATTTTTCTAACCAACTAAAATATACCAACAAAAATTTTAGGTATACATTTGATACACACTTTAGATGCACATAACATCAATCATATGCTTATTATGCTTAAATATGTTTATAGTGAGAAACAGAGGATCATTTTCGTACTTAATGATCCATGCTTAAATACAGTCTCATTATGCGATAAGATGATTTGCGTTTTTTAACACGTGAAGTATTTTTCTTGTCCCGTTTATATTGATTACATCATATTTAAATTTTTGATAAATGTCTCGAACTATTGTCTAATGCTAATTGTACCCTTATTTGATGGTATTAAAGATCAACAAGAAACAAAGAAGTAAATACCCAACTTGACTGGGGGTACATCCAAAAACTAGTTAGTAAATAGAAATTAAAATTGTAAGTGAACAAATTTTTTGAGACAACTAAAAAAGAAAAGTTGGCATGCATTGAAATTTTAAGTGGTCACAATTTTTACTAGGGGTATATTTAAAAACTAGTTAATAAATATGCATTGAAATTTTAAGTCACCAAAAATTTTGAGGTAGCTACAAAAAATATGCCAGTAAAAATGAAACGAATAAAGTATTTTGATTAGGGTACTATGAATTATATATTTTATAATTTTTAAAAAATAAACAAATATATGTCAAAAACATTTGAAAAATATCCTATTTGACCAAAAAGAATCAAACAAGATGATGATTTAGGAATGAGGGAGTATTACTAATCAGAGCTATGTATATACAGACCGAGTTAGAGTGCTTCAAATAAAATTTATTATTCTCTTCGCTTTAAAATAAGTATCATTTCAGGTAAAAAAAAAATTATTCCAAAATAAGTGGAGTTATAGGTTTCAATATACTTTTTGTCTACTTTATCCTTCTCTTTTTCCAAATCTCAATAATTAATTTATGTTTTTTTTTTGAATGGATAATTAATTTATGTTATACACTACGACCAGTAATAATATTATAATACTAAAATAGTAAAATGTAGATCCAAAGCAAACCTTCGTTTTTAAGTCACTTTAACACTATCATGTGGCAATAAACATGCCATTGTACAAAGGCTTTAAATGAAATTATATATTATATTAATAGTTATAATAAAGTAAATTAATTTTTTTAATTCATATCTTTAGTCAAATATAACGATTATTTAGGAACGAAAAATGTATAACCCTTATTTGGACGGATTGAGGAATGAGGAAGACATATTGAGTAAAAATACAAAAAGTAAGAATTTAATTAGCCGTCAATTACTCGAGCATAATGATTAATGCTTAAGGTAAAGACTTTTTTTTGTCTCATAGGTTAAGGAAATCTATATAAATATCATTAATGATTAAAAAAAAATAACCATTAAATACTCCTCCATATATATTTATATATATATATATATATATAAATTTGTGAGGAAGCCTTATATTGTGACACTCACCATTTTTAGATTTTTCTCAATTTTTAAGCATCCAAGTAAGTAACTGAGATGAATTTTTATTTCTAAGTTATTAACTAAGTGAGATGACTTTTTATTTTTAAGTCATTATCTAACAACTATACCTAATAATAATAAGTTTAATAATAGGTAGTACTACTCCCTTCGTTCCGGATAAATGTTCATACTTTTTATTTTGGGATATCCCAACTAATGTTGTTAAAGACTTTTGATCTATCTATTTTCTACTATTCTTCCTATTATACCCTTAAAGCTTCATTTAATATAACACATCCCAAAGAAACCTAATTATTTAAAATAGTTGAACTCAATTAATATTCATGGATATTATTGTCAGAACACCTTTTACAACACATCATTAATTATATTTTTTAATTCCTGTGTTTTATCCACTAGGAACATTAAAAGAAAATAAAATAATGTTGTCAATAAGATTTGAACTCACACTCTTTTAATTATACTATAAATATACACCTTAAACCAACTCAACAAATTATGAGTCTCATATTCTTATTTAAGACGTTCTAAAATAATGTCTATAATATGTGATACATAAACAAAATTTTAAATCATTTCAATCAAAATTAATGTTTTTTTTTTTTTTGATATTTGTGTAAGTTTCTTTTTTCACATTGACATTGTATAAAAAATATGTAAATATAGTATCCAACTAAACATTTCTAATCATTGAATGCTATTCAACAATCATTTTAAAAATATAATTATATTCAATCTTTAAACAATTCTTATTTTCTCAGAAAAAAGTTATCTTTCTTCAATATTTCTCAAAGTAATTATTTTATTTTTAATTTTATTAAAAATATTCAAATATATGTCTAAAATATCTTTATTAAGTGCAAGATGGGAAAAAAAACCCAACAATTTGATGTAATTAAAGGATACTTAAAAATAAAAATAATAATTAGAAACGAAAATATATATATATATATATATATTGACCACTAATAAAAAATATTTATTCTAAAATAAAAATATTATAATAAACGACCACTAATTTGCATATATTAACAACACTTAATTTGTATAAGACATTAAGTCATCAGACATTGATATTAAATAATAATAATTTTTAAAAAATATTTTTAAAATAAATTAATTAATTCAAAATCAAATTAAATTTATGCAAAGCACGGGCGGCTCAATAAATAGTGCGATGAAAAGAGAAAACTTTTTTAAAGGAGCGAAAATTCGAAAGGAAAAGTGAGAGAAGGTTCCCTTGTACTTTGATCCACATCACATGCCATGACAGAAACTACTGCAAACAAGACTAACCCTCGGGTGAAACGGACAACCTCTTTCAGTGAAAGCGGTGGTTTAAGATTTTGAGTTGTACAATTCCCATCTCATCTGAATAGATAGGCCCGCCTTGTTAATTGACGGCCGTGCGTCGGTGGGAGGGGAATGTTATTACCTTTCACAATTAGACACGCTCAAATAGTTTGGAATAAATAAAATAAAATTAAATTGATAAAACAATTGTATAAATTAAAATTGTCCCCAAATCTAAATCGTTGATTACGCGGTTCAATTTCGATTTTTAATTTATCAAAATCGTGAATCGCCGATTTCAAACAGCTTAAACCGTAAAAAAAAAAGTAAAAAATTCCTAAAATTTAAATTTTAAAGTTTGAAATTGTCTTGTTAACTGAATAATTTTAAAGATAAAAAGTTTAAAAAATTCAAAAAAAAAAAAAAGACTTTGGTTCCTTTAAAAAATTCAACAAAAAAAAAACTTTATAAAAAGTTTAAAGATAAAATTATTTAAAAAAAACAAAATAATTTTAAAAATCACTTTGGAACCGCCGATTTGCCGCATGCCAATCCACAATATAAAATAATTAATCCAAGAAATTAACAGATTTATTTGTCAGAAGGCCAAAAAATAAGAGAATTAAAATTGTTTGTCATGTCAAGCCAATTAGTACTAGAATCAACCTGGAATTACATTATGTAAAACGAAAGACTACTCTTTTTGTTTTTTAGAACAAAAGCTAACCTATATATATATATATATATATATATATATAATTTAATTACTATAGTTTTACTTGAAAAAGTCCTTAGAACATTTCCAATGCTATCATCTAGTTTTTTTTACATGACATGTTTAAATAAGAAGACATTTTTCGTATGTGCCAAAAATATTACTCCCTCCGTCCCTAAATTATCGTCTGGGTTGACCCGGCACACGGATTAAGAAAACTCAATTGAATTGATTATTAATATTGGAATAGTATTGAAATAGTGTTTTGTTTCCTTTAATGTCCATGTGTATGTGGCCCATAATTAAAGTAGGAAGAAAAAGTAAGGTTAAAATAGTAAAAGTGATGTTCTAAAAAGGAAAGTTTCAAACAAGACAATTATTTAGGGACGGACGAAAAAAGAAAGAAAGACAATTATTTAGGGACGGAGGAAGTAAAAGATAGAGTCATTTTTCTAAACGTGCTCCAATATAAGACTTTTTTGAGGACATTCGTTCAAATGTGGCATTTTTATATGATTAATTACAAAAAAACAAAACTTAAAAATTACTCCATACAATAACTGATTCACAGTAAAAAATAGAAAAAAATTGACGGTAAATGATATGGATGGAAGGACATCCTTAAGGTGACCCTCAAGAAGTAGATGATCACGTAGAGAATGTCTTCCCAGTTGAATGTACATTATATTCACATCATATGAGGTTTGCATTGGTGAAGTTATTTTATTTTTTTTCTAGAAAAATCTATTTTTTCTACGTGTTTACCATTTTTTACTAGATAGACGATTGCATTGAAGAAGCTCTATCAAGTAAAAAATGCTAAACACGTAAGAAAGATAGATTTTTTTCACAAAAAAAAAAGAAAAGAAAAACTCACCAATGTAAACCTTTAGGGGGAGATGGTGTAACATTCAGTTAGAAAGATATCCCCTGCCTGCGTGATCCTCTACTTTTAGAGGGTCACCTAGAGGATGTATTTTCATCTACGTTATTTAAAGCATCTCCAATGGTATCATCTAGTTTTCCTATGTGGCATGCAACATAGATAGTTATCTTTCTAAACATACTCCAATACAAGACTTCTTTTACAACATTCTTTCAGACGTGACAGTTTTTTATAATTATTTATAAAAAATAAAAAAATAAAAATTACTCCTTATCGTAACTGATTGACGGTAAAAATAAAAGAAAACTGACTGTAAATCGCGTGACTCTCTATAAGTAGAGGATCACGTAGAGGATGTCTTACCAACTGAATATTACATCATCTCCACCTCGTAAGTGGGTTTGCATTGGAGAAGTTTTTTTTGAGAAAAATCTGATCTGTCCTACGTGTCTAATATTTTTTACTAAATAAATGATTGAATCGGAGAAGCTCTTATCGTCAGTTTTTTTTTTTTTTTTTTACCATCAATCAGTTACGGTATGTAGTAATTTTTATTTCTTGTAATTAATTATGAAAAACTGTCATGTCTGAAAAAATGTTTTAAAATGAGTCTTGCATTGGAGCACATTTAGAAAGAGAATTCTCGACCTTTTAAATTTTTTGTCACATACAAAAGAGGTCTTCTTACTTAAATATATCACGTAAAAAAACTAGATGATAATATAGAAGATGCTCTTAAATGTCTGCTAGGCGTTGGTTTTGATCCTTCCCGACAAAAGGAAGAACAAAATAGGGGAGGGGCGGGGGGTCATAAAAGTGACTATTAGGCGAGATTACAATTAAATTTGGTCTAGTTTTGTAAAAAAAAAGAAAAAAGTGAAGCAGAACCAAACCAATACTCTGGTTCTTTAAAATTTCAAAACTAGAACCAAACTAAAATGTTAGAAAATCAATACTTTGGTCCGATTTTTATTAGTCCGGTCCTGCACATTTTTCGGTCTGCTTTCGCCAAAGAGAAAATGATGAGTTAGGATGAGACCGCCTCACAGGAAAGAAAAGTGAACTTCAAGGCTGAAGCAAACGCCAAATGAGGGTTTGAACCTTTGAATTTTAGCTGAAGATGAAGAGTATTACAAACGAGAATTTTGAACGAGACTCTCTCTCTCTCTCACTATACTTTATTCAATTATTTGGCTGTTTTGTTGTTGAACTTAAGTATTGCTCAGGGTTATAATTTATTCTAAAACAATTTATAGTATAAGTTTTAAAGTCGGGACCAAACCAAATGACCAATTACTAAAATTTAGGACCGAAATCAAACCACAAGTATTGGTTCACCCCAATTTTATTGATTTGGTTTGATTCTATTGTTCCGATCCAATTTGAAAATAATCTTTACACCCCTACATATATCTATGCTTAGACGCTGTGGCAGGCCATTGCGTCTGCTGCAAATTTGGCTTTTATAATAATGAACTCTTCACCTAAAAGGAGGAAATAATAGATAATTAAAATTTGCAAATACTGTTGTAGACATGTGAAAGAAACATACACAAAGGATTTAAAGCAGAAAGTATAAAGTCTGTAAAATCATTTTTTTTTCTTAAAGTATTTCAACACTCATACCTTTTTTTAATAAATAATAATTCATTCTTTAATAAAATTTTTAATAAATAATACTCAGGAAAGTAAATTTAAGTTATTCTAGTATTCTACCCCTAGAGGGCACACACAAGTGCGTGGTCCTTCAATAATTGTACACATGAAACATACACCCAACAGAGTAAATAATTAATTATTACTTTCTAAATATTATTTGTAAAACTTTTTAAATATTTTCAATAATTTTAGTTACTTAGAGCCCGTTTGGTCGAGCATTTTGGCCAAAACGCAGGGATAAAGCGTAGCTTATTTGCAAAAAATGTGTTTCAATACTGCGGCAGAAAACGCAGCGTTTTCAAAACGCAGCTGCGTTTTAAAACGCTGAAATTTCCAGTTTTTTTTCCAAAACCCAGGTTTTAAAACGCTCCTAGGAAAAAAAAAGCTGTGTATTGAAGTGATATCCCAAACGTATTTATAAGGAAAGACCTGCGTTTTTAAAACACTGTATTTTTTAAAACGCTACATTTTAAAACACTGCATTTTGTAAATGCTGTACCAAACGGGCTCTTACACGTAGCACTCCCATGAATGGGCTCGTCACCCAAATGAGTCCTTATTTTCTACCAAGTTTTTACCCTCTCGAATGGGATTTGTTAAATTTAATGGTTTGGCTCGATGGTTTAACCGTTGCTCAGTTCCCGGGATATTGTCCCATGTTTAAGTACTGTAAACGGGGATTAATCTCAGGCCCTGTTTGGCTTGGAGAGACCTCACAGACCCAATTTGATTTGGAATGACCCTGTAGAAGATAAGAAATATTGGGATTTGTTAGAACTTCCCATGTAAACATGTGATTACCAGCAATTATATGTTCTTTGTCTTTCTCTTTGTATTAAGCGATCATAATTCTTCTAATGTGGAAGTTGCCTTGTACTATTGTAGCATATACCATTCCTTGATTATGTGATAAAATGCATAATATATTTATATTAAATATATATAGGAGTAATTTTCAATGGTTACTACAACTCTTTAACCATCAATGATTACTATTATTATTATTCATTAGATATAAAATCGATGGATAAATTTAATGGTTAGTTAGAAAATACAATTAATGTAAGTATGTGAGTCATTTAATACAATTAATCTCAATATTTAATTTTTGATCTAATAATTGATATAATAGTAACTATTGATAGTTAGAGAAATGAAGTAAACATTGAAAACTCTTCCGTCACCATACCTATCAATGAAGTGCAAATAATGGGATGGGAAACAAATTTGGAGATACAAATAAGATTAATATATAATTTGGTCCCTGATCTTTCCATTTTTTAGTGATTTGGTACTTAATTGATAAAATTTCCTACAGTGGTCCTGGATCTCAACATTTGAAGACTGATTAGTCCCTCAAACCGTTATTTATAACGGAATCGTGAAAAAAAATTTAAAATGGCAAAATTGCCATCCGTTGAGTCTGATGAAGATACACGTGTCAAATTTTTATGATAGAGAGAGAAAAAAAACCATCCCTCATTCTCTCTCTCTCTCTCTCATTTATTTCAAAATTACTCATTCTCTCTCTCTTACACACACACACACACAAAACCTCCATTAAAGCCGGAGACCCTCTCTCCCATTCCAACCGCCACCTTCGCGTACCAAGCCACCTCTTCCCCCCTTTTCTCTCAATCCGCAGTGAAACAACCATGCTACATCAACCCTTGTTCTTGTCCCCCCTCAAATTCCAGTAAGTAGGACCAACTCACTAACTTGCCATGCACCACGCCATCTCCTCCCAACTCCGGTGTCCTCTCTCTCTCGCACGACGCCAACAACAACAAGCCACCTCTCCCCCCTTTGCGCGTTAATGCAGAAGCAAGCAATAGCAACCATTCCGGCCATCTCTCTCTTCTGCGACAGTCAAATTTAGGCTAGGGTTTGCAAATTTGTAGGTAATTTTTCTTAAGCTATGTTCTGCCCCTTTATTTTCTGTACCTATTTGGTATTCATTACAAATTGTTGTTGATTATTGGTGAGTTTTTGACCTGTTGAGTTCAACATTACAACTTCAGCAGTGTTAATTGCCAAGAAGTTAGTGGAGTGAAGTTAAACAGAATAAATGGTGGGATAAAATAAAATGAGTTGATTTTGCATATCTAAGCAGGCCCGATAGCTTAATACTGTACGAATTTTGCTTAGAAATGAAAGCAGGCATGAGCATTGGGCTTGTGGGCAAGAGTGGATGAGGCAAGTTGACTGTGATTGCTTTGATTGAGAGGTTTTATGATGTGGAGAGAGAAAGTTGAGGACACTGGCTGGAGATGGAAGTTGTTTGTCTCAATGGTGGCCTTAATTGGGTCAATTGAGGGAGTTATGAAGGCAAAATTGTAGCAAACCCACTTCTATCAAAGCATTACGATGTGGTCGAGATGGAGCTGGGTTGAATCGAAACTTGTCCATTTTTGATTGACTTGTCGAGATGGAGCTGGGTCAAAGCATTACAAAAAAGTGGGTTGTTCTTCAGACTTCATTTGTCTGTTCGACTGTTTTCATTTCTGATTTTGCTTGAGAGGGAGAGAGGGAGAAATAGAAAAGAGAAAGAAGAAAGAGAGAGAAAGTAGGTGCTTGTCTCAGTGTTTGTGTGTGTGTGTGTGTGTGAGAGAGAGAGAGAGAGAGTAATTTTGAAATAAGTGAGAGAGAGTGAGGGATGTTTTGTTTTTGTTTTCTCATTCTACCATAAAAAATTGACATATGTATCTTCATCAGACTCAGTGGAAGGCAATTTTGTCATTTTAAGATTTTTTTAGCGATTTCGTTATAGATAACGATATGAAGGACTAATTAGGTTTCAAATGTTGAGATCAAAGACTACCGTAAGAAATTTTATCAATTGAGTACAAAATCACCAAAAAATGCAAACATCATGGACCAAATTATATATTAATCCATAAAAATATACTTTTTCCCAAGTAGGTGGATGGTGACACTGTGTGATACATAATGTAATGACATTCCTTACAATCCATCACATACCATCATCTATTTCTGAAGCAAATAAACACCCCCTCCCTCTCCCCACGCCCACCCACACAAACACCGCACCATTATCTATTTCTGAGAAGCAAATACCCCCCCACACACACACACACACACACACACACCCCCCACCGTACTGGAAATTTATTTCTTGAGACGGTCGGTCACATTAGTATGAGCTGGCCCATAATTTTCTCTAGATCTAGTAGGCCATGTTTATTTTAATTGCTCCTCGTTTTAAGTGTTAAAATGTAAGTATGACGTCACACAAGATCAACTTGATGATATGAAGGGACGGATCTACTGAATAAATTTTTTTTCTTTCTTTTTTTTTGGATCCTTGCGAATACCGTTTGGATAATTAAGATATGAATATACCATTCCTCCGTTCTAGCCAAAGAGTCTATTTTTTTTTAAAAAGTTAATATATAACTAAATTAAATTAAAATTTTATACACTTTACTTATGCTTTAGGAAATAAAATTTTATTAATTAAAAACTATTTTAAGAATACTATGGATTGCAACTTTCAAAATTTTATAAAAATCACTAAATTTATGTTAATTATCGGTCAAACTTGAACTAAATTGACCGAAAAAATCAAAACGGAACTCTTTACCTGGAACGGAAGGAGTAATTTATAATTTCACAAGATTTTTAAATATAATAATCTAGCAAGTGCCATTTGGTCGATCATGAACTATGAATTAGATTCATATTGGTTCAATGAGATTTTATACACTAATTATAACCTAATCAATACCCTAAATTGAGATTTTTTTTTTCAATTTTAAAATTAATTTGGGTACTATATATATATATATCAATGAGATTTTATACACTAATTGTAACCTAATCAATAACCTAAATTGAGATTTTGTTTTTAATTTAAAAATTAATTTGGGTACTATATATATAGATAACTGAGATTTTGTCAAATTAATTTGGGTACTATATTTGCATGTGGGTATAGATTTAACTGTTCCTTTCATTCTTTCTTTCTTTTTCTTTTTCTTTTTTATTTTTATTTTTTATCTCCTTTTATTATTATTATTTTTTCTATCCCCAGACCCGTAGTGGAAGGAAAATGTTGCAATTCCTGAAAAATCTTTTGGGAAATAAGACTTGTCAAAATCTTAAAATGAAAAAAATAGATAAATTATCAAATGAAATTGTACAATATATACATTAACTTTAAATGTATTGAATGATTGAGAATTCAATTTTCAAATTGAGAAAAGTTAGACCTATCTTCTAAATATAAGGAAAAGCTCATAGAAGGACAATAGTTACAATCAATTCATTCAATTGTTCTCTCTCTCTCTCTCTCACTCTCTCAACTTGATCTACCTCGTAAGATTCCAATGAAACCGCCTGCTCGACGTATGCATTTAAAAATTATCTTTTAGGTGCTCTTCACAAGCCGAGTAAATTGCTTGAAATAAATTAACCAACAATCACTCAAACAAACCCTTTGTTGGTTTTGCATGTATTTAACTTCTGTACTATTTCCTCCACTAAATCAATGTGTTTTTTTAAATTAGGACCTCTGTTCTTAGATAAAAAAAATATAGCTTATGTATAATATATATATATATATATATATAAATATTCAATAGTTACTTCATCTCTTTAACCATTAATGTTTACTGTTATATCAATCATTGGATTAAAAATTAAAAGTTTAAATTAATTGCATTAAATGACTCACCTAATAATTATTGAATACTCTCCCGTACGGTGACATTATTGACACATGCTGTCGTGACACTCTGGGTGTGTGCAATTAATTATTATATTTTCTTTTACATATTTTATTTTTATTATTAATTCTTAATATTTTTATGTATCCTTATCTTTCTTCTCTCCTTGTACCGACGTCTTTTTCTTGATGTTCTTTTTTTATAAGATTTTTTTTCGTAATTTTCTTCCTAAACATATTTTCTCTCCCACTTTTTCCTCTCCCACGTCTAAATTCACTCCCAATCTTTTCATATTAACACGTGGCATGTTTAGAAGCACCAAAAACGTTTACTACGGAGTTTAGTACGATTTGATAAATTGAATACTAGTATAGAATCTTGTTGCGAACAATAGGGTTACACTTTATTTTTTAACCAAGCCCCTCTATATATATTTTACTCGTCTATATATATATATATATATATATGTATGTATGTATGAGGGAGTATTTAATAATTACTACATCTCAATAATCATCAATGATTATTATTATTATTAACTATTAGATTAAAAAATGATGGCTAAGATTTAATGGTTAGTTGGAAAATGCAATTAATGTAAGCAGGTGAGTCATTTAATGCAATTAATTTCAACCTTTGATTTTTGATCCAATGGTTGATAGAAAATTAATCATTGATGATTAAAGAGATGTAGTAACCATTGAATACTTATATATATATATATATATATATATTCGTGCTTTGATTATTTGAACATCTTAAATATTGATATGATTAATGATATATTGAAACAATATAGAAATTTAAATACTCCCTCTGTTCAAGGTAAATAGTCTACTTTCTTTTTTTAAAAGTCGACATATGATTTAATTAAATCAAAATTTTACATACTTTAATTAATGGTGATACGCGCTTTATTGTTGTATTAGATTGAACTACCCAGGCCCTTTCTTGACCGAACTACAAAGTATACTATGGACAGATAAAATATAGAACCAGAACCTATATAAATAAATAAATAAATATATATTTATATATGTTCGTGCTTTGATTATTTGAACATCTTAAATATCGATATGATTAACGATATATTGAAACAATATAGAAATTTAAATACTTTCTCGGTTCTAGGTAAATAGTCTACTTTTTTTAAAAAATCGACATGTGGTTTAATTAAATCAAAATTTTACATACTTTACATATATTTTAGAAAATAAAATTTTATTAATTAAAAACATATTTCAATAATACTATAAATTACACCTTTTATAACTTTGTAAAAATCAGTAAATTTATGTTAATTATTGATCAAATTTTAAATAAATTAATAAAAAATATCAAAAATAAACTCTTTATCTGAAACGGGATAGTATAATCTTAGTTACTCGATCCATTTCAATTTAAGTAAGAGTAGACTGTTAGGCCATTCTCCACCTTCCCCACTTTTATTATAACTCTTCCCTACACCATATAGAAAGGCTCAACCATTCTTTAAGGGTCATGTCCCCAATTTCACCTACCTTTGCTTCCATGCTTCAATTCCTAACCAGTAAATTAAGGACTGCCACTACGCAAGTAAATGTTCTTTTAGGTGACATTCCACTAGGTATGTATGTGTGTGTATGTATATATACCAATATATATATATATATATATATATATATATATATATATATATATATTGGTGACCTAAGATTTTTTTTTTTTTTGTGTCTGAAGGAGGTGTAGCAAGAGATCGAACTTGAAACCTCATACTTTTTGAAGCGACAACTCTACTATTGGGCCACTCCTTGAGAACTTATACATGGTATATAAGTATAATAATGCTAGAGTTACTAAATTGTATCAAATTTTGTGTATAAAATGAAGTAATATTTGTTGTGTGATCGTGTTAACTTCACTTTTTGACCTGCAGTAGAGTATAAAAAAGATAATACATCAAATGCTACTATATCATTTTGTATACAAATTTGATATATATATATATATATATATATATCAAATTGTCTCTTTTGTATACCTAAAATTTCAATTTTCAATTTAAATAGATCTTTGACTCAAAGTACCAAGGCCGTGTGGAAAATTGGAAACGAGAAAAATGGAACGAATCTCATGACTTGAAATATATCATTCTTTTTTCCATTAAAGAATTTCAACAAAGACATGAAAATCGTAATGTTGTTCGCACTCTACATTTTAGCCTAAGCGATTCATATAATTATTTTATTTGTACATGATGTTTCCTGCATATACAATAAATATTATTGATTGAAATTAAAATGTAGTGAGAATAGCATAAATCCATGAATCTATTCAAATTGTTAATTGGGCAAAAAAATAATAATGATAACACTTTTCTCACTTTAATTTTTAAGTACTGAACTCTACTATATAGGTGAAATTGATAATTGAATCACATGGATTGTCTTAGTTGAAAGGTGAAGTTCTACTATATAGGTGAAATTGATAATTGAATCCCATGGATTGTCTTAGTTGAAAGGTGAAGTGAGAATAACGTTTCTCGTGAAAAAATTATCAACTTGCACAATAAGAATGAGATAAAAATTGTCCGTGAAAATCTCATTTTTCGAAAGAGTTGTATGCTTATCAATACTCCATCTCGAAAAATAGTTTTCATTCCTCATCGTAGAGTTAACCTAGAACAATATCATATCACGATTTAACATAGATTTAATTAACATATGACTTAGCTAATGAAATATCAATCATTGATACAATATTAAGACTATTATCAATAATAATTTTTAAAATTTCATAAGAATTGAGTAGTAAATTTTTTTATAAGTCTTTGGTCAAAGTTTAATTAAGAGCCCGTTTGGTGCAACGTTTATAAAACGCAGGTCTTTTCTTATAAATGTGTTTGAAATATCACTTTAATACACAACATTTTTTTTCTTATCAGCGTTTTAAAACCTGCGTTTTCGGAAAAGCTGGAAATTTCAGCGTTTTAAAACACAGCTGCGTTTTGAAAACGCTGCTTTTTCTGACGCAGCATTGAAACACAATTTTTGCAAATAAACTGTGTTTTATCCCTACATTTTGGGTAAAACGCACGACCAAACGGGCTATAAGTTAATAAAAAAATAGTTAAAGTTAGAATAATTTTTTCCAGGACGACGAGAGTAATTAACTATAGCGCTGCCAACAGTTTGAAAGCTTTGTTAAAGTTAGAATAAAAACTTTCTAAAGTGTACCGCCAGCAATTTTCCAAAAAATAAAAATAAAAATAAAAATCGGCTTTTCGTATGGCATGCCATCTGATAAGAGTGGACTCTACGCTGGGCCAGAAGGTAGTTTACAAAATTTGTTGGATGACGAAGCTGTTTCTCACGATCATTACATCAAACTTGGGCCAATCATAGCATTAAAAGAAAATGATTTCAACTTGGGGTCTAAGTAGAGTGGGCTGAAGATATAGGAGTCTTGGACCATAGTCACTGACTCCAGAAGAATAATCCAACCCCATCTAGCCAAGGATCATACCAGCCGTCCAGTCCTCTTCCAGACCAAGAATCGTTTTCTCTTACAGTCCTACCCTAACTAGATATTCAGTCAACTGCATTCACACTTGATCATCCATCTAAAAATATATCCACCCCACTTGCTATTCCCACTCTATTTTGGATTATCGCTTCCTAAGTCGGCTGTAAGGATTTCTATTTATATTCGTCAAACACACACACACACACACACATTCACTTTCTCTCACTTTTTTTTCTCTCTAGACTTGAAGAATGGAAGACAGAAAACAAAAAGGAATAATCCTCGGCAGAAGTGACCCAAATTGTAGCGATGAAGAATACTTGGATTCTCTTCCCCCCGGTTTTCGTTTTGTACCAACCGATGAAGCACTGATCGTTGACTATTTGTCAAAGAAAATCAAGGGCATGCTGTTACCCCCTAATAGAATTAGGGTTATCAAAGTCTACGACTTCCATCCCGGTTATCTATTTGGTAAGTTCTACTCCCTCCATCCCTAAACTATGGTCTTGTTTAATCTGGCACAAAGATTAAGAAAAAACAATAGACTTGATTATTAATATTGGTATAGTGTATAGTTTCTTTTAATATTCATGTGAATGTGGCCCATGATTAAAGTAGGTTGAAAAAGTAATGGTAGAATGGTAAAAATGTTATTCTAAAAAGGAAACTTTCAAAATAAGACAATTATTTTGGGACGGATAAAAAAAGAAAGCTAGACAATAATTTAAGGACGGAGGGAGTATTTCTTAACTCACCTGTGGATCATGATCACTTTACGTTTGCGTGATTGCATGTGACATGCAACTTAGGGTTTTTAACTTTTCTTGGCTCAGGGGTTGTCATCTTATTGCTAACATATGATTTGCTTTCAAATTTCAACAGAGACTTGCAAGCCAAAGAGGGAAAAAGAAGTGTATTTCTTTATGGTGAGGGAAAAGAAGTACGAAAATGGACACCGGCTAAACCGAGTGACGGTTGGTGGTGACGGATACTGGAGGGCTTCGCAGAAGGAACCGATTTTTTCCAGTGCCAATGGTAGAAAAGTTGGAGACAGGAGATCACTGGCTTATCACGAATTTGTGGCGTCCCGAGAATCGAAACGGTGTATCAAGACTAACTGGCTGATGCATGAATACAGTATTGGCGACAATGTAAGTCTACATTCTTTAATTACTTCTTCATGTTTAAAACCTAGTTAAAATATTTAAATTCTTTTTGTTATATAGGAGTACTAAATTCTTGTGAAAGGATTTCAATATTTCGTTTACTCAGTTTTGCTTTTGAAGTGAAAGATATTTACGACAAAACAATCTGAACATTACGCAAAGGATTTTAATATCTCATTCACTAGTTTCATGGAAAGTTGGCTTTTACCTAATTTTCACTAAATTATATTTGGTCCACAATGGTTTTTGTTTAAGAGAATTTAAGGATATGTTTGCCATCGTGATTTTTGAGATTTTGATTAGTTTTTATAGCGATTAAAAAAAAAGTAAGAATGTTCGTGGGACTATAGAGAGAAAAAGCCCAAAACCAAGTCATTAAAATCACGACGAAGAACAAACCCTAAAGATTTTGATCATATTTTTTTATTGTTTTCTGAAGAGAGGATAGGGGAGGAAGATTAATATTTTCCTATATATATATATGTGTGTGTGTGTGTGTTTGTGAGTGTGAGTGTGTGTGAATATATATATATATATACGATTTTTTTACCAAAATTAAATCTATTAATGCAAAATATTACATAAAACGACTCAGACATACTCCATATATATGTGTGTGTGTGTGTGTGTGTGTGTGTGTGTGTGTATATATATATATATATACGATTTTTTACCAAAATTAAATCTATTAATGCAAAATATTACATAAAACGACTCAGACATACTCCATGCACCCTACATAAGAAACACCTTTAAACACAAGACTCATAAACACAGTATGAAAATTGCGAAAAGCACCAGAATGTCAACTAACAAGCTGCTCAATATAACTGTTAAAGCCTTGTGTGGAAGAAAGAGGAAAGATCAGTAGAGTTTATCTTTAATTTTTGGAGAGAAAATTTAAATATCATGTCAACCTTTTACAACTTGAATATCGTTTATAATGCAACTAAAGATAAGTATGTGATAGAATCCTTTATTTCAAAAAAGTGATCCATCTTCCATTCTAATCGTCGGATCTTCGCCACATGTGCATCAAAAATCACGGGGTAATTAATGTTGTTTATTCTCATGCACGTGTGACAAAGATCGGAAGGTTGGAATAGGAGCCTCTCCTGATAAGTATAGGCACAAGTGAATATCTTTTGATGTTTGTAGCTCTTATTTATGACTTAATTAAAAGAGTTTCTTTTGCAGTTGGATGAATGGGTGGTTTGCAAGATCTACAAAGGACCGAAGAAGGACGATCGAGCGCCACAACCAACCTATGATTTGCCAAATGAAGCAGATACTAAATCAACCATACCATCAGGTCTCCCATCATCTGAAATAGTTATCTACGATGACAGTCAAATTCGCTGCCAAATAGAGTCTGATCATCCAACTAATAGCGGTCCCACACTCGCACCTCAACCGATTTCGGTGGGCCCCACGCTGGCACCCCTCGGAGCTTTTGATGCAACAGATCCCGGCTATACGCTCGCACCTCTCCCAACTTCTCTGGATCCCATCTTGGAAACTTCTGGTGCAATAGATAGGCCAGGCGCTACGCTCGCACCGCTCCCAGATTCTTTAAGCGTACAAAGCTACGAAAGAGTTCAGTCGGACGATGTCACTATGCAAAACATCCTTGATTGGTACCATGCAAATATTGTCGCATCGGGACTTGATGCATATGACCAATCAATCTATAGACCGTCTAACAGGAATTTTATTTATTAACGTATGATGTTTGTAGTCTTTCAACAAGAATTTTCGAAATTTTTATTGTACTCCAATATGACATAGATGATATGTATGATTTTCTCCAATTCCAGTTTTCAAAATATAAGACTATGTTTGGCTACTCAATACCAAACTTTAAAATTGAAATTGGATGAACAAATTGAGCTTCATGGAATTCAAATTGTTCTTCCAATTCCAATTTCGAGCTCTGAAATTAAACATCTAAATATATCAGGGTCTGTTTGGATACATCATTTTTGAATTCTATAAATATGCAAATTCTATGTAATTTAATTAGTGTGTAATTTGCTTTCAAAATCATAACAATTCCTGCTATTCCATAGTTTGGATAATGTGTGGAATTCAATTGTAATTCTAGATTATAGTTAAAATAAAATTTTAAAAATATATCAAATATTTAGTATAGCCTAGTGGTGGTGGTGGTTTGTGATTTCAAATGACAAAGGTTCAAACCTTGCTAATAACATAATTACAAATTTTTTATATTTTAAAAATAAATAACATATAGTAGTGGTGGTTAATGGCGGTGGATGCCGGAGTTGGTGGCGGAGGGGTGGGGCCGGAATTGGTGGCATCTGGCAGCGGTTGCCGGAGGTAGCGGTCGGTGTTGGCGGTCGGAGGTGGTGGTTGGTAGTGGTGGTCGGTGGTGGTGGCAGGGGTGGCGGCCAGAATTGGTGGCCATCGACGGTGGTGGTCTGAGGTGGCAATCAGTGGTGGCAGTGGTCGGTGGTGGCTGTCGGCGATAATGGTGGTGATGGTGGTGAAAGAAGGGTGAGTTGTTATTGTGTTAAGTAGTAGAGGAAAAAATGGAACAAAATTTTGAATTTAAATTATTAGGTTTTAGTATGGAATTAGTTTTGTAGAATTGAGACATTTGTAATTGCAAATCAATTCTAATTCAAAATTTTAATTGTATTCCCGGAATTGATTTTGGAAGCTCCAATTCCAATTCTAATTTCAATCAATGGAATTGGGGTATCCAAACGGACCCTAAGAGTAATTTTAAACCTTCATATCAACCATACATTGAAATTAAGGGATTGAGCCCTTCCTGCATTCCGTGACCAGTGGACTCTTCCCCCCGAAACCTTATTACCCCGATCGTGTATATAGATTACTCTTCTCATTATTAAACTTCAAATGCGTTTGACAATCTTGAATTCGTAATTGCACATTGTCGAACGCTTCCGCTAATGATAATATATAGCCTCGTCTGTCGATTGAACTTGAGATCGTGTCAATCCATTTTCCCGCATTCTAGTTCCTCCTCGATCTCATACCACACATGCATTCCTTAAGTTGGTGAGGAGGCCTATGAATTTGCCACCTGGTCCACCTACATCATTTTTGTTAAAATTTTCTTTTGGTGAATTTGACTCTTCAAATTCTTATTTATTAGGAGAGGAAGTCATTAGGTAATAATATTATCTAATAATAATAACTATTATGAAGAGTATATATAATAATGAATGGTAATAGGTGAAGAACTTTAGGCATTGACAAGGAAATAAAAAACAAATGAAAAGCAAAATGATATTTGTAATGAGATTTAAACCCACGCCCTTTTATATATACATACTCATCTTAACCAACTCAACCAATTATATTATATATTGTTATTAGAATACTACATATATTATAATTAAGTGGGGGTCACAAGACCCATATACTATAATATCCACTTATTTTGATTATTATTTCAGTGTACTAAAAATAAACTATTTTGTAAATATAATATCCAACTAAATATTTTCTAATCATTGAATGATTTTCAAAAACTATTTTATAAAATATAATTATATTCAATCCTTAAACAATTCACCTTTGTTCAGGAAAAAATTATCTTTCTTTAATAAATCCCAAAGTAAATATTTTATTTTTAATTTTTAAAATATTCTTCAAATATATGTCAAAAATATCTTTATTAAGTGCAAGATGAAAACAAAAAGAAAAAAACAAAGCAAAGGAAAAACAACCCAACAAAAATGTATAAAAATGAAAATACATATATTGACCACTAATAAAAAATACTTATTTTGAAACGAAAATATTATACTAAACGTTCACACCTATATCTAATAATAATAATAATTTTATATAAAATTATTCATGAAATGTATCAATTAAACACAAAAGTTAAATTACACCCGAGCAAAGCACGGGTTCTATATATATGATTGTTAGAATTTTCATCATCAAGTTTGTCAAATGATGCACAATTTGTTTTCATCGGTTAAAAAATTAATTTTATTAATTATGCCAAAATACATTTATCACCCCCAAGTTGACACCATATTCCATAATGATGCACCCCAATTTAAGGTTTGTCCAGAATGGTATATGATGTAACCATTTTTCCCATTTACCACCCTACCCACGATGTCCGTTTGTATTTTCACGTTAAATAGCACGTGGTCGTGCTGAGTATTTTTGACATTTTCCTTGTGAGCGTTAACTGGAGAGAAAAATTGGGTATCTGTACTCACCCAAAATAGCCCTACATTCACAAAATCACAATTAAGCCTTAAATGCAATCTGACTTGGTGGTTAAGGGTAACGAGAGGTAGTAATTGTGAGGCTAAATTGAGACGAAAAACACAAATTATGGTTAGGGTTTACTCTAAACACGATTATTGAGAGGGATTGAGTAGTAAAATGACAATACCTGGGAAGGAACAACTGCAAATAGAAAAAAAAGGAAGATCCTAGAGCTTTCGACTGTAAGTTTTTTGTTTCGTTACTTCTTTTTGAACCAATAGTGTACTGTAGAAGAGGAAGATGCCTTCAAGTTTTGTATAAATTTACAGTGATGTGTGGGTCCTTGGAGTATGTGTGGGTGTTTACAACCTTTTATGCATGTATTTGGCATAATGGGGACAATCTGTGAATATTCTACAAAATTTGGTCCCCCCTTGTCCCTCTTTTGGCCTTAATTTTCTGTAGTGTTTTATTGTAGTGGTCGGGTGTTAATTTGTTGTCACACTCCAATTCAAGCTCTTACACAAAGCCTAAATTCGAGCATGAACCGGTTATACGTAATCAAAATAACCACTTGTTTAACAATATAAATTGCGGAAATAAAAACATGGCGACATGCCATTTAACCTCGTAAACTAAAAAATATACAATTGAGTTTACACAACTCATCCAACTGATACAACAGAACCAGTTGAAACCTAGACAGTATAACAAACCACTGTCTAACCATATACACAAAATAAAAACTACCCCCAAAAGAGAGGTAACCACCTTCTATCTCACAGCGAGCCGTACAGCCTCACGCATGTGCCCCCTTCGTCTCGCTTCGATCTAAGGAAAACATTAGTGAAAGGGTGAGTCACCTATGACCACTAAGATTCCACTATACTTATACATGTTATGCATCAGTAATAGGATGCTAACACATAGCAACATGTAATCAGCATAACTAATAACCAACCAAGTCTCATTACCAGCGCAAGAAGGCTCACGACTTCCAACTGTCCCATAACAGTTGGAAGTAAGAATTAATTAGGTCAAATCTAGGGACAATAGTTGAAATGCTTTGTGAGCATGAGAATGTGAGGCCTTTGTTTAAGAAAATGTATGTATGCCTTGGGGGTTTAAAAAAAGGATTCTTAGAAGGGTGTAGAAAGGTTGTTGGGTTGGATGGTTGGTTTTTGAAGGTCCAGTCAAGGGGATGATTCTTTCAGCTGTTGGTGTTGATGCTAATAATGGGATGTGGCATATGCAGTGGTTAAGGGAGAAAAAGAGAGTCTTGGACATGGTTTTTAGAACTTTTTTTTTGGCAGATATAGAGTGTATTAATTCATATCACTGGACAATTCATGTCTGACAAACAAAAGGGTCTTGTTCCTAGCCTTGAGGCCTTTGTCCCTAATGCAGAAATCAGATTTTGTGTGAAACATTTACATGATAACTTCACACTTAAATTTAGGACGCCATGAAGAAATAGTTGTATGCTTGTGCTAAAGCCTCATACATTGAAAAATTCAACATTGAGATAGAGAAAATGAAAGAAAAAAGTGTATTAGCTTATGATTGGATAGATGGAAAACACCTGCATACTAGAGTATGCCTTTTTTTTCAACAGAACATTGCTGTGATATGTTAATGAACAACTTGTGAGAGACTTTTAATTCTTGTATTCTGAGAGCAAGGTGTAATCCTATATTAGAGTTAGCTTAAGTGGATTAGGATGTATATGATGTCAAGATTGCAGAAATATAGGGAAGGAATGAGACAGTATGAAGGATTTGTCTGTCCATGAATAATTAAGAAGTTGGACAAGTATAAAAGGGAAATCACATGGGTACATTACAATGTGGGCTAGGATTAGAAAGCATTAAGTGGGAGGAATGTATGGGGACTTGTTTGAAGTGGATTTAAATAGTGAATAATGTTCATGTAGAAAATGGCAGCTGTCAGGTATCCCTTGCCCACATGAAATTTCTACCCTATATCACAACCAACTTGATCCTGAAGATTGTGTGACTTATTGGTACAAGAAGGACACTTACATGAAGGCATATGGGCACATGGTGAAGCTTATAAGGGGCAAAGACATGTGGTCCAAAACTAGCCTAGAACTACACCCCCCCAAATGAAAGAAAGATGCCTGGGAGGCCCAAAAGGAGAAGAAGAAGACAGTTTGATGAGAGTAAGGAAAAATCCAAACAAACTGAGGAAGTACCACGCCACTGTGATGAAGGATATGTGGTAAAGAGTGTCACAATGCTAGAACTTGTCCTCAAAAGCCACCACCTGAAACAATAGAAGGAATAGAGGGAACAACAGAAGGAACGGAGGGGAATCAAAATAAAAGAACAAAAACACAACAAGTGCCAAGGTAATCTGTATATGGATTGCTTATTTCATACATTGAGATTGAGAATCTTGCTATAATTCACTTAATTTAATTAAGACCAAAATCTATATCCTTACTGTAGGTTGGGAAGACTAAAACTACAGGGGATGCTATAAATGGTGACCAAAAGAGGACAACAAGAAGGACTGTAAGTCTGTTTGATTAAAAATTATATTTTGTGGTTTTTGCAACCATTAAAATTTGAATATTTGTTTTTCATAGGTTAAGAAGAAAGGATCAATACTATGGAACAAAGACTTGGCCCAAGAAGATCCGCCCATCAATGAAAGTTAGTTGGGTGGTGGTCAATACCATAGTCCACGGAGGACAAAGAAAGTGCAATGAGAGGGCCGGCTGGGAGTTCAAATGCTTTCTCCCAAGGTCCTCCAAAAAAGATGGGACTGTCTCAAGACTCTGTTATGCCAGTAATAGTGAGTATTATTTCATTTGATATCTTATTAAATCTTGACATTTTTGACATTTGATATCTAGTTAATATTTCAGGTGGACAAAGGACCATTACCTTTGTTCCAAGTCTCTGCAAGATCAGTAAGTGTCATCAAGTTTTTAATGCCACAAATCACTTGAATGCTTTCATTTACTAATTTTTTTATTACATATTCAGAGGATGACAGTGCCTGAGATGCCTTCTGCATCAACAATTGTTTGGTGGTAAAGAATTCAAGCTACAACTTACAATTGGAGGGGGGAGAATAGATGTGTTACTTTTGGAAGCTTGCAAGCTGCAGCAAAATTACAGAATAGAAGGCTGATAAAAAGAGTGATCAAGTGGAATATTCCCAGAAGAATTGAAGTTGCCAATAGAAGTTTTTATGTGTTATTTTGGGGGAATGTATATGTTAGGATCACATTATGTCTTTTGCACATGTTTGTAATTGTGAGGTGAAAACACATCTACTACTGCATAGGTTGGTAATTGTAAGGTGAATACATAGGTCTTTTGCACAATTGGTATTTGTTAGGTGAAAAATAGCTCTTTTGCACAAATAGTATTGTCTAGATGAAAACATAGCTCTTTTGCATTGTTGTTTGTTAAGATGAAAGTATCACTTTATGTTTATAAGTGGCATTTAATAAAGGACACTCTTTTGTAAGATCTGAATTTAATGAATGGTATCACTTGGAAATTTCACCAAGTTTGTTCATATATACAGTAAGTTCAATTTCACCAAGTTGTACAATTCTTTTGTAGTTCAATTTCACCAAGTTTGTACAGAGACCCAAACACAGCCAACTTTATTAAGCTCCTATTACATGTACGCAACCAACTTTATTGAGCTCCAACGGTGGACCAAATTATTAAATGGATACCACAAATACAAACACAGCAAAACAGAGTAATTGCCATCAAAATATTATCTTATTTATTGAAGGGGTATTTTACATGATCACATGATTAATACATACATAATATTGTTGCTTCAATGTGGCATAGCCATTACCCCAATAACTAACATTTCCCCAATAACCAAACACTACATCACTCATATTACACAACAATGCCCTCCTTCAAACCACAACAAGCACCAACATCAACACTAGAATAAGAACAAAAGACCTAAACATACCCAAAAACTAAAACAATCCTATTTCACAAACCCAAATTAAAAGAGATGGAGTTCTTTGCCATCCACAAGAAGCAACAACATCAACAAGAAAATAAAAAAGAAAACACCCAAATAGTAAAGTAATGAACATTTTCCGCTCCCTAGCATGCCTAATTTTGACTTGCATTATCTCATTCTGATGGTGATTGATAGCCTGTAGTAGACCTAGAATCACAATAGTGGATCGAGGGCACATTGGGGGATCATGCCATGAAAAATAACCACATACACTATCCTATAATCATCAAAATTAGAGAAAAGGAAAGGTGGGTGTAACTTATCAAAATGGGTGCAACAAAACCTAAAAAGAATAACTCTTTGGATGTTTACAAATCAAAAATTACAAGGGGAACGCTATTAACTCCCCCATTCCCTCTTTATACACCCCTTTTCTCAATACACCCACCATCTTTATTTCACACCAACATAATTATTTAATACACACCCCTATAGTTCCTATTTTACCCTTCTTACATAATCCCTCTTTTTTCTCAAATACTTTCCCACTCACCCAATACACTCCCTTTCCCTCATAGGCACGGAAACTCCCATCCCCCAATCCCACAACCCCCACCCTTCAGCCCTAACCCACAACCCCACTCCCTCAATCCACAGGCACGACAAAAGAAAGAAGAAGAAAACATGAAGAAGGAAGAAGAAAGAAGAAGAAAGAAGGAAGAAAAAGAAACTTTCTTCCCCTCCCTTATTCCCTTATTTTTTTGTACCTTTCCTTCTCTCCTCCTCCCTCACTCTCTTCTTAAACCCGTTGGAAAAAAATCTCGTTCAGCCATGGTTGACCGAACAACACTTGGTTGTTCGGTCAACCGTGGCTGAACGAGAAATCACCGGATATTTTTTTAAGAAGGGGTGTATTGGGTTTAGTGGTGTGATCTCGGAGGGAAGAAAAGAAAGGGAGAGAGGAGGGGAAAGAAGAAAAGAAGGGAGAGGGGATGTGATGAAGGAAAGAAAGGAAAGAAAATTAGAAAGGGCTGAGGGTAAAACATAGATCGCAGTAGGGGGAGGAGAGAAGGGCTAGGAGGGGAAGATGAACAGTGGCGGAAAAGAATGGCTGGGAGGGGAAGAAAAAAATGGGGAAAAATAGTTTTAGGGTGTTTTTACACAATGACATTTTTGCAATTAAATTTAGGGGGGGGAAGGTGTATTTATAGGAAGAGGGGATGTTAATAGCCCTCCCCAAATTATAAATTTGAAAGAACACTTACATGCTTATAATTTGCGCAGCCAAAGAACCTTCGCCCAAGATTTGTTCCAGTCCAAGATGTCTTTAGCACGCTATTTTTACCATAGCAGCACATCATGTCCGTCATCGGCAAACGAGCTCTCTTGATTTTTGTTGCAGAATAAAGAGGAAGAAGTATGCATGAGAAAGAGAAGTGTGAAGTAAAGGCCTGGTTACAGTACAAATACCCAATTTTTCCCTCCGGTTAACGCTCACAAGGAAAATGCCAAAAATTATCCCGCACGTGGAAGACCTCGTGCTATTTAACGTGAAAAAGCGAACGAACATTGTGGGTAGGGTAGTAAATGGGAAAAATGACGTCATATACCATTCTGGGAAAAACTTAAATCAGGGTGCACTCTGGAATATGGTGTCAACGGATATCGTGGTGGATGTCACCACATCTTCGGACACATTCGTGATGATCTTTGCATGATTTATACCATAATTAGGAGATCTTGTAATTATTTGTTTATATCTTTACATCTGACTTTTAGTCGTCTCTTGTAATTAATACCTTGCATAAATACCTCTTCACTCAATGAAAGGAAATAGATTGCCATTGTAAATCAAATTTTACATGGTATCAGAGCAGGTTTAACACAAAACCCTAAAAACCTAATTCATGCCGCAGCCCAACTTCCAGCCCTTTAGCTTTCAGTTTTTTCGTCAACCATAGAAAAACCAACAAATAGGAAACAAGCTGCTGCGGCTTCTAATCATACCATCGTGGACATCATGTCTCCATATTACATTTATGCTTCAGACATCCCTGGAAAATTCTACGTTGGTGATCTCATCCGCGACGAAAACTATGACGATTGGGCTGATGAGACGAGTAATGCCCTGTTCGTTAAAAATAAAATAAGTTTCATTGACGGCTCGACTCTGATGCCCGATGAAGACTCGCCGGAATTAATGCTATGAAAGAGGTGTAACGCAATAGTAAAAAGGGTGGTTGAACACGACTATGGAGAAGGATATAAGGAATAGCGTGAAGTACGCTAAGACTTCCACAGAGATTTGGCGTGACCTTAAAGAGAGGTTTGGGAAAGAGAGTGCACCAAGAGCATACGATTTGAAACGTGCATTGACACAAATACGACATGAAAAATTGTAAAAGGGTGGTTGAACACGGCTATGGAGAAGGAGATAAAGAATAGCGTGAAGTATGCTAAGACTACCACAGAGATTTGGGAAACCTTGAAAAGAGGTTTGGGAAAGAGAGTGCACCTAGAGCGTACGATTTAAAACGTGTGTTGACACAAACACGACATGAGAAATTGTCGATTTCGGCTTACTACACCAAATTGAAGGGTACGAGATACAATCAGTTTCTCCCATGCCAAAGTGCACCTATGGTAAGTGCACATGTGATATGCCCAAACTATTTGTGAAGCTACGTGAGAAGGAGTAGCTTTATAAGTTTCTTATGGGCCTTGATGAAGCTTTTGGGACTGTGAAGAGAGAGATTCTGAGCATAAAACATACTCCATCGATTGGATCAACATACTATCTTATAGCGCAGGACGAGCAATAACGCCAGATTACGACATCTCATAGACACGGGATGGAGGTAGCGGCGTTTCAGACTCAGTCCTACCGGCGTATGGAGAAAGAAGGAAGCGATCTAAAGGGAGGAAAGTGAGACAAACCAATGTGCAGTCATTGTGGCAAATTGGGCCACTTTGTAGAAGGCTGCTTCGAAATAGTCGGGTATCCTCCTAGGTGGAAAAAGGTAACACTTGAAGATGGTAAGAAGGGTGAACATAGGGTGATCCTTAGGGCAGTAAATATGGAATTACAGTCAAGTCCCCTTCCAGGATTAGCACGAGTAAGTATGCAAAACTGATCCAGTATCTCTATAAGAGTGATGATTTTGTAGATGACGCCACATCTGAGAAGTCTAGCAGATTCGGCTAATACCCATTGCTAACATGGCTGGTAAGATTTATTTTGACATGCCTTGGGTGATTGATTCTCGAGCAATGAAACATATCACTTCTGATAAAAGGATCTTAGAGGAGCAAACAAAATCAGAATCTAGGATGCCTGTTAGAATACCAAATGGAGACAGTGTTCCCGTGAAGGGAATTGACAAAACTTGTTTGCCAAATGGGTTGAAAATCAACATTATTTTAAATATTTTAGATTTCAAGTGCAATTTACTTTCGGTTAACAAGTTAACGAAAGATTTTAATTGTGCACTAATATTTTTCTCAGACTTTAATTTGTGTTATAGGACTTACCCTCGAGGAACCTGATTCAAGTGGGTAAATGTTGCAATGGACTATATTGCATGGAGCCCGTGAAGACTGGGGGCGTCAGTATGGCATTTTTAGTTGGGTCGGAAGTTTGGCATAAGAGATTAGGTCACATGTCAGACACAAAACTTCAGCATGTCGAGTCTCTTGGTAAAAATTTCTGATCTAGCAATGAACCATGTGATTCCTATATGAGGGCAAAACAGACTTGAGCTCTATTTCCTATTAGTAGTATTAAAACTAGTTCATGCTTTGAATTATTGCACTGTGATATTTGGGAAGGTTATAAAACTATTTCTTTATCGGGTGCACATTATTTCCTGTCTATTGTTGATGACTATAGTTGTGGAGTTTGAGTGTTTTTAATGAAGCATAAATCCGAAGTAAGTCATCATTTGTCTAACATTTACAATATGGTCAGAATTTTATTTGCGAAGGCCGTTAACAGAATTAGGAGTGACAATGGTGAGAAATTTAAGTCAAATTACATGCTGGACTATTATGCCACCCACAGAATTCTATTTGAGTCGTCCTGTACCGATACACCCCAACAGAATAGGGTAGTGGAGAGGAAACATAGACACATACTCGAAGTTGCAAGAGCCTTGCGATTTCAAGCAAGTTTGCCGCCCATCAGTTTTTGGGGTGAGTGTGTCTTGACGGCTACCTATCTCATAAATAGGTTGCCATCAAAAGTCATTGGGCATAAAACACCATATGGAATTTTATTTCACAAGAAACCTTCATATGACCACCTTCGTGTCTTTGGGTGTCTTGTGTATGCAAAGGATAATTAAAAAAGGCGTGATAAGTTTGGTGAAAGGGGGAGACCTTGTATGTTTCTTGGATACCCTCATGCACAAAAGGGTTATGGTGTCTATGATCTAGAACAGAACAAAATCTTCACATCCAGGGATGTAATTTTTGCTAAAGATGTGTTTCATTTTAAAGCAAGCATTCCCGATAGTTCACAGTGAATAGGGCAGTCAACACAGGGGACCAGATCGAGCTTGCTTTGATGTAGTATTACCAACAAATTTTTCCCAAGAGACCAGTTTAGATGATTCGTCAAATTTCACCATATTTGTTGACACATCTGCAGCGCCACCAGGTCCAGGTGATAATGTTTTAAAGAATGTTGCCCAGTATGAAAGTGTTCCAGAACAGCAGTAGAACTCCTTAGGACCTTAGGAAGTGGGAAAATTGATACGCAAGGGTTGCGTCGTAGCCATCGAGTACCAGCTAGACCCAAGCATCTCGATGATTTTGTTACTGAGCTGTCACAGTCTATAGACCATGCGTAACCCAACCCCAATCCAGGAACCTCTACGGTACATCCTTTATCTCACTTTGTCTAGTTATAAAATTTTTCTTGTGGCCATCACTTCTCATGATGAGCCAAAGTATTTTCATCAGGTAGTGAAAGATCCACATTGGCGTGATGCCATGCAAAAGGAAGTCCAAGCTTTAGGAGACAATGGGACGTGGACTTTAAAACCGTTGCCCTCTGGGCAAGAAAGTTATAGATTCCAAGTGGGTCTATAGAATTAAGTACAGGTCAGATAATGAAATTGAGAGGTATAAGGCACGCCTGGTAGCCATGGGTTTCATGCAAGTTGAGGGAATAGACTTTCATGAAACTTTTCCTCCAGTTGCCAAACTTGTGATCGTGTGAAGTGTGCTCGCTGTGGCTGCAAAGAAGAATTGGTTGATACACCAGTTGGATATTAATATTGCCTTCCTACATGGTGACTTGGAGGAAGATGTTTACATGCGGATACCAAAAGGTTTTACGAAGTAAGGCGACACAATAGTGTGTAGACTACGCAAATCCTTGTACGGGCTCAAACAAGCATCCCGCAATTGGTATCAAAAGTTCACAAGGGTCTTACTTGATACTTGCTTCCGACAATCTCACGCAGACTACTCGTTGTTCATTTTTAAACAAGGTAATACATTTGTCTGTGTTCTCATTAACGTGGTTGATGTTATTTTGGCTGGCAATGATATCGACATAATTAATATTGTTAAACGTCATCTTAATGACAAATTTAGTTTCAAGGATTTGGGACTGTTGAAATACTTCCTCGGGATAGAGGTTACTCGTTCGCCATAAGTCTTAGTCTTGAGTCAGAGTAAGTATACTCTTGACATACTCGAGAAGATGGGTTTGCAATTAAAGTAGTTGTCCCAGTTCATTTCCGTTGGAAAAAATTTGTGGTTGGATGATAATATTGATAGCCCCGCTGTGGATGCGACACAATATCGTCGGTTGATTGGGCGATTATTGTACTTGATCATGACAGGACCTGACATTGTTCTTGCCGTGAATGTGCTTAGTCAATTTGTGTCCAATCCATGATGCTCCCATATGGATGCTGCAACTCGTGTGCTTTGTTACTTAAAATCAACCCCAGGTCAGGGACTTTATATCTCGGCAGATGGTGCTTTGCATCTGGCCACGTATTGTGACGCCGATTGGGAAGATTGTCCCATGTCTCAACGTTCCCGTACAGGCTATTTAATATCTCTTGGTGGAGCACCGATCTCCTGGCGCATGAAGAAACAGTCTGTTGTTTCTCTTTCCTTCACCAAAGTTAAATACAGGGCTATGGCAGCAACGGTCAGTGAACTTCTGTGGTTACGGTGATTGTTAACTGATCTTGACGCATTTCAACACGAGGCCACACCACTATTTTGTGATAATCAAGCAGTAATACATACTGCGAATAATCCTGTTTTTCATGAGCGCACGAAACACGTTGAGATGGATTGTTACTTCGTTCGTGAATAGGTTAAATCTCATGCCGTTAATATATCCAAGATATGTCACAACGACAAACTAGCTAGGTTGCTGACAGTTTTACCAAACCCCTTGGAGCGAACGTTTTCGGTTTCGTTAGGCAAGTTGGGGTTCGAGATCCGCAACTTTAGGGGGGGGGTGATGGATGTCGCCACATTTTCGGACACATTCGTGACGATATCAGCAAGATTCCTATCATAATTAGGAGATCTTATAATTATTTATTTATATCTTTACATCTGACTTTTAGTCATCTCTTGTAATCAATATCTTGTATAAGTACTTCTTTACACAATGAAAAGAAATATATTGTCATTGCTAAAATAGTCAAACATGATAATTAAGAACCACAGTAACCTAAAATAGTCAAACATGATAATTTAGGAACGGAGAGAATAACATTTTTACAGAAAAGTGGCTCTACAAAGATTTCAATTCCAACAAAATAAATGTCCTCAACCCCTATGATTTCCATACATGACATGCGTGTCTTTATGTTCCATTCTTTAGTTACTCCTACAACTTATCGATTTTAGTATGAATTACCGAGGAGCGACTTTATGATTGCTAGCATATGACTTCATCAATTGAAGAAATAAAACAACATATGACTTCATCAATCTGATTGCTAGCATATCTTCAGTCTATTGTTAATTGTAATTTTTTTTTAATCTTTTAAAGATTTTATTGGCTCCATCAATCTGATTGCTAGCATATGACTTCTTTTTGATGTCTTAATTGATAACACAGACACTTATAATAAGTCAGATGAATTGGTATAATATTTAAAAAAAATTAACTTGTAATCTGGAAATTTATCAACAATGATAATCTTGCCATTTTAATTATACCATTACTTATCATGTAATAGTGATTTAAAAATAAAATATTTACTATAATCATTAAAATGATAATAAATAAATAAATAAATAATTTAAATCTTATGACTTTAAGTAGATGAGAAATTGTTGTATAAAGAGACGAGCGAGGTACATTTCTCTCACACGAGGGCGGATTCCATACAAGCTGGGAGAATATTTCGGTTCCGTACAAGATTCTACGGATTAAGTCAGTCACGCCGCCAATAACAACAAGTCTCACCTGAACCATAACTCTTTTTCAATACAATTTCCTATATGCAAAAGCCTAATTTTATCCTTTTCCGGTTAAATCTCCATCTTCTCTCCCCTCCCCCATCTTATTTCTCTCTCTACAAAAATATAACAAAACAACTTTTAATTTCGTAGAGCTCAAGAATGGGGAAAAGAAAGCAAATAGAAAGAGAAGCTCCAATGGAAGAAGAAAAGGATGTCGAAATACAGAATATGGCATTTGTTGGAGCTGTCGACGAACACTTGAAGAAGCACGATGAACTTGATAGGGAGTACTTTGATAAAATGCCGCCGGGGTTTCGATTCAAGCCGACGGGAGAAGACTTGATAGTGCATTACTTGAAGAACAAGGTATCGAATTTGCCATTGCCCACCAACAGGATCCGAGACGTAAATCTCTACAACTTTCATCCTCGGCAACTCTCAAGTAATCTTCTCTTAATTTCTCGCCTTCTTCTTCATGATTTGCTTTTCTTTGTTTTTCCTTGTATGTATGATTGTTGTATCGACTTCTTGACAAAGAAAACAAGTTAGGGATATACTTAAAATATGGTATTTGTAGGTATTCATATGCACCAGTGCGGAGCCCCATGCAAATCATGCAAGTAAATTTTTTGAGAATATAATATAAACTTGATATGACTAAGTTGGTGTAAAAGATATGACTATCTAAACATGATTAATGTTCATATCTAAAAGGGTTGACTAAGTTGGATTAAAAACAAGTTGAATGTTTGAGAATATAGTATAAAGTTGATACGACTAAGTTGGTTTTAAAAGCAAGTTTAATGTTTGAGAATATAGTATAAAGTTGATACGACTAAGTTGGATTTAAAAATAAGTTTATTGTTTGAGAATATAGTATAAAGTTGATACGACTAAGTTGATTAAAAACAAGTTTAATGTTTGAGAATATAGTATAAAAACAAGTTTATTGTTTGAGAATATAGTATAAAGTTGATACGACTAAGTTGATTAAAAACAAGTTTAATGTTTGAGAATATAGTATAAAGTTGATACGACTAAGTTGGATTAAAAACAAGTTTAATGTTTGAGAATATAGTATAAAGTTGATACGACTAAGTTGGTTTTAAAAACAAGATTAATGTTCGTATTTAAAAGGGTGGGGAATATAGTATAAAGTTGATATAATTCAGTTGATTTTAAAAACAAGATTAATGTTCATATTTAAAAGGGTTGAGAATATAGTATAAAGTTGATATAATTCAGTTGGTTTAAAAAACAAGATTAATTTTTATATCTAAAAGAGTTGTGGGTTCAATTGTAATTGAAATATATATATATATATATATATATATATAATTATACTTTTGTTCACGTATTTTTCTTTAATAAAAGAAATTAAGACTCTGAGAAAACCCTGACAGCCATCCCTCTCCGAATTTGTGTCTCCACTCAAAAAGTTCCTAGCTCCGCCATTGATATGTATTCGATAAGGGCCTATTATTACGGCCTTGCATGAAAGGAGTATTTTTGAGAGTTGGACAGCTTACAAACGCATGTTTTAAACGCAGCGCTTTAAAAAACGCAGTGTTTTAAAAACGGGGTCTTTCCTTATAAATACGTTTGGGATATCACTTTAATACGCAGCTTTTTTCCTAAGAGCGTTTTAAAACCTCGCTTTGGGAAAAATGGGAATTCCAATTTTAAAACGCAATGCTTTGAAAACGCTGCGTTTTCTGCCGCAGTATTGAAACACATTTATTGCAAATAAGCTGCGTTTTATCCCTGCGTTTTGGCCAAAACGCTCGACCAAACGGGCTCTTAAATGAACACCAATTGGTCATGTGGGCTAGTTCCGAGGTTAACATGTTGTTGCCCCGGCGCTAAAGCGCCGTCATGGAACCACGGGTAGCAATGAATATTGTGGAGAACCCGGCTTCTGTAGTGGTGGGGGCCCGCATGTTGTGAGTGAAGATAGAGGGGGCAAGTCACAAGACCAGGTGCTGGTGAGTTGGTCGTTCGAGTCAGGAGGAGGGATGCTGACTCGTGTTGTTTGGTAAGGGATGAAGGTAGCATCCGGTTGACCATGGTGGTGGTGGGGGTGGTGAGAGATACATGGGGCTGAGAAGTTTTCCGGCGGTGGATCTCGCATAACAAATGCTTCTCTGCTTTCTTGATGAACTCGTTGGCAAACTCCCATCTGTCCGGCACTATCTTCCTAAAACCCTTAAAAGAAAAAAAAAATCAATCAAAAACAAAATCAGTAGTGCATACATATTAATTACATATATATGGTGTAGATATAGGTGTTGAGTTGGCGAAAGAAGCTCCAGAAGTTGTGTTTGAAGCAGTTGGGGAGGAGATCGCGGGCGAACTCAAGGGGACGCCAAAGGACGAAGGTGGTGCCGATCATCTTCGCCCCAGGAGACGATGTGATCGGTGGCTGTGTCGTCAACCAGCTGGTAGGTTTTGGTCAAGAATGGGGCGGGGACTGATGTGTGGAACTCTAACCCTTCACACTTGTCTAACATCAACGCCATTGTACTAGTATATATGAAAGCTTGTTTCAATAATATCTCGATCTTGTTAGTTTTGTTTGCATTGATCATGGGGACTGATTGTTTTAATGATTTCGTTTTTTTCTTTCTTATTACATTGCGTCATACAACTAGCCCACTTTGATGTATATTTCTTACATTTTGTAGACTTCATCTATATGGAAATAATTTTCTAAATTATGAAAATAATGTTAACTACGCATTTGTCCTTGTATAATGTGTTCTGACCATAATACCAATGAACATTAATTGAGTTCAACTATTTTAAATAATTGAGTTTTTTTGAGATGTGTTATATTAAATGAAACTTTAAGAGTATATTAGGAAGAATAATATAGAATAGGTAAATCAAAAGTCTTTAGGAACATTAGTTGGAACATCCCAAAATATAAAGTAGGAACATTTATCCGGAACGGAGAGAGTATAATTTATTTTCTGGAGTCTGTATTAATAGTAATTTTACTTATATGTACAGATATGTACAAGCTGCATAGAGAAAGGGAGTGGTACTTCTTTACCCCAAGAGATAAAAAGTACCCAAATGGTAACCGTCCAGACCGATCTGCAGGTAACGGATACTGGAAGGCTACAGGAGCCGATACTAAAATCTTTAGCAATGGCGTAAAAGTTGGTACAAAAAAATCACTCGTTTATTATGAAGGGAAAGCTAAAGATAAGAGCGGAAAGAAGACTGAATGGCTTATGCATGAATATAGAATCACTACAGAAGAAGAGGATGGTAGTAACAATGCAGCTGGTGCAATCAGAAGAGCTCCCAATGACATGAAGGTACTTGTACATAATTCAAGAATTAATTAATAGGTTTCGTCGTAGATTTTAGAATGTCACTAATGTTTTCCTCTAACAATATTGTTACAGTTAGACGACTGGGTTTTATGCACAATGTACAAGAAAGATAAACCCAATGAGCAGGATCAAGGAAAGGAACCCAACGACGTCCCGGAGGAGGAAAACAATGAAGTGATTGACGAACAAGTTCCAAATCCGAAAGCAGATCATGGGGTGGGTGTTAACAATATGGTGAGTGTCCCGCTGCTTAATTACGAGCACGTTCCGAGTCAAAATCTTGTACAAGAGACGGATTTCAATTTTTGGGCGAATGCTCAGCAAGTTCCGAGTCAAAATCTTGTACAAGAGACGGATTTCAATTTTTGGGCGAATGCTCCCGTGGTTAACGAGCAAGTTTTGAATCCGACCCCAATTCAGGGACTGCATTTCAACTATGGATACACAAGGTTTCCCCCTAGTCATCAAGCTACGGACATGTACAATATGAACAGTAGCATGTACAACCAGTTTGATCCTTTAAATACTTTATTACCTTATGAGCCTTACCTGCTATACGATCAACAAGAACCAGTTGAAATTCTGGACTATCCTCCACCACTTGTAAAAGATTTTACAGAAGAACTGCCTCAAGATTTGGATAATGGTATTTGGAAGAAAGATTAAAGCACCTTGCCTTGCTTGCCAAGGAAAAGAAGAAGGAATGTCCGGACAAAGTGCTTCTATATATAGGTAGTACATTACGCTAGTAAAATTTCATATATAATTGATGACATTTTAATTTCTTCTCCTTAACTTGATTTTTTTTTTTATTTAGTAGTATTATATATTATTTTATATTTTGCTATTCTATGTGATGACACTAGGGTCTAGATTGGTACACGGAATTAGAATCGATTTCGCAAAATTGATTATTTAGAATCGATTAATTACGTTTGGTGGAGCAAAAATTATATTTGGAATAGAAATAAATTACTAAAATCTTGAAATTTATTACTAAAATTAAGGAATCACAATCAGGAGGTGATATTTGGGTTCTTAATAGTTGAAATCTATGTAAAAGGACAATAATATCAATCTATTAAGTCAAGTATTTGCTTTATATTTATAATTTTATTTACTTTGACCTATTTTACGGTTGTTTCTTTTTACTCTTCCTTGTCGTTGTTGTTTTTCGGCTCTTCATAAGGTTTTTCTAACTTTTCTCATTTGATTTAATTTTTTAATAATAATTTATAATTTATGATTGTAGTGTTAATTTTCACAATTAGAGATAATGAAAAAGAAGAGTGTGTGATTGCTCTGCTTGAAACTGTATAGGAATAAATTAGTATTCACCCCGTCCCAAAATTATTGTCTTCAATTCCTTTATTACTGTCATAAAATAATTTTCTTATTTAAAAGTTTCCTTTTTAGGATAACAGTTTTACCATTTTACGCTTATTTTTTCTTCTACTTTAATTATGGGTTACATGCACATGTTCATTAAAGTAACTAAATACTACCAATATTAATAATCAATTCAATTGTTTTTTTTAATCCGTGTGTCGGGCCAAATAAGACAATAATTTTGGGACGGAGGAAGTAATTATTTTAAATAAGTAATTACACGTACTTTTCTCAAATTATTTCAAATGTTTAAACTATTTTTATTTGACATAGTTTCATTATAAAATTATTTTTTTTGTTTTAATTTAGTAAATTTTTCTTGCTTTATTGATGTTGGATAATTTAAAAATTTTCACCAAAATTGAAAAAGAATGAAGACCTTGTTATTTTGTGGAGAAATAATAACGTTAATGTCTAATTTTTATCACGAAAGTCATTAACAAGTACTTGCCTACATTGGGGTAATGTTGTCAATTGCCTTAATTTTATCTTTGCATTCCATTTTTTTTTTGTTTCTTACCAAACAATATAATAGAAATTCGTACTACATTAGTAATCACATTCCTTAGGCTATTAAACACTTTTTAGAAATCATCTTCACATTTATTTCTGTAGAATCTCATTACTAGTAATCGATTTCGTGTAATTAATTCTATTTTTGTGTACCAATTAAGGCCTAGAAGTTTATGCGGCATTTGAGAGCCACTGTTGTAAATATCATTATTACCTACTAATCATGGAAAAATTATATAAATGATCATCATATTATTTGGTAACCTATTTGACCCCGCGCTTCTAATATCCTAAATCTAACCAATGTACTCATGAATTGAGTGCAATGTAGTCCTTTTGACTAACAGCCCATCCATTTTTTTAACGGTTGTTAACTTTCCATAACGTAGAGAATTTGTTTTGAAGGAGATAGGATTGGCCCGATTGGGTGGGGGGAGGGGGGATGCTAGTAAAATTTTGCACAGTTTAATAATGAAGGAGGGGGAAAGGGAATTTGTGTATTTTGGTAAGAGGGAGATGGGTTTGGTTTTGTTGGGGGTTGGAGGCGGTGGGGTGGGGTAGGCTAAGATATATGGAGTAACAAGAGGATTTTTTGCAAATGGAACAATGATTTCACGTGTATAGGATTACGGGGATGGAAATGTGTATTTCAAAACTGTAATCATTATGTTTGATGAATTTCTTGGTTAATTTCTTATGTGTGTTTGTACGGTGGCAGCCATTGCCGGAGGTAGTGGATGAGACGAAAAGCCCATGGACATTATTTTACTGGAGAGAGGAAATAAAATTTATTGACTGGACAAAAATACCCCTCATAAAATGGCTAACGTAGACCATATCAACAGTCCTTTAAAAAATAGGATGGAGAGTTAACGACCGTTAAAAAAATTGATGGACCGTTACTTAGAAGGACTACATTACACTCAATTCGTGAGTACATTGGTTAGATTTATGATATTAGGAGTACGGGGTCAAATCAGTTACCAAACAATAGTACGATGATCATTTATATAATTCTTGGTTAATTTCTTGTGTGTTTGTACGGTAGCAGCTATTGTCGGAGGTAGTGGAAGAGACGAAAAGCCCATGGACTGTATTTTACTAGAAAGAAGAAATAAAATTTATTGGATGGACTAAAATACCCCTCATAAAATAGCTCACGTAAACCATATCAGCAGCCCTTTAAAAAAATAGGATGGAAAGTTAACGACCGTTAAAAAAATTGATGGACCGTTAGTCAAAAGGAATACATTGCACTCAATTCGTAAGTACATTGGTTAGATTTATGATATTGGGAGTACGAGCTCAAATCGGTTACCGAACAATAATATCATTTATATAATTTTCCCACTAATCATTGATAGTTATTATTATACGGAGTATTATGTACTTTCTCCGTCCCGGATAAATGTTCCTAGTGGATAAAACACAGAATTAAGAAATATAATTAATGATGTGCTGTAAAATGTGTTCTGACCATAATACTCATGAACATTAATTGAGTTCAACTACTTTAAAAAATTGAGTTTGTTTGGGATGTGTTATATTAAATATTGCTTTAAAGTTATATTAGGAAAAATGGTAGAGAATAGGTAGATCAAAAGTCTTTAGGAACATTAATTGGGACATCCCAAAATAAAAAATAGGAACATTTATTCGGGACAGAGGGAGTATTAGATTAATTATAAAAAGTTAATATTAATTTCAGTAACTCAGCTACTTACCCATTAAGTTAACCAAAAAATTGGTAAAAGTAGACATTTTTTTTGGGATGGGGGGGACGACGAGAGTAATTAATTGTAGCGTTGCAAATAGTTTGAAAGCTTTGTTTAATAACATTATGAAGTGTGGAAATATAACAATCTTCGTTTCTAGTTTACCAAAAGCAAAAAATAGAACCAATCTTCGTTTAAATACTTCTCGGGCCAATAGAACGTTTCTAGCATGTTAAACTTTTTGCCTAAAAGTAATAAGTTACGTATTTTATCAAGAATAATTGCGGCCGGTCTCCTTAGTGAGATTTTCAACCGCTTTAGGTTTTCATTTTTGTTTCCAACCGCTTAAGTCAATTTAAGTGATAAATTGACCAATTGTTCTAAAACTGTCCCCGTAACAACATAGACAACGTTTTAATCATTATCTTTCTTTAATTTTCTACTGTAAATTCTCTCTTTCATTCTAATCATTATTTATTTTGCTACAGCCTTTATCTCTCACTCACTCTCTCTCTCTGTTTCTTTTCATGCCCAATTTATCATAAAAAAACAAGACCGATATAATTTTTAAAATTATTTTAATTCTTGTTATATTTGTTTTGGGCTCAAATATGAAAACTGAAAGAAAGATTGAGAACTGATCTTTCTAACATAGAATGGTACTGTGACACTGTCTCCATCTATAAAGTTCCGACTGATTTCCGTAACGTGCAAGTAAAGTGTATGACCTAATATTATATCGATTGGGCCTTACCATCATGGAGCACTACACTTTCAAGCCATGCAAAAACAGAAAGGGAACTTCTTTCATCGCCTCTTCGATCCCAACGGATGACGTGGTGCCAAACTGGAAAACCTGAACAAATCACTACAACAAAAAGCTGGGGTCCTTAAGGAGCCCCAATTGAGTCCTTCTCAATTGAGTCCCTCAACTGACGGAAGTCAGTTGAGCCGTTAGTTTTTTATTTTTATGACAAAAATGCCCCTAATTAGTAAGTGCAATGATCCGACGTGGAATAAACCTCCAATTCTGATTAATGAAATATATCAATATTTACTAAGAGAAACCATCAACATCTTCAAACTTTTAAATTAAGAATTATTTTCATTCGGCATTCCAAATTTCCATCCATCTGGATTCTGGAGCAATTCCAAAATATGTACCTAACCCAATCTCCATAACAGAACACTATATGTACCAATTTGAAAACATTTAATCCCCAGCAGAAAAAGAAAAAGAAAAGAAGATGTATTGAGAGAATATGAACCGAGAATTACTAAGTTGGCAACAAAGTCTAAATATGTGTCAAAGTTATCAGAATAAAAGCTTCGCATTAATATCTACTGTTAGAAATATTTTATTTTGACTAACATATGTTAAATTAAATGTTTATAAGCTGTTTTTAAAGTAATCCAATTAAAGTGATCTACTAAAGTTTTGGATTAAAAGGGTATCTAATTGTCATAGAATTAAATGTGTAGATACCATTTAGAGATTTTTAATTTGTTGAGGGACCAAACTGAAAATCAAAGACATCTTTTCTAAAAGACGGGTTATGGCCCCAAACGACGTTTTGACAAATATATAAAGCGTAGAACTCTGTTCTCCTTCAACAGAGAGTTTAATTGAGAGCGTAAAACACTTCTACCAAAACGATCGTTTGGAAGTTCCATACCAAAATTAAGCATACCCAAATCAAGAATCTGAAACTCAAAAATCAAGAATTCTCGATCAATGGATTCAGGTACGCTTCCGCATTCGGCTTCCTTCTTCCGTTTCTCGATTTATCATAATAGAGATTATGTACAGTATGCTATCTAGTTTATTGTGAATTCAAAGCATGCTGTTGACTTTTAATTTTTCTAACAAGTGGTATCAGAGCCACTCTATACTTGATTTTTTGAGAATTAGGAAGAATTTTGTTAAAATTAGAATTTTGTCCGTTTTCTGTTCTTAGGATGAAGTAAGAAATTTTGGTTGAGTTATGATTTTTTTTTTGGGTTATGTGTTTCGGTATGAAAGGATTCAATTAAAAAAAAAAATTACATGGATTCAGTAAGTGGTAATGGGATGGTTCCGGCGAACTCCGACACAGCAATTTGAAGCGACAGCTTGTGGCGAACGCGATGTGTTTCACGCCATCAATGTGGCTATGCGAAGCCGTCGTAACAATTCTTTGTCGTCCAGTAGGTGTTTGGTCAGGATAGATTAACATCAGCAAACGAGGGATTATTGATAATTGGGTTAAGAAAGGGGCCTTAATTTCATAAGAAAATGTGAATATGGCATACCCATTTTTGCTGCCCTGTATCTCTGCGTTCAACTGTGGTAAGAAGACACATATTTACAGTTTTGCCTTGTTGCAATATTGGTCTTCTTCAATCTTTATAAATGCCTTAGACCTTTTTATATTATTTCCTTAGTTTTATTTCTTACAATCAGACCTCTATTCTGTTTATTTATTGTAATTGTTCTTAAGTTTTTTTTATTTTTTATTTATTTATTTATTTATTTTCACCCCTAGATTTATACTATGTACGATTCATGAATCAGTCATTAATTTTTTAAATTTATTTGGTGCATCTCATGTTCCCTTTTATTTTGTCTAATATTTAATATGAACTTATTGAAACAAGAAGTCGCAAAAGTGACCTCTCTTGTGTAGAATTTTCATTGATAATATTGGATGTTTATGTTTGTATATGTTCATGCGGGTATTAATCGGCCTAAAGGAAGGTTACTACTTGGCCGAAGTACACAAACACTTGTAGTAATAAATACGTGACAATTATTGGGTTATCCATGTGAACAATTAGTCGGCCTAAAGGAAGGCTAATGTTTGACAGGATTTATTGTTAGTATTTGATTACCACACAGAGGTGATTACTTACGAGTTAATATTATTGTCCAAAGACTTGATATTAATGTTGTGATAGATACCTCGAGATGTTACCAATTTATTTGAATTTAATGATTGATTATATAATTTAATGTGAGTATGAAAGTTAATTATGGTTTTGTTCTTTGTTCAGCTATGATGTCTGCTACTTCTATTTCTGCTAACGCCAACAACATTCCCATGCTAAATGGTTCAAACTTCAAGGATTGGAAAGAAAACATTCTAATCATTTTGGGTTGCATGGATTTGGACTATGCAATAAGGACCGATCCTCCCGCTGCTTTGACCAATGAAAGTTCCGTAGAGGAAAAACGACATTTTGAAAAATGGGAACGCTCCAACCGGATAAGTTTAATGATTATTAAGCGGGGAATTCCAGAAGCCTTTCGAGGCACAGCGTCTGAGGAAGTCAACACTGCTAGTGAGTACCTTGCAGAAATTGAAAAACGTTTTGTGAAAAATGACAAGGTCGAGACAAGTACGCTTTTAGCTAACTTGACCTCTCTAAAGTATAAGGGCAAGGGAAACATAAGGGAGTACATCATGCAGATGTCTCACATTGCTTCAAAATTAAAGGCACTAAAACTCGACATATCTGAGGACCTAATAGTGCATTTGGTGTTAATATCACTTCCCGCACAATTCAATCAGTTTAAGGTTAGCTACAACTACCAAAAGGAGAAGTGGACTCTTAATGAGCTCATTTCATATTGTGTGCAAGAGGAAGAAAGGTTGAAGCAAGAAAGAACTTAGGTTGTTCAACTGGCTAGTACTTCCAAGGACAAGGGCAAGAAGAAAAAGGATGTTGAGAAAGCTGCTAAAGAAAATGGTCCAGCACAAAAGAAACAGAAAAGTGAAACATTAGATGGCTGTTATTTTTGTGGCAAACCTGGACACAAAAAGAAGGATTGTACCAAATATCGCGCTTGGCGTTTAAAGAAAGGTACATATCTTACTTTGGTCTGTTCTGAGGTTAATTTAACTTCAGTACCTAAAAACACATGGTGGATAGATTCTGGTGCTACCACTCACATAAGTATTTCTATGCAGGGTTGCCTGAGCTATCGGAAGCCAACTGATGGTGAAAGACACATCTTTGTGGGAGATGGCAAATCGGTGGAAGTAGAGGCAATAGGGCATTTTAGGTTGTTACTAGGAACTGGTTATTTTTTGGATTTGAAAGACACTTTTGTTGTACCGTCATTTAGACGGAATTTAATTTCTATTTCCTCATTGGACAAATATGGTTATTCTTGTTCATTTGGAAATTGTCAGTTTAATCTTTCATTTAATTCCAATATAGTTGGCACCGGTTCTTTAAGTACTTATGACAACCTATATATGCTTGATATTATTAGTTCATATAACGAATCTCTGCATGTTGAATCTAGAGGTACTAAGCGAAAATTAAATAAGAAAAATTCAGCTAACCTATGGCACAAGCGTTTAGGTCATATCTCAAAAACCAGAATTGAGAGACTTGTGTCAGATGGTATTTTAGATACACTTGATTTTTCAGACCTTGATGTTTGTGTTGAGTGTATCAAAGGAAAACAGACCAAAATGAAGAAATTAGGTGCCAACAGAGCTACAGACGTCTTGGAATTGATACATACAGACATTTGTGGGCCATTCCCCAAGCCTTTTTGGAATGGTCAACTTTATTTCATATCATTCATAGACGATTACTCACGATACGGGTACCTATATCTAATCCATGAAAAATCTGAGGCACTGGGCATGTTCAAAATATTTAAAGCCGAAGTTGAAAATCAACTCAACAAAAGAATTAAAGCTGTCAAATCTGATCGTGGAGGTGAATACTACGGTAGATATGATGGTTCAGGAGATCAACGTCCAGGACCTTTTGCTCTCTTCCTAGAGGAATGTGGAATCGTCCCACGCACACCATGCCGGGACACCCAAGATGAATGGTGTTCTTGAAAGACGAAATAGAACACTAAAAGACATGGTTAGGAGTATGATTAGTTATTCCTCCTTACCAGAATCACTTTGGGGAGAAGCACTAAAGACAGCAGCTTACATTCTCAATAGGGTACCAACTAAAGCAGCTACTAAAACACCTTTTGAGCTTTGGGTTGGGCGAAAGCCTAGTCTAAGGCACTTTCACATTTAGGGATGTCCAGCTGAGGCTAGGCCTTATAGGCCAACTGAAAAGAAATTGGAATCCAAAACAGTTAGCAGCTACTTTATTGGTTACTCAGAGAAATCAAGGGGTTTTAAGTTTTATGATCCCACTAGAAGAACTATTTTTGAAACGGGAAATGCGGTATTCTTTGAGGATATTGAGTTTGGGGGAAGAAATAAAATTAGAGACATTACCTTTGAGGAAGAGTCGATCTCGATGCCTACTACTACTACTACTACTACTACTACTACTACTACTACTACTACTCTTCACGATATACAGGTTCATATTCCTGTCATTAGTCAAGAAGTAGATCCAGAATCTCAACAGGATAATGTTGAAGTACTCCCCACTCAGGTTGATACAATAATTCAAAATGAACAAACTCAACAACCTCAAGAACTAATGCCATTAAGAAGATCCACTAGAGAGAGAAGAAATGCTATTTCAGATGATTATGTAGTATTTCTCCAAGAAAATAATGAAAATAATGGCTTGATAGAAAATGATCCTATCAACTTCCATCAAGCCATGCAAGATCCAAACTCTCAAAAGTGGATTGATGCCATGAATGAGGAGTATAAGTCAATGCAAGACAATCAAGTATGGGATCTTGTCCCATTACCTGAAGGTGCAAAACCTATTGGTTGCAAATGGATTTTCAAAACCAAGAGGGATTCAAAGGGTAATGTGGAAAGATATAAGGCTCGTCTTGTGGCAAAAGGCTTTACTCAAAAAGAAGGCATTGATTTTAAAGAGACTTTCTCTCCGGTTTCTACGAAAGACTCTTTTAGAATAATTATGGCATTAGTTGCACATTTTGATCTTGAGTTACATCAGATGGATGTAAAGACGGCGTTTCTCAATGGTGACATTGATGAAACAATTTATATGGTGCAGCCAGAAAATTTTGTGTTTGGAGACCCAAAATCTATGGTCTGCAAGTTAAAGAAATCTATCTATGGGCTCAAGCAAGCTTCTCGTCAGTGGTACCACAAGTTTCATCAGGTAATAATCTCGTTCGGTTTTGAGATCAATGCTATTGATAATTGTGTGTATCACAAGTTCAGTGGGAGTAAGTGTATTTTCCTGATATTGTATGTAGATGACATTTTGCTTGCCACAAATGACTTTGGATTGTTGCACGACACTAAGAAATTTCTATCAAAGAAATTTGAAATGAAAGATCTTGGGGAAGCTTCTTTTGTATTAGGAATCCAAATACACAGAGATCGTTCTCGGGGTATACTTGGATTATCACAAAAGAACTATATAGAGAAAGTATTACAAAGGTTTGGCATGCAAAACTGCAAACCAGGAGACACCCCTATAGCTAAGGGAGATAAATTTAGTCTTAATCAATGCCCTAAAAGTAATCTGGAAATTAAGGAAATGCAAAAGATTCCTATGCTTCATGTTGGGAGTCTTATGTATGCTCAAGTCTGCACAAGACCGATTTAGCATTCGTTGTTGGTATGTTGGGTAGATATTTAAGTAACCCTGGTATGGATCATTAAAGCAACCAAACGAGTCATGAGATACTTACAAAAGACTAAGGATTACATGCTCACATACAGAAAATCTGATCAGATGGAGATCATAGGGTATTCTGATTCTGATTTCGCTGGATGCCAAGACAGCAGAAGATCCACTTCGGGCTACATTTTCTTATTGGATGGGGGAGCCATTTCATGGAGAAGTGCTAAGCAGACACTCGTTGCATCTTCAACCATGGCAGCTGAGTTTGTAGCATGTTATGAAGCATCCAATCATGGAATATGGTTGCGAAATTTTGTCACTGGGCTGCGCATTATAGGGAACGTAGAAAGACCGCTTAAATTATATTGTGACAATAACTCGGCAGTGTTGTATTCCAATAACAACAGAAGTTCTACTAAGTCAAAGCACATTGACATAAAGTTCTTGGTTGTGAAGGAAAGAGTACAGAGTGGTCAAATTACTATAGAGCATATCGGGACAGACTCAATGATTGCGGATCCGCTCACTAAGGGTTTAACACCTAGGGTCTTTCATGAACATACTGCTCAAATGGGTGTGATACATTTTCAGGATACCTTGGTTTAGTGGGAGTCTGTGATATTTTATTGTTCTATTTTTTTATTTTGGACACATTTTATGTATTTGGATATTTCTGTACAGGTATAAAGTATTCAGTTTATTACACTCTGACTTTTGTTACGGTTGATCTCACTAAGGATTAAGGTGGCCAGTTGGAAATAGGCATGTAAGATCACATTACATGTAATTTTCATGCTACGCATCCATGATTGATCTATGTCATTTGGTTGTATTGGTATATGTGATTACTGATGGGTTGATTCACTCCTAAAGTGATGAATGCCTCTTTAGTCCTATACTTTTACGATCAATGGACGAGATTGTTAAAAGATACTCTTATATGTGACAGCAAAGTTTGAGCTTATAAGGTAATGAACATTTGTCCATAGACATATGTAGTCCAAGTGGGAGATTGTTAGAAATATTTTATTTGGACAAACATATGTTAAATTAAATGTTTATAAGCTGTTTTTAAAGTAATCCAATTAAAGTGATCTACTAAAGTTTTGGATTAAAAGGGTATCTAATTGTCATAGAATTAAATGTGTAGATACCATTTAGAGATTTTTAATTTGTTGAGGGACCAAACTGAAAATCAAAGACATCTTTTCTAAAAGACGGGTTATGGCCCCAAACGACGTTTTGACAAATATATAAAGCGTAGAACTCTGTTCTCCTTCAACAGAGAGTTTAATTGAGAGCGTAAAACACTTCTACCAAAACGATCGTTTGGAAGTTCCATACCAAAATTAAGCATACCCAAATCAAGAATCTGAAACTCAAAAATCAAGAATTCTCGATCAATGGATTCAGGTACGCTTCCGCATTCGGCTTCCTTCTTCCGTTTCTCGATTTATCATAATAGAGATTATGTACAGTATGCTATCTAGTGTTATTGTGAATTCAAAGCATGCTGTTGACTTTTAATTTTTCTAACATCTACATCTCATCCTACCCACAACACTGAGTCAATTTGATCCATTGTAAACTTATATAACTCAAGTCTTCTTGCACATTGCTGCGTTCTCTCGGCTAATACGGAATCTTCATTTAGTAAACGGGAAAGTTGCTGGCGTTACAGTGTTAATGGAACCAATTCTTCAGTAGGGGGTTGAATTCGAGTAAGGGTTAGGGTTTGCATCTTCATTGTCCAATCTAGTTCCTTCAACGACGCCAGTAACCGCGGCGACACCACTGCCTTCGTTGCCCCAGATTTACAAGAGATCTCAAATGTGGCCACTGACGTCGACATATCGTGGTGGTGTGAAGAAATGTTGGGGCCACGCTGGGCCTTGTTAGAGCTCGATCTCATCTTCGTTGGTCCACAGCCGTTGGATACCAGCGCCCATGCAACTACCATCGACAACCACATCCTCTCCTCCCTTCGCGGCTCTTGATTTTGGAATCGGGGTAGAAGATTTGGGGTTTGGGTATGGAAAAGATTTTTGAAATCTAGGGTTTTTTTTAGGGCCCTTTGATTTGGGGCAAAAGAGCCCAAATTGGTGTAGTGACAGGGAAAGTGTGTTTGTGTGTGTGAAGAAAGAGATGAAGGAGTTGTTTGAGAGTCCAGGGATAGTGAGTGAGAAGATCCTTTGCCACCCGATCTTTGTCACCGGAGTGTTTATTTTCTACATTGCTTGTTAAGGAGAGAGAAAGAGAGGAAATGAGGGGCTATCACTATTTTAATTTCTTTTCTTTTCCTTTTTATATTTTTATTTTTGCCCAAAAAAATCTATCTCAGCATAATTGTCCACGTAAGATCCATATCAACATTAGCCAGGGGCATTTTTGTCATAAAATTAAGAAACTAACGCCTCAACTGACTTCCGTCAGTTGAGGGACTAACTGAGAGCCCAAAACCTCATTTAAGTACCAATTTAGGAAATGTTCAATTACAATAACCTAGGTAGGAAAAGTTGGCAAGTTCAGGGACCAAATTGTATATTAATCCTTTTCTAAACTACTATTATTGAATGTTTTTTAATCTTTCTATGTAATATAAGATTTTATTCTTTGTTTGTAGTGAAATAGAAAAATTGAACGGTTCAGCCCCTCAAAATCGAAAAATGTGCAGGATCGAACTAATAAGAGTCCGTTTGTTCGAGCGTTATGGCCAAAACGCAGCTTATTCCCTAACTTAGCGTTTTAATGATACGGTAGAAAAAGCTGCGTTTTCAAAACGCACATGCGTTTAAAACGCTGGAATTCCTAGCTTTTTCCCAAAACGCAGATTTTAAAACGCAGTAGGGAATAAAAAGCTGTGTTTTGATATAATATCCCAAACGCATTTATAAAGAAAAAAGCTGCGTTTTAAAAACGCTGCGTTTTCAAAACACTGTGTTTTGAAAACGCTACACCAAACAAGCTCTAAGAATCGGACCAAAGTATTGATTCTCATACATTTTGGTTTGGTTCTCGTTCTAAATTTTTTTTACAATAGAAGTATTGGTTTGGTTTTGATTTTTTTTTAATTATAAAAAATGAAACAAACCAGATCGTAATCACCCCTATAATTTTTTAAGTTATGAAATTATTTTTACAACACATTGAGCCTTGTATAAATCTTCAAAATACTACTTAACTCTAGCAATTTAATTGGTCAAAAATTAAAGATCCGCATATTATTAGTTGACGAATCAATGAAGATTGATGTTGAACTCACATTTTCAATCATATTTTTTTCTTTAATTTATTTATGGATCCCCATAGTAATTTTTTTCATGTTGACAGTTATGTACAAGTTGCATAGAGAAAGAGAGTGCTACTTCTTTACCCCAAGAGATAAAAAGTACCCCTATGGCAGCCGACCTGACCGATCTGCAGGTAACGGGTTTTGGAAGGCTACGGGAGCAGATACCAAAATCTTTAACAATGACGTAAAACTTGTGGTACTCAAAAATGGGTCGTCTATTATGAAGGGAAAGCCAAAGATAAGAGTGGAAAGAAGACTGAATCCCTCGTCTATTTTGTATTCCCCATTCGCAATTTTTTCATTAGATTATAAAAAATTAAAATCCTTAATTAGTTTACGAAATGAATATATTATAGGAACTTAAAGAAAAATTTCATTACGAGTTTCACGGTGTAAAAAAAAAAAAAAAAAATTTCTCTTATGTGAATTATCATCATTCTATTAGCATTATATAGGTTGAAATCACACAAAAGAACATATCCTCTCCCTCTGCTGCCTCTGTCCCCTTCTCTCCTCTCCCTCTCCTCTCCCTCCCGTCTTGGCATGAAACTGATGGGGATCAAATAAATTCAAACTGCATAATAACAAATTGAAGTAAGAAAATCAATACGTACCATACCAAGAGAGATTACTAACGGAGCTTAATGATTTAATTATGAAGTGAACGGGAAGAGCTCAGTGCTCTCTCTCTCTCTTTTTCTCCTGAAGAAAGTGACATTTCAAGGCCAATCGAATATCACTATGTTGTTTCATGATGTTCGGTTGGTACCGGCCGAACATTACTGTAGCGTTTGGTCAACCAATGTCGAACACCTCAAATTCAGATTTTTTTCTTCTTCTTCCTTGTTCAATAGAGAGAAAGAGAGATGTGAACTTTAAAAAAAACAAAGGAATGCTTTCTTCTTCCTTAAGTTTGTATTGTACTTACGGGAATTGAAGGGGCTTTGCGGTTTCTTGTGTATGAAATTAGGTAAGGGAATGAGTGGGTGTATTAAGAAAGAGGGAAGAAAATGTGTGAGTTTTAAAAGGAGTAAAATAGGAATATTTAGTATTTAGGTGGGTTAAAAATTTAGATAGTGTGTGTATTAGAAATTGAGTGTATTTAGAGGAAGCGAGTGTGTTAATAGCCCTCCCCTATTTTTAATACATTGCCGCAAAAAAAAAAAAAAAAAACCGTGTAATAATGGCATTTGTTAACAAAAATTAATTTTATGTCAACAAATCTAGTGGCTTGAGTAACACCTTCATTAAATTCAATATGAAAAGTTCAAATATATGTCTAAATATATTTAAGGGATATATATATATATATATAATTATTAAGTAACAAATTACTTCATCTGTTCCAAAGTGCATGAGTGTATATTTTGTATAATTTTACTAATTTCACATTTAATAGTTATCATCCTAGTGTGGACTGATAATGTTAAATGTGGATATTAAAGACATTAATTTACATGTACGACTCAATTGGCTCAGAACCCAATTTTCTATCAACTTTACCTACATTTCGGCAATCATTATAAACATGAATAATAAGTTTATAATAATCGGCAATCACTTTAAATTCACCCAAATTTCGGAATACTTGTAGAAACGACGGACGTTCGAGGTCACCTAATAACCAACACAACATTCCAAATTTACGATGTATAAATTAAGATCATATAAACATTAAACATTTAATATTACTTTGTATCGATTGTCAAATTTATAACCAATTAAACAAACTCATTAAATTCAAACAGAAAGTTAACAAGCCCACTACATTTGATTTGACTCCCTTGAAAATGAATGAGGTTTCTTCACAAATGGCCCGGTCAAACACTCCAATAACTTATTTGGCCTAACTTATTCCAAAACAATTTATATGGCCTCTTTTTATTTGAAAACCCCAAAATACCCTCTTTTTTGAATGACTCAAACATAGTTTAAACGATTCACAGAGTCGTTTAAACAATAAACGTATTCGTTTAAACGATTAACGGATTCGTTTAAACGATTCACGGATTCGTTTACTGATTCGTTTAAACGATTCACGGATTCGTTTAAACGATTAACGGATTCGTTTAAACGATTCATAGGATCATTTAACCGATTCAAAGGGAGACGATGAGAGAAAAACGGAGGAAGACAAAGATAGGGTTTCATGGTAGTAGATAGGAGGAAGACGGAAGAAGACTTACAAGATCCATGACAGTAGAGGAAGACGGCGACGATGTCGTTGGAGATGGGAGGGGGAGACGACGACGATGGGAAGAAGACGGCTGTGGTTTGGAATTTGAGAGAGAGTGAGACTGAGTTAGGTTTTAAGGGCTTTGGGGTATTATAGGAAGTTTGTGTTAATTTTTAGTCAAAGGCCTTATAAGTTGTTTTATCGGGTCAAAAGGCTATATTTGATATATACCACAAAATGAATAGTGAAGAATTAAAAAAAGAAAAAGATTAAGGCAATAAATTTTAGTTAGATTTGTGCAAACTTATTTAGAGAGTTGGATTATAGAAACAATGCTGTGGATCCAAATATATATATATATATATATATACTACGTCCCTTCATTCATTAATTATTGTCTTATTTGACTCGACATACAAATTAAGAAAAATACAATTGACACTATTTGTATTTTTGTAATTTTCCACTTTTACCATTGTGCAAATGAGTAAGATGACAATGGTACATTCATTAGCCATACATTTTTACTTTTTTAAAATTTTGAATAATAATATTTTCACACCAAATTTTTTGAATAATTCAAATTATCAAGAGTAATAGTGTTACTTGACTAATTGTAAATTGTCCTATGGAGTGGATTCCATAAGTTAAGAGTAAAATTTAAAATGGCAAAATGTTTTACTAGAAAGAAAAGTTTCAAGCAAATCAATATTTTTGAAACGAACGAAAAATGATGGCAGAACAATAATTTAGGAACGGGGACAGTGGTATTACTTGATACCCCTTACAAAATTGAAATTGACAGCAAGAATCCTAAATTTCAAAAACTACACCAAAAATTTCCAAAACAAAATTATGAGAAACTCTGGTGTTTTAGGATCGCTAAATATTTTTTTGGTGAAATTTAGGCCGGTACCTTTTAATGAATTTTCAACTGCTTTAGTCCTCTATAATTTGTTCAAATCGAAAAATGACACTTTTATTGCGAAATATCATCTATGTCCTTAAAAAATACGGTACAATCACGGTATTCATCGCAAAACAAAATTGATGCATCGTAATTCAAAGTGTGTATCGCGATATACAAATTGTACTAAAAAGAACTGTTTTGTTACATTGCGATGCATGAAATTCCTTAAGAGTTCAAAATAGGACTCATGCCCATAATTTTTGTGGGTCACGCCCATAGTTTCGGCCTTCACGCCCGTTCCAAAATTAATTCATCACGATGCACAAAATTAATGCATCGCGATGCACAACATTGTACTAAAATATACTATTTTTGTGCATCGCGATCCACAACTTTTATTTTTGATACACAACTTTATCTCGATGTACAACTTTTAATCGACATTACAATTGTGATGCATCAAAAGTGTGCATCGCGATGCACAACTTTTATTTTCGATGCACAACTTTATCGCAATGTACAACTTTTAATTGACATTACATTTGCGATGCATCAAGAGTGTGCATTGCGATGCACAAAGTTGTACTAAAAAGTACTGTTTTTATGCATCATGATGCACAAATTTTATTTTCGATGCACAAATTTTAATTGACATTACATTTTCGATGCATCAAAATTGTGCATCGCGATGCACAAAATTATACTAAAACGTACTATTTTGTTGCATTGCAATGCATGAATTTATTTCCGATTAAAAGATATGAAAGGAAGAAAATGCACAACAGAAGAAAAAGGGACATAGATTTGAAAGAAAATAATAGAAAACACTAAAGAAATCTCAATCTACATTGGTTGAACGTATTTTATTCCATTATAATACATCCGTCTCAAAATAATTGTCATTTTAGCAATTTGCATACATATTAAGGAAATTTTTAAAAAGACTGATTAACCCTTATTTATGTTAAATTATTATAGGTAAGTTGTAGGAATATTTCTCTCTTTCTTTCCACCAACCCTCTTTAATGAGAGTAATAAATGAGGGCAATTTTGACAAAATATGGGTAAATGTTTCTTGAAAATCATATAACGAAAATTATTTTAGGACAAATAAACTTGGCTAAAATGACAATTATTTTGGGACGGAGGTACTATACATTAGGAGATACAAAATTTCAATGATTGAGTCAATCAATCAGTTTAAGCCTACTAATTACACCTAGCAACTTAGATTGAAAATATTTGCCAAGAATATTATATGGATTAAAACAAAGTAAGACTAATCGTATACAATGAACTTGGACTATATAAAATAGAGTTAACTAAGGTAAGTAATAAATTATTCGTTCACACAACTTTAGATTTAACTAAGGATATTTGTGCATTATAAGTATAAGGTTGACATTCAAGTAATATATTTCTTAGTGTGAGAAAAATATCAAATTAAAGTATATTAAAAATTAAGAATATTTAATAAGGATAAGAAATTATGAAAGGAAGGTCGAAATTTACAGCAGTAAATCAAGAAATACACAGATTAAAACGTGTTTTAGGTCGTTATGGCGACAGTTTTTTGGAACAACTGATCAATTTATCACTTAAAATGAACTGATTGAGAATAACTGTGGTGAACTAAAGCGGTTGAAAATCGCAAAAAGTACCGACCCGCAATTATTCCTATTTTTTTCAGTTAGGAATAAAGGATATATATCGATTTGTAGATAATATGCCTGTCTGTATAAGTAAATATGACTTAATATTTTGGAATATACAATATACAGTATAGTTTATCCAAAACCCTAGTCATGTTGATAAAGGATATATATCGATTTGTAGGGAAAACCCAAATTATCACACCATTCCTTCTCTCTCCTCCCCTCCCGGGTTTTCTCTCCACCCCTCCCGCGCTCTCTCTTTCTCCTTCCCCTCCCGGACTCTCTCCATTGTGAAACCTAATCCGTCAACAATGATTTTGTAACACCACCATTGCCACCACATTCAAACATCAACTGCAATGAATAATGTGTGGAGTGCGAAGAAAGATGCTCTTATGGCAGCGCTCGATGATGGAGGATTCGTTCCTCCCGAGTTTTTCAATCATAATCTTCCGCCAGGCTATTCGTTTTCTCCCGAAGATGAGGAGCTGATTGGGTACTTAAGAACAAAGGTTTCGGGAAACCAGTTGCCAGCTAATCAAATCTTTGAGGTCGATCTTTACCTGCATAATCCCCAGGAGCTCACTGGTACGTTGTTTCTTAATTACTTCCATAAGGATATTCAAGAATCAAGATTCAAACTACCATAAATAAGGATAGTCAAGAATGTAATTAATTAATTATGGTAAGTAAGAAACATGCGCCAGGTAGATTATAAGAAAGGATATGGTTTTGACTTCTTAATTAGGATATTAATTTTATCATTCTAAGATTTGACGCTTATAGATTATAGTTGTGTTTCTTTCTCTTTTCTTGCCAAATTGAATATATGCATGTAAGTTTCTTTTGATTTCTTCTCTTGTTGATCTTGATCATCGAGTCCATTCCATTTAACGGTTCAATCATTCCATTTAATGTTGTTATTTTGTTGTTCGTGTTTGATATTGTCCTTCAAATTTCAACTTTATAACAAGTACGTTAATTTCGACCCGAGTGAAAGGAATTGTTGTAGTAAAACGAACTTGAAAATCCTCAACAAATATTATAACCTACTTGATGAATTTTCTCTTAAGAAAGACTTTTCCGATTCAAGTGGCTTTGAACTTCTTGTTGATTAAGGGTTCATCAGTGTTTTTTTTTTTTTTTTTGAAATAAACTTTTTAAAAATTGGATTTTCTCAAACAAATTGACGTTTAGAACGAACAATTTTTCCTACAACACATGCCAATAATTCTGCTTTAAGACTTAGCTTTTGAAATCGGAATCGTATGTGTTGATACGCAATCACTAAACCACAAATTATCAAATAATAATAATTTTGATCCATAAAATATTTATCTCATAATCAAATGAAGTTATGTTTTTATTAAATTAATTATCATCAAAGTCAACATAAATGATACTGCTAACTTTTCCAGTACAATCATCTATCTTGTAAAATATATTAGACACTTTAGTTTGGAAGACATCTTCTAGGTGATTATCTAGAGGATTTTTGCTGTCAATATTGTCAATCAGTTATGGTTTACCGTCAGTTTTCTTTTATTTTTTACTGTTAATCAGTTAGGGTACGAAGTAATTTTAATTTTTTGTTTTTTGTAACTAATTATAAAAAACTATCACGTCCAAAAAAAATATTCTAAAATGAGTTTTGTATTGAAGCAAGTTTAGAAAGAAAACTATCAATCTTTTAAATTTTTTATCACATATGAAAGAAATCTTCTTATTTAAGCATGTCACGTAGAAAAAACTAGATGGTAGCATTAGAGATGCTCTGATACTCATAGTCAATTAATTATTTGACTTTTTTTTTTTGCTCCCCTATTTGCTGCCACTGCTACTACTTTAATTTTTCCAATTCATCCTCTCTTTTTTGTTCCTCCTCCTCCTCTTTGTTGGGTTTTTCAATTATTACCTTAATTTAACAGGTGTCTTATTGGCTTGAGGTTCAGTCATTACTCTACTGGTTAGAACCTCGCTTCCTCTGCTGTTGGTCCAGGGTCGAATTTCGTTGGAGGGTCTTTGAGGGTTTAGGGTAGATTTAGAATATAAAAAAAAAAAAAATCAACTCTTGGATGTCACGGGTAGCTCTACCTAAATTGGGGCCTAAAGCATACATGATACATTACATAGCTGCCACTTCCTACACATACAACAAGTCCTATCATGAAGAGACGTGCATCAAATTGTTTGCCATCCTTAGTGTTACACCTCAAATCCTATTTCTCCATTCCATCTTGGGAAGTAGTTTCCAACATGCTCTTCAACTTGTTTACCTTCTATTGAATTTTAGGGCACAAATGTTCTTTCATGAAAAGAATAAACAAAATAAAATAAACAAAAGTTAGTAGTTTACCTTCATATATATTTTAGCTGTTTTTCACAACTCTAGAGCCTATCAATCCCACCCTTATCTTTTCAAGCATTATTATAATAGGCCTCTCTCTCTCTCTCTCTCTCTCTCTCTCTCTCTCTCTCTCTCTCTCTCTCTCTCTCTCTCTCTCTCTCTCTCTCTCTCTCTCTCTCTCTCTCTCTCTCTCAAGATTGTTCAATAGCATATCATCAGATTGCATGTTTGTCGTAAAGTGTTACCTACTTTACTTAACAAGCAGTCAAACACTCGTGTAAATGTATAAATAGAATTTAAAAACTAAATGCACAAACAGAAAATAATTACATACCAGCACCATTAACTTGGTGGTTTAGCATCTAACCACTTAATTTCGGCTTCATCTTCACCTTTTATCCAAGTCATTAATTTCATCTCTGAAAGCATTCACATGTGTTGCCCTAGCTTTGCTGCACCCCATACAATAATTTCCTTTAGTACCAATCCCTTGTGGTCCACCATGAAATTTCTGTACAAGTGCAACACGCGGAACCTATTTTATTTTAAAAAATGTTTATTCAAAAAAAAAAATATTTAAACAAAAGCATGTAAAGGAAGTGAGAACTTTTTTTTTTTTTTTTAGGTTTAGGGAACATAAACCTTACTCCAACATTTATTATTAATATTTAATGTCTTTGAATGACTTCAATTAAAATTATATGATGTCTTTGGTGTGGCTAAAACAAATGATGCCTCTCGTGAGACTTTTTAAACACCCGACCTTGAGTACTAGCTGGTGTCTTTCGTAGGACTTGAACACACAACCTCTCCGTTAAGAGAAGTGATTATTATTAAATTGTGCCTTTTGTGAGGTTTGAACACCCGACCTCCCCGTTAAAAGTAGTTATGTACGAGGTTGACTCTGGTGAGACTTGAACACTCGACCTCTCGTTAGGAGAAGTGAGCGGTACCAGTTTAACTAAAGCTCGTGAGTAATGAAGTGAGAAGTGAGAACACCTTGCAAATCTATATTGGTTTAATTTGTGGTGCATTTTCTGTATCTTAGGGGCATACAAGGTTAGAGAAAAAGAGTGGTACTTCTTCACCCCAAGAGACAGAAAATACCCAGGGGGAAGTCGGCCAAGCCGAGCTGCTAAGGATGGATATTGGAAACCCACTGGAACTGGTACTCCTATCATGGAGAACGGCCACACTGTTGGGTTCAAGAAGGCACTCGATTTTTATCAGGGAAAGCATCCACTTGGGAAGAAAACGGAATGGAAGATGCATGAATATACACTTAACATAAAACGTGTTCCAGCAACCAAAGTTAAGGGTGCATATAGCAGCATGAAGGTATGATTGACCTAACAATATTTTCATCTTTTGGGCTGCCTTGATCTATATTTTTGTTCTACTATTATTTTGTTGGATTATTGAAGATATTGTGTTTCGACTTGAAACGGCTAACTTTTAGGTGTGAATGGAAATCGCTTATATTTCATACTCAAAATCAACACAACTTACTTTTACCTTGTTTGCCTAAGCAGTTAGATGACTGGGTTTTGTGCAAACTTTACAAGAACTCGAGGGGCCAGAGGGGTGTTAAGCATGCACAAGTACAAGAAATACCCAATGAAATACTTGGTGCAGATTTGCATATACCGGATTCTCCACTCGAAAGTAATCAACAAGGCAGTCAAGAAGTGCCAGTCGAGCAAAACTTTGATCAAGCTATGCCCATGTCAGATCCTGCATTGCAGTCTAAAAATGATTCTGCCCCCGAAAATGAGTCTGATACCTCAACTCCAAGTGAAAAAAGTTCTATCAGAAGCAACTCAACAACTTCGATAGATGGTGCATGCACTCGACCTATGCTTGACTACTCTCGTCAAGATGTTGTGCCTTATCATGATGATGATCTAGAATCACTCCTTGGCGTCTCTAATGCCCCGACCTTTGACATGGGGCTGAGGCCTGTGGATCAAGAAACAAATTTGATGAACCAACCTTTTTCAGGCTCCACGTTTCCAGAAGACAACTTCATCGATTTATTTTGTGAATTTGATGAATGGAGCAATTATCAGAGCTACTCGAACTTTCACTATCCCAATATGTAAAACCAGGGATACATCTATGAACTCCAAACTATCTTTCTTTTTCGTTTAGTGTGTTTAAATGTAGGTACATTAAAATCTACTACTGCTATTACTATCGCCATTCTCAACTTGATTGTGTTATGCGATGAATTTTTGTTTGATTATGTTCAACAGATTTAGCATTAAATGTATGAGTATCAAACTTGGTTCCTTATTGTGACTGTTTGCAAGACGGTTTTTAAGGTCTTAGACTTAACATAACTGTATTGACACATAGTTTTACTGATTGGGAATGATCTGTCATATCTCTCTACTTTAATATTTGTGATTTCCGACTTTCTTCGCAAATTACAAATACTTGTTGCATACTCATGGCTCGAAGTGGAGAGAAGTCAAGTATTCTTTTTCATCAGGGTCTCCAAGTTAATATCACTCAAAAATCTGTATGACCTTTTATTTTTGTTTGATTTGAAGGCTACATCTGTTGGTCTTGAACTCATCTCCTATAGGTCCTAACGGACGACCCTCGGTACTGCTTGGCGTATCCATATGACCTTCTTATTGTGATGCTATTTCCACTCTTTCTCCTTAAAATTTCGGTAAACTTTATAATCCCCTGGTCTGATTAGCATGTTAAGTATGTGGCTTATCTATTTATGTATCTTTTCATACGTTTGGGCACACGAACAAAGACGAAGGAGTAAGGACAAGTACTTACTCTTTTGGAGATAGACGGCAAACGGCAAGTCAAAGATTTGATGTTCGTCTATAGATAGAAACCATGGTACTCCATCAAGAAGAACACTAGATCAAATTACTGGCTCATAATTTATAGAAAGTGTGAATTAATTTGAAATCTTATACTCCCTCCGTATTTAAAAATAATTTTTTTAAAAAAAATTATATTGAAAAAAGTGTTCACTTTTCTAATCTTTCTATTTTGAGAGTTTTCTTTTTATAATTATTTAACTCTTGATTTTGATTGTTACTACTCTTAAATGAATATTAATAAAGAAATATAGAACATTCTAAGAGCATTGACAACGGAGGTTCATCCGCTCAATTTGATTCAATCAAACCAAACACCGGAGTATCAACAAGTATCAAAACCAAATCATCTGCCGCTTTGGAAGAAAAAGTATCAAGAGATGATACCGAATCAAAAAAAAATCAACCAAATCAAACAAAAGAGAAGGAGACAAAACGGTGTAGTTTTTGCCTTTAAACCCTCAAAACGACGTCGTTTTGAGGGGCAAAATTTCAAAAAAAAAAAGAGTGGCGGACATAAGCCTGACACGTCTTTACACGTGTCCGAACCTGGGCAAATGGGCAACTTTTCAAATTATCTCCGGTTGAGGGCAGTTTTGGTACTCAAAAAATTATTTTTTTAAAAAATATAAAAAAATAGTACACATTTTTATCTATAAATAGAGACTTGGTTTGCTTCATTTGGACACCAAACGAATTTTTTGCAAATTATTGATATTTTGAATAATTTCTCTCTTTTCTCTCTCTAAATTTCATATTTTTAATTAATCCATTTTAATTAAGTTGTTTATTTAGCTAAATGTATTACTAATATTATTATTTACTACTTAAATATTTTAATTATTAATATTGCAGATTATTAAATATAGTTGTCATTATTGTTAATTGTTTATTATTACCATTATTATTGTTAAATTTCGTATTATTATTGTTATTAGTTGTTATTATTATTGTTAATATTATCATTAAGTAGTATTATAACTGTTATTATTGTATAATTTTTGTTGTTAACTTTGTTTTATTGTCAGTTAAACATCATCAATGGCTGAAAGCTCTGTTTCTCGTAAAAGCAAAAATCCTCAAAATCGAGATAATTCACGTCAATCAACACCAAATGAACCCTCTTCTCGTCAAATTCCTCAACACATTGCACAAAACCAACCATCATCACATTACCATAATTTTTCTGATTTCCAAAATGCTCCAAATTTCGGAGGTCATCCGAATTTCCAAAACTCAAACTCTACGCAGTTTGGGAACACACCAATGTTTCCCCATGCCTCATTTCCCATGCCGCAACAAACCTTTCCGTGGAATACTTCGTTACCTTCAAATTTGTCTCATTTTTCAACACAACAATCACAGTTCAACCAAGGGTATTTTCCTATGGGGTTCCGGTGGTTCTTCATCGAATATAATCCGGCTAGTCCCTAGCTTCGAATATACCTTTTTTCAACACAACGAACTGGACAATGATGAAGAGGTTGATGTTCAAGATGAGTTGGCTGATGAAACCACTCCTCAAAGTGGAAAAATAATAAGAACTAGGTGGGCGACGTACGAGACCATCAAATTGTGTAAATCGTGGGAGAACGTGACTACCGATAGTTACGTTGGAACAAACCAAACTTCAACACAATTCTGGCAGAAAGTGACTAACAATTACAACGAGAATCGTGGGGATGGTGTGATCAGAAATTTGGGTCAAATTAAGAATTATTTTTCTAAAATGACTAAGGCAGTTTCAAAATTTTCTGGAGCTTTTAATCAAGCATTAGCTTGCAAAGAAAGTGGCTGGAATGACGATGATGTTATTCGGAGGGCACATACGATTTATGAAGCAGATCAAGGGAAACATTTTATGTTAATGGAGGCGTGGCAAATCCTTCGTAACGTTCCCAAGTGGTGGGCAAAATATGTTGAAGTGGGAAAACATGCAACTAAAAATTCAACAAGCAGTAGCTCAAAACGATCTTGCAATGAAGCTTTTGATTTTCAAAACTCATCTAATGCTGAAACACCTTCAATGACATATCCAACTCGACCTCCAGGCAAGAAAGCTTCAAAGAAGAAGGGAAAAGGTGTGGATAAAGAAAAATTTAATGAAGAATTACGTGAATCAAACCGCATCGATTTAGAGCTTAATGAGAAGCTTGATCGATATATGACTATCGAACAAGATAAACTGGAGGAATCCAAGAAGAAACGTGAGGAATCCAAGATGAAACGTATGTTCAAACAGTGGGAGGCTTTGAAAAACATGGAAAACAAATCCGTTGAAGAAGAAGAAGATTGCAGAACGTTGTATCGTGCACTGTTTAAGTAGATGATGTTTTTTTTAACTTGTCTTTAATTTGTATTATCATGTAATTTATCATTAAGTAATTTGTATTAAGTATGGAAAACAAAATATCTTCATTGCATTGATGATAACTCGTTTTTAATTTGTATTGCTGATAAAAAGTCACGGGAGGTAAAATTTGCAATGAAAATTTAAAAAAACATATCTTCATTGTGTAGTCACCACTAAACAAACATTTTATTTGATATAGTTGTATCATTACAAATATATCTCAAAATCTTCAAAATTGGAACATTGATGATAAAAAGTCACGGGAGGTAAAATTGTATGGTCATTGTCAACTTTAAAGTTGATGGTGACTTGATGGATGTGTGTCGAATTAAATAGGATTCTTTACCGGAGGAGAGGAGTACTATATTACAGAAAATAGAATTTTAATGACAAAAAAGAAGTACTCCAATACTAATCATGCATACAAATACGAAATCAAAAAACCGAACAATGTTCTTTTATTTATTTATTTTTAACTAATGCAAGATACAATCTCAAATTCTCTTTTCTTGATCACCAATCTAATGCAATGCAACCCTTCAAATCTTTTTTGAGTAATTTGGGGGAATGATAATCCATTTCTAAGTGAGGAAAGAAATAAAGCAATCATCTATGCTAAATCTTATAAAAGCTCACTCATTATTTTATAAATGTAATTCCGTTGGTCAAATACTTCCTTAATTATTTTAGTTCTTCAGATTGGCTTGCAGGCTCATCAGTCTAATGTCTTCAATTAAACGATTGAGATCACAGTTTGATGATCCACCTTCATTAATACTCTCTTTCGCCAATATTGCCATCTCATTCGCAGATTGCTTGAACTCATCTACCCTTACCTCCATAAGGTCCTTCACCAAATCTCTAATTATCACCCTATTACAAGTATCCTTCATATCCATTCCAAGCTTCCATACTTCACTCACAAACCTACTATTGACTTGTTGATCTATAAAGTACGGCCAACAGATCATCGGCACTCCCTCAACAATACTTTCAAGAGTCGAGTTCCACCCACCGTGTGTCAAGAACCCACCAATCGCTCCGTGGGCTAGCACCTCTTCTTGTGGCGCCCACCTTACGATAAATCCTCTCTCTTTTGTATCCGTTGGAATTTGGTACTCTACTTCTTTCCAGCCGGTAATGGAGCCAGGCCGTATGACCCATAAGAATCGCTTCTCGCTTGCCATTAACCCATGCCAAAACTCGAGATATTGATCACTTGTCATGCTTGCAAGACTTCCAATGCTTACGTAGATCACGGATCTTGGGGGTTGCTTGTCAAGCCAAGTTAGACAAGTTTTGTCCTCTTTCCAAAGACTATTTGAAGAAGAGGCTAATGATAGTGACGACGACGACGACGACTTAGTTGTTTTTACAAGTCTAGTTTTGAAGTGTGCGTGAAGTGGTCCTATGGAGTATAGGTTTGGACATACGTTACGGATTCGAGAGAGTATGGGTCCATCTAGCTCCTCAAATGTGTTGATAATGAGCCCTTGGGCTCTAGGGAGATGCTGGACCTCATTCAAGTAGATTTGGATTGAAGGATCAGCAAGGTTGTCGCCACGACAAAAGTCGGGGAGATCACGGCGTCGGAGAAAACTTTCCATGCCTGGCACACATGTTATTCTCGCATCCAAATCATTTCCTAGCATTTAACAGTGTTAGTACTCTTTCCATTAATGTCTAAGAAAGTAAAGTTAACACTCAAAATTAATTAAAATAACTCAGTTTAATGTGCTATCACACGGAAGAGAAGCTTCTCAGTTTTCTCAATTTTGGCCGATCCAAAATTTAAAAATGAGAAGTATCAGATCTGTAATGAAAGAACCGATTTCCAAAGTACAAAATTTAAAAATGAGAAGTATCAGATCTGTAATGAAAGCACCGATTTCCAAAGTACAAAATTTGAAAATGAGAAGTATCAGATCTGTAATGAAAGCACCGATTTCCAAATTTGAGGAAATTGAAAATTACGTAATTTTCAAATTGTAGAAATTAAAGAACTTCAAATTAAGAGGTTTCAGATCCGTAGATCCGTATGCCCACCCCCCAACCCAAAACCTCTCCCAAATGATAGAAAGATTTTCCGAAATACAATCGAATATAGTACAAACACAAAACACACGTAGAGACACTAATATCAAAAAGGCTTCAAATTTTCTATCCCAAGCTTTCACATTCCATGTCTCATTGAATCAGAGCTCTATATGCATCCCTATTATCTTGTCCGGTCTTCTCTATACAATTTTCAGAAGGTCACGTATAAAGCTACGATTCAATGAAAAAGAGTGTGACAATGAGTGGGATTTCAGCTTCAACTCTTCTATTGAAAACAGTAGGTGAAAATTGTATAGGGTATTATATAATAAGGGTTAAGGGAATATTGTTATTGGGTTTTGAAGGTCTAAAATCAATTGTAAAGTTTAAAATCACTTTTGAGGATGTTTGATCGTCAAAAATGATCCTGCAATTAAGTTGTCAGAACACAGAAACTGTGTGCCAGCTCTGGCAGAGTAGCATAAAACTCACCTTTGAAGGGAAGCTCTCCAGTTTCAATAAGTTTGGGAAGACACATATAAGTCCAGAGTGCACAAGGACTTATAGTATCAAAAGAAATAAGAGGAATCCCAATCTCTTCAGTAACATCAAGAACCCAACTAAAGATCCCATCCGCCACAACGCAAGTCACCGGTGTTGCTGATTCACATCTCCGGCCGCCATGAGCTGTCAAGTACTCCTTAAAGAGTGGCTTCGTTACGGTTTCCATGGACTCCATCATCTCCATGATCCCGTCACCGGACCGCTTGTGATCTTCCGGAAGGCCATCAGAAAGAGTTTCGAAGGTGAAGTTTGGGTAGTGTGCAAAACGGGTTTTGACGTCGGTGTGGCGGAGAAGGAGACGGTGCAAGTGATTGGTGTTGAGGAAGGTGACGTGGAAGCCGGCGAGGGAGAGGAGCTCAGCTAGTTTGAGTTTGCAGTTGATGGGTCCCTGTAGTGGCAATGGGAAAACTAGGACGTGAGGATTCATCTCTGTATTTTGTGTCAAGATGCTATACAAGGAAAGGTATGTTATGCGTTGCTTTCCATTTATAAAGCAAATTTCCTGCTCTCTCTATTTCTTTTTCTCTCGAGATCGGCAAAAGGTGGATCTCTCTGTCATAGTGTGTGGTTGTGTGTTTGATTAAGTGGAATTAGGGAAATACAGATCTGATTTGTGAGGTTAGTGCGTTTTGTTTGTCTAATTACTGATTATTGCTATTTGAAAGTGATATGAGAAAAAGACGGGATATGAGGTTAGTGCGTTTTGTTTGTCTAATTACTGATTATTGCTATTTGAAAGTGATATGAGGTTAGTGCGTTTTGTTTGTCTAATTACTGATTATTGCGTTTTGTTTGTCTAATTACTGATTAATGTCAAGCGCCCTTACTAGCCTTGTCTCTCTTGCCTCTTTAATTTTTCTCTTATTAACGTCAACTTAATTCGTCGAAATCTTAAAAGTGATATGAGATCGAGAAATCATGCACGGGATCTTGAAAGTGGCAAAGACGGGATCTTGAAGGCCACCGATGAAAGCAATAATGACGAGGACGACCTCTTCGTACAACTGAGTTCCAGTCCAACTCTCTCTTCCGAACAAGGTATTCTCTCTCTCTCTCTCTCTCTCTCTCTCTCTCTCTCTCTCTCTCTCTCTCTCTCTCTCTCTCTCTCTCTCTCTATTTCTTTTTCTCTCGAGATCGGCAAAAGGTGGATCTCTCTGTCATAGTGTGTGGTTGTGTGTTTGATTAAGTGGAATTAGGGAAATACAGATCGATTTGTGAGGTTAGTGTGTTTTGTTTGTCTAATTACGATTATTGCTATTTGTTTGTTCCTGATTCTATGACTTATCTATACCGTAATAGGGTTTCGTGATTAGGGGAAAGAAAAAGAAAAAAAGTGTACTCCTGTATGTTAGATATAACGAGGTGAAAAGGGGGCCTTGACTTTCTTCTCTAGTAATGCTAATTGAGTATGGAAACTAGTACTACAATATGTTAGATATAACAAAAAAGGGGCGCTACAGCAAAAACATTTATAAAAACGGGTTTTTTTTATTCCCTTTTCCGGAAAGCGCCATGTCTTTGTTTTCTTTCTCTTATCCATACACTGAAGACACCTCCACTGTAGGTTCTCTCTTTGATTAATTTTCGTGTTGCTATTAAATATTCTTTGGATTAAGTTTTACGAAATTAATTTATTTTAAGTATGAATATGATCAGTTGGAAGAAGTGAAGAAGGATATATCAAGTATGATTGTGTTGAAAGAAATCAAGAAAGCTAGTGATAGCAATAGTAGATAAAATTTCCACTGCCAAAAAGCAAGCTTGTTTTGTTTCAAGATAAAGAAAAGTACTATCACCACAAAGGTAACTAGGTTTAGGCATAGAATTGTTCCAAATTGTCCCTTGTTGATGAATGAAATCTGCTGGAGGGGAGGGTAACTTCAAGATGCACAACACCAGGATATAGAACCCCTATATATGGTTTTGCTACATGTAAAGCTCCGGCCACCAAATCCTATTTCTTGTGGTTTTTGTCATTCTTTACATTGCTTTGATAATTAATACTCCTCCGTTCCACCCAAAGAGTCCATGTTTGAAAAGTCTAATTATAGTGGACTCTTTAAATGAAATATCCCAAAATAGTATAGTGGACTCTTTGCGGAATGGAGGGTAGATATTAACCAAGTATATTTACTACTTATAGTAAATATTAGAAAATTCGAGAATAACATAATTACTAGATAAGACTGGATTAATTAATTATATTCTCACCTCCAAGAGTTGTAAAATCTAACGTAACTAAAATTTTATTGATCTTCAAAGTGGCACGTCTATTTTCCTTTCAAAAGAAAGAAATACTTTTAGAGTTTGTTCATCAAAGATTTCTCTGTTTGTATAAAAATGATTGTTCTTGGGAATAAGAAAGTCCTCCTTTTGAGGGTGATTAAAATAGAGAATAGTATAACCATTAGAATAGAATGACATATAGATCTAATTAACAGCAGGGGCCGGGAAAAAGAACCTCTACTTAACCACTTGATTCGCCACGCTTACTGAACCTCATTGTTCTGAGCAAAAGACGACAAATGATATGTTTGCATATTTGTTCCCTGTAAGTAGACATTATATTTCTCCAGTTATCTCATTCAACCCTATTCATATAGTTCTTGTGCTTGAGTCTGTGTCCCATGTTATTGTAATATGTTATTTGTCTGTGTGTGCTTTTTTCTTTTTCTTTCACCTAATCACAAAACCCTATTACTAATCCAGTATACTTTCTGCGTTTAAATCCCATTGGTTTTCACTTGTTTTAATCTGCGATTTTTAATTTTGGGTTTTCCTTTATATAATGCAAATAATAAAATGTTCTGAAGTTCAGATTCAGTGTTTGATTAATATATTGAAGGAGTACTATACCATAACAAGAGGCACTTTTCAAGACTTATATTTGTATTAACTTTGCGTTCAAAGGAACTTGTCTTCTAAATCTAGCTTGGTCTTCAATAATGGTCATTCTAGTCCATCTTGTTTTTCAATAGATTTTAGTCCATGCGATCCGAATAAGGTAAAAAATCTACTACATCACGTGTTGAGTTCTATAGTTATGATATTCCTATCATTATCCAATCGTTCGATTCAATTTCTTTCATGTTCTTGGTGCGTTTAGTGCTCATTTAGTAACCAACAAGCGTAGTTTCTTTCCATGCAAAGCAATTAGCGATTCATTTTTAGTACTTTAAAGAAAGCAAGACATTTTCAAACTCCCACATAGCTACAACTGGAATAGAGTAACACTTCAGCCAATGAGATTATTACATACCCCATCCATCCACGACCAACAGATATCTGGACAAGTCTAACACGCGTCTTTTCAAGCAGAAATCCCCCCACCCCTGTTTTAGTCAGAATTTTCTGATTTATGATTCTGCTATCATTTTAATATGGATGCAAATTATTCGTCCTCTAACTTGTTTTGTAAGCATCAAGATCCATCCAGCATGTTGTAATGTTTTTGTATTTCATCTCCCTTTTCCATTTGATTATCTTAGTGTTCCTTATTAAAATATATGCAATCCTATATAACCTAAAAGCCACCTCAATCCCTTATTGCCTGTTCAAAAGGAAAAAAAAAATAATCTGCATAGCATGCAGTTTTGATAGATTAGAATTGCGTCAAAAACATTATTGATGGTTTATCAACTTTGATGGATTTACCAAGACAAAGCCATTAATAGATTTCTTATGAGGAACATAGTTGAACAAGCTGCTATTAGGGATGTTCAAGAAGCCTGTGCTTTTGATCGTAACTTCATACTACTTTAGCCTATCATTTTTATTTTGATTGTTATTATAATATTCTCTTTTATACATTTTAGGAGGATTACCTTGCTCAAAAGAATGGTGTGGGTTTTACTCCCGGCTTGGGTGGATGCATCCGTGGTGTTGTAAAGAACCATGTGTACGGATTTGGCTCATTGGTCCGGCATTAGAGATATTGAGTAACGATCGGTTCCTCATTTCCAAGCCGAATGAAGATTTCACGCCAAACCAAGAGTTTGAAGGTAAGGTGTGCTAAAGAGTGGAGCAAATGAGAGATGATATCCAAAAACAACTCAAGGCACAACGACAATCCTAATTTGCAGCTCAAATGGCGCAAATGAAAGTTGATTTCCAATTGCAGTTGCTGGAGGCAATTCAATCACTTCACAACCTCCACTGCTAATTCCATGTACCATGTAGTTTAACAGTATGACAGTTTGACAAGGCATTTTAAATGTAATGTTTGAAGTTTATTGACTTTAGCTATTTTATTTTAGAAATTTTATGTGAAATGTTCAATCGGTACAATTGAGAATTATTGGTTGATCCAATATTAGTAATTTTTTTAGAAAATAATTTATTGCAACAGAATTTTCGGTTGCAAACTTTAAACGGAAAATAATCGGTGGTAATTTTAGTTCTCACTGTAATAGATGTGGCAACGAATAAATCGGTTGTAAACTAAAACGGAAAATAATCGGTCATAATTTTAGTTCTCACAGTAACAGATATGGCAACGGAAAAATCTATTGCAATTTAAGACGGAAACAAATCAATCGCTAATTGCAACGGACGTCAAAAATGCCCTGTGGATCACCTTACAACCGAAGTAGCAACTACTTTTTTCGTTGCAATATATTTTGCAACGGACCTCAAATCAGTTGCAAGTTTGCGACGAGTTTCATTGCGACTGATTTTGATACGGACGTTTTTAGTTGCAATTGTCGTTTGGTAACGGATTTTCATAATTTGCAACGGAAAATTCCGTTTCAATTGTCCTGTTTTCTTGTAGTGTTGAATTCATATTCGATCTACTAAGTAAACAGATAGAGAGAAAGCTGGTGAAATAGGGAGTAATTCATATTCGAATAGATTATCAAATTCGAATTAAATTCAAGTTACTGAACCATTTTATAAATTTATATCCAAAATTTTTTATCAAAATCGGATCGGGCCAAAATTCAATCCATTATTGCCTATAATATTGCAGCATGCAAGTCAATGCTAATTTTGTAGATACGTTGCCTCGAGATCTAGACTTGCATGACTCATATAGTACTCCACGACGTCCACGTGCCTTCTTGAATAAAGAAAAAATTGAGTCTGCATTTTAGGACGAGAGGCACCCGTTGACCGGACTGGAACTTCTAAATTTGAGACTTTTCTTATTTTAAAATAAATTATTTGATTTAAAACACTGATTAAAGAAAATCATTTAGAGTTCATTTAGAATGCTACTCTCTCCGTCCCTTAATTATTGTCTTGTTTGATCTGATACACGGATTAAGAAAAAATAATTATTTTAATTTTTAATATTAGTATAATGTGTAATTTTCTTTAATACTCATGTGTATGTGGCCCATAATTAAAGTAAAGGAAAAAGTAAAGGTAAAATGGTAAAAGTAATGTACTAAAAAGAAAAGTTTTCAAACAAGATAATTATTTTGGAACGAACAAAAAAGAAAAGAAAGACAATAATTTAGAAACGGAGGGAGTATTAATTTACAATAGAACACATATTAAAAATGCAATTCATCAATAAAAGTGAGAAGCAAATCATGAGTAAAATGGTAAACTAACATCCTAAAAAAGACAGATTAAAAACTAGACACTTTTTTCGAAATGACCTGAAAATGAAAGACTTTTTGAAGAGCCAATGGAGAATTTTTCATAGTAAATTCAGTACTTTCATATCAAATTTTATAGTTTTAAGTATCGTATTTATTATAGCAAAAATAGTACTTTTTCTAAGATATTGTACTTTTTTTTTTTTTGGTTGCATTAATGGATATATTGTTAGTAATGTTTTGACGTGCTCTAGCCCATCGATGACCCGAAATCGGGAGAATAGAGCGATCTCTCAAATTGAGAGGCTATTGAGTGATTTTACGAGATGAACGTATTTAAGGGTATTGCATTTGACTTTGTAATTTAGTGGCTTAAATTTGAATTATTTTTATAATAACTAAAAAAAGCTTTTAAGTTTTACTCTATTCATCTCTAAAAGAGTGTTCATTTTTAGTCTTTTACTAAAATTAAAAAAATTGGCTTTTGAATTATTTTAATAGTACATATACATTAATACTCTTAATATTCATATATAATATTAGAAGTTTCTAAGTTTTACTCTATTCGTCCCTAAAAGAGTGTTCATTTTCAGTCTTTTGAATTATTTTCAGTCTTTTACTAAAAAAGCTTCTAAGTTTTACTCTATTCGTCCCTAAAAGAGTGTTCATTTTCAGTCTTTTACTAAAATTAAAGAAGTTAACTTTTGAATTATTTTAATAGTACATATACATTAATACTCTCAATATTTATATATAATATTAGAAGTTTATATTAAAATATGAGTTAAAATTAAAATTAGAAAATTTAAATAAAAGTAAATTTTCATTAAAAAAATGGAGGAGGAGGGGGTTGGAAGGGAACACTCCACAAGGTGATTTCAATAGTGTTGTGCCAAGGATAAGCATTCTTTCCTGTGACCCAAATTTGCTGAATTACAAGTCTTCTATGGAAATAATTATTCCGAGTTTAGAGTTCAATTTTTTTTATCAACAAAATTAATTACACTTCGTATTAATCAATTAAAATACTCAAACTCTCAACTACCAAAAAAAAAAAATAACAAACTATCACAGTTTTGAATGGCGAAAAATGATTTAGCCAAACACTATTAATTAGGACAAATAATAATAGTAGTTCGTTTGGTGGTCGTTTTTAAAATTGAGCTTTTTAAAAATGTAGTTTTTTTATAAAATATAGTTTTTTTTTTTATAATAATGTTTGAAATACAATTAAAAATAATTTTTTTTAGCACCGTTTTAAAATTTACGTTTTAAAAAAAAAACTGAAAATTTTAATATTTAAAAACACCACAAGTTTTACAAACGTAGCGTTTTTAAAAGCTCCGTTGATACACTAGGTCGAATAATAAGCTGCCTTTTTTAGCCTAGTGTTTTACTGGACAAACATGCTCTAAGTTGAGATCGGGTCAACTGTTTGACGCAAAATCAGGTTGTAAAAGAGAAGGAAGAAGGTGTCTAAAGTCAAAGAGGTCACTTGCTCCCAAAACACACTCAATTATTTGATATCTAAGCCTACGTAATACATTATAATTCTCCAAATTTTAAAATTAATATTAATTTTTTATTTTTTATAATAATTAAGATAGTTGATTTTTAGGTCATTTCAATTTTTTATATATATATATATATATTATACCATTGCAAATGAACCCTAATATATACTCCCTCCGTCCCTAAATTATTGTCTTTCTTTTTTTTTTGTCCGTCCCAAAATAATTATCTTGTTTGAAATTTTTTTAAAACATCACTTTTACTATTTTACCCATATTTTTTCTCCATACTTTAACTATAGACACATGGACATTAAAGAAAACTATGTACTATAGTAATATTAATAATCAAGTCAATTGTTTTTTCTTAATCCATGTGCCGGGTCAAACAAAACAATAATTAAAGGACAGAGGGAGCAATATTTAGTAAAGGTCAATTTAGTAAAGTTGTACAAAAATAGACACTTTTGAGATAAAAATATTTTTAAAAATAAATATTTATTTTGGGATGGATGGAGTACATGTTTTTCTTTACACAAATTGCTTATAATACTTTTACAAATTGTGAAATAAAAATAGAATTAATCACTATCTTAAAACACCTGTAAAGTCAATAGAGAACATTTATTTTAGAACAGAGAGAGTAGCTTTCGAACAAATGTCTCACAAGTGGGCATTGAACTCGTGTCTTGCACGTGGGCATCGAACACATGACTTTCACGTATTCGACTACTATAAACACAAAGCAATTTAATTTTAATGAGTTGATAAAAAAAAGAAAAAAAAAAAAAAGAACAAGGGTTACTTTGGTACTTTCGTTATGTTCATTCTACCGTATCTATAGAATCTTTTTATATATATGGTCTCGTCCTCAGCCGCCTGTTATCTATACCCTTTTCTTCCCTCTCCATTGCAGCAGCACTCCAAAACCCATCACTTTCACGTAGTCCATATCAAAGGCTATATACTATTTTTATTTCTTTAAACAAACTCAACTTGCTTGGTATGTTAAAGCGACATTTCAAGTCATGAGATGTGCTATCACTTGAAGTCAGATCTGGATTTTATGGCGCCCGATCTCGATGAGTATTGGAATTTTTTTGACAGAGCGGTTTACAGTGAACTCCTACTGATGTTTAGGAAATTTGATCTGCCGATTTGTGTTGTTGGTGACACCCAACATTGTTCGACCGCGGTTTCTCTGTTTAAAGGTTCGTCGTTATTGCTATCAAATTACTCTTCAATTTTTCGTTCTTTGTGATGTTTAATTTGATTTTATTTTGTTATTTGTTTGTGATATCTTTTTGGAACGTTAATTATGAAGTTAGATTGATTAATTATTTGTTTGCTCATGAATAATTTAAGCCTTTCATATTTTTATAAAGCCATTCTGCTCTCTTGGAATTTGCATAATCGATATATTGTGTAGTTCATCACTAATATTATCAATCTCTAGTCTGCCTATTAGATGCAATAGAAAGTGTGATATACCTGAGAATCCTTTTATTATGCAAATTATATTTTTTGAATATTATTAATGTGATATTATACTTTGGATTAGCTTTGATTCATTTTGTGGTCTCTTTGACTTATTTTTAGGCCTAATCTGGTTGAACAATAATATTATTTTATTACTCTAAATTTGTGTTTGGAGGAATTTTCGAGGATTTGGCCCAAAAGATGAGAAAAAAAGAGTGTAATACGAGCAACTCCAATGTAGTGCACTATTTTTGGTGCAAAATTGCACCAAATTTTGCACCAAAAAAAAATCTCCTCCAATGTGTGCACCAAAAATTACACCAAAAGGAATATTCTCTTTTACAACTCATCTTTCATTATTTCACAAACAATGCTCAAAAGTTAAATTTTTTACATATTCACCCCTTTCCTTTTATTAAGATGAAAAAATTTCAAACAAAATTTGATAATACTGTAAATGACTTTTTAATTAAATTTTTAATTATCTGTTATTAAAATAAAATATCAAAATTAAAATTTTAAACATTTGATAATGAAGGTTACATAGAAATAACTAAACAAGGTTAAGAAATACATAATAATTATTCATTAATTTTCCGAATTCGAATATTTCTCCCATAAATGCTCGATTAAAGCGTTACGGAGTTCAATATGAGCATTCTTGTCTTTGATTTTTCGATGACGAGAGATGAACTCTTGAAAGCGAATATTTTCATCAATTTCTATTTCAACCGTTGGAGCTTCTGCTTCGGGCACATCTAAAATTGGCGCATTGAGATCACGTTCATCCTCAATTATCATATTGTGCATGATGATGCAAGCTGTCATTATATCACGTAATACATCTTTATTCCAAAACGTCCGGCCCCGCAACAATTGCAAATCGTGATTGTAAAACTCCAAATGCACGCTCCACGTCTTTCCTACATGCCTCTTGTTTCCTAGCAAAGTATTGTTTCTTTCGACCACGTGGTTCATGGATAGTTTGCACTAGAGTAGACCACTTAGGATATATGCCATCAGCTAGATAATATCCCATATTATATTCTTTTCCTTGGATAACATAATGTGCAGGAGGAGATGACAAAGAAATTCAGATAATATCAAGAGGATAAGTTAAAAATCTAATCAACGGATGAGATGACAAAGAAATATAGATGATGGTTCAGATTGTGAGAAAATTACAAATAAGATAAGGTGAATGATTACCATTTTGCTATATATACCAACATACTTCATTCTATCAAATTACACCTTTCCACTTCTTTCATAACTACTACTGCATTTCTTTTGCCATGGCTAACATTAGGAAACTCTTGTCTAGAAGTTCTGGGTACGATCCCGATGAAGACATACTATTATGTCAAACTTACTTAGAGATTTCTCAAGATCCTATTGTTGGGAAATACCAAACTAAAGACGTTTTTTGGTCTCGAGTTGAAGTGGAATACAACAAATCAAAAGATCCCGAACATGATGTTCGCAACAAAAGATCTTTGCAATGCCGTATTCAGATTATAGAAAAGGCGGTTCGAAAATTAAAGGCATGTATCAGGCAAGTCGAAAATACGAACCCAAGTGGAGCGTCAGAAAGAGATATTGTAAGTATTTCATTTCATATTTATTTTACTTATGTAAAATTATAATTTTATACATTTGAATACTTAAATTAGCTCTAAAAAACTATTTGCAGATAGAACGAGGAAAACGTTTACTAATTGAAGATACCACTTACAAGAAAGGTTTCAAATTTGATCATGTGTGGCACATAATGAAAGATTTTGAAAAATTTAACGATAATATCACTATGGGAAGACAAGAATCTCGCAAAATCATTCTAGTTATGTTTCATCTGAGTCGACTTTGCAAATTCTGAACCAAATACCCCAACATCGGAGGGTTACCATCATTTTCTATTAATTTAAATGATGATGATGATGTTGGTGGTGACTCTCCTGTGAACGACCTATTGGGGTCAAGAAAGCTAAGTTGAAGAGAAAATAGAAGAAAGAAAAACAAATGAATTTAACAACCTCACGGAGCAAAATGAAAAGCTAATGAAGATGATGGAGAAAACGATGCGCAGGACAACGGTATTTTGCTATGAAAGAGCAGAGAAGAGATGACAAAATGTTGTGTATGGATTTGAGCATCCTTGAACCAAACATTCGTGCTCATATCCAAGCTCAACAAGCAATCATTATACAAAAAAGAGCAGAACAATACCATCAATCACAACCACCATCTGGAAGTTTTTTTGGCCAATTCCTTGGAAGTTTTGGGGGAGATGGATCTGACAACCTAGGTGGAGATGGACCCGGTAACATAGGTGGAGATGGAACTAGTAACTTTGGTGGATATGGATCCGGTAACTATAGTGGAAACAGATCCGGTAACTTTGGTGGAGATGGATCTGGAATGCCAGATTATTAAATGTTGTTGTTGTTTTTATTTGAATTTATGTTGTTAGTTAATTTGTATTTCAATTGTATGGTTTTTTAATATTATGCAATATAAGTTTATGTTTTATATATATATATATATATATATATATATATATATGTTTTACTTTATATTTTATTTGAACACATAAGGTTACACTTTTTATCCCAAAAATAAATGTTGTTTTTTTTCTCAAAAAAATAAAATAAATTAAGTCCAAATAATAAAAAATTGAAAAACTTTTTGGACAATAAAAGATGATAAATGAAAAATTATTTTGAAACGAAAAGAGTACTTTTTAAAACTTGAAGGACCAAAATGCACAAATAAAAGTCTTGCACCAAATTTGGTGCAAGTGAATAGTGTTACACCAAATTTGGTGCAGCACTATTCACTTGCACCAAATTTGGTGCAAGAAGTAATGCACGTTGGAGCAAGGAATAGTGGGTATTTGGTGTTTTTGCGCCATTTATAGAGCACGTTGGAGTTGCTCTACCAATTGGAGGGGGTTTGATAAAGGAAAAGAAAAATGAGAGAACAAACGCAGGAAAAAAAAAAAAGTGAGAGAGAATTTTGAGAGAGTACATAGAGGCGGCGGAGAGCACAATAAAGTGCCCATACGCGCTAAGCGCTAAACGCAGCCTCGGTGAAATTACTAACTTGCCCTTTTCTCTATTTTATTTTTTAAATTTTTAAAAATTAAACCTTAAATTACAGTTTCCCCCCTATATTTGGAAAATTTAAAACCGCTCCCTGGACTTTTTTAGCCTTACAGCTAGGGGTGAGCAGACCGGCCCATCAGCCCGCCAAGCCCGCCATAGCCCGGCCCCCAAAGCCCGTGCCCATGGGCTAATACATAGTATTGGGCTTTGGTTGAGTGAAAGCTCGCGGGCTCGGGCAGGCACTGGGCTCTCCAATTCGTCCTGCCCGTTGAGCCCGGCCCGGCCCGTCTATTAATTAATCTACGTCGTTATATATATATATACATTTACATATCTAAAAAAGTAAAAATTAAAACCCTATCTAATATCTATCTCTCTCAGACTCTCACTCCTCAAAATCTCAAATCAAATCCAGATCTAACACCACCGCTGCACCGCACGATAACGATAGAGATAGGTTGAGAGACGACACCATCTCGGCCTTGATCCCGTCAATCTTCCTCCAAGAAAGAAGGATTTCTACCATTCATTTGTATCTTGCTGCTTGTGTCTCGTCGACTAAGCGGGCCAGTGGGGAGAAGACCAAATTCCGCCATCGCTGCTTTTGGTCATCGCCGTCGTCGCTTTGAGCCTTCCACCTCCTCGTCATCTCCGATGAGTTCGCCCAAAAGCCAAAACCGATCTGAGCCAGCTCCATCTGAAGTCCAAAATAGAGACTTTCTCCCAGATTCTGGACCGTCCCACGGTATATATCTCAGAATCTCTCTCTCTCTCTCTCTCTCTCTCTCTCTCTCTCTGGTTTGGTTTGGTTTTGGATGAGAGTGAATAAGTAATTAAACAAAATGTTTCATTGTTTAGACATTGATTTTACACCCACCGTTGCAGTCTTGCAGATGTCTTGTTTAGTTGATTAATGTTGATGTTAATGGATAAATTATTTTAACCAAAATATTTAGAAGAGGAATAAGTAATTAAAAAAGTGATTTTGATTTCGTGGGGTATCTATATTACAATAATGGTGGACTCTCACGTGTGGTTTTGTAGAAGACAACTACCGGCTGAGATTTTCCCAAATTACTAACATCTTACGGCCAAGATTTATGTTGAGATTACAGAGCGTGTGAACTACGGTTATTCTCTCTCCCGCTCACCTCGACTTCTTCGTCTTTCTCTCCTTTCCCAACTAAAAACCGATATCCTCTCCTTCCTCTCAACTGAAACCTCCTCTCCTTCCCCAAATTGGAAAGACTTCTTCATCTTTCTCTACTTTCCTCTTCTTCATCATTCTATAAAACCCTCTCGCCTATCTCGGGTCGTCTCCTCTGTTCAAATAGAAGGTTAGTTCCAGTTTCCTCTCGGGTCGGCTACACCCTCCGTTCAAACAGAAGGTTAGTTCCAGTTTTCTCTCTTTGCGAAATTTGTAAGACCTAAATTCATGATCTTTCCTCTTCGGGTGTCCTCTGTTTAGACTTTCTGCACATCAAGTGTTTGTGTATTGGTCTCTGTGAGAGAGAGAGTGTGTCCTGGTGTGTATGTTTGATTTATGTTTGAATGTTTGATTTATGTTTGAACCCTGAAACAATGAGCAAAGAAATGCGTATATGAATGGAACATATCAATGGAACATATCACAGTTGAGACTATTAAATTTCATGTAGTCTCCCACTATTAAATTTCATGATAGATCAATCGTGACGACTCACTCTACACAATAATGAATGAATATAATCTGCTGGGGATCTTTAACCAAGATTTTTCACAACTGTCTACCAGTCTGATGCATGCAGAAGCTATAATATAAAGATGTTTACATGAACAGCCTGTGCAAACATGAAGCTTACTAAGTCAATACTATAACTCTAATACAGACCAATCAAAAGTTACAGAAACTTCAACAATAAAATGGACAATAACTGAAAAATTAACAATATATATGGAAGCGTAATAACAGAAGTTGATCAGCTCATTGGCTACCAGTTTGTGTATGTTTGATTTATGTTTGAATGTTTGTGTGTATGTGGTGGTGTGTATGTCAGATATATTGCAGTATACTTGAGATTTTCCTCAAATTAGTTGGCTCCCGATATACTGATGGCTCTGATTGTTAATATTTGTCCCTTAAATTACATGTCATCAAGGAAGCATGCCTTGGGTTGGTTGAAACCAATCTACTTGGTTGGTTGAAACCTTGGGTTGCTTCTTTGGCCTTTGGTAACGATTATTCTCGAAAAAATATGACCAAGATGCTATACCCCAAAATTAAACCAAAAAATATGGAAGTTAGGGATGATAAAATATAAATTTGAAGAGAAGCAATAACTGCTGCGTTTTTTAATTAGTTATAACATGCCCCTTTTCGCCATTCCAGTATAGGCATGCAAGAAACCATCATATTCACTTTCACAACTGTTACTGTGAGTAAATCTTCTTATTTTAATAACATTATAGCAGAGATAGAAATTCCACATACCATATGTTAGATCCTTTAAGAGGGTTGCCAAGAGTTCCATACATCCCTCAGGGTATTATTGTTTCATATAATCACTAATTTTTGATTTGGAAAGTTCCTAATTTAACAAACCTTACAGCAGTAATGTTTATCAAAAGCAGTAAAAAGGCCTAATTGAAAATCATCCGGAAAATTAAAAATGACCAAATGAACGTGAACATTACATCAAACATTCTGAACTATTTCCCTCACTACTAGCAGCTCCACCCTGAACACCCTTATTAAAACTCTTCCAATCTTCGAGAACCATCCACCACCTTGGCAGCAATACCCACGCAACAATTCGCGTGGATCGTCGTCATCACCTTAGCATCTTTGCGACGGACGCAAAACCCACTAAAATAAATCGTATCCAAGAACCTCACCTTGAGACACAGCTTTCTAAATGCACCCTGGTGCATCATGTGGGCTAACAGATATTGCTCTATCTCCCTTGTTGTTGAGTTAAGCCCCATGTTGTACCATGTTTGGAATAGGGAGATCGTTTTGGGGTTTGATTTGATGAAGTAGAAGCCGGTATTGATCATACTTTTTTCAGACCATGGGTTGCCATCGAACCAGTCTGTGCTTATTTGTAAGTCTTCACTTAGGTCATCGATGATACATTAAGATTTTATTGTACAATATACTAATACATATCAGTGCAATCAGATTGTGTCGTAAAATATATTGATCTATTTTGATGTGGTTGGATTCGGTTTTTATATTGTTTAGATTCCTTAAAAAAATATTTTTTTTTGTGTGTGCTGGTGTGTGTGTGTGTGTGCTGATGTTTGCTGTGTGTGTGTGGTGTGTGTGTGTGTGTGTGTGTGTCTGTATGTGCTGGTGTGTGTGTCTGTAGGAATGAAAACTTTCTTGTGCAAGCCAATTTCATTAGGGTAACTATCTCTAAATTAATTTTCCTCTGGTTCATCGCCTCGACAACTCCACTTGAATCTAGGGCAGGATGCCGAATATGAGCATAATTCTTTGTTTCTCGGTTGTGATACTCGCAAGTCATATCCAAAATGGATTCTTTCCGACTTAGTTCTTATAAAAGCAAAGCTAAAAATAGGGAAGCTTATCCTACCAGAAGCAAGTCTGAGATGGTTCTTCTCTCATCGAACTTAAATTCTGAACTTCCTTGGATGAATCTTGCAGCTTTTGATCACCCTGCATCAGTGTTAGCTTGACTACACATACAGGGCACTTCCTGCTTGACTTGGCAAAAATAGGTGTGTTTTCATGGACATGTTTGAGGTGATTGATACTGTAACAAAGAGGTGAAAACATTGTTGTGGTGTAGATACCTAGAGAAAGAATCATGTTAGATGATCAGTTGGCCAAACAAGTATGGAGAAAAGTTAGCATTTTCAAGTTTGGTGGTATTGTTTCAAGATTATTTTGTGACTCATCTGCCATAGTGCCACCCCGTTATGTGTTAATGCTATGGTTACTATGTTGGTTGATCGTGTATGGGGCTGTTAGTTTTTGGTTATATATGGGTTTGAATGTACCAAAAAACGTATTTAGGTAAGGTGGTTCGAACTTAAATTCTGAACTTCCTTGGATGAATCTTGCAACTTTTGATCACCCTGCATCAGTGTTGGCTTGACTACACATACAGGGCACTTCCTGCTTGACTTGGCAAAAATATGTGTGTTTTCATGGACTTGTTTGAGGTGATTGATACTGTAACAAAGAGGTGAAAACATTGTTGTAGTGTAGATACATAGAGAAAGAATCATGTTAGATGATCAGTTGGCCAAACAAGTATGGAGAAAAGTATGGAGGCTATAAAGAATCATATTAGATGATCAGTTAACCATGTTCTTCTTTTGCCATTGAAGGCTATAAAGAATAGCACTAATCAAGCATTGCAAGCGTGCATTTCGATGATCTTTGCATTGTTTGTTTCTTATGTTCTTTCATTTTTATTTTTATTTTACTTCCCCGGCCTTTTCTATTGACTAAGGCAACACATTCGTCTAATACTAAACAATTTCACATGTTTCCATAAGTGTGGTTGTTTTTTTTCTCACGAAAAATGATCTATTTTGCCACCATTATTTGAACAATTTTTAAATTTTGTCACTGTACTTTTTTTTTGGGCAAAATTGTCATTGTACTTTTAGAAAATGTTACAATTTTGTCATTATCCCTAACAGTCATCTAATTCTTAACGAAATTAATTATAAATTTTCAATCACCTCCCCTAAAATTTTATAAATAAGTTGGAATATCCTTAATGATATATGAGATCGAAATTAGGTGGAGTGAGTTAAGGTTATTGACGAATGTCAAATTTTAAACGAAAACTTTTGAGCAGCTTTTACTTTAAAGTAATATTGATATAAATTATTAAATTAAAAATTAAACATTGTTAAAAAATAATTCTTTTAAAAAAGATAGTATTCATAAAAAAAATTTAATTTTAACATGACATAATTTTCATGTTGATTATTAAATATGAATTATAATTTATAACTATTTCATTAATTTTGTTACATTTAGTCTTACTCACCCTTACAAGCTTATGGATACTTTTGCCCCTTTTTTCTTGAAAAAAGATTTGCACTATTTACCATTTTGACCCCCCCCCCAATTATGCATTCAGTCTTCAATAAATGTAAACCTCTTAGTTTACAATACCCCTGAATGTGTATTCCTTTTATTTCAAACATTTGTTATAAATCTTTAGTATGCTAGCTGCTAGCTGCTAGCAATAATTCTGTAACTTAGGTTTGTTCCAGTTCCTCAGAAAAAAACTCAAATAATGCGTCAAATTAGCAAGGTTACTCTTCTAAGTCACAACGTTTAGTCTTTCCATATTTTCAAATAACACATGCACCCACTGATCTAAGTAATTGTATTATTGTGTTGATTTAATTATACCATTTTCTTGAACTGAATCAAGGACTAATTCTCTCTAAATATTGAGTTTAATGACAGAACATGAAGTCAAAAAGTTGAATTAGTTAGATACAAAATATAGTACAGTTTGAGAACCAAATCACTGTTTAATAGTGGGAGACTACATGAAATTTAATAGTCTCAACTGTTTAATCCTAAAACATCATCATAAAAATTAAATGGTTCAAATGACTAACTACTTAGGTAGTTGTACATGTACAAAACACACATTTAGATGAACTCCATCCATTTAACCCTTTCCAAAGTGAAGCATGGATCACAGTATGCTAAGGCCCCTTCCCCTTCATGTCGGATTACCTTAACAATTTACCTTTTTTAGTTTTACTCATGTTATTCATATCTAAGATATTTTACTTTGGCGAGTATTTATTTTTTTTTCACCTGTTTGCTGGTATGGATCAGAATGCTCTGTTTGCTCGCATTATACGTCATGACAACTATTTTATTATTTTTATCCATGGTCTAACTATTTAGTTGACGAGATTGTTGATTCTGAATGTCAAAAAAGCCCCCAAAAAAAAAAGGTCATCTACTTATTTTTTTACTGTTCTCCTTCATTATTTATGCAGCAGCAAGTTCCACCAAATGGACCAACCTTCACGTTCAAGTCGTGGAAAAGAGCCAGCTCCACCATCCCCACCATCTCTACAAGAGGTAGAGGTATGATTATTTACAGTAAGATGTTTCCATTTATAAATTTATAGAAAAATACCAATGAATAATTTGGAATAGAAGATGTTATTTAGGTCTGTTGCATGTTAACATATATACACTCTAATCGTTTACCAAACCATACACACATATTTTCAGAATATTACAATGCTAATATTTATATTATGCTGTACTTATATACATACATATGTTAACTTAATTGATCTAGGATGATGATTATGAATTGGCCCTGCGATTGAGTCGACAGACACCGCAACGAATGTTCCTACCTTCGGAAGAGCCTCCGGAAGAAAATTAAGTTTTTGTAAAACAAGAGCCTCCGGAAGAAAAGTAAGTTTTTGTTATTGAAAAAACAATAAAATTATGTTACTTTTATTTTTTTTATTACAATATTTCATTATTTATTTTGTTATGAAATAAATAAATTATAATTTATTATTATTTCATTATTTTTGTGTCATTTAATTTTACTCACCACTTACAAAACTTCGAGCATTTATTAATCTCGAGTGTATAATAATTCAATCTTTACTGTGACCGTGCCATAGGCACGGGCACAAAATTATGTTGCTTTTATTTTTTTTATTACAATATTTCATTATTTATTTTTTTATTACAATATTTCATTATTTATTTTGTTACGAAATAAATAAATTATAATTCATTATTATTTCATTATTTTTGTGTCATTTAATTTTACTCACCACTTACAAAACTTCGAGCATTTATTAACCTCGAGTGTATAATTATTCAATCTTTACTGTGACCGTGCCATAGGCACGGGCACAAAATCTAGTGGAATTTCAATCTGTTAAGAAATCAATTTTTATATTCATTAAACAAAATGTTTCATTGTTTTATAATTGACTACCCATCTGCATGAAAGAATTTTTTTTTTTTTATGGACTAAATCTGGACTAGTTTATAGTAATTTATTTAGTTTTATTTTTCTTTTATATATGGAGTTTGTTAGAAACTAGAAGAGTTGACCGGTTAACTATATGAATATTCAAGCCAATTGAGGTTAACCCGTAAGACTAGTTTATACCTTTCTTGTTCAAAGTATGTAGTTTTTGTAGTAATTTTTTTGGTGAGCTACCTTACGAAAAAGTGACTGTTTTACCCTAAAATGTTTTGAATTACAATTCTTCTCTGTCGTACATGTATTTAATTTGATGCAACAATTCTGTTTTGTTTTGTTTAGTTTACTTGTTAGAGTTTTGTCTAAATGGGTTATTTGTGTTTTGTGTTTTTGTTTTTTTTTTTTTTCAGAAATGGAAACAGAAACTAATAAGAAACAAAATAGCGACAAAAATGTTGAAAAGGATGTGATTGAATTAGATGGGGAGAATTGTGATTTTAAATTCACTTCTTGGGTGTGGGAATATTTTAAGAGACCTAAAGGGAAACCTTATCCGAAGAAGATAGATTGTCCTTATTGCAAGCAAGGCTTTATTTTTAACACTACTAGGAATGGAACAAATGCTATGGGTAGACATCTAAAGCAAACTTGTAAAACATCACCTTGTTTTGTGGGTTTGAAGGGGACTATAAGTACAAGCGATGGAAAAAGACAAAAGACTTTGCAATTTAAGAGTGAACCAAAAGAGAGGGGTAATGGAGCGAGCATCACAAGTTATGCCTTTAATCAAGAGAGGGCTAGAAAGACTCTTGCTAGGATGTGCATAAAAGATAATAGACCCTTTAGTATTGTGGATGATGAGGGGCTTAGGGAGATGTTTTGGGAGTTGAACCCCAACTTTAAAATTCCTTCTCGTTGGACGGTTGCTAGAGAATGCTTGCAAATTTACAAAGAGGAGACATTAAAATTGAAAACTCTTTTGAAGGGGCAAAGAGTTTGTCTTACCACCGACACTTGGTCATCATGTCAAAACATCAATTATATGTGTCTCACGGCTCATTGGATAGACGATGATTGGATTTTGAGAAAGAAAATATTGAACTTTTGTACAATTGCTAATCACAAGGGGAAAACAATTGGGAAATTGGTTTATGATTGCTTGAAAGAATGGGGTATTGATCGGGTATTCACAATTACGGTCGATAATGCTTCATCTAATGATGGTGCCATTAAATTTTTGAAAGATAAACTTAGTGGGTCAAAATCCATTTTGGATTGTAAGTATATGCATTTGAGATGTTGTGCTCACATTCTCAATCTTGTTGTGAAGGAAGGTCTAGAGGAACAAAAGGACGAAATTGTGAGAATTTGAAATGCCGTTAGATATGTGAGATCATCTCCCGCAAGGCTTGCAAAATTTGAGTCGTGTGTTCAAAAATTAGGCATAAAGTGTAGTAAAAAAGTATCTCTTGATGTTGATACTAGGTGGAATTCCACCTACTTAATGCTAGAGACGGCGATAAAATATGTCAAGGCCTTTGATAGGATGCGTAACGACTCCAACTATGATGATTACTTTTTTGGTGGAGATGGGAAATTTTTGAAGTTAATACAAGAAAGAAGAAAAAGAAAGCAAAGGTTGTGGGTGCTCCAACTTTGAAGGATTTTCAAAATGTTTGCTATCTTGTTGATTTTTTGCAAATTTTTTATGAAATGACATTGAAGATCTCGGGGTCAAAGTATTCAACTTCAAATTTATTTTTTGGTGAGCTTGTGTCGTTGCAATGTAAGTTGGGAAAAATGTGTATGAACAATGATGATCTAGAAGCAAGAGACAAGAGACATGGCTACTAGAATGAGGGGAAAATATGAAAAGTATTGGGAGAACATATAAAATATAAATTACTTGTTATATGTAGCTGTGATTCTAGATCCTCGTCATAAGATGACTTATGTGAATTTTTGTTTTAAGCGAATGTATGGGAAGGATGATGGTAGAGCCAAGGAAATGGGGGAAAAGGTGATTAAAACTTTGATTGAATTGTTTGATCATTATAAAACCGAAGAGGTGAAAACAAATGTGGGTGATGATTTTATGGGTTCTTCGTCAAGTGCAAGTAACATGGAAGTTGATGATTTGGAAGAAGGTTTTTTAAAACATCTTGAAGAAGAAAATGATATTAGCAAAACGGAAGTTGATATTTACTTGGGGGATCGTGTTGAAAATGAAAGATTAATGGGTGAGAAATTTGATTTGTTAACTTGGTGGAAAAACAATTCTTCAAAATTCCCAATCCTTTCTCTAATTGCAAGGCATGTTTTGGCTATGCCAATTTCCACCGTTGCGAGTGAGTCGGCATTTAGCACGGGAGGGAGGGTGATAGATCCTTTTAGGAGTTCACTTACTCCTAAGACGGCGGAGGCATTGATATGTACACAGGATTGGATTCGTGCGTCCCTGGTTAATATTGAAAGCCAATTCATACAAGCTCAAGTTTTGGAGATTGCAAGACAAACTAGAGAAAATTGAATTTGGTAAAAATTTGTCAATTCTTATTAATTTTTGCTTATTTACTTTGTCAATTAGATGTTCTTATTTGACATTTTTTTTCTTATGGATGAATTGAAAAGTCGACCAAAATCTCTTGCAAATCGTTTCGAGGAGGATTGATTGGAGAATGGAGATGACAAGTTGAGAAAGGTAACATTTTTTACTAGTTTTTGCCTTGTTGATTTGTTGTTTAGTGTTTGTTTCATAATTTTCAATTTTCATTTAACTTTTTTGGTCTCATGTAGATGACTTTCCACGGCTATTCAAGAGTTTATTGAATGATTGTAGTTTGATGAAGTTAAGTTGAGGAATGTGTTATGGATGATATTTTCTATATTTTTAGTTTATTTGAAGTTGGAACTTGTAATTTTAAATTTGAAGTTGGGACTTGTAATTTTAAATTTGAAGTTGGGACTTGTAACTTGTAAGGTTGAAATGATGATTTGATGAATGTTTGGACTATAACTTGTTAGACTTCAATTCATTTTTAATTTATTTGTAATATATTGATTTTGTACAATGATTTGATGAGCTAAATAACAAATATTTTATAGCCCACAATATAATGGTCTCAATGAAACTCCATGGTAATGAATTGATGGGCTGAAGCCCAAAATTTTAATGGTAAAATTGTTAAAAATCATAAAAATCAATCGTAAGCCCATCAAGCCCGTGCCTACCTAAAGTCCGTCCACTAATGCCCGTGGGCTCACTGCTGTACTGGGCTTTAAAAAATGAAGCCTGCTGCCTGATGGGCCTATGCTGGGCATTGCCAATGCCCGCGGGCTTAGGGCTCGTGCACACCCCTACTTACAGCCGCCCCCCTTAATCAACCTGAGAAAATTACTAAATTGCCCTTAATTTTTTCTATATATAGAAAGGACTTCCAACCTAACAAACTCACAATTTTCAGTTTATCTCTCTAAACTCAACATATTCTCTCTCTCTAGAAAGCTCTTCAGCTCTCTCATTAGTTTTCTGCATTAAAGATATGTTTTTCATATACTTTGTATTAAATGAATTTTTTATTTAGTTATTTGTTTTGAATATATATGTTTGTCGCATATTTTTGTGTTAAATATGAATTTTGTGTTGTTATTGTTGTGTTATAATGTACCATTTAGACAAAAAAAAATTTTTTGGGGAATATGCGCCTGGATCATGCGCATGTACAGGATGACATGCGCATGGTACAAGCGCATGTTGCACGATTTATTCGAATTTAATTAAAAAAAATTTTTTAAATTTAAAATTTTTTACCACATGCGCCTGTACCCGGCGCATGGAGTCTTGTACATGCGCATGGTCTGGGCGCATGTACAAGATTCCATGCGCCTGGTACAGGCGCATGTGGCAAATTTTTAAAATTTTAAAATTTTTGCACTTTAACCCTTGTATTTGTCCTTTTTTAAAAATTGTTTCATTTCACCCCCTGAGTTTGTTAGTTTCGTTAAATTGAATGAAATTTTGCATTTTACCCCTTGAGATTGTTAGTTTCGTTAAATTGAATGAAAATATGCAATTTACCCCTTGAGTTTGTTAATTAAGTTAAAATTTTGAGGTATATGAAAATGTTACACTTTTAATAAATTATATGGTTAAATATTTATTAATATCTTAATATTAAATTTTTATGTGATTTATTAAATGTTACACTTTATTCCTAATTATTGCATTATGCTTAAATAATTATTAATAAAATCTTAATTATTAAATGTTACACTTTATTAATATTTAAATATTAATAATTAATAATATTTATTTTTTATGTGATTTATTAAATGTTACAATTTATTCCCAATTGCATTATGCTTAATATATTATTATGTAATATTATATATATATATTTAAAATCAATTTTTTGTTCATGTAGATGTCTGATGATCGTGGAAAGAGGGTTATGGAGAACAGCTTGGATTACGAAGGGCGGGCCAAGGATCGACGTGTATTTGCGTATGCCCGAGCGAGAGAGGAACGCCGGAGACAGAGACAGCGACAGGCTTTGATGGATGGGCCTGAACTAGCTCGCGTCTCACCAAGTCCCACATTTCCTCGTCGCCATACACACAAAGGGCAATACATCTAAAACCACAATGTCCATCTCCCTTTACGTTAGTATGTCCGATTATATACTTCAGAATCCAATGTGGAACGTCGGTTGGGTATGGAAAATCAGTGTTAAACGTATTTGCATCAGTACTCATAGATCTACGAACTTGTCCTTAACTAGGTTCTGGAAAGGAAGTTGACATGGGATCTGGTCGCTGACTACCTGAGTATTTCTTATCGACATATTCCCAATCGGATGGGTCCCTCTTCGTTGACTTCCTGTTGGGAGGGCGCCCTTTGTGTTTCTTATCCGTATCATGTTCCCCCAACGCAGACGCGTGTCTGCGAATGACATTCCCTATCCTGGTAGAAAGCACGACCTTGTCAATATCTGATTGTGGACCGATATCAGACAACAGATCTCTGAGCAAATCATCACCACTGCGTCTCGTTGTGGATAATTCCTCAGTCGCCTCTATATCTAAAGTCCTCCAGAAAATATTGATATCTGTGGGATCAAACGGGATTAGGTTGCGTTGCGTCTCAATCATCTCATGAAGACATGGTAAGCCGTGGGACGATCGTAGAATGCATCGATCGATGTCATAGCCTTCGAGTTTGTTAGCCTCCTTTAGTGTCTCTAGCTTAATCCACTCCTCGTTCATCAACTCGAAAGCCTTATGAGATACACTGCATGAAAGTTGTCGAAACACGAATTTTTTTCAGTTAAAGTATGGACAACTGTGCGCGATTGCTCGAATTGAGCCTTTATCTCGTTCAGCTGTAACTCAATATTGTTGTGTAGCTTTGGGAATATTGTGTCGAAACCCCCAGTGGCTGAGCCTAACCATCTCTTTAGCTGCGAATGAGTACTCTCGACCCTAGATGACAAAATATTGGACACATTTATTAATATGAGATGATAAAAATGTATAATATATTTTACTCCCTCTGTCCCTAAATTATTGTCTTCCTTTCTTTTTTCGTCCGTCCCAAAATAATTGTCTTCTTTGAAACTTTCCTTTTTAAAACATCACTTTTACTATTTTACCCTTACTTTTTCTTCCTACTTTAATTATGGGCCACATACACATGGGCATTAAAGGAAACAACACACTTTTTCAATACTATTCCAATATTTATAATCAAGTCAATTGAGTTTTCTTAATCCGTGTGCCGGGTCAACCCAGACAATAATTTAGGGACGGAGGGAGTAACTTCTAATAAAGAAAAATTCATTTCAGTTTATATAAATTAAATATAATAACTGTTTGTCGTAGTATTCTCAAAATGTAAAATATCTTTGGTCCACGCACTACATAATTTCTTCTTGTATGATACCAACCATTCTCTGATTACGTAATTCACTAACCCATACTTGTTAGCCCATACTCCTACCAACGCAGCCAGATGTGCTTCAAATTTCTCCTCTGTTCTTGCATCAACAATTTTATGCCACCTAGACATAAATACTGGAGAAAAGTCTTTAGTCTTCGTGCGCTGAACCATATGTTTCTCCACATTCTTCGAAATATGTCTTTTACACAACATATGTTGGGCACCGGGAAAAAAATGCTGAATTGCTTTCATTTAAGCCAACTCTCTGTCAGTGAGAAAAAGCTTTGGATAAATCTCCAAAAGTGCAAACAACTGATGCAGCGTACCCAAAACCCACATGAAAGAATCAGTTATCTCGTCATGAATGAAGGCGAAAGCAATGTGAAAATTTTTACCGGTAGATGCCACCCCAATAATCTCTAACAACGGCAAGTTGTACTTATTTGTTTTGTACGTTGAGTCCAAAATGATAACGTAAGGAAACTTTTGTAACAAAATCACTGATGTTGGGTGCATTAACATGACATGTTTGAGAGTAACATCATCATCTTGAGATTCTTCCCAATGGTGGTAGTCATTGTCATACATCAGTTTGAAGAAATGCTGCATTGGTGTTACTTCACCCATGCCATCCCTTTTTATTTTCTGTACCAAATTCTGCATTTGACGTAGCGAGTTAACATTATTGGGATCTGTATTATGCAGATGATTGAGAATTTGCTTCGGTTTCATATTGTCTTGTGTAAGTTGTTTAACTACTATACCTTTAAGTGACGTTCTCGATCTGTGCCACTGTCCATACTTAGTAAGTGGGTGGTTATGTCGACGATTCTCGCCAACGTGCACTTTCCAAAGATTACCACCAAGTTGCTGAATTGCAGTAACCTCAAATGGACATCCTATTTTCTTCGAACCGCATTTTTTTCTTTGACTTATATCAGCATCTCCAGTTACTCTGGGAGTTCCACTTCTTTTGCAACCAAAACAAACAATTTTCTTTTCATTTCTACTTCAATGCCGCGTAATTATCATATACATGTTATTTAGATGTCCTGTAAAAAGAATCCATTCCCCCACCAGCACTAAACTCTGAAATATTGTTTCTGTAACAAAGCACTCGTTAACATCCGGATAAATTGTTTCATCTATAGGGGAACAATCCTGTAATTATTTAACCGTGTGTAAGCAAAATTTAATATTAATATTAATTCAATTAATCGGCCCAAACAAATAACATAGGCCACAAATAATTATTATTTAAGCAATTATAATCAACATTTAATAGTAATTAACAAAATGTAAATAATACAACTAATAATATTAATTCATTTAATAGACCCAAAACTAATAATTATGTAACATAAAAGTTAACAAAGTTAAATTAAGGGGGAAAATTATAAATTTCTATTTACTTAAACATTTAACGAAACTAACTTACTCATGGGCTAAAGTCAATATTTAAATATTAATAAAGTGTAACATTTGAGGCTAAATAATTATTTAAGCATAATGCACAATGCAATAATTAGGAACAAAGTGTAACATTTAATAAATCACATAAAAAAATTAAGCTAAATTATTTAAGCATAATGCAATGAGTAAAAGTGTAACATTTATTAATAAATCAAATAAAAATTAAATATTAAGATATTAATAATTATTTAATCATAATGTTATTGAAAGTGTAACATTTTCATAAACCTCAAAATTTTAACTTAATTAACAAACTCAGGGGGTAAATTGCATATTTTCATTCAATTTAACAAAATTAACAATCTCAAGGGGTAAAATGCAAATATTCATACAATTTAACGAAACTAACAAACTCAGGGGGTGAACTGAAATAGTTTCAAAAATAGACAAATACAAGGGTTAAAGTGCAAAAAAAAAATTATTGCTACATGCGCCTGTACTAGGCGCATGGAATCTTGTATATGCGCCTATATCATGCGCATATACAAGATTCCATGCGCCTGGTACATGCACATTTTTTTTTTAAATAAAATTCAAAAAACGTGCAACATGCGCTTGTACCATGCGCATGGTCCTGGCGCATGTGGTCTTTTTTTCTTTTTTTTTTGTCTATTTAACACAAATAACTAAGCCAAAAAATATACAATTTCGAATAAAATAACTCAAAGCACTCAATTTAATTAACACAAAGTAAAAAACATACATATTAACTGAATAATTTAAACAAAATTACCTCTGAATTGTCTGAACTGGATCCTCCTTCCGAGTTATCAGCCGAATTATTAGACATTTGGACAAAAAAAAATTAAAGTGTTGAGAGAGAGAGAGAGAGAGAGAGAGAGAGAGAGAGAGAGAGAGAGTAATCAGAGTGATAGATTGTAGATGAAAAAAAAAATTTCATCCATTCCTTTTTAAAAAAAATTTAAGGGGTCTACGTGTTAAATTTAAGGGGGCTATTTTAAAATTTTAGGGGGCCTAAGTTATAGGGGGGCAGCTGTAAGGCTAAAAAGCTCAGGGGGCAGTTTTAAATTTTTCAAAAATAAGGGGGAAACTGTAATTTAAGGTTTAGTTTTTAAAAATTTAAAAAATAAAATAGAAAAAATGGCAAGTTAGTAATTTCGCCGGGGGGGGGGGCTGCGTTTAGCGCATTAGAGGGGGCTGCATTTAGCGCCACTCTAAAGTGCCAACTTGAAGTAAGCTCTTTCTATTGATGGACCCTAAATATAAGACCCCTTTTATATTAAATAGTACAATCTATCGGTAAAATTACTATTATATTCTTAATTTTTTGATAATTTTATATTTATAATTATAAACCTTATGTTTCATTAATTATTATAAACTACCCCTTATGTCTTTTATAAATAAAATTTTGACTTTTTTTTTCACTTTAATTTCACAATTCTCTCTCTAAATCCTCTCTAACTTTCTCTCTAAACTCTTATGAGATATTTAGTTTCGGACTTTTTTTTCAAATACGGTATGTTTTTAACACCTTTTTTTGTCTAAATATCTATTTTTTGCGCTTGTTATTATATTTATTAGCATTATATTTTGATAATATGCTGTTATAAATGATTTTTTTTTTTGAAAATGATAGGACCGCCAAGCCCAGGCAAGCTTAGTCGAAAACTCCACCCAGACTACGCGGCTATAGTTAACAGATCCGTTATTTATTATTATTTTTTTCAATTTTACTCCTTAATTTTAAAATTTCGTTAAAAATTTAACGGATTCGTTAAGTTTTTAACGGAACTTAGGAGGACCGCCCCCTAGGGGTTTGAAACTTAGAAAACCGCCCACCCCTGGGGTCTTATCCTTGATAACCTCCCATCCCCGCTGGAGCTCTACCGCTTTCCAATCGCCGGCAGACAATTTATTTGGAAATTTTTTTTCAGTTTAATTATTAATAATATATAATTTTATATAATTATTAATATATAATTTTTATATACTCCTCCGTCCCTTAATTATTGTCATGTTTGACCCGGCACACAGATTAAGAAAAAATAATTCACTTGATTATTAATATTGGTATAATGTGTAATTTTCTTTAATGCCCATGTGTATGTGGCCCATAATTAAAATATGAAAAAAAGTAAGGGTAGAATGGTAAAAGTGATGTCCTAAAAGGAAAAAGTTTTCAAACATGACAATTATTTTGGGACAGACAAAAAAGGAAATGAAGACAATAATTTAGGGACGGATGGAGTAATTATTAATATATAATTTATATAATTATTAATATATAATTTTCTATAATTATTAATATAAAATCTTAGTTCAATATATAATTTTATATAATTTAATTTAATTTTATAATTTCAAATCGTTTAATAAATATATAATTTCATATTATTTAATTTTAGTTTATAATCTTAGTTTTGAAATTAATATAATTTTTGTTTTAATTAGTAATATGATTATAAACTAAAATTTGCACAAATTAAATTTATTTTGTGATATTTTTAATAAAATTATTATATATTAATTACAAAATTTTAAATAATATTAGCATAAACAATTAAAATTATGTTTTTGAATGTTATAAATTTTTTTAAAATTTTAGTTTATAATTTTATATAAATTAATTTAATTTAATGTTATGTTTTACATAATTTATTTTTTATTGATTTAAGATTTTAAATATTAATTGCTCAAATTAATATTTATGACATCATATATTAAGTTTGAATTATTATATATTATACTCTCCCTATGTTTTTGTTTATTTGTTGTTAAACACTTAATTTTATTTTATTTAATTTATGACTAATAATTTAAACTATGTTAATTATAATCAAATTTGTGACGTTAATTTGGCTAATTATGTTAATTATCATTGCAATGTTATTCTTTAGTTATTTTTATGACATTTTATTCTAAATTATATTATTATTTTTGTTGATTAAATTAGTATTAAGATTATTAACTATTATTTCAAAAATTAATTTATTTGTATTTAAGATATATTTAGTTGTACAAGTTAAATTCATATGTGTTATGTTATTTGAATGTTATAATTATTTGTATTACTTTAATTTATAACTTCATTTGTACTACGTTAATATAAATTATGTTAATGTCATGTTTTTACGGTGATATATAGGTCACAGGCGGTGGTGATAGAAATCTAGGAAAGAGGCCTGTAGGTAATGATGACTACTCACAATATTCAGGTAGACTTAAAGACCGATGTATCGCTGCGTCTGCGCGATCTAGGAGAATGCCGCGCCACACTGTACAATCTTCTGATACCTTGTTGCTATAGCATATCCAAGTTCACCCAAACTTAAGTCGTTGATCGCACTGTCCATCGAAGTGTGAACAGATTTGCAAGGCAGCCAAGCGTACCTCAGGAGTTAAAGTTGTATTATAAAACTCCATGTGAGCAGTCAGCTCCTTGATCAAATCAAACCTCACACATTGCCAATGTCGTTGGCTGCCATACTCAAACTTCGCAATAACTCGAAATTCACAGAACCAGAGGAGGTTCTAGATGAGCCCGCAGGTAGCAGTAGCGATAGTGATGGTGAAATAAGTATGGATGAGGACACTACTGTGGAGCCTAGAAATGGAGCTACGCAAGAGGATAACGCGCAACCCGATCCCCGGGCACAAGAATTGAAGCTCTTACTACAACAGACTCGTGATATGATACGAAACGACCGCAGGGAGAATAGGGACTTCTTGAGGTTAATTTTAAATGTTTGTCAGGATCTTGATGAGCACTTCCAGGTTAACATCCCCGCGATGGCAGCACCACATGCAATAGTAAACCAGCTGATCATCACTATACGTGGGGCGTTGTGAGGGTGTAGAGATGAGTGTTAGTTTGATGACATAAGGTTTTAGAATGATGTGACTTAATTGTATTTCAAACTCGTATGTTTTTTAAATCAATAAGGATATTGTCCAATGTTTGTGGAATAAATTTTATTATATAAGAGTTCCTGTGAAATTTTGATTTTGGCTATGAATTTAAATTAGTTGTATGCACTAAATAATTGTATGATGAGCATGATATATAATGATGTATAACGATTCATGTTATATAATCGATGGCAAGAGAAGGACGCACTGGTACATGCGGGCGCGGTCGAGGAAGTAGAGATAGTTTTCCAGTCGAGGATTCTTCCTCAGGGATTGGGGGAAGTCAGAATACCCCCCAACCAAATGTTGATGCTAATGCAAATGCTCCTCCGCAAATCGACCCTACGATAGTAGCACTTCTCCAGACCTTAACACAGACTGTTGCAGCCTTAGGCCAGGTTGCTCAAGGGAGCCACTATTCAACCTCAACCCCAACCTATTGTTCAGCCGCCACCAATAGTCAAAGATCCTCTTGAAAGTTTCCAAAAGAGAGAGCCAAAGAATGGTGGAAGTCAGAGATGAGAACATCGGAGGCAAACGGAGTAGATGCGTATGATTGGGAGAGATTTCTCGCAGCTTTTAATAAGAAATACTTTCCCAAGAGTGTAAGGGAACAGAAACTTAAGGAATTTCTTGATTTGGAGTAAGGGAAAATGACTGTGGATGAATACGATTCCAAGTTCACCGAGCTGTCGAAGTATGCTCCGGTGTTCTTTGAAGACGAGGAGCAAAAGTTCGAATGAGGCTTGAATGATTAGATCAATTACAGAATTGCCGCTTTGGAATTGCCAACCTATGCTCAGGTCCTGGATAGGGCTAGAGTGATGGAAATTAAGTCAGCAGTATATCGAAGGAAAAAAGAGGAGAAGAAGAGAGACGCCGCGGACAGCTTAGGAAAGTATCGTGGTCAGGTCAACAGTCAGGGGAGTTCTAGTCAGGGGAATAAAAAGAGGACCACTAAGGATAGCTGGAATAGAGAGGCAACCCAGCCGACTCAAAATTCAAACTATAACCAGAACTAGAATCAGAATTAATGGCGTAACCAGGGTCAAGGACAGAACCAGAATTAGTGGCGTAACAAGGACCAAGGACAGAATCAGAACAATAATCTGGTGTGTCAGAGGTGTGGGGCAAAACACTTGACAGAAAATTGCTACTGGAGTAAGGGAGCTTGTTTTAACTATGGTAAAGTGGGCCACAAAGCTAAAGAATGTTCCGAACTAAAGGGAGTCCCTGCACGAGGTACTAAAGGAGAAGATAAGAATAAACCAAGGGGTCAAGGAAGGATCTTTGCTATGACAGCCAGGGATGCCAGGGCAACTAATGACGTGGTGGCAGGTACCGTCCAACTTTTCTCTCGCAATGTTTATGTCTTAATTGATCCGGGTGCCACACATTCAGTTATATGCACATCTCTTGCGCGTCGTATGAAATTATCCCCTCAGAGTTTGGATATTGATCTAGTAATAGATACGCCAACTAAGGAATCCATCTTCGTAACTACGATGTTTAAGTCATACTTTTTGAAGGTGGAGGATAGGGAGATGCCTATCGATTTGGTACTATCAGAAATTCAAGACTTTAACTTAATCTTAGGCATGGATTGGTTAGCTGCATTTCATGCTAAGGTAGACTGCTTTAAGAAAGAAGTTGTGTTTTGTATTCCCGGGGAACCAGAGTTTCTTTTTAAGGGGTCTAAACCGACGATGCTATCGAGCATTATTTTTTCATTAAGGGCAAGACAATTATTGAGGAAAGGTTGTTAGTGATACTTAGCTTCTCTAGTGGATAATGATAAGGGAGTATCGAGTATAGAATCACTACTGGTGGTTAGAGAGTTTGGCGATGTATTCCCGGAGGACTTACCTTGTCTTTCGCCTGAGAGAGAAGTGGAGTTTGGCATTGACCTAGCACCAGGGACGACACCCATTTCTAAGGCACCTTATAGAATGACTCTGGCAGAACTCAAAGAACTAAAAGAGCGATTGTAAGAGTTGCTAGGGAAGGGTTTGATTAGACCTAGTGTATCGCCGTGGGGTATTCCGGTGTTATTTGTGAAAAAGAAGGATGAGACCATGAGGTTGTGTATTGATTCCCGTGAGTTAAATCGGGTTACGATCAGGAATAAATATCCATTGCCAAGGATTGATGACTTGTTTGATCAATTATAAGGTGCTTGTTATTTTTTTAAAATTGATCTTCGCTTAGTATACCACCAGTTAAGGATTAAGAAGGAGGATATTTTCAAGACGGCGTTTAGGACACGATATAGACATTATGAATTTTTGGTGATGCCGTTTGGTTTAACTGATACCCCGGCGGCTTTTATGGATTTAATGAATAGGGTTTTCCAAAAGTTTCTCGATAAGTGTGTGATTGTCTTCATTGATGATATTTTAATCTACTCTAAGTCTCAGGAGGAGCATGAAGAACACTTAAGGGTAGTACTACAAATTTTAAGAGAGGAAAAACTTTATGCCAAGTTTAAAAAGTGCGAATTTTGGTTAGAAGAAGTTGCTTTCTTGGGGCATGTAGTGTCTACGGATGAGATTTCGATAGATCCAACAAAGATTGAAGCGGTTGTAAACTGGGAATGACTAACAACTGCAACCGAAGTTCGTAGTTTCTTGGGGTTGGCAGAATATTATCGTCGATTTGTTGAGGGATTTTCAAAAATTACAGTACCTTTGACTAGATTGACTCAAAAAAATGCAAAGTTCGTTTGGACTGAGGAATGCGAGGTTAGTTTTCAAGAGTTGAAGAAGAGGTTGGTTTTGGCACCGATTCTTACCTTGCCAGCGGAGACAGGGGGTTTGTAATTTATAGTGATGCTTCGCTAAGAGGTTTAGGTTGTGTGTTAATGCAGAATGAGAAGGTAATCGCTTACGCTTCTCGTCAACTTAAGACTTTTGAAAAGAACTACCCAACACATGATTTTGAATTGGCTACAGTGGTGTTTGCCCTTAAAATTTGGAGACATTATTTGTATGGAGAGACGTGTGAAATTTATACGGATTACAAGAGTCTTAAGTACATCTTCGCCCAAAAGCATCTGAACATGAGGCAAAGAAGATGGTCGGAACTTCTGAAAGATTATGATTGCACAATTTTCTACCACCCCGGCAAAGCTAATGTAGTGGCGGATGCTCTCAGTCGTAAGAATAGGGGGACCTTGGCCATAATGTTGACTAAGGAGAAGAGAATTATAGATGACTTGGAGTCATTGGGTTTAGAAGTAAGAGTGCGAGGAGGCAAAGGATATTTGGCGCACCCAGAATTGGTACAGATTGCTTCAGAGAAAGTTCAACTGATTAGAAAGAGACTACTTATGGCCCAAAGCAAACAGAAATCTTATGTAGATAAACGTCGACGCGAGCTAGGCTTTGACATTGACGACCATGTTTTTTTGAAAGTCTCACCGATGAGAGGAGTCATGAGATTTGGTATTCGAGGTAAGCTCAGTGCGATGTTCGTTGGACCATTCGAGATAATTGAGCGGGTGGGAGAGGTCGCATATATACTTGCCTTGCCACCTGCACTTGCCGGAGTTCATAATGTGTTTCACATGTCTATGTTGAGAAAGTATGCCCCCGATCCGAGTCATGTGATTGAATATGAACCGTTATGACTCAGAGAGGATTTGTGCTATGACGAACAGCCTGTTCGTATTGTGGATCGGAAAGATCAAGTACTAAGAAGGCGAACCATTCCGTATGTGAAGGTGCAATGGACTAATCACTTGGAAAGAAAGGTTACTTGGGAACTCGAGGAAGAAATGCGATAAAAGTATCCTGACCTCTTTGCCTGACTAGGTACGTAAGTTTAGAGGACTAAACTTCTTTTTAGGGGGGTAAGAGTGTTATGTTCCTTATATTTAATAATATTATATTGTTCGTAATAATATTATTACTTAGTTAAGCTAATTAGATTTGGGCTTGGCCCACCTTTGACTAATAATGATAGTATTACTGTAATGGGCTCTGCTTTAATAATTACTGGGAGTTGAGCTAGGTTAGAAACCTTAGGTATACTATTATAAATACGGTAAGGAACAAACTACGTAAGGTTTCGTACAAAGAAAAGAGAAGAAAAATGTGAGAGAGGGAAGAAGCTGGTGCGGCGGCCGTATTGGGAAGAGAAGGAGGACATTAGAGACCTGGAGGGTTATTACAGTCAATGCCGATTCCCGAGTGGAAGTGGGAACACATCACTACGAATTTTGTGGTAGGACTACCTAGAACACTCAAGGGGCACAATGCAATTTGGGTTATTGTGGACTGATTGACTAAGTTGGCTTATTTCCTGCCATTTCGAATTAATGACCCGCTAGAGAAATTAGCGAAAATGTATATTGATGAGATTGTTAGACTACATGGGATTCCTGTTTCAATAGTTTTTGACCGCGATACGAGGTTTACATCGAAGTTTTGGGGTAGTCTACAGAAAGTCCTCGGTACAAAGTTGAGCATGAGTACGACGTTTCACCCATAAACAGATGGCCAGTCGGAAAGAATTATCCAAACGTTAGAGGACATGCTTAGAGCTTGTGTTATAGATTTACAAGGGAATTGGGATGATCATTTACCGCTAGTAGAGTTTGCGTATAACAACAGCTTCCACGCCAGCATTGACATGGCACCCTATGAGGCATTGTACGGAAGGAAGTGTCGATCTCCTACTTGTTGGGACGAGGTGGGTGAGAGGAAACTTTTGGGCCCAGAATTGGTACAGATTGCTTCAGAGAAAGTTCAACTGATTAGAAAGAGATTACTTATGGCCCAAAGCAGACAGAAATCTTATGTAGATAAACGTCGACGCGAGCTAGGTTTTGACATTGACGACCATGTTTTTTTGAAAGTCTCACCGATGAGAGGAGTCATGAGATTTGGTATTCGAGGTAAGCTCAGTGCGAGGTTCATTGGACCATTCGAGATAATTGAGCGGGTGGGAGAGGTCGCATATATACTTGCCTTGCCACCTGCACTTGCCGGAGTTCATAATGTGTTTCACATGTCTATGTTGAGAAAGTATGCCCCCGATCCGAGTCATGTGATTGAATATGAACCGTTATGACTCCGAGAGGATTTGTGCTATGACGAACAGCCTGTTCGTATTGTGGATCGGAAAGATCAACTACTAAGAAGGCGAATCATTCCGTATGTGAAGGTGCAATGGACTAATCACTTGGAAAGAAAGGTTACTTGGGAACTCGAGGAAGAAATGCGAGAAAAGTATCCTGACCTCTTTGCCTGACTAGGTACTTAAGTTTAGAGGACTAAACTTCTTTTTAGGGGAGTAAGAGTGTTATGTTCCTTAAATTTAATAATATTATATTGTTCGTAATAATATTATTACTTAGTTAAGCTTATTAGATTTGGGCTTGGCCCACCTTTGACTAATAATGATAGTATTACTATAATGGGCTCTGCTTTAATAATTACTGGGAGTTGAGCTAGGTTAGAAACCCTAGGCATACTATTATAAATACGGTAAGGAACAAACTACGTAAGGTTTCGTACAAAGAAAAGAGAAGAAAAACGTGAGAGAGGGAAGAAGCTGGTGTGGACACCGGCCGTATTGGGAAGAGAAGGAGGACATCAGAGAGGACGAAATTTGAGGTAAGAAATTTCAAGAATAGTTTAACTATATACAATGCAACTACTGGTTACGTTGTTGACTTCGTTGTATGAAAAAGAGTTATGTCATTGTGCATAGGGTGGTGACGTGGGTGTGATGTGTGATGGGAAAAGAGAGAAATAATAGAATCGTACGTATAAAGGTAGGGGATTGACAGAATAGACATGAGGAGTATAAGAATAATGATTGTTGTGTGTGTTATGAGTATGAAGTGTGTGTGTGTGCGCGTATGCTCTGTTATGTGTGTGCATGTTTTGTGTGTGTGTGTGTGTGATGTTACGTTTGTGTGTGTGTGATGTTGCGTGTGTGTATAGGTATAATATTATGTGTGCGTGAGTTGGGGTATGGGTTTTCAAAATTGCACATTACATAATAAATTAATGAGAGAGAGAAGGAGTATCAAAGCTTTGTGTGTGTGTCAGTATGTACTGTGTGTGTATGCCATGGCAGTGTGTATTTTGTTGACTTCTTATGGGTGGAGTAAGGTGTTTAATTGTAAAAGTAAATAATAGTAATAATAGTACCTAATTTCATATAGTACTAGATTATCTATAGATTACTTAGCTAGATTTAAAGGTATAATTTTAGGTACTATTAATTAGAATAATATGCAACCTTGGATTAACTTATTAATAATTTTTAGAGTTATACTTTATTTGAGGATACCGTGGTGGAGTAACTAGTATCTTACGTTGCAACTTTAGATTTGGGCAAGCGAGACTAGTACGAGCATACGTGAATTGAACTATCATTGCTACGCTTGTCGAGGTAAGGGATTATACCTCTTTAAGTAATTGACCTCTATTGTTATTCGATAGGCTTCCGCTGTATTTTTGACTATTATGAACGTCATTGTATACGCTATTCCCGGCACTTGTGTTGGTAGTTATTTTTGAAATCCGTCGCATCATTTCATTCTCACTTCACAGTATGATTTATCGTTAATCCTACGTATGAATCCTTGTCATGTGAGAAATATTTTATTTTTATGAAAACCATTCAATTGTGATATCTTCCAGCTTTGAATCTATTGTGTATTTTATTGAAACTCTTACTGTGATCACTCTAAGTTAAACAACCTGTCACATATGGGTAGTACGGTACTACGAAATACTAATTATACGAATTTTATGAATACTTTACACCACCTGACCCGTGATGTGGTTATCCAGATATACCTTATTTATGAATTATGAATCTTCAGAACTCTTCAGAGTATTTGGTTTATTAAGGTCTTGAGACCACTTATGTGATCATAGTGTCCGCGAGTTGGACGCTGCCTCCAATTGGTATGGGACGGTTGGCAGTAGTTGTACCTCTCGCAGTCAATTTACATGTTTGTATCCTTTTCCTTGGAAGTCCTATTACTCTTTCGATTTTTATGAACTATGAATAATGACCTTATGACTTGACTTTTTGAAATGTATGAACGTATGATTTTTTTCGAGTCAACTCCTCCTTAGAAACCAGAGGGGTTGTATATGAACTTACTGAGCATTATTCGCTCACCCTTTTCTTATTCTTTCTTCCAGGTTATAAGTAGGAAGGATCTTATGGACATGCAGATGCCGACAAGAGTGTTTCAGAATAATTAAAGAAGTATTTTATTTTTTTGGTAATAAGAGAGATTTGAGTTATTGAAGCTCGATTATGAATTTATAGATGTATTGACAATTGGTTTGGGTTATTGATGAAGGTGACGGTTGGGTCACGTTGGTTTTACAGTTATTTTGATATTGTATTTATTCAAAGTTAATTGGGTTAAGCATTTGTTATGGTGGCGTAGCTAAACTGTGGGACCACGATGTTAAGACTGAGTTTGGGGCGTTACAAAGTTGGTATCAGAGATTAGGCTTTAGGTCCTGAAGGGTTAGAAACATAGGAACTGATTTGAATAAGGAATTATTTGAAGTAAGAACTGATTAGAATTAAGAATTAATGATTAGAATTAAGTAATGATTATGGCCGCTACTATATGGAACTCATGTATTCATTTGACTGACTGTAGGATGAACTATGATGGGGACTTAGACAACTGGATGATAGGGGACCCAGATGAGGTTGACCCAGACGAAGATCCAGAAGAGGAAATTGAGGAAATCCTAGAGGATGAACAAATTCGCAGTTTCCATCAACCACCACGTCCTTATAATCTTCTATGCAATCAACAATGAATCCTGGGACCTCAGATGCAAATGGAAATGATGGTGAAGTGGTACTCATTGATCGCCGACCTCAACTTTGACTTTGACTTTGACCTCGACCTCGATTGGAATCTGGTTTCGACGTAGACATTGGATCGGTAGCTGGAGTTCTCGAGTATTTCTTCTCAGTGTGTTCACAGTTGGATAATTCCCTCTTGGTCGAGTTCCTCCTTGGTTAGCCTTTATGTCGTACAGCCTGTGGGGTCCCTTGTTGATAAGTTCGGCAATGCATCACTTGATTAAACCTACTGGCATACACCAACTTTCTTGTGTCATCCAATTGATCCGCCTCATCAAAAATACTATTCAATAGATTTGAAGGAGTTTGTCTTGTCGTAAACTGCGTATATTTCCCCTCAATTTGTAGAGTCCACCAAAAAGGATGAATATTGACGGGATCGATGACAACTTCACTTTGATCCACTTGATGCATCTCATGAAGACACGGTAGTCTGCTTGAAATTCGGAGCACACAACTACAAGTATCTTCGTCTAATATAATTTGTTGTTTATCATACTCATCAATTTTTCGATGCCACTCTTTCTGCAGCTTTTCAAGTGCGGCGTGAGATACATTGCATTTTAGTAGGCGAAACATGGAAAGATCTTTGGTGATTTGATGCCTGACTATTATTTTATGCTCAAGGGTGGACTTTATCTCATTAATTTGTAGCTCGACTGCATTGTGAATGTGCGGGAATAGCGTATCGAAACCCATAGTAGCTGTGCCTAACTATCTCTTGAGTTGCGAATGTGTGCTTTCCACCCTGGCAAGTATATCTAATTCTTAGTAAACATTATCGGGTAAGTGTTTAAATTACGCAACTAATGCTTTATAAAAGTAATCAATGGACTCAAAAAATACAAGTAATAACTGTTTGTTGTAGTATTGTCGAAATACAAAAAATGTTTGGTCCATGCCGTTACAAAATTCTCTTTATATGGATCTAACCGCTACATCTTCAAATATCTAATTAAACGTGAGTGCGGGCCCCATGATTTCTCCAGCGCCATTACATGCCGAGTGTACTCCATCTCCGTTTTCACATTTACTAAGTTATTGTCATCTCCACATAAATGTGTTTGAATAGTCCTTATTCTTGACCATTTGAACCAAGTATTTATCCACATTTTTGCGATATGTCTCCGACACAGTCAAAGTTTGACTTTGCAAAAGAACATCTCCACTACTTTCATTAAGGTCAATTTCCTATTAATGACAATAACTGTTAGAGCAACGCTAAGACCTTCGCATAACACCGAAAGTGCTTCTAACACCCACATGAAAGTATCTGTTTTCTCATTCGAACGCAACGTAGAAGTTTTTGTTTGTTGGAGTCACTCCAATAATCTCCAACAAAGGCATATCGTATTTGTTGGTTTTATATGTTGTGTCCATTATTAGAACATGTGAAAACCTGCGCAACAAATCAAGTGAATTTGAGTGTACAATCATAAGATTCTCGATAACTTGATTCTGATCATCGTTTGTATGCCACTCAAAGTAATCATGTTATTTTATTTGCCTGAAAAAAAACTGCATTGGAGTCGATTTGCCCATAAGTTTCCTACGCCACTATTGTACCATATTATGTATTTGTCGAATGGAGGTAACATTCTCGGAATCTTTGGATTTAAGGTGCTTTAAGATCTTCTTTGGCTTAATATGGTTGGAGGTTAATTCACCAACAAGAATATCTTCTTGGGAGCCCGATCTCGATCTATGCCACTGACGAGACTCAACTAACTCAGTTAACTGGTGGTTGTGTCTACACTTATTGCCCACCTTAGCTTTCCTAAAACCCGATCGTTGTTGCACAACTTTGATGTCAAACGGACAATTTGTTTTCTTCGACTCTCATAGTTTTCTATCCTGTATATCAAGGATGCCAGTATATCTCTAGTTACCGCCCCTTTCACAACCATAACATGCACCAATGCGGTCTCACCCGTTAATTCGCTTGATGATTAAATAGTTGTTTGTAGTATGAGCAGTATCCATAAGCCATTCATTTGCCAATTTTCGAGTTACAAATAATAAGTCTGTTGTAAAAACCTCGTTTTGATCCGGACCTAAAAATATGTCTTTTTCTCCTTCATTTGATGTCTGTGACAAATAAATAAAAAATATTAGCCAAATTAACATAATTTAATTCCAAAAATTAAATAAACATAAAAAAAATCAGGATTTAAAGAATAACATAGTAGTACTAACAATATTAACCAAATTAAAGCAATAAAATTGATTTAAATTACCATAGTTAAACTTAATATGTGCACTTAGAATTTAAAATCTTAATACTAATTAAATCAACAAAAATAAATTATGTAAAACATAACATTAAATTAAATTAATTATATGAAATTATAAACTAAAATTTAAAATTGAGTATTTATAACATTCATTAACATAATTTTAATTGTTTATTCTAATATTATTTAAAATCGTGTAATTAATATATAATAACTTTATTAAAATATCACAAAATAAATTTAATTTGTGAAAATTTAAGTTTATAATCTTATTACTAATTAAATCAACAAATGTATTAATTTTAAAACTAAAATTAAATAATATGAAATTATATATTTATTAAACGATTTTAAATTATAAACTAAAATTATATATTATTAATAATTAAACTGAAAAAAAAAATTCCAAAAAAATTACCTGCCGGCGGTGGAGAACCGGTAGAGCTCCAGCGGGGGTGGGCGGTTGTCAAGTATAACACCCCTAAGGGTGGGCAGTTTTCTAAGTTTTAAACCCCCAAGGGAGGGGGGGAGGCGGTCCTCCTAGGTTCCGTCAAAAACTTAATAGATCCGTTAAGTTTTTAACGTAATTTTGAAATTAAGGGGTGAAATTGAAAAATAAAATAATAAAAAATAACGGATCTGATAACTATAACCGCCTAGTCTGGGTGTAGTTTTCATCTAAACTTGCTTGGGCTGGGCGGTCTATTCATTTCCATATATATATATATATATATATATATATATATATATATGTGTGTGTGTGTGTGTGTGTGTGTGTGTGTGTGTGTGTGTGTGTGGAAATGAATATATAACTAATAACTAATTAGCATATATAAATTTACAATTAAATAGGTAATTAAACATAAATTCACATAAATTAAACTAAAACAAAAGGATAATTAAACTAAAACATTAAACTAACCTGATTTGGATCCATTTTTTATTTGTGAGTATTGTTTTTTTTCCAAATTTGGTATGAAAAAAAAAAGGTATGATTTGGTAGGAAAGTGTTTCCAGATTAGTGGAGAAAGATTTGTTTTATAAATTAAGGGAGGGGGTTCTTTGAAAATTTTATAAACTAGAGGGGGGCTGTTGCATTTTTTTAAACCTAAAAAAATGTGGGCAAAAGAGTAATTTTCCAGGGGTGTTGTATTTAGCATAAAAGGGGTGTTGCATTTAGCGCCTATGTTTCTATTTTGTACAGAATTAATGTTATCTTTCGGTTTTACTAGTTGGATTGTTTAATTTAATTTTAATATAAGTGAATAGTGTGAGTGTAAATTATTTTGAAATTGAGACTATTTTCAATTATTTAGGCCAAATATTGAACCATTCAATTAAAATGGTACAATTTTTGCATCAATATTTTTTTTACTATTTCTAACTATCTTGCTTTAAATTTATACCAAAAAGAATATTTTAAAAATATTATTATTTTATTTAAAAGTAGTATTTAAACAACAACAAAAAGAAGAAAAAGAAACCAATAGCGCCTGGAGTACGAATAACTTCTGATCTAAAATAGAACAAGTTGGAAGCGGTGATTAATGTGTCAATCTATAATACAATACGAAGGGGTTCGTACATGTGCAATTGACTGGGGATAACTACTGGCCTAGATTTATTGAGTTACTAATATCCAATGGCTAAGATTAAATCCCACATTCACATGTGCAAGCATCAGGCAGTTATTCCCCAGGCGATTTCTTCGTTTTTGTGACTCCTTCCCTAGCGATGACTTCTTCATTTCTGTGACTCCTTCCCTAGCGACGACTTCTTCGTTTCTGCGACTCTTTTCCGAACTCCAAATGGATTTTTGCAAGTCCCTTCATCGAATTGGAAAAGGAATTGTGGTATACAAAACCCTCACCATCCACAGCTCTTTCTTTCAACCCTCGACTCCGAATTTCAACTCCGAATTTTGCGATCGATTCCCTTCCCCACCCTCAACTCTCAGTTGGATTTTTGAATTTCAATTTGCAATCGAGTCCCTTCCCCACCCCCGGCACACACCGGTAAGTCTTCAACTTTTTCTTTGATTGTCCAGTTATTAATCTCCCAGTTTGAACAGAGCCCCACATATCACCCAACTGTTTGATGAAACAAATAACATAGTCAACATTGATTTTGCAGTTTGAACGTATTTTGGAAAGAAATTTCGTTTTAAGTAGTAGGCTACTATTAATTGAATTTATTGAGTTCTTGGAGAAGAGAGAGCAGGAGCTGCAACATTGATTCTTTTCATTCAGAATTGGGTTAAGGTTCATTGCATATTAAGTGTTTGAATATATGTCTGAATGGCCTCCAATCATTTTAATTTTTGAGTACATCATTTTAATTTTCGAGTATATCATGTTACTAAATTGGAAGACATGTTAATTGACATGTCAGTTTATGCTGTGCATTCTATAATTATTATGTATGAATGTAGAGCAATTCTTTATCTCACTACTATTTGAAGAGTTTATTAAAGAAAATGAGTTTGATTCTCAGTTTCCTAGCGCCTTAATATTTTTCATTTGTTCCAATTCTCTTTTTTTTTTTTTTTTGTGGTTTCGAAGCCCACGACATAACTCCCAGTCACAGCACAGCTCCGACTCAATTTCCTTCCCCAGGTTAGTCCTCTCTCGCCTTGTATGTTTCAGTTTTGTTTCGAATTTGTTGTACCCCCCAGTCAATTAAACATAAGTTTGGTTGGAGGAGAGTCAATTATAAGTGCTGATTCTCAGATATGGATTGCATATTCACATATCCAAGGATAACGACACCTTTATAGATTGTTCATATGAACATGACAGTTATGTTAATGACTGGATATGCAATATGTAATGAACACTATAAGTTAGATAGGTGCATTCTTGCTATTCATTTGTATCTATGTCAGAATCCACAAGAACATGAGTTTGTAAATGAACCTCTTCGTTTAATTTTTTATTTCCTTCAGGGTGGGTTGGTTTTGATTGTGAACATTACTGAAAACAAATAGATCAGTAGTTGATCACGTATATATTGAGGGTTTCAGTTGGCACATCAAGTATTATTGTCTGATTACTAGATCGTCATAAATCCTAAATAAAAAGCATTCTTCTCCAAAGTCAAAATGAATCCGAACTAAAAGAATATAGAAAAACTCATAATATATGTCGCTAATCTTCCTTAATAATGCTAAACATCTGAATTTCTTGCTCAAGTGTGTCGGAGTGAATTTGATTTTCTAAATCTGTGAAACTTTACAACTGATTGACCAATCAAGATGATTTGGAAGCATTTTTTTGGAAAAAGGAGCACTCTCCAAAAATCTTGAATCTTCGAGAAGAATGTACTAATGGGCCAATGGAGTGCCCAATTAAATATTCTATCCTAAAGGTACTAATCTGTTACTAAGTTTATTGAAACCAGAAATTGCTTCTAGCTTGGTTGTGCCAAATTTTGGATCATAATATATTGGTGTATATCATAAGATATGCTAATGTATTTTGGGAATAATTGTACAGTACAATATGCTGAGAGATGTGTATGATGATATGATACATATTCTTATATATTGTACAATGATTACCCATCAAATATCTTACTGCATATTATCTGTTATCTAATTAATTTGGCTTAATTTCGATTTCTTCATTTTTGTAATATATTTTAAGCCAATTCAGTGGTTGTGTAAAATCGATTTCTATCTCCTGTCGATGGGGCAGTTATATAAAAGTAGGCTTTCTACTGTAGCGACATTTTCTATTTAGTATGGAATTTCTATCTCGACTACTAAAAAGGTCTTTTAGTTATTCTACATTTTACATACTCTAATTTCCAAAAAGAACTCGAAAGTATTCAGCACCATAGTTTCTTTGCTGGGGATATATCGGTGAGCCTTTCGAAATCCCTGTATCGTTTAGTGATGGCAATGGGATGGGATGGGATTTGCATTTTGCATTCCGACCCCCATTACATTTTCTTCATTCCCATTCCCATGATTGGAAATTAAAGGCAATCCCATTCCTAATTTCTAAAATAGATGTGCGGACATGGTATGAAATTACATTATATGCAAGGCTAATTCTTCCTCTTGATAAGTGTTCTCAATGTTTAGGCTACTGCATATTATCTGTTATCTAATTAATTTGGCTTAATTTCGATCATTGAACATATCTAAAAACATTGATTTTTTTTTTTTTTCTGAATAGGCCTTCTAGGGATATATATTTGGGTGGGTGGGTGGGTGGGTGGGGGGTTAGGGGTGTGTTAATGAAAATTGAAAATTGAAATTTTAGTGGAAGCTGTTAGAAGACCTTAAAAATCACACATATACCTTTTACTCTCTCATTAATAAGCATTTTTTTTTGTGGGGAGGGGGTGGCTCTAATCATCACACATATCTTTTACCCTATTTGAACGAAATGGATTTGTCCTGCTATTGGCTTTTCTTTATTATTATTTTTTAAAATCTATCATACATATGTTTTTCCAACTTTCTTTTATCCCTCTTCTCATTTTGACTTTAATCATTACAACATCCAAAAATACCTAGAAATATATTTGGTTGGGTGGGTGGTGGTTGGCCCTAAATCTTTTACCCTCTCACTAATAAAAATTTTTTTTTTTGGGGAGGGGGGTTAGGGGTGTGTTGATGAAAATTAAAAATTGGAATTTTAGTGGAAGCTGTTAGAAGGCCTTCAAAATCAAACATATACATTTTACCTTCTCATTAATAAGCATTTTTTTTTTTGGTGGGGGTGGCTCTAATCGTCACACATATATCTTTTACCCTATTTGAACGAAATGAATTTGTCCTGCTATTAACTTTTCTTTATTATTATTTTTAAAAATCTATCATACATCTGTCTTTCCAACTTTCTTTTATCCCTCTTCTCATTTTGACTTTAATCATTACAACATCCAAAAATAATAAAATAAAAAATCTCAAAGGTCCTCTACATCATTTAATTTTTTTTTTCATTATCTATGCAGTAACAAGTTTGACTAAATGGACCAACCTTCACGTTCAAGACAAGGAAAAGAACCAGTACAAGAGGTATGATTATTTACAGAAAGATGTATTAAACTAATTGTTTCGTTGCATAGACTTCATATTTGTAATTATAGATGGGTTAATATGTGTGCAATTGACTTAAGCTATTTATCGGTCAGGATTTTTGTCTATTGCATGATATTTTATGATTTTATGTTCAAATTAGTTTTGGTTATCTTCTGTTTGGTTGTCACCAAAATCATCAAACCATATACACATATGTTGAGAATATTACAATGTCAGAATTTATATTATCCCATACTTATTTGATACAATCATATGTTTACCTATATTTATTATATATTTTATTTAGTTAAATTAATTGTTCAAGGACGACGATTGTGAATTGGCCGAGCAATTGAGTCGAGTGAGACCCCAACAAATGTTTCTACCTTATTTGAATATGGAGTTAGGAGAAAGCTCATCTTCTAGAATTTACATACCCAACCATAATACTTCTGGATCTTCTGCAAGCATGTCTATCACGCCAATGCGTCCACCACCCCGTGGTAGGTGTAGAATTGGACAAACAAGACGTTTCACAAGAGAAAGAGCCGAACGAGAAACAACTCAACAAAATAGCCAACCGCGTTCTTAAACATTATTTTGCCTCCTTCGAGACGGGTATTAGGACAAAGGAGGAGACGATAAATGGAGGCCTCACAACAACACACTTCTGCTATCATGTAACTTAATTTCTCTGTCACTACTCTTTAATTCAAATAAACAAACCTAAAAAACATATAATTAGACCTTTCAAATGTAGGCCAACTATACTAGAAGAACCTTTCAGAACTGAAGAAGAACAAGGCCAAAGAGTTGACTTTGAAACAGAAGATGACCAGCTACGTAACTTTGAAGATGACAAGTTTCATCCACCCGTTATTGAGAATCAACAAATTTTGAATCAAGCTTGACATTCCATTGGAAGAATGGAGTTCATTTGCAAATACTGTAAAGCGTTGCACAGGATTGATGAGAAATTGGTTCACTCTTCCCAGTCTAGTCCCAAATTTGGAACATGTTGCTCTGTTGGAAAAATCAGGCTACTTACACTTCATGATCCACCCACTTTGTTAAGGATATTATATGATGACACTGATAACCGATCAAAGACATTTTTACAGCACATTCGACAATATAATGCTGCAAATGCCTTTATAAGTCTTGGATGTAAATTGGATCGCAGTGTCCTCATCGACAGGGGTCCTTATAGCTTCACTATCCACGTGAGTTACGACATCGTACTGGTGCATTATTACCACAGCCAGATATAGATCCCGTATATACTCAACTTTATATATACGATCCGGTGACTACCTTAGATAGTCGTGCACGTCATTATCTGACATTGAATCGAGAACTCTTGGCGAACATCCAAGAATGTTTGTTGCAAAACAATCCATTTGTAACTATCTTTCGTCAAGCACACGAAATATTACAACAAAATCAAGATGAATCTAATCAAAATTTACCGGCGTATTTGCGTTACGATCCGAGAAGAGATTAACGCCGGTATAATGCACCAACAGTAGATAAGATTGCAGTAATATTTCCTGGTGATGGTAGTGAAAGGAGGGGATCAAGAGATGTTGTTGTACATTACAGATGAAAACAAGGCTTGATGCAAATCAGAATGTCACCCAGCATACGCACCACTGCATTTCGTGTTACTATTTTCGTTTGGGGAGTTGGGATGGGAACCGTCAATGACACTAATGGGATATGAGTAGAAATGCTACAAGTACTAAAATAAGAAATCATCTCACAATGATGGATTACTATAGTTATCGTCTATTCCAACGACCTTCGAGTATTCTACCATTTTGAGGGCCCAAAAATTGTTTCAGGAATTTTTGGTAGATGCCTGGGCTGCAACAGAGGAAAATCGTCTTGACTATATCAAACAAAACAAAAGGCAGTTTGTTCGTGTTGATCGTTATATCAGCTTCTATCACAAGGTCACAGAATGGCTTGTTCTTCGTTCGCCAGGACGGGAACAGGGGGAAGCCACCTGACTAGAGCTACTGGGCAAAGCGACCTAAACAAAGCTAAGAACCAAGGAAGAAGGGGAGCATCCAGGTTAAGAAGGAAGCCTATGTTTTATTTTTTGTTTAATATAACCCTTTATACTATACAATATACCTCATAATGTAAATTTATTTATCTTCATCTTTATGTTAAATAATATTTACATACATTATACCCTATTTTTTTCTTCACATATTTTATATCCTAATTATTATCATTTTGTGGTAAATGGCACCGAAACAAAGAGCCGAGGGTTGGAAAGTAGGAACAGATGAGCAGGGCCGATCTTGAACTTTTAGGGGCCCAGGGCAAAAAGAAAAAAAGGGGCCCTTATTGAAAAATAAAAATAATAATTTTAAGCAAATAAGTATTTTTTTACTTTTTATTATTTAAAGTATTAAAAAAGTACAATATTTACAAACATACAAGAAAAAATAGTATTGTATCAACTAATTATTGAAAATTACTATTTTGCACTGATTTACATAATTTACAACAAAAACAATATATTTTTTTGCATCTTTTGAGTACAATATCAATAGAACATGATTTTTACTTGGAATATTATTATAATCTACCCAATAATTATTATAATTGGATATGTATTTCAATCTAAGCAATTTTTACTTTTTTTAATGATACTCAGTTAAAAAAATGTTGATCGTCAACTAACATATATATTTTTTTGTTAAGAATATTCAACGGATCCAAAATAAAATGAAGGTTGAATGACTCTGCTATGGTCGAACCCAAAATCTCCAATTTTATATAACAACACCTTATTCATTGAGTCATAGAGTCAATTACAAAATTATACTAATACATTATCTATTATACGTAAATAAGGTTTGTTAATTAAATTTAAAGAACCCAAAATAAAACAAATTGTTTGATGACTTTGCTAGGTATTAAACCTAAAACCTCTAATTTAATAGACAACTACCTTATCCATTAAACCACAATTAATTACAAAATTTTCTTTACATAATATATTATACTACATATTAAGGTTGTATACATAAATTTGGGGCCCAAAAAATTGGAGGCCCATAGCGATCGCCCCCCAAGACATGGGTCAGGGCCGACTGCAGATGAGGCCCTTTATCAAGCTAGGCTAATATTGGGAGGTGATCCCGAACCCGAATTTGAGATTAACCAAGAAGGAATCTTTGTCCCCAAATTTTATAAAATAATTAATTTCATTATATCCTAATGTTCAATAATATACCCTTTATCCTATGCCCTATGCGCTATAAGCCCTAAGTTCTAATAAAATGTAAATCCATTTATTTAATGGTACCTACATCTAATATCTTCAATAAGGTAGATACGGAGATAATCTTTGTCCTCACATATGTGTAAAAAAAAAACATAAATGTTCAACTGTAGTAAGCGACTAACAAGGCGCTGTTAGTAGTGTAAAATGTTTTTCAATTTAATTGGAGTCTTTTTATTTTTTAATTTTCAAATCTATGTTATTTGTCCTCACATTTTATAAAAGAATTAATTTGATTATATCTTTACATTACCCTTTGTCCTATACCATATACCTTATGCCCCTGGCAAACATTACCAACGAGTTAGTACCGTAGTATTAATATTATATTTTTGCAAAATTTGTTTATAATAAGATGATTTTCTAAATTTGAGTAATTAAAATTTTTAATTAGAGTACTTTGAAAAAAAAAACACTAAAATAAGGTAAATATTGAAATTGATCATATGAATGTGTAATAGAAAGATTTGCGTAGGAATAATTTATACAAAAATAAGTGATTAACACACTGCTCTCTCTTTCTCTCGCTTTCAGCCTGGATGGATTCGCGCGTTTTTTTAACGATCAACTAATTTTCAAATGAATAATGGATATGTCATTTATTTATATATTTGTGCTCATGTAGATTTAATTGAACATCTTGATTTCTGTAATCTGGCAACAGATGTCGGTACTCCGGTTCCAGATTTCATAATTTAAGAAAAAAAAGATATAAACATCACAATTGTATCCAAATAATATATAGTTTGACAGCAGCCCCCCACCCCTTTCAAAAATTCTTCTTCCTTTGCTCCATGTTTAAGAGTAACTGCAAAAAAAGTACAAGAGTAACTGGGTGTTGCAATAAAAAATAAAACAAGAAAATATATTTGGAATCAGATTATGTAGGTGCAAAAAAATAATAATAAAAACACGATAATACATCTGAAACCAGATGAAGTTATCAGGAATACATTAAGGGTATGTTTGAGAATTTCAATATCATAGCTTAAAATTAAAATTTGAAGTACAATTTAAATTTTGTGGAGCTCAAATTGTTCATCCAATTCTAATTTTAAAGTTTGACATTGACTAGCCAAACATAGCCTAATGGTATATTTGGGAACCCCAATGCTATAGTTTGGAATTGGAATTTGAAGTACAATTTGAATTCGTAGAGCTCAAATTATTCATTCAATTTCAATTCTAAAACTTGGCATTGAGTAACCAAACATAAGCCTAAACTGAGATCGATACCCATGATCAATCTTAGGATTTTTCTTAAATGGAGTTGGGCCACGGATTTATTAGTAATAAAAGCCAATATCCGGATTACTTTTGGCCCTCGTTTTGGTGTTTCTAATACTGGCTAATTCACTCTTTTTGGTAGTATTCTTTTTTTTTTTTAATTTTAATGGGGGCGAACCCTAAATTTATTAATAAATAAAAATAAAAAAACAATAAAAAAAGTAGGAGGCTTAAAACCTGACCACTTAGAGTGCCTTTAGGCTATAACGAAAAAGATATAAAATTTATCGAACAAAAGGAATGCCTCTAAAGCTACATGGTGTATTAATTAGGGGAAATTGTGGGCTGGTACACTTTGGTACCCTATATATTTTTTTCAAACAGCTAAACTCCACTTTTATAAATAAATAAATATTTTTTTTCCTAAAATGCCCGGGAAGACATGAATATGTCGTCTATGAAGCCTAAAAGATGTTGTCGTTTACGTTGATGAAGGAGACTACTGTCGATTGAAGGCACATGCTTCCCCTATTGTCCTTCTAGCGCTGGAACACATATTTCAATTCATCTCGTCTCCCCTGCTTCACCTGGCATGCAGGTGAAGCAGTTAATACTAATCAATTCTAGTATCTTAGTTGAAGACGAATCTCAGAACACCAAAATCGTCAGATTACCCGATTTCGCTTGTATAACAAATGAAGAAGATTTCAAAAATATAGTGTTGTTGGCCAATATATTATCAGTTGACATAATAAGTATTGATGATTTTGAAAATGACAATGCTTTGACGTACGAAATGAATAGAGAAGGCAAACATGGAGATGCTATTTCAAAGAACGCACGCGATGCATCTTATGTTACAGACAATGCACGAAAGTTTAATCGTTATGCATCAATTTGGAAGCGTGAAACATTGACGTGAAATTGCAATGCATTGATCATTTGGAATTGGGCAAACTTCACAATTCATCCCTGTACTTTTTGCATTTTTTTTGTATTCGTCCCTATACCAAATTTTTTTTTGAGACCATCCTTGTACCATGGACATTGAGCATGATTGGTCCTTCCGTCAAATCTAGTTAACTTTTTTCCGTTAAGTCTTCCCATGTGCCTTGTATGTGCTTTTCATCGGGGTAAAACAGTCATTTCAATAAAAAGTACAGGGACCAAAAGCACAGGGGTGAAGCTGAAAAATTGCTTCATCTTCTTCACAAAAAACTACACAGTGCTATGTTCTGCCATGATTTTCTAAACAAAACTCCAAAACTTGTGTATACAACAACATCCAAGACTCCCTCTCCTCCGATTCTCTCTTCTTTTACTTCCCGCTCACAATCATTTAAAAAGAAATATAGCTTTGAAAACTCACTTCAATTTTTTATTCCAAAAATCACGCGCACACATACATTTTCAACCCATGTCAGAAATCATAACTCGATGGCAATGGTCGAAAAACCCACTTTTCCGCTTCTGCCGTCCTCTTTATATGGAGTAATTTTACGGTAAGATGATGGAATTTAGGCAAGAACCCAGATGGATGGAGTGTAAAGAAAAGTAAGAATTTCATACCCGAAAAAAGATGGTGGTGGCGGAGTTGTGAGGGGAATCATCTTCGCCATTGACGAGGGAGTTATCGGTCAAAACGACGACTATTAAGTGGGAGAGAGAGAGAGAGTGTGTGTGTGAGAGAGAATTGTGAAATTAATGGCAGCAAGGTTTTAGAGAGAGAAACCTCAGACAAGTGGGTTTGGTTTGAGTTCTTGGGTTTACACAATTGGTCCCTGTACTATTTCCAAGGAAATGACTACTTTACCCCTAGGTCAAATCACGTGACATGCACATGATTCTAGTTAACGGAAAAAAAATAAACGGCAATGGACGGAAGGACCAAATGCGTAAAAAAATTGGGTTCAGGATCAGATGCGCTCACAAAGGACGAATACAAAAATGCAAAAGTACAGGGACGAATTGTGGAGTTTGCCCTTTGGAATTACAAGTATTGCTTGCATGTTTGAATTCTTAAGGGAATAGACGATATTTCCACACAAAAATGCCATTTTGCCCGTTAAAAAATCTCAATGCATCAATTAAAATTGCGATGCATCAACTTTGAAATTGCAAAGTATCAATTTGGAATTGCAATGCTTCGTGTTCTTGTTGGAATTCTTAAGGGCATATACGATATTTTCAAACAGAAGTGTCTTTTGCATGTATAAAAACATAGATGAAGTGATTGAAAATTCACCAAAGGGGACTGACCCGAATTTCTTCCTATAAACTATTCAATTTTCTAGATCATTCGAATTTTCAATCTAACGGACGAAGAGTTGTTTAATTCAATACAAAATATTATTAGTATTTAGGAGAAGGTTAACAGTCTTACAAATATGATTAATATTGATTATTCATGTACAACTATTAATAATCATGAATTAATATTATTATAAGAGTCTTTATATACTAATTATCCATGTTCACTATCTAATAGTAATTCATAATAAGTTCTCAAAAAAAAAAAAAAAGTAATACATAATAATAATACCTATAAGATTAATATCATTGAATATCTCATAAGGTATAAATAATAAATATCAACGATATTATTATTTTTACAACTTGTTTCCATTTTCATCAAACATAAATATTTTAAAAACTTGGTTAAAGATTAATTGGTCAACACCAACTTTATTAAACCAACTTAACATGGGAATCCAAACAAGGGGATTATAAAAGTTAACCGAAATGGTAAGGAGAAAGAGTGAAAATAGCATCAAAAGGGTCATTCCGTAGGGTCTATAGGACAAGTTCGATCTATGTGCCTTCGGATGAAAAAGAATAGTACGCAACATATTCCCAATCAACAAAACTGCGACAATATTGTTATATTAGAGGCCGTTTGGTCGAGCGTTTTGGCCAAAACGCAGGGATAAAATGCAGCTTATTTACAAAAAATGTGTTTCAATACTGCGGCAAAAAACGCAGCGTTTTCAAAACGCAGCTGCGTTTTAAAACACTGAAATTCCCAGCTTTTTCCCACCTAGGAAAAAAAAACTGCGTATTGAAGTGATATCCCAAACGTATTTATAAGGAAAGACCTCCGTTTTTAAAACACTGCGTTTTTAAACGCCGCTTTTAAAACGCTGCTTTAAACGCGTTGTACCAAACGGGCCCTTAATCAACACCTTAAAAAGCATCTTGCAAATAGTCACAATAAGGAACCGAGATTTTAATGTACCAACAAACTAAATGAAAAGAAATGTTGTAGTTTGGAGTTCATAGATGTATCCCTAATTGGAGACGTCAAGCGTAGGTCAAGTGTGTGCACCATGATCTATCCAAGTTGTTTAATTGCCAGTTTTGATAGAATCATTTTCAGACTGCAATGCAGGATCTGACATGCGCATAGCTTGATCAACCTTATGGTTCCTCGAGTTCTTGTATATTTTGCACAAAACCCAGTCATCTAGCTGCATAGGCAAACAAGGTAAAAGTAAGTTATCTTGATTTTTTGAGTATGAAATATAGTATATAGCTTGAAATAAGCAATTTCTATTCACACCAAAAAAATATTGTTAGGTCAACCATACCTTCATGCTACTAAATTCAGTCATAACATCAGTTGCTGGAACACTTTTTTTGTTAAGTGTATATTCATGCATCTTCCATTCTGTTTTCTCCCCTCCCTGATAAAAATCAAGTGCCTTCTTGAACCCAACAGTGTTGCCGTTCTTATTCCTAATACGAGTATCAGCTCCAGTGGGTTTCCAATATCCATCCCTAGCAGCTCGGGCTGGCTGATTTTCCCCTAAGTATTTTCCATCTCTTTGGGTGAAGAAGTACCACTCTGTTTCTCTAACCTTATATGCCCCTAAAGATACAAAAAATGCTCCACAAATTGAATATTTAACAAAATACTATCATCCTTATTAGCTAGTGCGTAAAAAGTGCGAGACAAATGAAGAAAAATATGCAGCAAGTTTTACCTGAATTGGTATCTCTTCATGCATTAGCGTGAAATTAATCAACTTTAGAAATTGGCCTTTTAGGCCTTGTTTTGATCTTCATTTAGAAAATAGTTTACCGATGGTAAGGAAGTCATACACAACGTAGTAGCAAAAATATCCATCTTACGGACGAGATAACTCAAAATTATAATTTTAACCAAAGGGATGCAAATTAAACCAATAAAGATTTGCCAAGTGTTCCCACTTTGCTTCCTTTACATGCTCTTTTAAACACTTTTAAATCCAAAGAGAGAAGAGAGTAAATTCTAATAGAATACAGCTTTCAGATAACTTTCTTAGTTAAATCATAAATCATACTATATTTATAATAGTGTCAATTAATTTTTCTTAATTTATATGCCGAGTCAAAAATTTGACTCCTATTTAAAATTGGAGTGAGTATTATATATTCATTAAGATTAATATAAAATTAATGATACTTATTAAAAGCATATAGAAACTCAGAATTGTTTGTGATATTTGATAAGGCTTATCATCATGATTGTTGACCAATGATGGTAAGATTATGTTAATAGCCTAATTATCCTTCATGATTATTGTCTATGCACAAAAAAGGAAAGAGAAAAGATGATATGTGGCTCAGCTCCAATCGAAAAAATTAAGATAAAAAATCTAATGAATCATATACTATGAAGTTAGACACTCCCCCAGCCAAACAAAAAAAGAAAGAGGAACCCTAGGTGCTCCCTCTGTTCCGATCAAAGAGTCCAATTTCTATTTTTAAATTTAACATACGAATAAATCAAATCAAATCAAATCAAATCAAAATTTAACATAATTTAATAATATTTTTGAAAATAGAATTCCATTCACTAAAACGTACATTAAGAGTACTATGGCTTACACTTTTATGACTGAAAACAATTAAATTCATATAAATCATCGGTCAAACTTTAATAAAGTTAACCTAAAAAAGTTAATTAAAATTAGACTATTTGGTTGGAACGGGGAAAAGTAAAACATTAAGTAAGATTAAGAAATTAATAGTTGCTTATTTAGAATGCATATAAGACCTCATAGTTTGTTTTTTTTTTTTTTTTGTGATATTCAATGGGGCTTACATGTACTACTAATGCATTCGCCAATGATGAGCAGTTATATGTTTATTTTATATTAAAAACTTAATACTCCCTCCGTCCCTAAATTATTGTCTTACTTTTCTTTTTCGTCCGTTCTAAAATAATTGTCTTGTTTGAAACTTTCCTTTTTAGAACATCACTTTTACTATTTTACCCTTACTTTTTCTTCCTACTTTAATTATGGGCCACATACACATGGACATTAAAGGAAACAACACACTTTTTCAATACTATTCCAATATTAATAATCAAGTCAATTGAGTTTTCTTAATCCGTGTGTCGGGTCAACCCAGACAATAATTTAGGGACGGAGGGAGTATTATAAAAGAATAGGTGGATTGTTATATTTCATATGGTGTTAGGAGAGAAAGCCAACTTCTCAGATGTTAAAAATTAATCGAAAGAGCAATGAAAGGAGCCCAAGGCACGAGCAGAGCGAGAAGACAGGTTAATTATTTTCTTGCCTATTGGAGCAAATTCTCAGATGTCCCTTTCCTTATTACAACCTTCTTTTTTGATGTCAAAGACCACAATCTACGCCCGAATTCTCATCACTGTCAGGAGCGGACTGATCAAGTATGTCAAGCACTCATCTTCGTGAAAGCGCCTTTATTATCACGATTCAATACAGCTCCAGCCCGCACTACTTCCTATGATCCCGATTTCATACTTTTTGTCAACTAGAGAAAACTCTTTTGACACCCTTATCCACCAGTCCTACATCTCTCTAGTTCCTCGCTAAGAGATATCCAATTGAGACCTTGATGCCATCCGGCCAAGGGGCATATCCATCAATTGGAGCAATCAAGGGAATAACGGAGCACTAAAGATTTCAACTCTCAGAGGCTAGTAAATCATGGTTCGGGCCAGCTCAAAAAGCACAAAGAATAAGGCCCAATTGAAGTCCAAAAATCAAGTCTCATCTATTGATCCCAAATTCGGCCACTTCTCCCTTTGAACGTCCCCACCTATATCTGTTGATCCACAAAGACCAAGGATAGAAGCCACTGCTCCCTTTGAACATCAGTATTGAAAATTACATAATGGATGAGTTCTTCCATAGGGCAGGCCTCTCAATCAAAATAAAAATCTGAATTCTATATCTCCCTGACTCTAAAAAAACTACCAACCGCAGGAGAGCCATAATGAAATGATAGGGCTAGAATTTAGGATTAAAGCTAGGAGAAGCAAGAGGCCTAAAGGATAGACTCAGAAAGCATCGATTTTCATGAGACGCCCCGGTGGCGAGTGGTGGTGCATCGCCTTTCCTTCATGACTCAAAAGCAATCTCGTATCTCGATCTCAGTCTTGAATTTCTCAGTCCTTGGCCTGCCCACCCACCAAGACAAAAAGATTCAAGAAGTATATGATTCGAGGTGAGGCCGTGTACACATCAAGGATCAATTTCACTGAGTGACATTCAGCTTATTCCATTCAATCGTCAATTCACTCCTATGATCAGGTTAGTTGACTATTTGCCACACTCACTAATTGGCACAACTTCACCTGCTCTCTTTTATTCCCCTCTGCAACCTGATCGCTTATTAACGTCTTATAAGTAGGTTAGGATTGATCTTAGGTGCAGTCCCAATACAGTCCCATGACTGAAGAGCATGTGAGTGATAGGGCAAAAATTGGGGGAAGGACAAAAGAAAGAGCAATGCCTACATTAAATCAATTGATTCATCAGGGTAGATAAGAAAAACGGCGAAGCCTGAGGGCCTAGGTACATTATATTGATCTCTGTTTCTTCGAATTGCTTTCTCTTTCGTATGAGTGAAAACCGATTCTACCATCAAGAAATTCTTTCAAACTATTCAGAAAGAAATTCACAGCATTCTGGTCGAAATTATTAAAGTCTTATAAGTAGGTTATAAGATTTGTCGAAATTTTCAAAGTTTGTTTTATTTACAAAGTTGGTTATATATTTTAAATTAGAAGGACAACATCAAACATCAGAACAACAAAATAACGACATTAAATGGAATGGACTCGAATTAACGTCCTTGTTATATAGTTGAAATTTGAAGGAAAACATTAAACACCAGCACAACAAAATAACCATAATTATGAAATGGACTGGATGATCAAGACCAACAAGAGAAGGAAACAGGCCCTTTTCCAATGGAAGAAAAAGAAATCAAAAGAAACCTACGTCAAGTTAATTTAGCAAGAAAAGATAAAGAAACACGAGTATAATTAGAAGCTTAAGGTAACTACCGCGCAGTGCATGAAAACCCTTATTATGGAAGCAATTAAAAAACAACGTACCATCGAGCTCCTGAGGATTATGCGCGTAAGGATCGGCCTCAAAGATCGGATTAACCGTTAACTGTTTCCCGGAAACCTTTGTTCTTAAGAACCAGATCAGCATTTTATCTGACGGATAAAACAGATACCCTGGCGGAAATTTATCAATAGAGTCAAACGAGTAATTGTTGTCAATATTCGAATTCATGGCTGTTTGTGTTTGCATGTTGACGGCAAAGATTAGGTTTCACAATCGTAGTTAGAGAGAGAGAGAGAGAGAGAGATATGAGAGAGAGACTTTTCCTAGAGGGATTAGTAGAGCCTAAGGGATAACCTTCTCCTCCTCTCTTTTAGGGACGCAGCCACTTGACGAAATGACCATATTGCCCTTAATTTTTTATATAAAAAACTTTTAACTAAAACCCATTTTCAAATTCTGTTTTTCTATATAAAATCTCTTTCTAAAATTTGACTCCCTAGCTCTATCTCTACCTTTCTTAAAGTTTTTTCTGAATAAGGTATGTTTTTTTAACATATTTTGTGTTAAATTATATATATTTTTTGTTATTATTGTGTTATAACTTATAATGTATATTGTTGCAAAAAAAAAAAAAAGACAAAAATCAGATAACATGCGCCTAGAATTTCTCCATTAAATTGTTTAATTGAATGAAATTTGTTGAAATTGTCTTCAGCCCCCCACAACTTTTGTCAAATTTTATTTTAGCCCCTAAGTAAGGTTTTATCCTACATATTGAACATGATTTCATTTGACTTGATACGTTAAATAAATATTTTTTAGATGTAATTTATAATGTTAGATATAATTGCATTACGCTTAAATAGTTATTAATTGCATTTATATTATTTTAATTGAATATTTGTTCTATGTAGTTATTTTTATTTTTTCTATTTGTATTACATTAATAAGTTGTTAAATTTCATCTATATTACGTTAATTAAATGAAGAATAAATATTTATTTTAGTTGTAGTAATTAGTTTAATTTTTTAAGCAATTTATTAAATGTGACCTATAATTGCGATACACTTAAATAGTTCTTCTTAATTGCATTGATATTATTTTAATTAAATGTTGTTATATGTATTTATTTCATATATTTGTAGTTTACTAATAAGTTTTTACTTTTTTTATTTTATGCTAAGTTTATTGATTGTTAGTTGCATATATGTTTGCATTCATGTAAATAGTTCTTAATTGCATTTATATTTTTATAATTGATAATATATTAATTATTGTTTTTGTTGTGACATGTAGATATGAAGCCACGATGATAGAGGGAAGAGGTCTATGGTTGAGGATAGTTTAGATTATCCTAGTAGGCTTAAGGGTCGACGCATCGTTGCGTCTGCACGATCTAGGGTCCCTGCCCCTGAGAGACCTGGTAGGGTTCGGAGACATGGCCGACATGAGGAGCCGGATCATGTGTTAGAGCAGGAGCTAGAGCAGCAGCATGAGCAGCATCATATGCCAAAGGAGTAGTTTGGTAGACATCCTCCATCTCCTGTTGAGTTTGGGGTTGGTTAATTCTCCCTCCTCACTTGGAGGTACAACAGCTTGGGAAGATGTTAGCTCCCCCCTCGTCGGCACCTAAGGCTCATCGTGGTACCTGATGTTATGATTCGGGAATAGATAGGGAAGGATTCAGAGACGAGTCATGACTTTATTGTTGATGTATCCCTTCACCCTCCTCGTCCTGGTAGGGAAAGGGTTATATGATAGCGGTCCCAGTGGTAGATGGGGTGGTAAAAGGGGTAGTAGAGTGAGTGATGACGGTTGGAGGTTGTGGGCCCCACAAGAAAGAGGGCCCCAAGTCGTCGACATATTGCCTGGATTTGTTGGCCATGTCACACATGCGATATGGATTGGTCAGGTATGGTATATATATTACTGATACATGTGGTTGGCAGACCCCTCGTATCTGATACCGTCTTCCTGAAGTGAGGACTAAAGTAGTGTCTCTATTAGGGATGACGGTTGCTGAAGTGACTCATAAGTTGAAGACTCATTTGATCATGTTTAACATTGTCGCCCACCATTTAGCTAGGCCAGTCCCATTTTTGATCCTCACAAAAAGCAACTAACTATCTGTTATGGTTGTTGGGTGCCACACTTTTGCCGACAAATTAATATATTGTTGTAAAACCCACCTTATGTCGTTCTTGGAGCCATTGTAGGATGTGTCCACCTATGCTAATTGGGCTGTAGCTGCGTTAGCATATTTATACCATCAGCTCGGTATAGCTTCTCTTGTAGATACTGTTGGTGTATACCCTAGAGGCAAATCTATTTTACGATATATCATTATTTATTTATTATGTTTTGTTTGTTTATTCATATTAATGCATAATGAAACTCTTTGAATAAAAATGTTATTCTTAAATATCCCTGGTCGAGTATTATTATTAATAAGGGCAACAATAATGCATCAAGACTAGTATAGGTTGAGACTAATATAGTTGATATCAGTCTACACATAGGTACATGTTAAGTGTAACGACGTGCTGGATTGACCCGTATAAGAAAGCTACGTGGATCGTTACGTGAGTGTCATAAGCGATTTAGTGACTATTGTGTTCGTTGTCCTTTGACTTGAAGTCATTATATACTTAGATGAGGAGTCGTGTAATTTGATACCGACAAACGTCATTTTGTAATAATGTGATTATAAAGTCAGATGTTGAATATGTCACGAATCATGCTGAAGGATATAAACAATGTAGATAGAATTTGTCCTCCTACATAATGGAAGTATAATATATGTGGGCCCTTTGATGAGTGTGACTTAAGTAAATGCATGTCGTGCTAAAATAAATCAATATTGGATATTAAATTTACTTGTCTACTAAATAAGTCTACTCGGAGATCAAGATGCCTAGATTAAACTATAATAAAGATGACACGTTCCATGTCTTGTGTTTAATCAGATATTAGAACAAATGGACAAGAATTATTGTGGTCACGTTCAGCTATTTTAATCATTGATAATTCCTATTACTTGGGTAATAATGATGTATTGCTTGATGCCGCTCATTGTTTATAATTAATTATATATATTCATTTATATAGTAATTAATTATTGCCAACGTAATTTAGGAACTTATTGGGTCACACACTTAAAATGAATTGGACTGAAATTTATTTGGGCCGTTAATTAGATTAATGGGCTTAAAGTGAATTAAATAAAGGACAAAATTCGGTCGGTCCTTTTAGAGAATTTCCAAGCACTTAAGGACAAGATAATTGTTTTCAACTGGAAAATGACACTTTTATTGCGAAAGGTCATCTATGCCCTTTAAAAACATAGAACAACGCACGCTTTGCATCACAAAAGCCAAAAATGATGCATCGTAACACAACACGATGTACATAAAAATAAGAAACGGCAAACTGTGCATCGCAAAATAAAAACGATACATCGTAAAACAAAAAACAATACATCGCAACACAAAACGATGCACAAATTACCATTTTTTCACTTGCGATGCACAACTTTTTAACACGTACGATGCATAAATTTTGTTCATCGGCGATGCATAAAACGGTTTGTGCATCGGCAATGCAAAAATTGATGCATTGGCGATGCATCAGACACATATTTATGCATCGCGATGCACAACAAATTTGTCGAAATCAACAAAAATTAACCACCCAAAAGAAGAAGAAAAAGAAGAAGAAGACGATGGATTGTCTAGACCAATTAAGAATATCATAACCTAAATATTATACAGAAATTGGGCATACCCACCCGCGAGGGACGACAATCATGGTCGGCACATGATTTCTTTTGAATTCAATGCTTTGATTTTGTTTGAATCAAGCTGGATTGCATCCCAGCTACCAAATGCTTTAGGATGACAAGAAACTGCAAAATATAGAAAATTAAGAAAGAAAAGGAAAAAAGAAGTTAAATCTTAAACACCCTTATGAAATCATGTAACATAAAATCAAAAGTCATCTTGAGGTTCTTTTGTAGATCACGAAGTAATTAGTGATTGTTGTGTTAGAGAGATGAATTTGGTTTATTGGGAAGTGAAGAAGGTGGTTGTAGTATTGGAGAGATAAATTGAGTTTATTGAGAAGTGAAGGAGGTGATTGTAGTATTGGAGAGATGAATTGGGTTTCTTGGGAAGTGAAGCAGACATCATGCTCAAAGGGGGCAGTTTTGGAACAAATAATTAATTTATCACTTAAAATTGACTTAAGCGGTTAAAAATAATTATCGTGTCCTTAAGGAGCTGAAAATCCTAAAAAGTGGACTGGCCCAGAATTATTCCTTAAATACAGGGACCAAAAAGCGAGCCTTAGTAGCACTAGGACTCTTGGTCACCTCTCTCTCTAGTATATATGTGGAGTCTTTTGATAGTGTCCAATATGAATCCAACACAAAAAGGATTTAGAGTTTGAGTGAAACACTAACTTCATAGAGAGAAAAAGTAGGATTTAATTAGTTCTTCGTATGATGAAGTCTTTTTACTTTGCTTCAAAAATTGCATAGCACAAAATTGTTGAGTCAAATCTTGTCCAATCCGTTCGTGTAGATACCATAGAGAAGCCGTGCGAAACGTTGTTGTGGTGATCGTGATTCAAGCGTAATTCTTTTAAAGATTACTCGCTCAAACAATCGGGTAATTATTCTAAATTTAATTTATATTGATTCGCATGGATTTTGGGAGGGTTTTCGAAATTAAATTTTATTATTTCGCCTTATCAATTTCGATGAAAACCAACAGTGGTATCAGAGCAACTTTCGATTATATAAATTGATTTGTATTAATTATTAATACTATAAAAATATTTTATGTATTAAACCCTATTCGAAAAGAGTTTCGAGGAATTAAGATTAAAGTTGTTAATTGTCCAAATTGCAAAATGTTGCAATGTTTATTTTGTTTGTGATAAACTGTTTTGTGATTTAATTAGTCGGGATAAACTTTGAAGAAAATTTCTGAATAAAAAAAAAAACTGGTTTATGATTTTTATTTGAAAAATCAGAACAGTTTCATGAAAAATAAATCCAAACTAGGGTAGGAAATGCAAGCTGGGGCGGCTAGGCAAAAAGGTGACGGCTGGGCAAGGTGCATGGTAAGGGCTACAATGTAACCTTGGAGATTAGAACCCTGGGTTACTATGCCCTATGACTAGGCTACCAAACTGCTTGGTTTTATTTTAATTTATTTCGGCTATTTATTATGTTTTGATAAATTAAATGTCAATTTTGAAAATCAGTAAAATGATGAAAAGAAGATTTGAACTCTGGGTTTATTTTAATTTATTTAGGCTATTTATTATGTTTTGATAAATTAAATGTCAATTTTGAAAATCAGTAAAATGATGAAAAGAAGATTTGAACTCTGGGTTGATACAAGTATGATTGTCATGGTTCACCACCAGGTTACCTTCCTAAATCTTTTGGATGTAGTTCTGTTTTTATTATTTTATTTAGTCGTCAAAATTATGATTAATATATAATTTGGTTCCTGAGCTTGCCAACATTTTCTACCTAGGTTACTGAACTTGAACATTTCCTAATTTGGTACTTAAACTGAGGTTTTGGGTGATCAGTTAGTCCCTCAACTGACGGCAGTTAGTTGAGACGTTAATTTTTCATTGTTAAGATGGAAATGCCCTTACCTAATGTTGATTGGCATTCTACGTGAACAATAATGCTGAGATGAAAAATTTGGGTTAAAGGTAAAATATAAAAAGAAAAAAAAAGGAATTAATTTCCCAGACACTCTATGTTCCCACCGAGACCTTCTTGCCCTAGCACCCTCATAGCCGGCGAGTCCATCGCCATCTCTGCGCGCAGCACACCCATCCCCACCCGAAGCTACTGGTAATTCCCCCATTAATTTCGACCAAGGTTAGTCTCTGCCCTAACGCATCTTCTCAGGCTCTCCTTTCTCCAGTGCCGATAAAATTTTGTATCAAGACCCCATTAATTTCGGCCGAATCTACTCCATCTCCGCGCTCGTCACCAGTGCGCCTCTGCTCTCTCTATGTTATGATTTTCTTCCACTGCTCCAATTTTCAAATCAATGCCTCATTCCATGTTAGAGACAGTTTTATTTCATGTTCACAACTTCTTCTTCCCCAATCCATTTCCCTTCATTCCACACCTTAACCAGACAACCCAATTTGAAAGACAACCCAAGATGTCAGAGGAGGTTGCACGAGAAAAATGGTCAACCCACATGGCCTCAGAAGGCAAATTACCCCGGTGATGTGGCCTTAAGTCATATCCAGTTGGATGAAATGCCGGAACTCGAGGAGGGGGATCAATTATGCTAAAGTGCTCTTCCAACCACATATGTAAAAGGAGTGGACTACCGAATGGGAACCAGCCTTCACTACCTGTATAAGCATCCAGGCCAAGCAGGGTCACAGCCAAGATGATGGGGATAATACTTTTTTGACTCACCCAACATTGCAGAACCATGTTGAGTCCCCGTACATCAATAAAGTCGTTGTAACTCCTGAAGAATAATTTTCCTAACAGGCACAAGAAAATAGCTGACAGACGACGTAGGGTGTATCGGGGACAATAGGAAATATCCCAGAAAATGTCAGGGATCAGATCGAAAAGGTTATCTTTGACCATCGCCCTTGTATCATTAAGGGGAATCGGAGCAGTTCTAACGCGGCTACTTCGGGCGTATGGGTGAGATCAGGGACAACAATCTGATCAGCAAATGCCGACCTTGTCAAGGCACAAAATTCGTCAATAGTGGGACACATCTCATTCAATGAGAAATTGAATAGATGATTTTCTACGGACCAAAAATGAGATGCAGCTCGTATCATGTCCCAATTGATTGGAAAATCAATCCACCAAAATGCGCACAAGAAGCTGCACTCCTGGCCAATGATCAGTTTATCGTCCATGTCCAGAAGCCGAACCATGGAGTCCAAGCGGCTCTCGTAACGAGCAAAATCTTCCAAAGAACCAGAAGGATGATCCATTTTTGAAAGATATTTATCAAAAGAAAAACGAATTCTGGCCAAAGATACTAGAAAAACCTTCAAACTAGGAAAGGGAAGTCTTCGGAATGAGTTGACTTTGCGATTTACGTCGTCTGGAGAAGACAGAAGGAAAAAGCTTTGCATTGAGTTGTTCAGGCTAAATGGCCTCAAAAGCCTTAAAAGAAATAATTCTCCTGATAGCGTATTCAGCCTAGGCTTTTAGGCAAAGAAATTTGAGACGTAGCATGTCCCAGCACATCAAATTGAGCAACAGGACAGAAAAGACAGGTTTGGTGCGCGGGCACCAAGCCTGGTGTGCCGCGCACCAGACCATGCATTGGCCTTTTGATTATTTAGCCCTCCAGTCCACATCTCTATCTGACACAAGCCATATTTTTCGGACAAAAGATGCTCCAATTATCACTCCAGGAGTGATTCTTCACCAAATAGACAGCAAGCCTATCATTACAGTGTAACAGCCGCTACAAATTTAATGTTTTCTCCTCCCATGCGAAAGTCACCAATTATGCATCAACCATCAGCCGCCTCGGCCAAATACCCATTTTTTCTCCTATAGAACAATTTGTGTAATTAAAAGCAATTAGAATTGAAACCCTAGGTTTTCTTTTCTTTTTGCATTTCTCATTAATATTAAACAATGCACAGAGTAAATAAAATTTGCTTACAAATACATCTCTTTAAATAAAAGAATACAAAAATGGTAGGAAAGGAAATCAATGTCTTCCTCTCTTCGACCTGTTAGTGCTGGCACCTCTAGAGCCTCCGCTCCCGCCACCTCTGCGACGCGGCCCAGTCGTGTCCGCACCACCTCGGCAAGTGAAATCATGGCCCCGGCCTTCTGCTTCAGATATAGATCGGACAACTTGTAGAATCTACTCAATAGCTTCTGATAGGAGTTAGCCGACACCTGTTCATACATCCATTTTTTATCAATATATATGGATAAAATAGACAAATAGTATGAGTACAAAGCGGTCAGAAACATACCAGATGTCTCCCTCGTGGAAGATGACCATGTGGTGAATCTTACCACCGCTCAGGTCCTCATCCTTGTAGTTCTCACCCTCTCCATAACCAATCATCCGCGGGACTTCCGGATAATGTATTCGTCCAGCAAACGACCCAATCTCTCCCACGAAAATGGGAAACAGACCCTCCGCTTCCTGAGCAGGAGGAAGAGGAGGATACAACACGGTCTGCACGTACACCCCGTAATCCATCTCCACATGTCTATGTGGATTGATGGCTTCCCTCGCAAGATACCACTCACATCTGGGCATTACGTCAGGTGTCATCATCCCGAAGGGTGGTGAAGGCGGTGTCAGAGGCTGGCCCATGTTGGCGATTGACCCGATCGCCCAGATACATAGAATCACACATGATGGACAACATCAAAATGCGAAAACTGTTGGCTGCTTGGGCCGGACCATAGGAAGCAGGAAGCTGACCCCATGGGAAGAAGCTGACAGATTCAGGACTGGAGTTGATAATCGCAGTCCAAACCACCTCGATGTTAGGCCGAGCAGGAACCCTTCGAGCGTACTTCCGGTTTGAAGTCCGGAAGTTCACCACAAATGGCGGAGTCATCACCTTGGTGCGGAGAGTGAAAGGGTGAAAGCTGAACACCCCGTAAGCCCAAGCCTGTCATATCAAAAACAACGAGTCAATGTCTATTTTAAAATGACAAAACAAGTTTTAAAATAAAGATTTTTTATTCCGAATATTACCTCCCAAGCCACGTTGTAGTCAGTTACGCTACTGGCGACATTCCGACTGGCGTGATCCATAAAAAAATAACACTCTGCCAGGCCAGCCTGTCCCCAGTCAAAGTCGCCCAGATGGCGCAACGGCATCAGGACGATGTCGCAGCTGGAAATTTGGCTCAATAGCCCGGCCTTGACCAGTTGGTAGCCCCGTGATCACCGAAAAATCTGCAGGCGTCATAGTCACCTCGCCCCACGGAAGATGGAAGGTATGGGTAGTGTCCCACCAGAAGCACCGCAACATCTCATGGATGTTGCTGTAGCCGATGAAACCGCCCAGGTTCTGGATGAATGTACCAAGACATGTACTATCCACCCCCTCCTGAATCAGCCGAGGGAGTCGATATAGATCTCTCTCACCATGTCCCCATTCGCCCGGATGCGAGTAATCTTCCTCCGTGACTGCGAAACAAAACAAAAATTCCAGCGTGTTAGCACAAAGCACACGTGCACATTTTTTAAATGCACATTATGTCAATTCATTCATATTTGCCATAACAAAAACAAAAAAAACAAAAACAAAAAACAAAAAACAAAACAAAAAAAAAAAAAACTTGAAAGTTTTTCTTTTTTCATACATCCTCCAAATCTCATCCCTAGGATCCCGGGATTAAAATAAAATGTTTTCAAGTGTTTAGTGAAGGTTTTTCTTCACTTTTCTTCGTTGAAGCTTTTTTTCAAACAGTTGGTGTGCGAATTTCGCGCAATTTCGTGCAAGAAAAATTCACATATTTTGAGCCACCCCAACAAAATCAACTTGGGGGTTCCATCTTTGTTCATCCCTCTACACATACATGCTCTCGATTTCGAAATTTTTTTATCCTAACATGCTCAAATTTGCATTTAAAGTAAGCACTTTAAACATGCAAAATTCACAAAACATGCATACTTGTTTATGTACATATTGTATAAATTCACATTCTTTGCTTAGATTTAACATGCAACAACATATATTTGCTACCTGGATACTAACAATTGCAGGATTAACATTAAGAATCCAGCAAATCATACAAAAATCTCAAATTTACCATACTTTGCTGAACAAATGGGTTTTCTGAAAACTCACCGCGCGGGTGGATCTAAATAAGAGATGTGACTACTCTGGTCACGATGTGTCGTTCGGATTACTGTCCGAGAATGGAAGCGGACCCGATTCCGCGCCATCCCCTTGTTGGCTTGTTCGTCACCGGCACCCACATTGACAGAAATTTCGTTTTCTAAGTCCGAATTGTTTGCCATTATTGCTACAAACAGTTTTGGGGCAATAAACCTCAAAAAATTTGAGTGATTTCAGGAAAAAATTTGGAAGAAATGATGAGAGAAAAAAGAAGAAAAACGGCAGCATGCTGCTTGCTGTTTCCGTGTTCTTCCTTTAAGAAAGAAAGAGATTTTCCCTTTTTCCCTCCAAGTTTTAGCATTTTGCGATTTGCACCCCCAAGCCCTTCTAACGGCAACTTAACGTCCAACTAACGGCTGTTAATCGGACGCCCTAACGGAAGTCCACCATCAACATATTTTCAAGCAATCCCAAGCGGAGGTACTCCCAACGGCACTGCCGTCCAATCCATCATCTCCAGCAGGATCCCCATGGGACTATACACAACATATCTCAGTAAAAGCATTACCAATGGTTGTGCGCATCATCCCCAATAAAGTATCCCCTGGACACCACACAGATTTGCAGTGCATTCACACATGTTTGCACACCGAGTTACACGATCGTTTCCCCCACAGGTTCGAGCCTGAGGCACATGGAAATCAATCGCTCAACGGCCCTGCCGTCCAACACAGCTCAGAATCCGTCCCCCGGACGCCACACAAATAAATAGTATCTTTATTTTATGTCAATTTACAACTTATCCTAAACAGCAATTTGCCTCATTTTGCATTGCTACAGCTTTCTTTTGGTCGTTTCTCAACGGGTATAAACCGGGGTCCGAAAATGAACCATCCCCACACACAGCAGTTCAAATCAAATTTCTTCCCTGAAGAGATTTGAACTACGTTTTGACCTAATTCTCATTATAGAGATACGTAGGCAGTCTCCCCTGGATATCCGATCACCACAGGGCAGACCTTGTCCCCTATCCCCAAAAAATTCTAAAATTCAAATTTCTTCCCTGAAGAGATTTGAACTATGTTTTGACCTGATTCTCTTTATAGAGATACGTAGTCAGTATCCCCTGGATATCCGGTCACCACAGGGCAGACCTTGTCGCCCATCCCCAGAAAATTCCAAAATTTAAATTTCTTCCCTGAAGAGATTTGAACTATGTTTTGACCTGATTCTCTTTATAGAGATACGTAGGTAGTCTCCCCTAAAGATCTGGTCACCACAGGGCAGACGTTGTCGGCTGTCGCCCATTCACACAATATACATTTCAAAATCAAATTTCTTCCCTGAAGAAATTTGAACTACGTTTTGACCTGATCCTCCTTATAAAGATACGTAGGCAGTCTCCCTGGAGATCCGGTCATTCTTTGACACATGTTGTCACCCACACACATATACACATGGTCACACAAACTCCGATGTAGATTTTGACCATCCAATTGTTAGTACGAAACTGAATGTCTATCTTTTTCGACGACACTTGCTTACTTCTAAGAAAACGTAATCGAAGGGCTCTGTAGACACCTAGAATTCGTACACCTACATTATACGAATTTTCCAATAAACAACTGTTTATTTACAAATGGACTAACACATGTTTCTATGATTATTTCAGGAAACAACATACACAACAGACTGTCAACATCCAACAAATACAACAAACTTCGGTTAGATCAACATCAAGGGTCAAACTCGAAGATACAACAGGACTAACGACGTCCAACGCATAAACAACCTTCAGTTAGATCAACATCAAGGGTCTAAACTGAAGATACGCAGCTTAAAAGGACCAAAGTACAAGACACAAAGCCTGGAAAAAGTCAAAAATAGGGTTTGGTGCACTGATACACCCAAACAGGGTTTGGTGCGCGGGCACCGTGCCAAGTGCGCTGCGCACCAAACCAACATTTTGCCTCATAAGTCAATCCACCGGCTGCTAAAGACTTTTAAGGCACAAAGGAACCTTCCTCCTTGCTTGGCCCCGAGAGTTTCATCTCTCAGGCTTCCCCTATAAATAGAGCTTTCAGCTCTCCCGCAACATCATCATCAATTCTCTCCCTGAGAACCAACACACTCACACACAAACACACACAACTCTCTCTCTATCAAGCCTCATTTTGAGGAAGAAAAGAGAGAAAGAAAAGAGAAAAGAGTATTGACTCTATCTTAACACACACAAAACGTAAGTCTTCCTTTCCTCGATTGGTAGCAGTGAAAGCACAATGGTCAGGCGACGAGCTAGCTTGATCCGGTATAATACAACGGCCTAGAATGTGGCCCGATTTCTGTAAAACGACAGAAGGTAACCCCTTCCGTTCGTTAGTTTAGATATGTAAATAGATGAAATAAATGTATGTAAATTGTTTTAATATATTTAAATACATGTATAATATATATATATATTCTGTAAATAACAAACTTGCGATAAATAAATATGAGCATACAAACGTGTAGAGATCGAAAGGGCGAATTGGGTGCATAAAACCTTCCCAAATCGTAACTTGGCCCCCAAACCCATAATCTAAAGTTTTTCTCCCGTTTACTTTATAAGCGAGAGTGGCGACTCTATTTTAAAAGATAAACATGTTTTTCACGTTTATCAAACCATAAAATTAAATAGAGGAAAACCACAAGACAAGAGCGAAAAAGGCCCGAAGGAATCGCCATCTTTTTCGAAAGTCGGATCCGGGGCGCTCACAGTTGCTCTCACAACTATCACACTTACTATGATCACAAAAAAAAACCTTAGACCACTTGTGGACATTTTTGTTCATTAAATCTTCATATGCCTCAGCACCAATTTCTTTCAAACCCTCACATGCTTTTTTGTAAGCATCAATGTGTGTGACCTTTGCAATTCTCCAAAACCATTTTTTTAATTCAACTCCCTTGAATTTTTTGGACCAATTAGAAAAAAACATGTCTAGCACATGCTCTGTGCTCAACTTCAAGTAACAATTCAGTAATTGACTTAACCAAAACCTATCAAGAGAATTTGGTCAGTAATAGAATAAAAAAACTAAAGAATAAGAAATAAGAAATAAGAAATAAGAATTAAGAAATAAGAAATAAGAAATAAGAAATGAGAAATAGAATACTTTTTACCTTTTGTTGATCACTGTTTATAGTTCATCCCTGACCATCTCCCATGTCCAAGTCCTTAATCAAAAGTGATACGAACCAATTCCATGCTTTCCAATTCTCAACTTGTATAACAGCCCATGCAATTGGCCACATTTGATTATTTGCATCTCTACCAACAGCTATCAATAATTCACCCGTCATCAACTCTTTCAAAAAACTCCCATCAATCCCAATAACTGGACTATATATATCTACTCATAAAACCCTATTTAAAGGCATAGAAATTAGAAACAAATGTATATCCTTTGGAAAATAGGGGCAATACTTGATTTCAACTGTACTTCCTGGATTTTTATTCTTCAATTCTTTTCTGTACTTCGACAATCTTCTATAATGTTCATCCATTGATCCTAATGCAAACTTCGAAGTTTTTTGCTATCCCTATGACACAAACTGAAATGTACTTTCAACTCAAATGTGTTCAAAATATCAGCAGCTATTTCCTCACAAGTCCAATTATTCCTAATCCTGGTAAAGTAATGCTTACCTAACCACTTTGATGTTAACTGTCTAGTCTTAATATTCTTTGAGCATTTATTCACTGGATTAAAGGACCTTATTGTGAAAGTATGCTCATTCTTTTTGCTAGCCCAAATCCTCTATGGACAGACTGTAGAGTTCACACAAATAGCACAAACCTTATTCTTTTCATTATTTATGTACTTCAGGTTATATCCCTTATCAATTGCATAACTAGTCAATGCTTCTTTCACCTCAGCAACATTTGCAAATTGTAGCCCAACTTGGAAATTCATATCTTTCATGTCACTCTTTGGGTTAAAAGTTTGACCTTTTAACCTTTTTTTTCTTCATATGCCTCACATGTTCATCAGACTTACTACCAAACCCCCTCAACATTTGACTCTGAATCAAAAGTAAACAATTCCCTCTTCACTACCCTCTGTTCATCAGAATTGAAATCAATAACATTTTGATTTCTAGTCCCATCTCAGATCTATTTCTAATCTCTTTTTCCCTCTCCACTGATTGGTGTGTTTTTGGCACTTCTGCAACACCACCACTTATTTTTCATCTTGGTTTATCTATTCTACTTTTCAAGTCTTTCCCTTCTCAATTGAGCCAACTCATCATCACTAGTATCTCAATCACTCTCAGTCAATTCATACTCTATTGATTCTTCCTCATCCTGAACATTAACCTAATATGTTTCATCATCATTATTCCCACTCAACTTATCATCACTACTTTCACTACCTGAATCAATAATTTTTTCTTTTCCCTATCCTTCATCTTCCATTTCTCTACTTTCATGTTTCTCATTTTCCACATCAACAAATCCCTTCTCTAGCCAATCATCATCTCTGTTATCATTTTCTTCATTTTTAACTCTGTTATCATTACTATCTTTTGTATGATTTTGTGCACTCCTATTCTCATCAAGACCACCCAAATGTTCATTAATCATTTCTACTAAAATGCAATCTTAATCAAGTAAAGTCTTTGGATCAAAAGTCATACCATCTGGACAAGGTAGACTAGAAATTTCGGAAGGGAATACAACTTTATCTACATCATGTTCTACATAGATATCAATCTCATCCAAGTCATTAATCAACTGAATCATCTCAACAACCTTAGAATTGGAATACAATCTCATAATCCCCATTTCTAAGGAATTCCCAGGAACCCAGTTGTACAATGACGTCACATTTTTATACTTACAAAGATTACTAATAGATTTCTTTATATCCCAAAATGATAATTTGTTAGTATCCCAGCCATGTATATGATCCATTTGACCCCTCACATACTTCAGTCATTCACTATTATCAAAATTCCTACTATGATGCAAACAAATAGTAAAATATGGCATTCTGCATCAAAATTTATGTATAATTAGCTAGCCTAACACACAAACAAAATAGAGACACACTGCAATGGCATGTAAGCATAAAATGGAAAGAAAACATAACATGAAAAACAAGTTAAGAAACACAAACACAGACAAAATAGGCAAACAATATAAAATTTTGGGACCATATGTTAAGAAATAAACAAATAATATAATAAAGAAATACACACACACACACACACACAATATAATAAGCAAATAGAAAGAAAGTAACACGAAAAGCATAAAATGGCCCCATAAAAAAACACATGAACCCTAAATTTTTTAACATGAAAAGTTGTAGGTGAAAAGCTGTAAATGAGATTTTAGGACTACATGCACCATAAATTGTTTAACCAAATTTTGTCAAAGTACGCACACGACCCTTTTGAACAATATTGACAAAATTACTTAACCCTTAACCATTTCTTAAGAGAAAATTAGTTCAATGAACAACAATGTTCAACAACGAACTGACAACATCACAATACCCTAATTTTACATGAAATTTGTAAAAGAATACAGACATACCTCGGTCGTAGTTCAATTCAAGGACCCTATTGTCTTCGATTTGATGGTAAACATACCCACTTGATCGATTTCATAGAAAGGAACCCTAATTTTTGAAAACCCTAAATCTACCTCTATCGCACTTTTTCTGTCCTCTGCGATTTGTGATTTGGTGTTAGCAAATTAATCCTTCTTTTAATTTATTTTCTTTTTCAATTTATATTCCCTTTGGGCCAAAATAATCCATCTCAGCATTTATTGTCCACGTGAGATCCCAATCACTTACTGACCAAGGGCATTTTTGTATTAAACATAGGAATCTAATGTCTCAACTGACTCCAGTTGAGGGACTAACTGATCACTCAAAACCTCAGTTTAAGTACCAAATAAATTAAGAAATGTCAAAGTTTAGTAACCTACGTAGGAAATGTTGGCAAGTTCAGAGACCAAATTATATATTAATTCTTGTTTATCCAAAGCCTTGTATAATGATAACAAGTTCTTACATTTTACCACACCAAGAAAATAATAAATACAACAGGTTGTAAGATATCATGATTAGCATCCACCATGAAGCTCTTCTGTGTACTTTTATTTCTTGGCCGCACGAGTCAAGGTAAATAATTATTCTGATGTACAATTTCTTATGTAAATACTTATGCAATAGATAAGTAATACTCCCTCCGTTCTTAATTATCAAATAGTCCTTGACTTAAGTCAACTTAATTTCATAGTTTTTAATATATATAGACGTCTTCGCATTATAGGTACTCTTCAAGTTGATCACATGAAATTTCTATCCGCCAAGCCAAAACTGGGAAAGTACATAACAAGCCCGAGTGGAACGTGATTGTAGCGATCAAACAAAATTGCACTTTCTGGAATGTGAAGTTATTATGTGCTGGATTTCAAACTGTGGAACTAAGTCAACCCTTTAATCGTGTCTAAAACTGGTGATATATGTACCATTAACAACAATGAGCGCATTTATCCACTCTCTTATATTAAGGAGAAAAATTCTTTGTACTCTTTGAGACAAAGCTTATGCCTTTCTACCAAAAGAAAGCCATGTTGTACTCCACAAGTTGATTTCTAATCCTCTGAGATTCTTATAGACATTGGAGCTTTATCTCTGTCTTTGTGTGTGTGACACTCCTTAAAGTGTGTAGCTGATTATCTCCGTGTGTCATCCCTTAAGTGTCAAACTTTTTAGTGGTATATATCAAGTATAGCTTTTTGATCCTACCAGTTATCTTTTATTTCATTTGACCAATAATTGATACAAACTAATCAAAATACTCATTTTTAAATACCCAAATAACCCTATCAAACTCAGAAGGCTATACTTCATTACAATAATCTCTCTCCTCCTCTGGACCTTAAAATCCTACTCCCGCTCCTTCTTCATTCTATAGCTTTGATGAACCTTACGTTTTGCTACTGTCATGGAAGCAATGGTATGTCTGACGAGTGTCAAATTGTCAAAATTAATTTACCTACTTCCCAATATAACATGTATAGGGTAAGTTGGGATCGTATTCACAGGGAACGTCGAATTTACTTCCTTAAGAATTTTTATAAACTAATTAAAACAGTGATTTGAGGTTTTTATCTACGCTAACTGTTAACAAATGAATTAATTAAAACTTAATTTAAAAGACTTAATGTTAATAAAATAGAGATTATGTTTGGTAAAATTCAATAACGAAAATCCAGCCATTTAACTAATTGTAATCTCGCATTTTACTACCGATCATCGATGCAATTATGTCTCACTTACCTGCAAATAAACTGGTTATAATTGTCGTCAAACGCCTAACAACCAATCTCTTCTAAAGTTGGCAACTAAGAGAAGTTCGTTAACTACCACCTAACCGAAACATAGCCCTCGAGACGCTCGTAAGATTTAGAAATCCCTAAAAGAGAGACCCAATTGACACAACAACATTTAAAATAGATTATTCGCTCCCGCAACACGTATGGTTCGATTATTTATGCTTGTGATGCCTAAAAGATGTGTTACTCGCTACAACGTCAAAACTCAAAGACAATTATGGATCATTGGTTTCAACTAGCAATAGACTATTGCGATAATTAAAATTCAGGCCCTAAACTTTAAATAGACACAATACTCATACAACGTGCAAAATATAGAACGAACAAATATTTGCAACTAAACAAGAATAAACACCACTTATAGATCTCACAGTAATAAAATGTTGATACTTAATTGTTCATTGATAGGAGAAGAGAACTAGCCACTAAACATAATCAAAGACAACTTACAAAATACAAAGATAATCCACCAAGTGTTCTTGATCTTTGCATTTTAAAAATGAAATTCAAATATAATTGAGTACTTTATTGCAATTCAATTTTGTGTAGTATTATTAATATTTAAGGGAGACATGATTAATATAAAAATTATTTGATTTCAGTTTAGTCAATGTTTTATTCGGTGGATCCCTTAGATAGGTTGAACATTAGAACCACGCAGAAGCAGGCATCTTAGAGCAATCAGTCTCCATATCACACTTTAAACACCTCGTTTTCTGTTCCAATTTCATTATTTCAATACTCTAAAAAAAAATTCACTCTAACAAGTACTTTCTATATAACCCTCTAAAAATTAAATCCCTCTCATATTAACTAACAAACCTAACTACCTATATATTTTCCCTCTTTTTTATTTATATTTTCCACCATAATCTGAATGAAATATTTCATATTTTATATTTTATATTTTATAAAAACAATATTTTATGTTTTGATTATTTCAATTACTATTATCGAAAAATAGTATATATCAATTTAAGAGACAACTTATGTTTAAAATGCATTTTTATTATTATTATTTTTTATCCTCTCATATATTAAAGACATGAGAAAATTGATTTTCTTTTTTTAAATAATTTTGGTATATACAAGGTGATCATTGATGAAATTAGTTTTTGGACTTCTTATTTCTATGTTATTTGTGTTTTGTAATATTACGGTTTCTACTACACTGATCACACTTCACTTGACCAAAATGCAACAAAAATAACACAAGTCCTCCAGAGCTAGAGTAAATGATTATCAACCTACACAACATATAGTTTAAGAAACAGTGCTGGATATATTGAAACACAAATTAATACTTTGTCTTTGACATGGAGAATCTCACAATGAAGGACCATCAATCTTTGCTCACTGAATCGAATGACGCATTACAAATGTCTTGCTTTGTAGTTTGTTTAAAGAAAATAAAATTTAGGTAACACACTCAACATTGAAGGGAATTCTCCTCAACAAGAACGAAACTTCTTACAAAAGCCAATTTTGTTGAATGAAAAAGAATTCCCATGATTGTATTACTATCTTCTCATCTCTTGAGGGTTAAAATGAACCATAAGCTCAGAGCCGAGATACAAGTCTTCTGGACAACAACGCTCTGATAATCCTCTGAAAATGAGTAACTTGTTAGTCTGCTTTCACGTGCTTCTGCAAACCATGGAAGAATACAAAATCGAAAGATGCTACCATCCATATTAAGTACCCGACCGTAGCACTGTAAGTCACACAAATTGATCATTCCTATAAATGAATTTGTCAAAGGCATCAAAATAAGAAGACAACCACCAAATTAACACTGCCAAGGAATAAGGAAAAATGGAAAGAAGGAAAAGAAGAACCAAGGGAAGAAAAACAAGAACAAAGCAGCCAGCGTGAGGAATAATATAAAAGAGAACCATTGCCTATTAGCTAACCACGTTGAGCAAAATAACATAAAGCAACTTATCCCACAGAAACTTCACTCAACAAAGCCTTTGATTAACCATACATATACAGAAATGTTATGGAAAAGAGAAACATGACTCTTTCCAACTTAGTATAAGTAGGGTTTTGTGATACAAAGCCAACAATCCAGACAATGAAATACACAAGTTATTTATATTATTTTCTTTTTGTGGATAAGTAATAAACCATCAAGATGACTACTAAATTGCAAAACAACATCGATCAATCACCTGAACTTACTTCATGTGTGCAAATATTTGATGCCAATCAATCCAAGATGAACCATATAAAGAAGCAGCAGGGACAAACTGACATTAAGACATGCAATGCATACATCATCAGCATGAAGAAACAGAAAAATGTCACCTTGCAAGTTTCTTAAAGAGTTGGGAAAAAAAGAAAGAGGGAAAAAGTTTAGGTGATTCTTATATTGATACATTGCTTTTAGAGCAATGAGCAAAAATAAAGATAAGATTTCCATATTGTTAGAACATGTAAGGATGAATCAACACAAATAACCATATTTCCATTGGTTGTAAGAAAGAATTACAGAATGAGAGAGAGAAGTCATTGAAAACAACTTTCTCAAAAAAACAACAGTGCACCCGCATGCGCCCTTAACACTGCTATATAAACAAAATAGGTGAGGTGAGAAAAGACAATTAAGCCCTTACTAATAACTGCTATAACAACCTAGTTTTAAGAATACACACTCGACACCCCTGAAGATTTAAATGATTGGATTATTGATGCAGGAGCTTCAGACCACATTACTAATTCCTTACATCATCTTATTAATGTCACTCCCATCTAATCCACAATTCATTTGCCCAATGGAAAGAGTTCTATGATCACTTGAACGACCTCAGCCTTCAGTTGGACACATGGCGGACATCGTGACTTCATAGGCTCTAGCTGGACATATGCCAAGGTGGCACACCCTCCTGTCTACATGACGACCTAACAATCATACCACGTCAGGTCGCTTGCCTCACACCAGTATACTCTCCCAGGACGCTGACTACATGGACCCACAGTGCTATCTGGAGACATACCAGGTCGACCACAACAGCACCGAGTGACCTGGATACATACCAGGACGACCTCGACGGCATTAAGACCGAGCGACCTGGATATATACCAGGCCGACCTCGATATTACCCCTCTCAGCTCGGCAAAACAAAGTCCTTTATGGAATCACCTCTCACCTGGGAAGAGTCCTGCTACAACTCTATATATCAGTCCTAAGCATACAAGGAAACGTAATCCGAAAAACATGGGAATTAATCATATCTCTCCCATTCCGATACCTTCAAGGATTATGACTCATCTCCTTATAAATAAGCACCCTCACAGGCCTCATAAGGTACATGCAAATTACTTGCTTACAACATATTCTCTTAGCTTCACATCTCCTCTGAAGTATTGCTAATTCTCACTCCTGAGGGTTATCGCTGGGACAACCCAGCCCCCTTACGGTGTTCTTTGTTGATCACAGGTTCTCAAGCTACCTACGCTTCAAGGGCAACCCCTGCAACGCAAGCCGGAATCCTACTAGACTACACACGTGGATCAGACGCGGTCACCTACCACTCTTTTTGCGTGATCATCACTCATAAAGGCTCTGTCAAATTGACTAATTAATGAAATTACCTTAAAAATGTTTATTTTGTCCCTGAATTCTAATTTAACTTGTTATTAGGCAGTCAATTCACCACTGATAACAACTGTAATCTTATATTTTTTTTGCCAAAATGTGCTTTGTGCAGGACCTAATCAAGAGGAAAATCAAGGTGATTGGTAAACTTACTGGAGGCCTTTATAAACTTGAGCCACCTCACTGTCATGTTGAAGTCCATCTGAATAATGCCAATGGAATTTAGACTGCCTGTAGTAATTCAAACAATGTACCCTCTCCTATGAATAATGACTTCTATACTAGTTCCTCTACCTATGATGAAGTGCATCTGTGGCATTAAAGACTTGGCCACCTTCCTTTACAATCTATGAAATATATTGATTGTTTGTGCTCTTTAAACTTCAAGAATTATAGAACTTTCAGTTGTGACATATGTCATCTAGCTAGGCAAACTAGACAACCATTTAGCTTAAGTCAATCTCACAGTTCTTTTCTTTTGATTTGCTTCACTGTGATGTTTGGGGTCCATACAAGCACTCCACTTATGATGGTTGCAACTCCTTCCTAACCATTGTTGATGACCACACTAGATCTACGTGGACTATTCTTCTCAAATCTAAAGCCAATGTATGCAATATAATGCAAATTTTTATTACCATGATTAAGACCCAATTTAACAAAAATATAAAAGAAATAAGGTCTAACAATGGAACTGAATTTTTTAACACTTCCATGAATTCTTTACTTGACTCTTTGGGCATTATACATCAAAGCACCTGCACAAAGACTCCTCAGCAGAATGGAAGAGCTGAAGGAAAGCATAGACATCTGTTAGAACTTGCTAGAGCTCTCAAATTTCAAGCTAATTTACCTATTAAATTCTGGGGAGACTTCCTTCTCACTGCTACTTACCTTATTAACAGACTGCCCAACTTTGTTCCCAATTTAAAACCCCTTTCAAGCCTTGTTTGGAACTTTACCTAATTACAAACATCTTAAAACTCTTGGGTACTTATGTTATGCATCCACTTTGGCTCAGAATAAAGACAAAATTCTCCCCAGATGTCATAAATGTGTGTTCCTTGGCTATATTACTACCGAAAATGCCTACAAAGTTTATAATGTTATAACTCATAAAGTATTCTTCAGCAGAGATGTAGTGTTTTATGAAAATATATTTCCTTATAACCTCAACAATCAGAGTGGAATTGCTAACAATATATAGTCTATTCCCCTCTACATATTTGCCTCCTATCATAAATGAAGATATTGCTAATGACCATTTGTCCAAATTGCAAGAAACCAACTCCACTGAACAGGCCAACGTACATGAATCCAAAATCAATTCAGAACAAGGTACTAACCTCACTAAAGATAATTCTAATATACCTGTGTATTCTAGACCTATAAGAAATAAAAAAAATTCCTATTAAGTTCAAAGACTATACAGGTCTTCCTACATCCTTGCTAAAACACAATGCTGCTAATATCAAAGGTACCTCTCCTTATCTGTTTGAAAATTTTTGTAACTTCAGTCAAGTTTCTACTGCTTATAAGTATTACTCATTCAACATTTCTTCTGTGTGTGAGCCTCAAATGTATGCCCAGGCTGCCAAAGATCCCTTATGGTGTAAAGCCATGGAAGATGAATTAAGAGCTTTGGAGATCAACAAGACATGGACTGTGCAACATCTTCTTGACAACACAAAGTAGGCTGCAAATGGATCTTCAGAATAAAGTTCAAACCTGATGGAAGTGTTGACAAGTACAAGGCAAGGCTTGTTGTAAAGGGATTTACTCAAGTTGTAGGGGATGACTACTTTGAGACTTTTGCTCCAGTAGCCAAAATGATCTCTGTCAGGATTCTTTTTAGCATTTCTGCCAAAAAGAATTGGGAGATAACTCATATGGATGTATCCAATGCCTTTCTCCATGGTGATTTACATGAAGAAGTTTACATGGATTTGCCTCCTGGATACTCTCACAATCTATCAAAGGATAAAAGACCTGTTATCTACAAACTACTCAAATCCTTATATGGTCTGAAGCAAGCTCTAAGACAGTGGTTTGCAAAATTCTCATCTACTCTTATCAACCATGGCTTTAGCCAATCACCAAATGACTATACCTTGTTTACTATAAATTTAGGAGAAGACTTTATTGCAGTTTTAGTATATGTGGATGATTTACTGGTGTAAGGAATTGATTATAAAGGTAAAAGACTACCTTCATACTAAGTTTCCTATTATGGACCTTGGTAAGCTCAAGTACTTTCTTGGGCTTGAAGTTGCTAGAAATTCATCAGGAATATGCTTACATCAAAGGAAGTACACTGTGGATATCATCACTGATTGTGGTCTATTGAATGCCAAGCCAAAAGCTACTCCTATTGAACAACATCATAAATTGGCTCTTAGTTCTGGATCTCCTCTAAGTGATCATGCTCCTTATAGAAGATTGATAGAAAGGCTGATCTATCTCACTATTACCAGGCCTGACATTTCATATGAAGTACATATCTTAAGTCAGTTCATGTCTAACCCTATCTCTGATCATTGGCATGCTGGGCTAAGATTGGTCAAATATCTAAAAGGGAGTCCAGGTCAAGGAGTCTTCTTCCCTGCTAATGGTTCTTTGAATATCACAGCTTTCTGTGACTCAGAATGGGTTGCATGTCCTATTATAAGAAAATCAGTTACTGGTTTTTGTATATTATTGGGTGATGCTCTAATATCTTGGAAAAGTAAAAAGCAAAACACAATGACCAGATCTTCTTCAGAGGCAGAATACAGAAGCATGGCCAATACTTGCTGTGAATTAACTTGGATTTTGGCCATGCTCAAAGATTATCAGATTATGTCTATAGAGCCCATTTCTTTACACTGTGACAACAAATTAGCTTTGTATATAGCTACAAATCATGTGTTCCATGAGAGAACTAAACACATAGAGATATATTGCCATATTGTTAGAAGTATGTTGCAGAAAAATATTATCTCTACAAAATACATTGCATCTCAAGTACAAGTAGCTGATCTCTTCACCAAAGCTCTCCCTTTTGGTCAATTTTCAAGTTTACTGGCCAAGTTGCAAGTTAAGAACTTGTTTTCCACTTTCAACTTAAGGGGGGATGTTAAAGTTAAAGAAGAATATCAAATAGAAAATGAGCGAGTTGAAGACTACAAGGTTTCTGGAAGTTTAAGGGCTAAAGGAGAATATCAGAAATCTCTTCTTTAAATCATTTGAACTAGTGGTGGTATAGTTGAATAAGCAAGCAGGATTAGCAAGTTTAAGCATAGACAGATCAGTACCTGATATTCAACTACACCACCACTTACTAATCCTGCTTGCTTATTCAACTATACCACCACTAGTTCAAATGATTTAAAGAAGAGATTTCTGATATTCTCCTTTAGCCCTTGAACTTCTAGAAACCTTGCAGTCTTCAACTCGCTCATTTTCTATTTGATATTCTTCTTCAACTTTAACACATATGCACATCAAAAATCCCCTGATGTAATAAGAAAAAGCTAGAACTTTACATGAGCGAAGAAGAAAATAAACATCAACTATTCACCTACAAAAATATAGCAAACCCAAGCACTATGCATAATAGCATGGATAAAAATTGAACTTAAGACAACATTGATCAATAACTGTTCTTTTTTTCTTATCCATTTCAAGCAGCCAAACAAATGGAGTTACTCCAATAAAATGAAAAGAGAGATAGAGAAAATAAAATGAAACAAAATTCTAGATAAAAGTTGGGGGCCAAATGAAACCATACATGTATACAACCTCAGAGAACAATGAAGAGCTTACAAGGAAGAATACCATCGCCACTATGTTGGATCAAATTCCAGATAAAAGTTTCACATTACTTATTCAACAAGTGTTGGCAGACTCATTTAACTAAAGTATTCAACAAAGTCGTATCTCAACTACTTCTGATTGGCAGTAATGACAATAAGGGAAACACCAAAATTAGGAACATACACTAGCACAGTTATTCCGATATGAAGTCAAGGTATCAATTGGTTCCTTAATAATAATGCATCTGGTAGCTATTAAGCTTAAGACCATGATCAGAGTTACTCCCACCACATCAATTCACAATAATTAAAAAAAAAAAAATTTCTAAACATGATTGACCACCCACATCATTAACTAACACTCTCTTTGGAAAATTAGTTCAATAACAAAATACTTAAATTTGTCCACATAGCTCAATCTCACCATGTGACGTAGGTTTCACATATATAGTACCTCAGGCATAATAAGACAGAAATTTTAACTTGTGGTACTAATTCTACCTTGATTGTCTATACTCCTCAGCGAAAGACTAGCAAGTTGATTATCACAAGAAATTAGTTCCAGCACCTACGTATATTCCATCATTTACTAAAATTTTGCAAGTTCTTCTTAGGAATTCGCAATTATAAAGAAACACACTTATATGCATTCACCACAGTACCTACTATATGTATCATCACATTTCCTACCTCGAAATTGAATACCTAAGTTAAAAAATAAAGTAAAATGATTGCAATCGAATAAGACCAATACTACTAAATAATTGAGATTGTGCACATCATAACTTATACCTTGCAACCTCGCAAGAGAACACCAAGATTGAATTTCAAGTGTTTCAAGAGAATATCTCCATATAAAGAACACAAATACAAAAGTTCGAGGAACACGTAAACAATATAAACTAGGTTCAAAATTTATCTAACAACGAATTGATGATTAATTATCTCAAAAGTTAAAGCAAATTAAGTACAATGGGTATCCAAAAAACCAAAAAAGACTAGATTTGAAATTAATCTACATTAAGCAGTAATTCAAAAACCTAGGTTCAATATTAGTCTAAGATTAATCTAACATAAATCAATGAAAAGCCCAAACTTTCCTTGTCATACAACTATTTTACACCCCTCTCAAATGCTTTAGCACAAGGAAAATTTCTCAGCTTTCCATTCTTGATACCAATTTTTAGCTACAAAAAGAAGGTAGAAATTTTACACAAGAGAAAGAAACCAAAGAATTCAATTTAGCTTTTACATTTTTCATGAGCAACTGTTGAAGAATGAAAATCCGTAACACCGCAGTTGAATTTCGATCATTTATTGTCCATTTCTTGTACCCATAAAAACCTAGAAAGTGAAGAAATTGAGATTTGAAATTACCTTAAAATAGTGTAATGAAGAGAAATCAACCAGAATTAGGGGTGGCAATTCGTGTCATCGTGTCGTGTTCGTGCCACACTATCGTGTTTTCGTGTTATCTATCTTATTTGATCATAAATATAATAATAAACGTTATTTTAACTAAATTTATAATTTCGTGCTTTCGTGTCGTGTTTCGTGTCGTGTCGTGTCGTGCCGTGCCTTATCGTGTTTCTTGTCTCTGTAATTCGTGTTTATAATCGTGTCGTGCTGGTTCGTGCAATCGTGTCGTGCCTGCCATTGCCACCCCTAACCAGAATCTAGCGTAGATACTTGAAAAATCTCTTCTCCACGCCTGTTTTCCAAGATGGAAGGGAGAAGAATGGCAGAGAATATGTGCTGGGGAGAGAGAAGGAGAAGAAGACGAGCTGGAGGAGAGAGAAAACGGGAATAAAGTTACTGTTCCCACTGTATCGATATCGATACGTAGAGAGTGATTTACTTCGTTTTAGAGATAAAGGGTGGAGTAGAAACACCATTGTGGGCTTCAGGAAGTTAAAAATCCTCTAAATTCAGTTTTAGAGTGCTGGTAATTGTTACCATTGTGGTCGCTCTTAGCACTTTACATATCAAGTGTCACAAGTCCAAAAAAAATTAAGTAATGAGAAATTTTAAATTTTTAACACCATGAGGTTAGATTATTTTTGGTTATGAAATTTTAATTTTTTAATTTTCAACTACTCCCTCCGTTCTGATCAATGAGACTAATTTCCATTTTAAAAGTCAACATGTGACTAAACGAAATTAAAATTTAATATATTTTAATTATATTTTCTGAAATAAAATCTAATTCACTAAAAGCTATATTAAGAATACTATGAATTACAACTTTTATGACTTTGTAAAAACAAATAAATTTATGTAAAATGTCGATCAAAGTTTAATTAAATTGACTCTCTACGTATGTCGGAGGGCGCCGGCCTCTTGCCAGGACATCGAGCCATCACATCCAACAACTCTAGAAAAATCAAGAGTGAATTCTTTGGCTAGAACGGAGGGAGTATGATTTAGAAGGATTGCGAGGAGAGTGTGTTTAATAGCAGTGGTTTTAGAGTACCACGTTATTAGTTTACATAAACATTTATCTCAATTGTTCCTTTACATCATATTTATTCTGGAGCAGCACCTTAGCTGCATTTTGTTCTAAATACCTACGAATATTTTCTCAGGTGATTGGGATGCCTGATAAAAAATAAATAAATAAAATAAAAGACAAGTATTAGCCTTTTGACCTAAAGACGAAAGTAACCAACATATTTTGGTTAAGGGTTTCGTTTTACCATTGTATTTATGGAGTCTTCAAAATGACCAAGCTACTTTAAAGTATTTGATACTCCCTCCACCTAAAATTGAGTCTCCTTTTAAAAAATTATTTTTCTAAAATGTGTGAACATTGGGCATTCATGTACATTTACAGTGACAGATTTCAGAAAAATATTTTAGTTGGGTCACAAAATTTAACTATAACATAAAAAATTTAGAAATTACAATTTTCCACTAGTATCTACCTCATTGTTACTTACTGTACGTGACTTAAAAAGAAAAAAAAAATTAAATAGGGTCACTCTCTAAAAAAATTACAATTTTGTAAGTCAATTTTTTTTTTTGAGTGGGGTCTTCCCCCAAAGAAGGGATCCGCCACTGTACATGCATATTGTATAATCAGCTAAAAAGCCTAAAATAGCCTAAAGTCAACTTAATACAAAACTAAAAAAATAATAAAAATTAAACACTCATGCATACAAAGGGAGTACTAAAAAAGATAAATATTTCTAGCACCAGTCTCCCATGCATTAAAAAATTAACAGAGAGGCTATGGTGAACATGTTTTATCAAAAATATATAAATTAAATTGATTAATAGAAATTAATTTACGTAATTGAAGGTTTTTGTAAAAAAAAATGTCATCTCCAACATCAATTTTTTGTTTGTCTAATATCACAAACGGTATGATATTTTCTGTTCATCAAAATAATTTTCATTAATTAAATTAAGTTTCCATCTTTACGTTTTACTCCATCCGTTCCACCTAAAGAGTTAACGTTTTAAAAGTCTAATAATTAAGGGATATATAAGTAAAATTAAAGTTAGTCATAACTACAAAAATATTTTAGCATAGTCAAGATGTGTATAACATATGTAAAGGCTAAAGTGAAAACGTTTATGATTGTAGGTCTAATTTTTTAAAATAGACTCTTTAAGTAAAATATCATGAAATATAATATAAGACTTTTTGTCCGGAACTAAGAGAGTAATTATTTTTTTAATTTTTATATATTGCAGTCATTATACATCTAACTCATAATATTGACATTAAAATTATTTTTTATTTATTTTTGCATTAACTTTTTAATTATATTATTTGTATCAATAAAGTTCCCGTGCATCGCTATACTAGTTATCTCAATTAAAATTAGGCCAAAATATGAATTTTCCCCCCAGGTTTCCACCAAATCCCAAAGTGCCCCCCCGGATAAGGAATGCCCTAGAAACCCGTCTGATGTTGTCAATTTTCCCAATTAGCCCCCTGACCGTCATGACCGTTAGAAAAGTAACGAAAATTCATCACGTGCCTTGCACGAGGGGGCAATTGGGTCTTTTTGCCATATATACAAAATACTAACTAAAGGGGGTCAAAGTGTCAAAAGAATAACATTAAATAAAGGGGTGCAAAGTGTTCAAAATCAAAGTACAAAAAATAAAAACAAAATAATTAACTTAAATTAACCCCAATTTCAAACCCAGATCTGTACAAAAAATAAAAACAAAATAATTAACTTAAATTAACCCCGTCTTCATCTCTCCCTCTTGGTCGGATAGTCAAAGTAATCGGCAAATCGGCGGTGCTCCGATACGAACGTGGACCGACGCTCTCACTTTGAGATCTGGAATGCTTGTCCCGAGGAAGAAGTTCGCTGCAGCTGTCGTCGACGAGGAGAGAGAGAGAGATCAAACCCAGAAATCAACCCCAACCCAATTTCAAACCCATAAATTAACCCCAATTTCAAACCCAGATCTGTATACTAGTATCCTCAGCCTAGGAATTGGAATTAACTATGGTCGAATTGCTACCAATCTGCCATCGCCATCTCGAGTATTTGGACTCCTCAGATCTCTCAATATCAGCAGAGTGAAGCTCTACGATGCTGATCCGACTGTATTGAGTGCCTTTGCCAATTCGGATGTTGCTTTCATCATTGGGCTAGGAAACGAATATCTTATAAAAATGACAGACCCCCAACAAGCTCAAACTTGGATTCAAGAGCGTGTTCAACCCTACATATCCCAAACTAATATCACTTGTATCACTGTCGGAAACGAGGTGTTGGGGAATAACGATATTACGCAAGTATGGTCGTATCTACTCCCAGCTATGCAAACCCTGTATGGGGTTCTTGTTAATTTGGGGCTAAGCAAACAAGTATACGTGACTACTGCTCATTCACTTGCCGTTTCAACTGATGACCGTCAATATAGATGTTATTTTGGGTTTTGTTCGATTTTAAATTGTGTTTGTGGGCAACGGCAGTGGCGGTGGTGGTGGTGATGGTAGGTGGTGGTGGTGATGGTGATTTGGTGGGTGGGTGGTGGTGGTGGATTTTGGTAATGAATTGGATGATTTTGGTAACTCAAATTGTTTTGTTTTGTTTTAAGTTAATTATTTTGTTTTTAATTTTTTGTACTTTGATTTTGAACACTTTGCACCCCTTTATTTAATGTTGTTCTTTTGACACTTTGACCCCCTTTAGTTAGTATTTTGTATATATGGCGAAAAGGCCCAATTGCCCCCCCTCGTGCAAGGCACGTGATGGATTTTCGTTACTTTTCTAACGGTCATGACGGCCGGGGGCTAATTGGAAAAATTGACAACATCAGACGGATTTCTAGGGCATTCCTTATCCAGGGGGCACTTTGGGATTTGGTGAAAACCTCGGGGGAAAATTCATATTTTGGCCTTAAAACTAACTCTTTTTATTAAATCGTACATGAATCGTAGGGGTAATTTACTAAGTAATTGTGCTATTTATTTAACACGTGTCTTCTTGCACAAGTAACCGCTCCCCAAGAATGGCAAACAGCTTATAGCTAGTTTGTTGGAGACTTGACTAATAACCAAATAACACGTGTCCCCAAACATTTCCCGCATTTCTCCTTCTTGAATCATGAACCATGTTACAGTAGTGCTCTGTTTAGTGTAGAAGAAATTTTTTTCTCTCATCAGCGAAACGAAAGGTACTTTCTCGCTCCTCTCTTTCTCTAATTCTGCTGTGCGAATTTGATTCATTGACTTAACAAGATGAGAAATGTGTAGTGTTCTTGATGTATGATTATATTAATCCGTCGGGAAACGTGAAATTCTAAATCTGTTCTACATGCATTTTCTTTGATTTTGGTTAATTACGTTTCTTATGTTCTCCATGCATTTGCTTTGATTTTGGTTAGTTACGTTTTATGTTCTACATGCATTTGCTTTGATTCTGGAAACGTGGAATTTTGCCTCGCTCCTCTCTTTCTCTCTAAATCTGTTCTATGTGCGAGTGTATGTGTGTGTGTGTGTGTGTGTGTGAGAGAGAGAGAGAGAGAGAGAGAGAGAGAGATGAGTATGTTTTGTGCTGATATTTCTGTTGATATATCTTATTTCCTGTTTTTGCTTTATGTGTACGTGTGCGTATGACATGATATTTTGAGTACTATTGTATTTTTTTACTTCACTTTCTGATATATGTTTTCATGGTTCTTTTTCAAGTTTCTTGAACTAAAAAGCTTATAATGGAGAAATTAGGATTTACTGCTTCGTGAACAATATCTCTTGGGTTTGCTTTCTCGAGTTTGCATTTCCATTAGGTACTTGTAGAATTTAGTTAACATATCCAACGCATTTTGGAGGGTTTGGTGTTCATTTTGATGTTCATGATTCTTAAGGGTTTAGATATTCGATTTTGAAATTCGTAGTGTATGATTATGATTTTTATGGATTCGTTAGACTTTGGGTATTTGGTAGGCTTTAAACTACATCATTCTTAGAATTGCACTATTTAAGGTTTTGAATTGGTATTGTACATCATGCTTTTAGGTTGTCATGTTGATGCTAACAACGTATCTTTCTGTAGAGCACAAAGATGGAGAAAGGAAAGCAAATTGAAGGAGAAACTTCCACGGAGGAAAAAAAGGATGAGAATACGGCGCACCGCGAGCTCGACATCATTGATGGGATGCCACCGGGGTATCGATTTTGCCCGACAGAAGAAGACTTAATCATGCAGTATTTGAAGAAGAAGGCATCAAACTTAACATTGCCCGCCAACCGGATTAGAGAAGTTATGAATCTCTACAACTTTCATCCGCAGCAACTCTGGAGTAATATTCTCTTAATCCCTCTCCTTCTTCTTCATGAATTGTGTTTCTTGTTTTTTTTCTCTGCATGTATGATGGATATACAGACTTCTTGACAAATTAGGACAAGGCAGTTAAAGAAGTTAGGGATATAATAACAATATGGCATTTTTTTAGTACGATCATATGCTACTAATCTGTTGACTTTCTCAATTTAATTGGACAACTTTTTGGATTTTTGTATCAATAAGAATCAAAATAAAATTATATGTTTTATGATTTACATTTTGTTTCTCCTTACTGTTAACAATGTTAAAGAAGAATATGGATCTTGGTCAAAAGAAAATGGGAATAGTTCATGAGTTCATTTTTGGTCATCCTGCACTTCACCGACCTTTGCAGATTAGGCTAATCGTATTACGAAATGAAAGGATGGAAAATGGATACGCAGTATTCAGTAAGGAACATTGTAAGGTTGGTGTTTCTTTAATAGGCAACAAAGTTCTCGTAGAGTAGACAACCTAATCACTGGGTATATATTTTGAAATGGTAGGGTAAAAGAGAAAGGCTAGCACATTTATTATTGTACTCTCAAGTGTATAATTAGAACCTAAAATAGAGATGCATCTTTTATCTTCATCAGATAGACTACATTTACCTCTCTTTAGAAAATCCTGCACCCTTGATCTTCTGGATTTAATAAATTCATGATTTGAGATGAACTGCATGGCCTGGTATACAGACTTGCCTTACCAGTATAATCCATGCCGAGGTCTTCTATTTCCTGCTGCAGCTCTGAGAGCGTGCATCTTTTAAACGCATCAGTATTATAGAGACTTGGTGGAATGCGGGTCCTTTGGGTTTACCTTTTGTTTTTCCTTCTATTTTGGAGGATTTGGTATACTTGTAATGAATTGAGAAGTTCTTTATTTCTAGTATAGGTAGATTAGAATTTCGGGCTAACAGACTTAATAGAAATTGACTATTAGAACTCTTGTAAAGCTTGATATGACTAGAGTTTGATAGTAGACTACTTGATAGATTCGTATTTGATAGAGCTAGTACACTTGATATATAGATTTATTTGATGGTTTAGTGCACCGGTTATTTTGATATGGAGAAACAAGCATACTAATGAGAAGATCATCTTAGAAAAATAGTTTTGAGTGAAGGCTTTTCTTCTCTAACGGCTGAGGGTGGGTACCAGGTTCCATCGAAATGAGTTTGACGAGTGAGGTGAGGGGCTTCTTTCTCCCAATTGACAAACCAAAAAGAAGTGACTCGCGGAACGTGAACCTACGGCGGTTAGGCCCTTCAGTAGGGCCCGCCCTGAAGTATCTGGAGCGTTGACCGGCTTGATTGCTGTGCCTATCCATCCATTGAGAGAAAGGAACTCCAACTTCTTCTGAGATGGAACCATGAACTCTCATTCAGAAAGATTTATATCATACAGCAGTACTGATCAGCCCTTTTGATCCCTCAACCGGGTTCTTATTTTGTAAATCGCATAAATAAGGGTGTTGCATGATATCAGATATCACATGGAGGACCAAAGCTTTTACTGCCTTATTACCTTATTAGAGTTATCTTGTTATACAATAGAGCATGTAGAGGAACAAGCAACTCCAGAGCTGTATGTTGAGGACCAGGCTAAGGTAAGCTGTGCATACAGAGAGATTTTAGCACCAAGGGAGCTGTATGTCTCGTATTATCATTTTTGTTTTCATATATATGGATCTTGGCTACCATGGCAGTTAGACTAATAGAAAAAAATAGAATTGAGGCATTGAATTTTTTTTTTAACTTATTCCATAAAATTTATTTATTATAAATGAGGCATTGATTTTTGTTGTTGTTGTTGGTGTTGTTGTTGACAGATATGCATCATATCGACGGACAAAAGAAGTCCTACTTCTTCACTCTAATCACATCCAATCCCTATCATGGTCCCTCTCCCAACTGGGAGTGGATTGGACCTATTACCGACATTTTCAGCAATGGGATGAAAGTTGGCACGAAGAATAAATTCGCATATGTTGGAGGAAGCTATGAAGACGGTGAGACCGGAGATGGGACTGACTGGTTGATGGATAAGTACAATGCTACGGAAACAGCAGAGTGCAAATTCTTCGACGACTTCTGGATTTTAAGCGTGTTGTACCACAAAGGGGATGAAGACGAAGGATGGAATAGATACAATGAGGAGGACATCGTTGAAGGGGAGGCCAACAACAACGAAGACGACACGCAAGCTGGAATAGGAAACCGACGACGACGACGACGACGACGACGATTCATCACTCACCCAAGAGGAAATCAGTAGTGACACTGAGAGTGATTCAGCAGCAAGTTCAGACTCATCATCCCTAGCTTAGCTTGCATTTGATATCTCTTTGGATTTTCATCATAAACTTAGCTTAATGTTGGATTTTCATCATAAAATTAGCTTAATGTTTCTGTAACAATGTTGGTTTTTTGTTTCCTCATTACGCCTAATTTCATGGTGTAAGGTGTAAAAGAAAGGCATGAGAGAAAGAGAAGGGAATAAGATTAGATCAAGTAGTAGAACAAACCCAAGAATGAATGAAGGAATGTGCACAAGTAGCAAATGATTTAGTATCCTTAGATCGATGAATTAGTAGCAAAAAAGACATTTCGAATGCTGTTATGACCACATTTGTATTACGACGATATCATGTTGATAAAAACCATTCACCGAGGAGGTAAATTACTCGTGATAAATACCGTTCACCGAAGAGGTAAATTACTCGAGCAACGCCTGGAAGGCCCCGTCCCTAGCTACTTCTTTTCTATGTTGCTCATAAATATCCCATGTAAGCTCGGTAAAACTTGTGATTGTGATGTGGTGACCTTTAATTGTTGCTTTATAAAGGTGTAGCCGTGTAGCCTTGTATTACTACGATATCATGTTGAATGGTGGACTCGAGTTGTATCGAGGTGAAGCCTTCACGGGGATGATTCTCGAAGTTGACTACACGTGTTAACACTTTGATTTGATGATTAGAATCGTCCTATATTACTTTGGGATTTTTTAAAACCATTTTGAATCAGTTTTGGAATACCTAAATTGATGGTTTACGGGCGCTTGCACCTTTATTTGAGAATACCCGCGCGAAGGACAAAAAAACTAGATAACACATTGTTGAAGGAGGCGCGCCCGCGCCATTGCGTGTCCAACCCCTGTGCAAACCGCCCTTATCGTCCAATTAAAGCCTACCAACTCAACCCCATTGACTATTTGACCATGGGCATCTATTTATATATATATATATATATATATATATATATATAAGACAGATGCATATTAGCCTATTAATTATAACAGTTTCCCACCTAAACACAGATTGCTAAAAACGAAACATCAAATGCATTGTCATGAACAAACTCTTCATATACTTGCATGCATCTTAATTCAATGAAATACATATTTTTTTAGCATGGTAAATTGAATAGACGCCTTGGGCATCTAAAATAATCCTTGGGCTACTGAATAACTCAACTAAATCCAAGCGTTGTCCTTCTGCAGTCCGGCCTGCTTCTTCGACAGCTCTCGCTCCAGGGACCTCTGGCTATGCTCCACCACTGTGGTCATCTCCAATCTTCATCCCCCAACTCGGCATTTGATTGTGGTTTCACTCTCCACAACTTTGATAGGTTCCGTCTCTCTCTCTCTCTCTCTCTCTCTCTCTCTCTCTCTCTCTCTCTCTCTCTCTCTCTCTCCCTCGTCAACTTCCTTGAATCAATCATTTTTCGGGTTTGTTTATTTTTTGCCTGCAATTTTTAGTTTCCTGGCGATTTTTAGTTTCCAATTTTCAGTTAATTTGTGGTTTCGAAGACCACGGCATAGCTCCCAGTCAATTTCCTTCAATAGGTTCGTCCTCTCACTCCCTCATAATTTTACGTCTGAATCAATCATTTTTCGTATCCCTCTTTTAGCAAGGGTCATCTCAAAGAATAACCTTCTGTTTTAAATTTTTTGAGTAGTTGGCTTAGAAATTTCGAGTATAATTTGATCGTTTTAATATTTTTGTTTGTTATTTCTCACTTGATGTTCACTGAATATACTCCATGTTTGGTTTTTGCTGCGAATCCGTGTTTTATTGGAATTTTCTAATTTGCTCACTTGATATTTTGGTCAGTTTTCAATGCAAATAATAGTAATATGGATTCATAATTTTTCTTTCCTGGTAGTGCATGGTGACTGGACGTGAGTACGGGTTGAAAATTTAATTTTTCAGTGAGGCCCCCTCATCCTCGGTAGTTTACACTAAAATCCATAATTTTGTAGCCCAAAAATTAAATAAATTATCGGGGCCCAAGGCCTGGGCCTCATTTTCCTTGCACAAGGGCCGGCCTGCAACCTATCTAGCTAGTAGAGAATCCACACTCTATCATTTACTAATTAAGTGCTAGTGATTGAGCCTTGATACTTGCCTGTATTCTTTGTTTCCTTTTCCTTTTATAGTTTGTTGATCTCGTACAAGTCTGATCTAGTTGTGGGTATAAAGCTAACAAGTTATCCATTAATTAATTTCTTTAGGAAGCTACTTTGTGATATTGGTTATGGTTAATTTCCGTAGATATATTGGTATCAAGCATTAACAAATTAAATATCCCCCTAAAGAAACATGTATAGCAGATGGTATATCATTGAGATGTAAACATAACTAAAAATTTGGAGTGCTAAAATCTTCTATGGTTTTAGACAACTGCATCAACTCTGCAAAATGGACTAAACATAACTAAAAATTGAGAAAAAAAAATCCCCCTAAAGAGACATGTATATCAGATGGTATATCATTGAAGGAAACATGTAAGTTGATTAAACTCAATACTTAATGACAATAGGTCTCTTAGTCTCAAGAGTTTTTCCTTCAGCCTCAGCCCTTTTCAGAAAGCAATCCCATTAAATAGTCCGATCGTACTATTTAGTGTTCTGTTGGGAAAATTATAAAAATGACCAACGTACTATCAGTTAGTAACCGATTTCACCCCGTACTCCCAATATCCTAAAATTGACCACTGTACTAACAATTTGAGTCCAATGTGGTCTCTCCTGTCAACTTTTCATCCAATTTTTTAACGGGGCAGTTAATTTGATTAACGGAACTATTTTATGAGGGGTATTTTTGTCCATTTTCTCCAAATCTCACCGCCCCCACCCACATACTCTCTTTCTCTTTTACCGGTGAATGAATGTCTTTCCCGACCATCTTCCCCAATTCTTCCGTAGACTTTGTATCATCAAGAATGTCATCCACAACCTAAAACATTAACAACCCAATGCACCTAACAAAAGAAAATGGTTTCTCCACTTCTTCATCTGACCCACCTCCCAAGATTGCTCCCAGAACCACAAAAAGCAATTGTTTTGTGCACATGGATGAATTTCAGTTGCTCAACGACAACATCAGTAGTTCCTTCAAAACATATATCAACCACTTGGCCAGCAACTAAACCTTCTGACCCTATACACTTCGCTAATTCCCCAATGACCCTTACAATTTTATCCGCCGACGTCCCTTTAGTTGCCGTCGCTAAGTGCTCAAACAAAAATGCTAGGAGCGCGTCTCTTACCAAAACGACGACGTCTTCCCCGAACACCTTGTGGTTTGTGGGTTTGCCGCGGTGGAGGTTGTCGTTGTCCAAACAGGGCAGGTCGTCGTGCATTAAAGACATGGTGTGGATCATCTCGACGGTGCAAGCGGCTGACATGGCGATGGTCTGGGTGCCGCTGACGAGTTCGCAGGCGGCGATGCAGAGCATGGGGATGCGCTTGCCATCGGCGAGGAGGGAGTAGCGCATGGACTAATGGATCTTGCGGGGGTGTTTAAGTTGGACGGCTTTGTCGAGCATGTAAGACTTGAAATTGAACGAGGGCTTTGATTGGGATTGGGATTGGGTTTTGTCTTCTTGTTGTTTGGTGAGGTTTGAAGAAATGGAGAGAGAATAACGAGAATTATAGTAATTTAAGTAGTTGGGTGAAGAAGATGATCTGGGTTTGGGTATGGTTTGGGTTTGAGAATTTCTACCATTCATTCACCGACAAGAGAGAGTATGTGTGGTTGGGGGCAGTGAGATTTGGAGAAAATTGACAAAAATACCCCTCATAAAATAGCTCTGTTAACCAAATTAACTGCCCCATTAAAAAATTGGATGAAAAGTTAACGGGAGGGACCACATTGGATTCAAATTGTTAGTACACTGGTCAATTTTAGGATATTGAGAGTACGGGGTGAAATCGGTTACTAACTGATAGTACGTTGGTCATTTTTATAATTTTCCCGTGTTCTGCTCTATTATTTATTGTTGATGTTGCTACTATGCATTCTTAATTTTTGATTTTCGAAATTAATATATGGATGCCTCGATGCATGTTGTTCAATGGTCATGTGGAAATATTTTGTCTTTGCTCTCCCCTTGTCGCATCATATATGTTTATAGAGAACGAGTTGTTTCGATTTCCTTTTTTTTCAACTTCATTGTGGGATATCAGTAGCTGGAGATCTAAGCTTATTTGTTTTTTATTGAAACTGGTAGTCCAAGATGACCGAGCTTATTGACAAGTGCAATTTTACTTGAAATTTAGCTTGTTTGTTTTTTTTATTAAAACTGTGCTACTATATGGAGTCAAATTTTGTGTATCTTCGTCCCTGCCAAGCAGGTTATTTTTGTTTCCATACCTTGTTAGATTTCTAACTGGGGAGTGTGGTCATTGTTTCAGGCTTAGGACTAGAGATGTTAAAAGGGCCACGGCCGTAGGGTTGGTCCGTTTAAACCGAAAAAAACAGGGTTAGGGTTCAATATTTTTGGCCCGTTTAAAATCAGGGCTTTTTAGGGCTAGCCCGTTTAACCCGCAACCCGTTAGGGCTGGCCGTTAGGTTTCGGGGTTGGCTGCCAGCCGTAATATTAATTAGCCCGTAAAAGTTTAGGAGATATGTAAAATAACCACCATGAAAATAAAACCAACAACCTTTAATCCAAAGTCAAACACATTTATCATTTTCACTACAGGTTTTCTTTGTGTACTTGTGAATAAATACTGAAATATAAACAAAAATTTTGGAAATAACTGCTAAGTAAAGCTATTACATTATTTATTTTGAGAATAACAAGTTGAAAATTATAAGACATTGATGTAAAAAAATGTCTAGTTTATATTTCTTTTGAAAACATAAGAAACTATCAAAGTTATGAACGGTTTATCGATTAACCATTTCAAAATATTGTTATATTATATCTTTAATCGTGGCCCGATAGTGGCCCATTTAGCCCGAAACCCGCTAGGGTTAGGGTTAGATTTGTAATATTAGTGACCCGAAAAAATTGGACCGTTTAGCCCGTGGCCCGTTAGGGCCACAACCCGTTAGGGCTGGCCTGAAACCGCTAGGACTAGCCCGTTTAACATCTCTACTTAGGACCTCATGAGCCATAACAAGAGAATTATCTATAAAAAACATGTATAATGATTACTTTCAAACAGGTAATTTAGCAAGATTTCACAAATGACTACAAAAGTTGTAGGGTACCTACTTTGAATGTATACATCTGAATAGTTTCCTTAACGAAAATAACTTACTTTTATGCTTGCATCTGATAAGGATGAAGTATCTTATACTCCCTTCATTCTTAAATAGTTGTCTTATTTTGATTTTATAGAGTCAAATTGATTGTTTTTTTTCGAATATCAAAATTTGTACGCATATTTTTTATTATTAAAGTTTACTTTATATCTTGAAATGGATTCACCAAATCATGAGGAAGAGATAGCAGTTTTTCTTGCGATGCATGCTGTTTTGGTTAATGTACATGCTTTTTACAACATGATGACTGCTGTTGTTACCTATACGGTTGATTCAGTTGACGTCAGATGAATGGATAGCTTGGAGGGACACATTAGCCCATGAGATGTATGATGTTTGTAGAGAGGCAAACTGAATGACGTTATTCCCATGTTAGGCATCAAACATTTTTTTTTCCAGCATTATTTCTTTCAAGTTATGTTGTAAATATTAATTTCATACAAACATTTTTCATTTCAAGGCACGTTGTATTTGTTTCGTATTATTAATCTGAAACTTCATTTTAAACTTGATGTTTGATGAATGTGTTATATATAATAGCACTGTTTATTATTTGTCATTTCTTTTCATGAATGTGTCCTTAAATTTGATATTTGATTTTATTGCTAATATGATTTTATTACTAATATGATTTGTTTATATTTTAAGAGGGAGCAACTTGATGAACTACTTGAACCTCTTGGATTGTCTCTTGCAGAATGGGTGAGTGTAGCGATGCAGTTGGCTTTAAAGCCTCGCCTACTCGATGCGTTTTGTGGCTTTAAGAGTAATGAAGCTCGCATGGAGATGGTGAAGTTGATCCTTAAAAATAATGATAACTAAATTTCAACTCCCTTCGCCCAAAACAATGCTTATGATGGATTGTTTTTGTGTTTTTTGATTATTAAAGTATCTTTTTTGGATAATGTTGATACTATATGAGTATGTCGACAATTTTTTTTATTTAAGACTATGTTGATACCTAATATTGACAATTTTAGTATATGCTGGTTCTTTTTAAAAATTAAAGTTGATGTTTTATGGGAAGTGCTTCACATATTTTAATTATTTAGTAGAATATAACTTCTATCACATTATTCATGTTATTGGAAAAACATGTTTTGCTTTTGAATTATTAAAATTTTGATGGAACTGTTGACCCTTTTTGTTTTTTTTAAACTTTTCCTCAATTGTTGATGTTTAATTTTTCTACCCTAATGGTTCATATTTATTTTTCAATAATAACCTTTATTTTTTATACTTCTTAAAATCTTTTTAATTGAAAAATACTCAGTATATGCATAAGTTAGATGATGATATCTTAAGGTTATTATTGGGAACAAATATAATACTGAGTCATATCCTATTGCTACCAAACGTCAAATTGAATTAAGCACAGGATTAAAGCATCTAATCCTGATGCTACCAAACATTAGGTTCTTATAAGAAACATGATTATTAATCCTGGTGCATAATAGTGAGGGCACTAATAGTACTAGGATTAATAATAATGTTTATCCTTGTCTGGCTACCAAACTGTCCCTAAGTGTTGTGTTAACGGATCAAGGAGACACAATAATTAGGAGTTAAAAGATTACAAATTGTGATCAAAGCGTCCCAATCTTTACCTTAGAAGAATGAACCCGAGAATCTGACTGTGACTTTAGCAAGACATAAGATTGAAATACAAAGTAAACCCCAATCCCTAAGCCTTTCCAATTCTTGAATTCTCCCAGATTGTTGTGATTGTTATTTTTCATTAAGAGCCCGTTTGTTCAAGCGTTTTGGCCAAAACGCAGGGTTCAAACGCAGCTTATTCCCTAACTTAGCGTTTCAATCTTTGTGGTAGAAAAGCGTTTTCAAAGCATTGCGTTTTAAAACGCTGGAATTCTTAGCTTTTTCTCAAAATGCAGATTTTAAAACGCTGTAGGGAATAAAAAGTTGCGTTTTGATATAATATCCCAAATGCATTTATAACGAAAAAAGTTACGTTTAAAATAATCTACGTTTTAGAAACGCTGCGTTTTCAAAACACTGCGTTTTGAAAACGCTACACCAAACGGACTCTAAGTCATTGTTTTATAGTCAATTTAGTTGTTAAACAAATTCAAATCATCTCTTGTTCATTAAATTGCTTTATTCAAGTTAATAGCTGAGTTTTCTAAATCAAAACTCAAGTCTCTATGATTCGACGCTCGTACTTGCTTAATTATACTACAATTGATTTATGCACTTGGGAGGTAAATAATTTTTCCATCAATAGACTCTCTTTTGAGATAAAAATATTTTTAAAATAAATAATTTTTTTGGGACGAATGAAGTGCGTGTTTTTTTTTATATATACTACTCTCTCCATTTCAAAATAAGTATATTGTCTTGCACGTGGGCATGGAACACATGTCTTGCACGTATTCTACTACTATAAAGTGTAAACACAAAGCAATTCAATTTTAATGATTCCTTTTGGTTGATAAAAAAAAGAAAAAAAAAAAACACAAGGGTCACTTTGGTACTTTCGTTTATGTTCATTCTACCCTATCTATAGAATCTTTTATATATATTGTCTCGTCCTCAGGCGCCTCCGATCTATTCCCTTTTCTTCCCTCTCCATAGCAGCCGCACTCAAAACCCATGACTTTTACGTAGTCCATATCAAAGGCTAAACTATTATTCTCTCTTCAAACAAACTCAACTTGCTTTGTATGTTAAAGCGACTTTTCAATTCATGAGATCTGCTATCACTTGAAGTCGGATCTGGATTTTATGGCGCCCGATCTCGATCAGTATTGGAATTTTTTTGAAGGAGCAGTTTACGGTGAACTCCTACTGATGTTTAGGAAATTTAATCTACCGATTTGTGTTGTTGATGACACCCATCATTGTTCGACCGCGGTTTCTCTGTTTAAAGGTTCGTCGTTGCTACCAAATCACCCTTCAATTTTTCCTTCTTTATGATGTTTAATTTTATTTCAATTTGTTATTTGTTTGTGATATCTTTTTGGAACGTTAATTATGAAGCTAGATTTATTAATTATTTGTTTGCCCATGAATAATTTAAGCCTTTTGTATTTCTATGCTAAACGCAGCTTCGGCAAAATTAGCGAAATTACTAACGTGTCATTTTTTTATTATTTTTTTAAACTAACCAAAATTACAGTTGCCTCCCTGAATTTTAAAGATTTACACCTAATTTTTATATTTTACAATCTCCTCCCTATAAAATAAATTACTCCCTCCGTTCCTAAATTATTGTCTTTCTTTTTTTTATCCGTCAAAATACATGTCTTGTTTGAAAATTTTCCTAACATCACTTTTATTATTTTATTCTTGCTTTTTTCCCTACTTTAATTACGAACTATGGGCATGGGCCACACATACACATGAGCATGGGTCACATAAACATGGACATTAAAGAGAATTACACATTATATCAATATTAATAATCAAGTCAATTATTTTTTCTTAATCCGTGTGCCAGGTCAAACAAAACAATAATTAAGGGTCGGAATGAGTATTAAGAATAACCCTTTGATTTTTTAATATTCAAAGCCACCCCTTATAAAGTTACACTTAGGTCCCCTAAAAATTTACTATTAGGTCCTTTAAAATGTTACAAATAGCCCCTTAATTTTTGATATTTAAAGATGCCCTTATAAAGTTATACTTAGGTTCCCTAAAAATTTACTACTAGGCTCCTAAAATGTTATAAATTGCCCCCTCTCTACCCCAGCTAAATTTCTAAAGTGCCCCTAATTCTTACTATAAATTAGAATTTAACTTATTAAAAGTTTCTCAAACTCTCGCTAATACTCTATCTCTTAATACTCTTTGTCTCTCAATACTCTCTCTAATACTCTCTGTCTCTCAATACTATCTCTCTCTCTCCCATTACTCTCATTACTCTTTGCATTAAAGGTATGTTTTTTATATACTTTGCATTAAATTAATTTTGTTATTTAGTTATTTGCTTTGAATATGTATGTTTTGTGCCTATTTTATTTTAAATATAAATTTGATTGTGTTATTATTGTGGTATAATGTACAATTTAGATTAAAAAAATAATATTTTATTTTAAATATAAATTTTTCGTTGTTATTATTGTGTTATAATGTGCAATTTTGATTAAAAAAATAATATTAATTTTGTATAAAATATATATTTTTATATACTTTGTATTAAATCAAATTTTTTATTTAGTTATTTACTTTGAATATTATGCCTATTTTAGTTTAAATATAAATTTTATGTTGTTATTATTGGATTATAATGTACAATTTGATTAAAAAATAATGTTTTGTTTTAAATATAAATTTTTTCTGTTATTATTGTGTTATAATGTAGTTACGATTAAAAAATAATATTAATTTTACATAAATTGTATGTTTTTCATGTTCTTTGTGTTACATTATTTTTTTATTTAGTTATTTACTTTGAATATATATATTTTATGCCTATTTTATTTTAAATATAAATTTTATGCTATTATTATTGTGTTATAATGTACAATTTTGATTAAAAAAGTAATATTAATAATGCATGAAATGTATGTTTTTCATATACTTTGAATTAAATTAAAATTTTTATTTAGTTATTTGCTTTGAATATGTATGTTTTATGCCTGTTTTGTTTTAAATATATATTTTTTAATGTTATTATTGTGTTAAAATGTACAATATATTGAGGGAGGAAAAAAAATTAGTACACGTGCGGTTGTACAGGACGCATGTGCACTTGTACATGAGGCTAGTTTGACCTCATGTACAAGTGCACATGCGGGCTGTACAACCGCATGTCTTTAAAAAAATAATTATGCTACATGCGGTTGTACTAGTCGCATGTGCTCTTGTACATGAGCCTGGTTTGACCTAATGTACAAGAGTACATGCGGTCAGTACAACCGCATGTAGCCACGTTTATATTTTACTCCCTCCATCCCTAAATTATTGTCTTCCATTCTTTTTTGTCCGTCCCAAAATAATTATCTTGTTTGAAAATTTTCCTTTTTAGAACATCACATTTACCATTTTACCCTTACTTTTTTTCCTACTTTAATTATGGGTCACATACACATAATTATTAAAGAAAATTACACATTATACCAATATTAATAATCAAGTCTATTATTTTTTCTTAATTCGTGTGCCGGGTCAAACAAGACAATAATTAAGGGATGGAGGGAGTATTTTTTTTTGCACTTTGAACCGTTCTAGTTGTCCATTTTTAGAATTATTCATTTCACCCCCTGAGTTTGTTAGTTTCGTTAAATTGTTAAATTGAATTATTATTTGTATTTTACCCCCCTTAACTTGAATTTTGCATTAAATATAAAAATGTTACACTTTTCAAACCAATTACATTATGCAGAAAATAATATATTATTATCTTAATCTTTAATTTTTATGCTATTTATTAAATATATATCAATACTCTATATGTTAAATTCTTTAGAAATATTATGTGTTAAATAACAATATATTTATAAAGTTCAATTTTTTAGTCTTCATTAAAATGTTACACTTTATTATTAACAATTTCATTATGCTTAAATAATTAATCAATTTATTAAATTTTACTTATAATTCATTTCATAGATTAATTATATGTTAAATTTCTTACGTATATTAAAATGTTACACTTTATTATTAACAATTGCACTATGCTTAAATAATTATTCGATTTATTAAATGTTACACTTAATTATTCATTACAAATGCACTATACTTAAATAATTATTTGATTTATTAAATGTTACTTATAAGTCATTTCATATATTTATTCTATGTTAATATAATTAATATATTAAAATGTTACACTTCATTATTAACAATTGCACTATACTTAAATAATTATTCGATTTATTAAATGTTACTTATAAGTCATTTCATATATTTATTCTATGTCAATATAATTAATATATTAAAATGTTAAACTTTATTATTAACAATTGCCTTGTGCTTAAAAACTATTCGATTTATTAAATGTTACTTATAATTCATTGCATATCATATCTCTCTCTCCCATCCTAAAACGGAGGATAAAATCATAACACTATAAAATATTTGTAACAATCGAAAATTTTGTCCAAACGTCTACTAACGAGGCTACTAACTCGGAAGGGGATCCAGCTCGAGACAATTCGAGGTAATTTTTTAAAATTGTCGATTGTCGAGTTATTTTTTTAAATATGTATGTTTTCGACATATTTGTTTTAATTAAATTTAGCTTGTTTATTTATTTGTTTCGAAATTGTTTGTTTTTGTTAATTTTTTTGTTAAATATCTATTGATAAGTTATATAAATATTTGTTTTGGGGTTATTAATTAATTTAATATTATTAGTTGTATTTTTATCTAGTTAATTAATATTAAATGTTTCTATAAAATTGCTTAAATAAATATTTGTTTTAGGTCTATTAATTGAATTAATAATATTTTTTGTAATATTTACGATTAATTAGTTAATATTGAATGTTGCTTATAATTTCTTAAATAAATATTTGTTTTGGTTAATATTAATTGAATTAATATTATTTAAGTAATGTTGCTTATACACGTTTAAATAATTACACTAGTGTTCCTCTATTAATGAAACACTTTATCCGAATTTGAGCGAGTATTTTGTTACAGACACTATTTGAGAATCTTGAGCCGTCGGGCATATGGATTCAAACTATAGGTTTTACAAATAATATATATTTCAATATCACGCGGCATAGATCTAGAAATGAATGCAAAATTGTGTGTTTTGGTTGCGAAAGAGGTGGAACTCCCAGAGTAACTAGAGATGCTGATGAGAGTGGAAGAAAAAAAATGTGTTTCGAAGAAAATTGGTTGTCCATTTTAGGTGAGTACAGTTCAACAATTTGGTGGTAATATTTAGAAAGTTCATGTTGGCGAGAATATGACACAACCACACAATTACTCCTTATGGACAGTGATACAGATCGAGGTTGTCACTGAAGAAACATTACGAAGTAGATAAATAATTAACCGACAAAAATATAAAGCCGAAGCAAATCCTCAATCATTTGCATGATACATATCCCGATGATGTTAGCTCTTGTGATACCCAGTATTTATAATTATTTTTTTTGTAAATTGTAATAATAACGAGTTTTGACATTATTTCATTTGAGCCGAATATCTTGTAGTAATAAAATTGTAAACTTGATCCAATATATTTTGATATGGTTATTTTGGGCGTGGCCGTAAATTAGCCCATTACTTTCAGCTCGAGAGGATAATAATAATAATAATAATAATAATAATAATAATAATAATAATAATAATGATGATTATGACTGTTACTATTTGGGACTCATGTATTCATTTGACTGACTGTAGGATGGATTACGATTGGGACTTAGACAACTGGATGATAGGGGACCCAGATGAGGTTAACCTAGACGAAGATCCAAAAGAGGAATTTGAGGAAATCCCAGAGAATGAACTAAAGGAAGACCCAGAGGAGGTTCCAGATGAGGCCGCAGGCGGCAGTAGCGACAGTGATAGTGAAGTAAGCATGGACGAAGACGCTACTGTGGAGCCTGAAAATGGACTTGCGCAAGGGGATAACGCGCAACCCGATCCCCGCGTATAAGAAGTGGAGCTCTTACTACAACAGGCTCTTGATATGATACGAAACGATCGCAGGGAGAACAGGGACTTCTTGAGGTTAATCTTGAATATTTGTCAGGAGCTTGATGAGCGCCTCCAAGTTGACATCCCCGCGATGGCAGCGCCACGTGCAATGGTAAACCAGCTGATCATCACAATACGTGGAGCGCTGTGAGGTGGTTCGAGATGAGTGTTAGTTTGAGGACATAGAGTTTTAGAATGATGTGACATTATTTGTATTTTCAAACTCATATGTTTTTTTTATTGGAAGACGTTACTGTGGAGCCTGGAAATGGACCTGCGCAAGGGGATAATGCGCAACTCGATCCTCACGTACAAGAAGTGGAACTCTTACTACAACAGACCCTTGCTATACATTTATTTTAAACACTATCAAATTCTTTTTTTCACTTAAGTACTCATTGTATTTTTTTCATATATATATAAATAGGTACTTGTTGACATTAAAGCTTTATGTTCGTAATCGTGCTCATCCTGAAGCTTCGATTGCAAAAGGGGCTTTAATGGAAGAGTGCATGACCTTCTGTGCAAGATATCTAAACGACATTGAAACTAAGTCTACACGACCCAATCGAAATGATTCTGGTGAAGATAACGTGGGTCGTCACTTCGGCCAAGAAACACCTTTTTTTCTTGATCATATTTCAATGGAGCAAGCAAATCGTTATCTACTAGCTACTAGTGATGTTGTTAAACCATATAGAGAGTAAGTACTAGTATTTTTCATGTAATTAATGTTTTCTCAAACTAATTATTAGAGCAAGATTCATTAGTATATGTTCGTTTTAATGTTCTTAGGAGACATCTTCAGTTCCTCCAAAAGTCAGCCCCTCGAGCACCAAATTATGAACGTCAACGTCTTCATATTAAAGAGTTACCTTCGTGGTTCAAAAGTGAGGTATTTGTAAAATATACAATCACTCACATTACTTATAAAGTTTCCTTATATTGTTGAAGTTGATTAATACTTAAGTGTTTTTCACTTGTTGTGTATAGGTATTGAAAGAGACAAGTGTTGGCGTACCGTTAGAAAATGAAATCAAGGACATGGCGTTAGGTCTAACCAATATGGCTAAGAGATACAATGGATACATCATAAATGGCTTTAGGTTTCGAACAAAAAGGACTGATACTAGCAGAGTTACACAAAATAGCGGTGTTGTTCTTAGTGCAGACACAACAAGCTATTCAAGTAGAAAGGATAAGAATCCGGTGTCTGGGGACCAAACATTCTATGGAGAGTTGACAGATATAATTGAAGTGCGCTATACTTCTGAGACAAAATTTGTCTTGTTCAAGTGTAATTGGGTGGACAACAGGAAAGGGCTCGAAGTAGACAATTATGGTATTACATCGATTAATTTCAATCACTTGTTATACAAGGATAACAAAGTAACCGACGAGCCCTTTATCCTAGCATCCCAAGCTCAACAAGTCATGTATATTGAAGACCCTATAAACCCTCAATGGAAAGCTGCCATTAAGATGACAAGTCGGGATACATTTGATATGGGCGTAGATGAAAATTCTAATAATACACTTGCGGTGCCTCAAGTCCAGCCATACAATCCTCAACAACTAGATGAACGAAGAACTGTAGATGATGGTGAACTTGTGTGGGTGAGGAATGGTGTTGAGGGGACATTGGTTGAGGGTGGAGTTCCTCGACCACGTGTTGAAGAGAATGAGCACGAAGGTGAAGATGAGATAGAAGATGTTGACACTAGTGGGTCTGACAATGAAGGTGAAGATGAGATAGAAGATGAAGCCACCGATGATTTTGAAGAAGAGGAATTTGATGATATGGATGAAGAATCTGATGATATGAATGATGACGAGTATTCGAGCATGAGTGATGATGATGATGAATCTGATGATGCTTAATTTATTATATTTATTTATTTTTGGTAGATGATATGTATGAAGAATCTAATGATATGAACTTTTTTATCATGCTTTGAAATGCATTTATCATGATGAATCTAGTTGTATTTTTCTATGAATATGTACTTGCATTGGTGTTATATATATTATATTATTTATTGCAACAAGTAGAAGATAATTATAAGTTTAACTGTTGTGGGGTGTAATAATTGTTATTAATGACCTTGATTTACATATTCAGTATGGCAGCTCAAAAGAAAAAGAGACGACGTACCTACAGTTTCATGTCTCAAATGCCAAGATCTACGAATGGAGCCAATCAGTCACAAGAGGTGAGAAATGAGGCCTCTACTAATCGAACACCATCCCAGCATATCACTGAGCCTACTTATCAGCCACCGTCACAGCAACTGTCACAACCACTATCAGAGCCACGTTTAGAGTTAGAGAGAGAAGAGCCACAGCAACAATCACATATCGGGTCTCATAGTAATGCTTCCCTATCAAGTGCACCAAGAGGTAAACTGTTACTTGATTTTAGCAAAAAGTGACATATTGCATTTTTTATGAGTTTCTCATTAATATTTTATATTTGGAATTGTAGGTCCTAGCACGAGTGTCTCTGGTTGTAAAAGGGGACGAGGACCAGCAATAGGGTACCAAGGAACAGAAAAGATTAAAGTCATGTTCAATAAGCTAATGCAACCTATTGGGGATTCCAGTACCGACTTCATGAATGTTCTTGGAGGAATTGCAAGGTGTGGGGCTCATGCTCCACTTGATGTTGTTTCATGGAGGCTAATGCCGAAACCCAATCTTGAGATAATTTGGAGGGAGATTCAGGTATTTATCCATCTCTTATTTTTTTATTGCAATTTTCAGTGATCCTTGTAAGTAGCAAATGAAGTACTGATTTTACTTTCTGCCAGAGGGGCTTAACAGAGCAGTACTTTTGAGCAGTAAGAACTTCCTGATGACTGCAAGTAGTTCCTTTGCCTCGATGTAACATTGGCAAAAGTTTCTCTATTTTCAGTTGAGCAGTAAGAAAACGCGTCAATGAAGCTCCTTAATAGAGATGGCTAATTATGGCTAAATACCTGAATCTTTCTCCATATCTTATTATGTCTAGTCATCTTAGTTTGTATATGGCTAATTATTATTTCTTGTATACAGCATAAGACTGATGTTACAGAAGAACATAAATCAACTTGCATGAAGAAAGTAGGAGAGTTATGGAAGAAATGGAAACACAGGGTGAAGGATGATTACTATAATCCAAACAAGGATGATGTAGAAAAAATCTTGATTCCACCGACAGATACTCGGGTATCTCCTGATCAGTGGCCGTCTTTGGTGGATTATTGGCGACGTGAAGAGGTTGAGGTACGTACGATTTAGGTCTTTGGTTTAGGTATGTATAAGTTTATGTTTTTAATACATGATTTATGTTTCAGGCCGAAGCTTTGCGTAATTCTACCAATCGCAAGCAACTCGAGTTCCCACATAGGACGGGACGGACATCACATGCCAATATTCGAGAGGAGGTAATTATATATCTAAATTTCTTGTTGGGGTGCCTTCATTTGATGGGTGTGAACCATTGTTGCGTTGTTGCATAGTTGAATGTAAATTGCTTGTTGGGGTGCCCTCGTTTGATGGGTGTGCACCATTGTTGCATAGTTGAACGTAAATTGCTTGTTGGGGTGCCCTCGTTTGATGGGTGTGCACCATTGTTGCATAGTTGAACGTAAATTGCTTGTTGGGGTGCCCTCGTTTGATGGGTGTGCACCATTGTTGCATTGTTGAACGTAAATTGCTTGTTGGGGTGCCCTCGTTTGATGGGTGTGCACCATTGTTATTTGCTGCTATGATATTTGTGTGGGGATCATGGAATCGTATACTCTATCAGTAGCCTTCTTTGCCTGCAGTTAGAGAATAGAATCATTAGAAGTATTAACGAAATTTGAGTCATTGCAAGACTAAAAAGCCTCAAGTTAAAGTGCATACTTCTTTCTCCCAATCAAGGTATCGGGTAAATATCCAAAGAAACAAGGCTTGCCCAAACAGAGCTACAATGAGTCCCAACCATAGTCCCTGTATTGAACAATATTGAACTTGCAAGATTATGTTTAAGTTGTAATTTTGTAAACAAAAAGAAAGATATGTTTATAGATGCCAAGAAAGGCTCACCTTTCCTCCAAGATGAAATACAAAAGCTAATAATATAGCTGAAGGTATGCCGATAAGGTAATAAGCTCCCAAATTGACAATTGCTCCAATCTTTTGCCGGCCACATCCTCTAACAGCTCCTGAGATTTCATATCACACCAAGTTCAGTATGTGAAACAACAGTTGACAACAAACCAAATAGATAATGCATATGTTTTGAGAGGTCATTTTCACTTTGATTTAGTAGTCAACTTATTTTACACTGTAGTCACTTCGGTTAAAAAAAGTGTTGTTCTTTGGTAATGTAGCTTTTTTATCATTGTGTGAATTTAGAATTAAAAGTTTGAAAGAGATGGTGGAATAAGTAATAATAGAACTGGAGAGTGAAGATGATGTCTTTGAATTTTAGATAAACTTATGTGCGCAAAAGATAACGGGTTTCACTTCTACTCTCGCAGAGATTTTTCCTACAAGTAGGGGATCATTAAAACATTGTTTGTTTTAGGCTTCTACTCATGTAGAAACACGGAAAGTATTTTCTTCTCATGTCAGACTCATGCACACAGTAAGAAAAAGAGGAAACTGTAGATGTTAAGCCAAAAAGAAGATATGTAGGAGAAGAAAAGGACCACAGCAGGAGACCAAAATGAAGTAAAGTAGAAATCAGATAAAGTACACCTTTTGTCTCTTCCTTGAATTAGATCATACTTGTTTGGACAATAGGGAATGACAACATCGAACAGAGGGAAAGATGAGATTGGCAAAGTCGGACAAGACTCTTGGACTTAATTGTTGGCATCTAACTGAATGATCAAGAGACACAGGTTAATTACTGTTAAATTTGATACACATCTAAAAGCTTGCGATTACAAAAGACGGGGCTCAACAAAATGTAAATTGAAGCCCCAACACTCCATCCGCACGTGCAGTCCCCTGCCGGTGGGTGGCGAGATAAACCGAGATGCAACAATAGGGGCATCACAAACAAAACAGAATGCCGACTTGTACACCAAAATACAAGAGGGATAACTCAAACCCAAGACTGATGCAAGACATGTGCACACTATCTGCAAACTGTGAACAGCAGCAATGAAGGTTTAGACAATTAATTCATTAGGACCTTGGGGCTAACGGGAGAAGTAGAAGTGCTAGTCTTTAGGTTCTAAAAAAACTAATCAAAGGATTAGTTTAAAGGCTTCTCAGGCCTGTAAAGAAGGAGATCTTAGGGATGTTTTAGGCTCGGAGATGACTGCTTCTCAACAGAACAATGGGATTTTGGATTTGCTGGCACTGATGATGCAGAAAAAAAATCAAGCAAGAAAAAGGAGGAGAACAAGAAGAAATGCCAAAAAATCAAACCTAGGGTCACATACGCATCATAAGCATGGTTCTTGAGTAACACCCAAGAGAAAAATGCACTGCACATCCAATAATTGATCTCACTTCACCCCCAACTTCAGCATGTGAAACAACAGTTGACAACAAAAAAATGAAGAACCAAACTATCATTTTGCTGTCTTTCTTGTTTTTCTCTCTCTTCCTTACCTCTGCTTATGCTCAACTAAGGCAAAACTTCTACCAAAGCACTTGCCCTAATGAAGTGGCCAAATTGTTGATATCCATACATACATACCATCGAACATATTTAAAAGGATCTAGAACAGTACTATAGGAACTTAAAATCACCTTGTGGCACCACTTAGGCCGAGAGGAATCACTAATTAAAAATGCTGCTATTGTGGATTTTGTGGATTTTGTGGATAATTTGAAGGGAATATCTGCATAGTTAAGGCATAAAACAACAATATGGAACCAGGTTCCATTTTCTTTTAGGTCCTCATTTGTTTGAGCAATTGTTTGAATAAAATACAGTTTCTTTAAATTCTTTTGCAGTTTCTGGGAAGACCATCCTATTAATTTATGGATATATCTCTTTAATGATTGTTACGCCCCATTGTGGGATTATATATTCTCTCTGTCTTCTCAAAGAGACAAGCGTCAGACATGTTCAATGAGTTTACCTTGCTAGCTAACTTTCACATTTGAAGTTGCTATGCTATATCTGTTCTGTTTTCTCTTTGTGGATCCTAATATGCATGTTCATGTTTCAACAGAATTGAAACATATGTTTACTCCAAGCGAGTCTGTTGCTACCTTTATATTTTCTATAAGTATGTTGGATTTCTCCTTAGATGTGACTTTTGTTTGTGTTGCTAGTGCTTATTCTAACTTGTTAAATTTATCCTCTTATCCTATTGAAAAGATAATAAAAAAATTATTTCATCCTTAGATCCGGAGCTTTACTTTGTGAGAAGTTATGCACAAGATCTCGTAGAAATATTGTTTTTGTCTGTATCATAGCAATATATACCGGTAAACATGGATGTTATAAAAACAAAGAAAGGGGAAGAGAACAGAGATTACCATTTGTTGTCAATATATTATTTGGTGTTTATTTTTCTATATTATACTTCTAATTTGTTGCATTTATTTTTGGGGAATTTGCACTTAATTTGATGTCATGAGCCATTTATGTTGGTGTTGGTATTTCTAAAACATCTGTTTATGTCATGTTATTAATTAGATGAATGCAAATAATGAAGATACGTCTCGTGCTAATGTGTTCATTAAAACACGTAGTAAAAAGGATGGTACTATACCCAACGATGATACAAGGAACCTAGTTGTAAGTAGTTTAATATTTCTTTTAATTACGTGGTGTTATTAGTTTAATGTTCACTCATATAAAATGCTATGTTTATGTTTTTAGGAAAGGATGAATGAAAAATTAAATGAGGTACCTATAGAGGAACAAACTGAAGGTTATAAAGAACAAATTTTTATTGATCTTATGGGGCCAGATGGACATGGCCGTGTGAGGACTTTTGGTTCAGGCCCATCTCCTCGTGATGTTTTGGGGTCTCGATCATCTTCAACAACTACACATTCTTCCTCAGATGAAATAGAAAAGATGGTGGATGCTAAGGTAGCTCAAAAAATAGTTCAATTTGAAAAGAATCAAATGGAGATGCTTGAAAAGATGGCGCAGATGCAACGGTTACTGGAGGTACATGGGATACTATCATCGGGGTCTGGATCTAGTGTAGGACAGGTAAACACTTATTTACAATAAATTGTACTGTTAAGTTGTTCATTTTTTGTGTAATTTATACTAAGTATATGATTTATATTGTAGGCTCGGATCAACTCTTCAATGGACGACGACGACTAGAGCTAGCTATTTCTACGTAGAACACATTTTGAGACTTTTGTTTTAGAAAGGGTTGTTGACACAAATTTGTAGATCTTTCGACAATCATTTTGATTACGAATGGTTGCTTATGCTTTTGGCTTGGGTACTTATTAGATACATGTTTATTGGTTAGTTTAGGTTAATATTACTTAAACTTTTTAGCTATATTTAATATATGTTCATATTTATCAAATGCATTTGTTAGTTATTTAATTTTAATTTCTTTTAAATAATTTGTATTGATTACTACATAGCAAATGGTGTGCATATGATTTGTTTTTATTGTGGTTGTTTAAACAAAAAAAATAAATGGGTATAGGTAATTAAAGCGTCCCAAATGTATTTGGAAGGGCTAAGCAAACGTCCCAAATAGTTTTTTGGGAGGGCAAAATAAACCGTGTCAAAAGTATTTAGGAGGGCAATGAAATCGTGCCAAATAAGTGTTAGTATTTGGAAGGGCTATAAAACCGTGCCAAATACCTATTTGTATTTGGGAGTGTAACAAAACCGTGCCAAATACATATCCACATTTGGGAGGGGACAAAACCGTGCCAAATACCCGCAGCATTTGCGACGGAAATAAAACGTGCCAAATGCTTTTTTGGGTCAAACCGTCCCAAATACTTGCAGAATGGCACGCTTAGGCTAAACGTCGCTTTTTCCGTGCCTAATACTATTTGTGACGGTTTATAGCCGTGCCAAATGTATTTGGCACCCTTGTACTTGGGAGGGAGCCAAAACCATCCCAAAACCGTGCCAAATACTATTTGGGACGATTTTGGTAGTATTTGGGACGGTTTTTGGCCTTCACAAATACACCTTTTTCTTGTAGTGGAAATATGGGCGCTTGTGAGAGTTATATGTGCATTATTTTCTTGTCTTCACTCTTGAGTTTATTATATGCATGGTTAAGGATATGTGTGTTCTTTTTATGCTAGCTTCACCTCATTCATAATTAATAATGCACATGTTTGGATTTCGAGTTGAATTGTTATGCTAAGCTCTAGCTTTGATAATGCATATCAGATGAGTATCATATTCTTGATTCTTGATGCCATTTGAAGATCTTAAAATTGATCATTAAAGTAGCTTGGCTTGGGCTTGTGTGTATGGCAAGAGCATGATATAAGCCATCTTTGGATTGTTAGTGCCAAATTCTCCTACCCATTTTACATTAATCCCTTGTGTCCCCGTTGAGCTTTATTTATAGAATGGCGTGTGCCTAGAGCACACATTGACCCTCATTCAAATTTTCGACTTCATTTTCTTATACTCACATCATCAAATCCCATGAGCCTATACACTTTGTTCCCCCCCCTTCTTCAATAAAGCTTGATTTGAATTATTTTATTTTTGGATAATGCTTGTTGGGAAATGTGTGCTTCATGGAAGTTTTGAGCCTTATTGTTGATGATATTGGTGTTTGAAAAGTGTTGAATGGCGGTAAAAGAACCCCCTTGGCAAGCAAAGAAAATGAAATCAAAAGAAAAGAAAAGTCAGGGAAGGCAACAAAAAGAAAATGTAATTGTTCTTTACTTTCTCAAGGAGATATAAGGGTGGAGCTCAATTGTTGTGGTAGATGACACTTTCTTTAACCCAAAGTTTAAAGTTTAAAGGGTTGTTGAAGTGAGGTGGTGGTAATTTGAAGAGTGGTGCTTTCATGAAGCAAGTTATTGTGTGAAGACTTCAAATTCTTTGCTCTCTTAACTTGTTATTCTATCCTTCATTTGTAGCCCAAACCTTGGCCAACATTACAAGCTTACAAAAACCCTATTGATATTGTCATGCCATATGAGTCCTTACCTTGTGAAACATAAAACTCTATCGGTTTGAGTGCTCATGTGTGATATCTCATTGTTGACCGTTCAATTCTAGCTAGAGCTAAAGCTATATATTGATGGGCATATATTTTGTAGCGTGGATAAATGTTTGAGGAAAGCTAGTACATTAGTCATCTGGCTAATTTCAACAAAAATAATATTAGAAAATGACTCGTTTATTGGAGGGAGAATGATTGACCGTATTGCTTGGTCTATTGATCAAGGAAAGGGAAAATGGATGAAGCGTAGTTATGAGTAATTGATGAAGGAGGGTGGATGGCGGCGAAGGCTTTAACCTGATCAGCTACATAGGAGGCCTTCTTCATTTGGAGGAGATTGCCAAATCATCGGTCGCGGCCCGTTTATTCCTTGCTTCTCCAGCAACCACCTCTCCTTCTTTGGCTTCATTACCAATGCTATATACACACTTGCTACTGATCCCACTAGCAGCATAATAGCAATAGACTTCACCATCTTCATCATCGCATAACCATATTCCACCTCCATCTCTCTCTCTCTCTCTCTCTCTCTCTCTCTCTCTCTCTCTCTCTCTCTCTATGTCACATAAATCTTTACCTACATTTATATAAACACTAGAAGTATTTTTTATTTGTTTTTTGAATGACTAAAATTCTCATTCATGTACCCTTGTTTTGATCAAAGAGTCCATGTTTAAAATTTGTTAAGTTTATTTATGGATATATTAGGTGACGTCTGGTGCAGTGTTTTCAAGACGAAACTTTTCTGGCATGCAATTTTTTTTAACAAACACAACTTTTTTTTTCAATGTATTTATAGACCTGAAGGCCTAAAACTAATACCCAAGTCACGTAAGACACAAGGGGAGCAAAGTTGTCAATACCAAGTTTTGTATCACGAGTTTGGTATCAATTAATTGCAATCTGACTTTTTGTATAAGAAACGTAATAAATGAAAATTTTAGTCTTTTATAAGAAACGTATTTACTTTGTTTCAGTCTAATACATATGAAATCGCAAATATATACTAGTACAATAGCTTATTTGTTGTAATATATATATTTTGTAGATGTCTTTTTTGGCCAAAAACTAATTAATAGAAACTTACAAGAGAAGCCATATGACGAAACTTACTGAGAAAGCTTTACGAAACTTACTGGAGAAGCTTTGCAAAGTAACCCTCCTCTATTTAATCTGTAGCTTAAATGTAATACCCTAGCTCTCTTATGTGTTAATTGCATATTTGTATGCCTTGTTATCATGTTAAATATACATGGTAGGATTATTTGCATAGCATGGTAAAAATAGAATGCCATGGTGGTGGTATGCATTATGGTTGTGTACCTTGTTAAGTTGACATGTATTGCTTGTGTTACAAGTTATGTAATCTTTGTGTTATATTTCTAGCAAGGTTCTTAGACTTTTTGGGAGTCCTTGTTGAGTGATTTGGCCTTGTATACTTGTTAAATTTGCTTAAGAATCATTTAGGATGACCTTGAGTACATTTTAGAGCTTTGTATTTTTATTTATGAATATGGATACAAAGAGATCGCTTAGGCAAGGGCCAGAGTGATCGCCCTGTAGACAGAAAGTTAAATCTAGGATCTGAGGCTAGAGCAATCTCTTTGGCTTACCCAAGAGTGATCGCCTTGGCTTACCCCAGAGTGATCGCCTTGTAGGCCAAATGTTGGTATCCTAGTACGGATACCAGAGCGATCGCTTTGCCTCGTTACAGGGCGGTTGCCCTGTTAACAAATTTGATGTATGTGTTTTAATATGATAAATTTACATGCAAGACTTTTTGGCTTATGAGAAGACATGTCCTTGGGGAGTAAACCAGCTTCACTCCACCTCTTCCACCCCTTGAACACCTGAGTAAGTGAACAACATACTCTCATTTCTTCCAAAATCACTCAAGAACACAAGAGAGAAGGGTGTGTGCTATCAAGGTGAGACCACTATGTGTTTGATAACTCTTCAAGATCTAGCCATCCAAATTTCAATCCAAGACCAGATTTGAGTTGCTCAAGACTAGGAGACTCATTTGCAAGGCTTTGATTTTGTTTTTAGTGCTTTAATTTTCCAAATGTAGGTAAGTTACTAAACCCCTTTGTATGCTTAAAGCTTCATATCATGCTAGCTACTTAAATTACATGCTAGACATGTTTGAAATGTTATTTCCATGGTTAAATGTTTTATGAATATGTGGAAGCCATGATTATGTCATTTACTTGGTATGAAATGATTTAGTTGGTGAAATTGTGATGTTGTTGAACTTAGAATTGAACTAAAAGGAGAACAAAGACTATAGTTGGAAGGAAGTTGCATGTAGCAACTATACCTAAAGTGAACAATTGTATTAATGAACTTTTGAAGAAGAATTTGAGAAGAACAATATGCACCAAATATTACGTTAAGTTCCTACGAGAATTTTAGTTCGTTTGAGTAGGATTATGAACTCTCAAACAAGTTGGTTAAGTGAATGGTTGATATTTGTGGATTAGAGACTTGTACATTAGCTCTATGTGGATGCATAAACTTTGGCAAATATGTGCTTGATGTTAACATGTTATATATTGAGTAATATAAATTACTTGACATTTACCAAGTTCACTACTTTTGAACTTGGGATTAATTTGCATAAGATAAGTACATACCATTTTGTGCATCACATTGAGTCCAGCTGACATTTGTTAACGAGTCATGGTGGGACGACATATAGCCTTGACAAATCAATGTTTGAAATTTCTATAAGTCGCCGTACCGGAGTTCACACACACCTCACCTATGGCCGCAGGTGGGAGGTAGCCCCACTGTTATTGCAATACGCATAACTTTGGTTGCTAAAGATTCGATAGATTTTTGGGAGACCCGGCAGGTTCGAGGATGTCGATACATCATACACAAGTATCAATACACGTTAGTTATTTTGTGTATTGTAGGAGCAACGCAAAGATGGATAAAGAGAGATCATATCCTTTATTATATGATTTAATTACAAGCACTTATGTGAACATCAAGGTGTTATGTGTTTAATATGAGTTATATATCAAGGTTGATGTTTCATGTTGATTGTGATGTATAAAAATGCTATCACCTTGTTACGATTTTAGTTTGAGTATTATGCCATGCCACGTAGTTGCATTTAGTAACTTATTGAGTTTTGACTCACCCCGTTTGTTGTTTAATTGTTTTTCCTTAGATCCAAACCAGCTAGGCAGCTCTCAGTGGTCGATGAGGACGTGACTAGTTAGCAGGTTGTCCTCGTGGTTGTGCTTTTGGGTTTGTATAGTTATTGTAGAACTTTATTTTGGTGAGGACGGTTGGTTTGTAAAGTTATATAAACTTTACTTGGGGTAGAATTATTTGGTTATTTGTATTATTCTTTTGGTAGCCGACACGTATGTCATGCTTGTGTACAGTTGGTTGTTATTCTAGTTGTTTTCCCGAGCATGTTGTGGCTCGTGGTTTATGTTGTTGTTCCGGCATTGTTGTAGTCGATGATGTTATTGTTAATGTTATTGTTGTTTCTTTTTCCGAGTTGTAGACTCGTGTTTGTTGTTAGTTGGGTTCTGGCTGTAGTATTGCTGAAGACTTGTTTATTATTATTTAATCAGGTGTTTACATGTTATGTTAGTCTTGTTGTGTTGTTTTGGCAACCCGACCTTGGGATTTTATATAGAAATTCGGGTCGAGGCATCACATTAAAGTATTTTGATTTTTAAAAATGTCTACTGATAAAAAGGTAACTGATAAAATTTTGGTCAATAACACCTTGTTTACGCAATCATCATCGTTCGACAGAAAATAATTCACATGAGATCCCAAGGAATATTTCAAAGATACATTTTGAGCTTCAACATTGGAATACTTACCTATTTTTAATTTCACCATTAACATAATTGCGTTTTCTATTACAGAGACGAAGTGTTTTAGATCGTTGAAGGATACGTTCACATTGTATAGGGACATTTTAGGAACAATTTTATGAAACTACCTTTTAGCGGTTAAAAAAAAAGGGTGGACTGGAGAGAAAAACGTTATGAAAGTGGACCGACTAGCAATTTCCCGTACTTCGTTCTTACTAATTGTCAATACCAAAATTCATATTTATATTTCACGTCAACTAGGCTAATTTCAAAGCTCTTCTGAAAAAAAAAAACAAAAAAATATTTTTTTTAAAAATTAAACTAACAACTTTAACTCTAGCACAATTATTTAAAATAATAGAGTGAGACTATTCACAACTTCAAAATTACTCGAGACATCCATTTGCTTTATACACACCACATTTATATCAATTCTGACATATTACTCAATACACACCCTAAATTTCCTATTTTATCCCTCCTAAAATACACGCTCCCCCCTCCATGAACACCATCACCCATCTCCCTTTTTCTCTCTCCTTCTTTCTCTCTCTCTCTCCACTATTTCCACTTCCCTTCCTCCTGTCTCCCTTCTCTCCCCTCTCTCTCTCTCTCTCTCTCCTATGTTTCCCCCTCTCTCTCCCGTCTCCCTTCTTTCTCACTCTTTTTATTTCCCCCGCTCCTCAACTGAACCTCATTCCCTCAACCTTTGCCATGAATGTCCTCCTGCTCCCTCCTCCTTCCCCGCTAACATCCCTTCTCTCTCCCTGCATCAATCCCCCAAGTTTGTCATCGCCGTCGCCGTCCTAGAAGCCAAACAACACTTGTATGGTTGTTCGGTCATGCACTGTCATGGAGGGAAGATGTGTGGGAAGGCACATGATGATTCGACAGCCATAGCCATGAACATGACCGAATTTTGTGGGTTTATTGACCGGTCTTTGGTCAATTTGGGGAAGAAGGCCTTAGGGCCTTTTTCCAAAACCCTAAAGACCAAATCTGAAAATATCTAATTACTTGGGCAAGAATGTCATTTTTAATCAATCATATTTTTGTACTAAAAAGGGGGTGTATTTTGGGGTGAGAATAGCGCCACCCAAAATAATAATAAACTGAAATAAACTAATTAACTCAATTAGTTAACTTGGTTTAGTGCTCAACAATAAATTAACTCAAAAAAGAAAAAAATAAAAAAGAATAAGAACCAGACATCCGAAGGATAAAACCAAGAATCATTATTCGGAATCTACACAAAGAGATCGAGTATTTGGAGAAATGGCCACAATTTGAGTCTTTTTGAAAAAGTAGGCCGTATAGACTCTAGTCCTAAGTTATTGCCCAATTAATTTCAAAATATTTACTACTAGTAAAAAGCCCATAAGTTGAGGGACTGCGGGTAAAGTTAACCCTTTTTTCTAAAATGGAATGCAATATCTAAACCAATATTTAGTGATACTCATAATCTTTTGCAATGGGATAAGGAACAACATTGAAGAAAAGAAAAGTTTCAAATCCTAGGATCATGCATTAATGTAGAGAAAAAATAGACACCAGGTGCACTTAGGCATGTATATAAAACCCCTCACATCTCACAAGAACTATCCAATAACCTCTCCCTCTCTCCCCCCTCTCTCTCTCTCTCTCTCTCCCCCCCTCTCTCCATGGAAATTATTTATTCAAGTCATCGAATTTTGGTTTGTGTCGTTCTTTTCTCTTTAATCGCCTCGCCATTCATGGATGTAAGTGTCCTATTGTTTATTATACATGTATATATATATATATATATATATATATGCATGCGTGTGTGAGAGAGTGAGTGTGTATATGTGTGGATGACTTAACTTACATTTTCTAACCATGTTGATTTCCATATGATGAAATAAACATAATCAAGTGGTTAGATTAAAAAATATAAACTGCGGATCAAAATATAAGAGAATAATATCTCTTCAATATATTTGTATTCAAGTGTGATTATATTTGGTATATTATCTCTATTAGTTAGGTCTTCTAGTTAACATTGTATTGTAACTCTTCACCTAGTTCTTATTGTATTAGGTTAACTTGTAACCCAAGTATTATAACCCTATAAATATGTTCTCTAATTAATGGAAAGACTATGTCATTATTTACAAGAATTATTATTCTCTACATGGTATCAGAGCTTTGATTCCACAAACCCTAAAACCACCAAACTTCCGCAACCCTCAAATACCACCGCCCACCACCCTTCTCCTTCCTCTCAAATAGCAACAATGGCTTCCAATACAATCACCATCCAAGATCCCACAGACTCCACTAAAACCTATCAACTCATTAATATCTCTAACCACAACATCACCAAGCTCACCCCCACTACCTACCTCGCATGAAAACTCCAGGTTGAGTCCACACTCATTGGCTATGATCTCTATAAATTTGTAGATGGTACCTTTATCAAGTACCCAATTCAGCATACCTACCATGGATCCAACAAGACAAACTTCTGTTTGGCGCCCTTGTCGGCTTCCTCTCAACAAGCCTAGTTCCGTTTATTCAGCAAGCGGCTACAACTTGGGAGGCTTGGGTCATACTGGCCAACACATATAATCGCCCTACCCGTGAGCATATCAAACAAATCAAGGACCAGCTTAAGTGAGCCACAAAAGGCTCCCAGTCGATCTCCAAGTACATGCAGTTCATTAAAAGTAAATTTGATGAACTCGCTGCCCTGGCAAACCCCTCGACCATGAGGACCTTATAGAAACAATGCTCGACGGCCTGGATGATGACTATCGACATGTCGCTGATGTAGTTGAAGGACGGGACACTCCTATCCCCTTTGCTGAACTTCATGAGTTTTAAGTTTAAATTTAGAGTCAAGTACAGAAAGTTTGTGTTTGAATCAGATGGCCGACCAAGAAGAGAATACTTTTGCGGGACATGACACAAGGGCTTTAGGATATACTCCAACCCCAGCAATGTAATAATGGATTGATCAAAACATGGAAACCATGATCACTAGGTTTTCAGCCCTTATACAAAGTCAAGGGACTGATAATAGGAGTACACTTTTCTCTACAGGAACTGTTGACCCATCACCTTCAAGTGCGAATGCAAGTTTACCCAATCCAAACACCTATTCTGCCAACTTTCCATATCCATATTCTTCATATCCAAACACTTATCCGTCTTACCCAAACACATTCCCTCCTCAGCCAAATGTCAATCCATCAAACCCAAACATACATCATCAATCTCAGACTACCACTGTTCCAATCCCAAACACCTCTCCTTATCCAAATATCAACACCTCATCTCCATATACTAAAATCCCCTTTTCAAACCCAAATGTCTTCCCTTCTCACATGACAAATCCAATCCAAAGTAGTTCACACTTGAATCCAACCAGTCATATCGCACAGGATCAAGCTGGTCATATCTATCCATTTATCGTTTATGCACCTCACACTGGAGTGATAAACATTGCCCCTCCTTACAATGCTCCTCATGTAGGACAGCCTCCCACAGCAGCAATTGATATCACTGATACAGGGGCTACAAATAATGCAGAAGTTAGAGAATTAAAAGACATGGTTCTGAAAGTCTTGAATAAAGGCAAGTTTACTGCACGAGCAATGACACTGCAACCTAATGCTATCCTACCACCAAAATTCAATATGCCTGATATTGAGAAATTCAATGGGACAGGTTGCCCTATTGCCCACCTGAGGTTTTATACTCATGCTCTGCAGAGAGGTGTAAGCTTTGAGGCGATGGCTTCTAATTTTCACTTGACTCTGATTGGGACTATAAAACAGTGGTTGATTTCAGTTGATAGCACCACAATTGCTACCGGGGACAAGCTCGCTGATGAGTTTCACAAGAAGTACAAGGACAATAACAACTGGGGAAAGAATAGGCAAGACCTTGAGTCATGCACCCAACATGAAAATGAAACTTTTGTTGACTTCGCCGAAAGATGGAAGAAGAAAGTGGCGCAAGCTCTTGAAAGGCCTGACCCGGTCGAGCAATCGCGCATCCTTTTGAATAATCTTTAGCCTGCTTTCTATGAACGAATGCGGTACTTGTCATATGCGAACTTCTATGCCATCCTTGATGTTAGGTTTCGCATCGATGAAGAAATCTGTGCCGACCTCATAGAGGCTCGTTCAAGCAGTTTTGATCATCTTAATATGAGCGATCCAGATCACGAGACCTACGATCACATTGTTGATGATGATGCAGTTATCAAAGAAGCCTCTTTTAAAAGTGATGACTGAGATCCCAGGAATCAATGAACAATGGTTGGGAATGATAGACCCCCAAGAACATATCCCTTTTTACCTGTAGTGTCAATATTTATTGTGAAGTATGCTCACACATCTTTTATATAATCTTTTGTTCTCAAGTTAATTGAGTCTTTAAATTGAACCTTCTGAGTTTGTCTCAGATATCGAGTCCAGGTCAAATCCTTGTGTGATTTCTTGACCCTTGAGTCTAGCTTATCACTGAATTCCTTTGGAAGTCGAGTCTTCCCAAATGATGAATTGACTCACCTAAAAAATATGATAAATATTACACGAGTCAATTATGAATTATTTCGAAGTCATGGGACCGCAAACAACTAAACATTCAGATATATACACAGAGTGAGTCGAGTGTCTTGATAAAGATCATCTTTGACCCATTACAATTGAGCTGTTACCAGCACACTGGGCTATCACCACACCCAAAAACCTCATATTAAAACCCATCCAAGTCCCGAGCCTTGCTCAAAAGCCACACCTAAATTAAACTTCACCCAAGTCCCAAGCCTCGCTCAAAGGTCACAACTATTTACCATACACAACTCATAGGCGTTGCCAATACCAAAATACCCTTCTAACCCTCGCTTACTCGAGAGGTCATCTTCTTGAGTTTTTGCCCTCCAAAGCAAGGACTGCCACATCCTTACATTTACAAGGAATGACCATTTACCCGCTCCACAATGAGAGAGATAACCTCCTTACTCGCATTGGTATGTCTAATGCTCACCCAGTGGAAACACCCCTTACGACCTCACTAGTTCTCACACTTCAGTCGGGCACTGCTCTGACTGATCCCACCGATTTCGGAACGGTGGTCGGGAGTCTTCAGTATCTCTCTCACCCACCCGGACATTTCCTATGTCATCAACAAGCTCTTTCAGTTTATGCATCGGCCCACCTCGAATCACTGGCTCACCACCAAGTGTCTACTTCGCTCTCTCTCAGTGGTACCATTGATCATGGCATCTTTCTTCATCGCCAGTCATCTCTCGACCTTCATGCGTTCACTGATACTGACTGGGCAAGTAACAAAGATGATTTTACCTCCACGGGTGCTTACATAATGTACCTTGGTTGAAACCCCATCTCCTAGAGATCAAAAAAGCAGCGTACAGTTGCTCACTCATCGACTGAAGCCGAGTACCGAGCTATTGCAGCAATAGTTGTCGAGGTCCGCTGGGTCACCGCCATTCTCAGTGAGCTCAGTGTCACCTCCTCACGTCAAACAGTCATCTATTGTGATAATGTCAGCGCTACGAATCTCTGCTCCAACCCGGTGTTTCATTTTCTTATGAAACATGTTGCTCTCAACTATCATATTATCCGTCAACAAGTCCAAGACGGTATCTTACGTGTATTTTACGTCTCCTCGGCCGACCAGCTTGATGATGCTCTTACAAGCCGCTTCCTCGCGCTCGCTTTCAATAACTCCGACTCAAGATTGGCATCTCCTCCCAGGGATCCAACTTACGCGGGCATATAAGAGAATAATATCTCTTCCATATATTTGTATTCAAGTGTGATTATATTTAGTATATTCTCCCTATAGATCTCCTGGTTAATATTGTATTGTAACTCTTCTCCTAGTCCTTATTGTATTAGGTTAACTTGTAATCCAAGTATTGTAACCATATAAATATGTTCACCAATCAATGGAAAGACTATGCCATTATTTATAAGAATTATTATTTGCTACACAAAAGACTTGCTTTCAAAGAATAAACAAGAGCTCAATAGAGATTGATTGTTGGATCTTTGTGAATCCTGTTGGATGATCAAAAGGCATGCTTCTAAGGATAAACTAGAGCTCCATGTTGATGGAAGCTTTGTGGATCCTTTTGGAGGATCAAAATACTTATTTTCTAATAAACAAGAGCACAATATAAATGGATTGATGGAAACTTTGTAAATCATTTTAGATGATCAAATGACTTGCTTTCAATGGATAAACAAGAGCTCAATAAAGATTGAGTATTGAAAGCTTTGTGGATCCTTTTAGTGGATAAAAGACTTGCTTTTAATGGATAAACAAAAGATTAATAGAGATTGATTGTTGAAAGCTTTGTGGATCCTTTTGGAGGATCAAAAGACTTGCTTTCAAAGGATAAACAACGGCTCAGTAGAGATTGATTGTTGGAAGCTTTGTGGATCTTTTTAGAGGATCAAAGTCTTGCCTTCAAAGGATAAACAAAAGCTTAATAGAAATTTATTGTTAAAAGCTTTGTGGAACTTTTAGAAGACTGGAGTCTGGACCGGTGTCGTCATCTTAATTTACTCTTCTTCTTCTTCTTCATTTTTGTCTTTTCAAATAACAAAGGCCTTAAAAAGGTGAGTTAGAGGGCAGTCTGGCCTAGTTTTCTTCCTCAGCGTTATCACGGAGTGTTTTTTGCTCCAAAAGCTACAAAATGAAGCATTACAAACCAGTGTTCTAAAAATCGCTAGGCGGGTGCTAGGCGCCAGAGCAGGGCCTAGCGCCTAGGGGCCTAGTCGAGGCCTAGAAATCAAGGCATAATTTCACCATAGTTCATATCAAACCTGCTGCAATAATAGTGAATAGCTAAATATGACCAAATAAACTAAAGTTAATGATCACATTAAAATGATAAATAATTAAATATGATCAAATATGTCACCTAGGTCGCGTTTTAGAACACTTTATTTTTGTAATAATTGAATAAAAGCAAATATATTAAATTTTATAATGATATTTTGTAACAATCAAGGAGATATATTTGGAGAATGAGAATTTGAATAACAATTCTCAAAGGAACAAAAAAAAAAAAAAAAGACAACATCACATGACCGGCCCCACCCCCATTTAATTTCCCCTTTTCATAATTCAAAATCACCAATTAAGTCAAACCCTATTCCCAAATCCCACCATCTCCAGTATTCTCCAGACATTCAGCACACGCCACCCCCACTTCCACCGACCTCACTTTTCAATTTTCATCACACACTCCTCACTTTTTCACCCAATCGCAGGACATAGACGACGGGGACGGGATCTCTCCGGCCTCTCTCTCCCACGGTAATCCCGCTCCCTCCGTCCCTTGCTTTCTTTCTCTCTCTTTCTCGCTCTTTTTTTCTCTCTCACTCTTGCTCTCTCTTTCTCCTCTTCACCGGAGTTCTCCTTCTCTCTCACGGCGGTTGAAGTTTTTCGTCTCTCTTTTGCAAATCTACTCCAAAGGAACACTGGTTGGCGATTAGAAACATAGAGCGACTACTCGGCCCACTAGGGCGCCTAGTCGGCGATTCCTTCTCCGGCGACTTTTTTCTCCGATTTGGCATTAATCGCGGCGTAAAGCTGGCGCCAACCGCTTGATAAATGTTGACTTTTATAATGCATGATTGATACACAACTGCAATGAACGGTACGTAGTGGTTTTGGTCTGTGTTATGGTGTCTCTACATACATGGAATGATAGAATTAAAATTAATTAATACTAAAACCCATAGATCTTGACCTTCACACAAGAATTACCCGAAACAATAAACTGAATGCGGAAGCGTAACTGAATCCATGAGAACGATTGTCCCTAGATTATGCGTCTTCCAATTGTAGCGTAGTACCTTTAGGGCTTCTCTTGCTAATGGGACGGCAGAGAGAAAAGATTGTAACCCTACGCTCAATTGGGGACCATAACCTTTTATAGTGATAATTTGACCTAATTATCAACCGGCCCATTATGAGTTGACAATTAGCTCCCTTTAGGTTTCTACACATATTCAATAAAACCCCATACTTATTAAAAGATGACTTAGGCCCATATAACTTAGTAGATCACTTTAATTAGGCCTATTAAATTTAAATAACATGAAATATACGATCAAGCCGCAGTGCATACACGTCTGTGTGCCCAAATGCACATATTAGCCATATACACATATATATAAGTCCATAAAATTCTAACAATCTCCCACTTGGACTATATATATGTGCATACGTATAAACCATAGAATCGTATATCACATTATATACTTTAGTAGCTCGAGCAAGCCTTTTGCTTTTAGTCATCTTAAACCAATCCTGTCCATTAGTCAAAATTAACATAAGGATCAAAGAGGCTTTCGTTGCATTTATCGCAACTAGACCCATCAATGGTCACATGCATTAACATAACCAACGACATGGATCAAGTATGGATGTGTAGCATGGAAATTACATGTAATGTGATCTTCACATGTCTATCTCCAACTAGTCCTACCTTAGTCCGTATGAGATCAAATGTAACATTCAGAGTGCTGAATACTGAATAACTTTATACTTTAACAATAATCCAAAACTGTAGAATTGTCATGACAATGAATCATAAATGTCAAGCAAATAAATAATATAAACTCCCACTGAACCTATGCATAATCCAACTATAGAACACCCATACGAGCAGTATGCTCGTGAAAGACCTTGGGTGTCAAACCCTTAGTGAACGGATCTGCTATTATGGAGTTTGTCCCAATATGCTCAACACAAATATGACCACTCTGAATTCTTTCTTTAACAACAAGGAACTTGATGTCTATATGCTTAGATTTAGAACAACTCCCGTTGTTACTTAAGCAAGGGACTGCAGACATATTGTCACAAATTAACTTTAATGGTCTTTCAATACCATCTACTATTCGCAGCCTAGTGACAAAATTTCGCAGCCAAACTCTATGATTTGATGCCTCGTAGCATGCTACAATTTTTGTTTTTTGTAGTTGAAGAAGCACCGAGTGTCTGCTTAGCACTCTTCCAAGAGATTGCTCCTCCAGTAAGAAAATAAATGTAGCCCTAAATGGTTCTACGACTATCTTGGCATCCCGAAAAGTTGGAATCAGAATACCCAATGATCTCAAGTTTATCCAACCTTTTATATGTGAGCATGTAATCCTTTGTTTTCTATAAGTATCATATAACCCTTTTGGCTGCTATCCAATGTCGGGAAGCCTGTTTGAGCCCATAGATGGATTTCTTAAGTTTACAAACCATTTTCTTTGAATCTTTCGAAACAAAGCATTCTGGTTGCACCATATAGAGCGTTTCTTCAACATCACCATTGAGAAACACAGCATTTACATCCATCTCATGTAACTCTAAATCAAAAATGTTTCAGTGCCATAATTGTTCTAAATGAGTCCCTCGAAAAAAACGGAGAGAAGGTATCTTTATAATCGATGCCTTCCTTTTGAGAAAATCCTTTAGTGACTAGACGTGCCTTAAATCTTTCCACATTGCCTAATGAATGCCTCTTGGTCTCAAATATCCATTTGCAACCAATAGGCTTCACACCTTCAGGCAATGAGACAAGATCCCATATGTCATTGTCTTTTATTGATTTGATTTCCTCATTCATGGCATCCATCCACTTTTGAGAGTTTGAACTTTTGATGGCTTGACGGAAGATGATTGAATCATCTTCCATCACACCAATGTTTGCCTCATGTTCATTGAGAAATACTATAAAGTCATCTAGAATCGCACTTCTCCTCTCTCTAGTGGATCTCCTTAAAGGCACTGGTTCTTGAGGTTGTTGAGCTTGTTCCTTATGAACAACTGGTTGACCTAGATCAAGGGGAACTTCAACATTGTCTTGTTGTTCCAAATGTTGTTCTTGAACCGTGTTAGGAATAAGATCCTGAACATGGTCAAGGGCAACTGCATGAAGAGGAATAGTAACCGAATTCTCCTCAAAAGACAAAGTCTCTTACCTTATCTCCCCCTCAAGCTCAATATCCTCAAAGAACCGGACATTTCGTGTATGGAAGAAAGATCTAGATTTTGGATCATAGAACTTAAAACCCAGTTATCTTTTAGAGTATCCAACAAAACAGCTTTTGTTAGAACCCTATTAATTTGGATATAAACTGCAGTCTTAAGTGTCTCTCCCTAGAGTGAATTAGGTAGGGTAGTATGACTAAACATACCTCTTACCATATCTTTTAAGGTCCTAATTCGTCTTTCAGCTACACCATTCATGCTCGGTCTACCTTACATGGTGTACTGTAGGACGATTCCACACTCTGTAGGAATTTGGCAAAAGGCTCTGGACATTTTCTTACAAATGAAGCAGGTCATTTCCTTATCTTGTCCCCTAGACACCTTATGTTGCTTCTTTTATGGGTCCAACCCCGCAGTTTCTTTACCCTTCCTTTTCTTGTTTCCGCCCGAGGAAGATAATACCAAATGAGCACTTTCTGCCTTTTCATGTCTCATTATATCTTCTTTTTATGCACGTTGCGAAATGAGCTCGTTAAGAGTCCATTTCTCCTTCTGTCAGTTGTAACTGACCCCAAACCAAATGAATTGTGCAGGAAGAGATATCAAAACTAAATAAACAAGCAGGTCACTAGATTGCTCTAACTTAAGGTCCTTTAGTTTTGATGCCAACAGAGACATTTCCATAATGTACTACCTTATATTCCTTTTGCCTTTATACCTCATGGCTCTGCAAGGAACGTCGTAGCAACCTTCTCCTCGGACACAGTGCCCCTGATTATTATGGAATTGCATACCTCATGATCATTAGACTCATACGATTTGAGCGGTTCCACTTTTCCATTTCCCTCTTATCATCAGAGGTACTTGAAGCCGTAAGATCAGTGGGACGCGAGTCCCTTAGTGTAAAGTCTAGATCCATGCAACCTAGAACTATCATAACGTTCTCTTTCCCGTCCTTAAAGTTTGTACTATTAAGTACCAAAATGGAGTTAATATTAGCAGATACATTTACAGCAGATGTATGAACTCAACAGAGATTGAAATCAAAATCAAATATACTCACATAAACTAAAACAAAACTTTAAGCAGATAAGTTTAAATAAATTCAAAATGACCGTTCCCATTACAAGAAAACCAACACAACACTAATCCTAGTCTTTTGACAGAAAATTAATTTGCAAGTGATTTTCTTGGTGTAGTAATCAAACATTAACAATAAAATCCAGTCAAATGTTGAGCATTTCTTTTGACCGACCCAACACCCACAGGGACACCTAATAATCATCACATGTTTACTACCACAGATGTATTTGAATTTCTGCCAGACAATAATAATCTTCCTTTTGGCCGATCATTACATACACAAACATCTTAGTAACTCAAAATCAAAAAATATACACAGGAGAGGTTACTTTTGTAACATGCTGCTTCTATTAATTAATATGAACTACCAGACATGCTCAAATATGGAGCAAAACCTTCGTCATTTTGAATAAAAAAAAAATTTGAATCCATGATAATACACAAAATCATTGCATATAAAGCATAAATGCATAATCAAGGTTGTTTCTCATGAATTCATATTTACAAACATTCAAAATAGGCATTTGTTTTATAATAATGATTAAACAAACTTTAATAAATCATTAAAATAAAAAATATGCATATAGAATGTGAGAAATTGCAAAAAACTATCCTTAAACAATATTACTTTACAATTTAATCTCTAAACTGTAAGATAATAGCATATATATCCCTGAATTTTTAACCAAATTCAGATTAGTACTTCAACTATATTAAATTGCAGTTTAGCCACTAAACTTTTTCTATATTGTATCTTAGTCCCTAACCTATGTCAGAATTTCAGTTTAGTCCCTTAGATTTTTCAATACAGCAATTTAGTCCCTGGACTATATCCATATTACAATTTAGTCCTTGACCTATGTCAGAATTGCAGTTTAGTTCCTGGGCTATACAAAACTACAATTCAATCCCTAAAGTTTTCTGAAAAGACCCAAAGGCCTTCTTCCCCAGAGTAATTGCCAAATCAGTCCCTGAAGTTTGCAAAAAAGGCCAGGAGGCCTTCTTCTCCAACAAAAATGCAATTTCGTCCCTAGGGTTTGCCAAAATTGCCCCAAGGCCTTCTTCCCCAATCAAACATCAAAACAAAACAGCCAAGAAAAAATAATAATAAAATTGTTGAAGCCGTCACCCATGGCCTCAAAACCTAAAAACAGCCCACGACACACACAATTGGACATGATTTCTCACATCCCAATAGAATCCATTCAAGATTTGAACAATTTCATGGCTTGGAAAACCTAGGCCGAGACCTAGCACTGGCGGCGGCATCCATGGCATAATCCGACGAGTACGCCGGTCGTTGGAACCCCCAAATCTAGTCTAGATCTGCCCACAATTGGCCCCAAAAATTGAATCCCAACAAAATCCCAGGCTACCATTTTTCCAAGCTTGGAGCCGCACGCGTTCCTCGCCATGAAACCGAGTGGAAGAGATCTAGGGCCAACATGCTAATGGGTTTGCTGTATGCTTGTATGTGTGAGCACGGGTGAGGCCGAGAGAGAGAGAGAGAGATGACAACGCTGTGGTGATCAGTGGCTGTGCACAAGGCAGGGCGAAGAAGGGCACAAGGCAGGGTCTAAAAAAGAGATGCTATACGCGAAGAGGCGGCGGCTGGTGTGTGAAAAACGGGGAGAGAGAGAGACGCACATAAAGAAACAAAATCAAACTGTTCGCTGAATCCATTAACCAGGTTATAGCGAACTAAATCCAAAAAAAAATTTTTTTTTTTTAAACCCCAATACAGTTTAAGCCAATGATTAAACCAATATACAACTCAAAAAACAATATCCAGATAATCCTAATGTGAAGGTGCTCTGATACCACTTGATGGAATTAAAATTAATTAATACTAAAATCCATAGATCTTGACCTTCACACAAGAATTACCCGAAACAATAAACTGAATGCGGAAGCGTACCTGAATCCATGAGAACGATTGTCCCTAGATTATGCGTACCTGAATCCATGAGAACGATTGTCCCTAGATTATGCGTCTTCCAATGGTAGCGTAGTACCTTTAGGGCTTCTATTGCTAATGGGACGGCAGAGAGAAAAAATTGTAACCCTACGCTCAATTGGGGACCATAACCTTTCATAGTGATAGTTTGACCTAATTATCAACCGGCCCATTATGAGTTGACAATTAGCTCCCTTTAGGTCTCTACACATATTCAATAAAACCCCATACTTATTAAAAGATGACTTAGGCCCATATAACTTAGTAGATCACTTTAATTAGGCCTATTAAATTTAAATAACATGAAATATACGATCAAGATGCAGTGCATACACGTATGTATGCCCAAATGCACATATTAGCCATATACACATATATATATATATAAGTACATAAAATTCTAACATGGAATACATAAGTAAAACCCCGAAAGAATTCCCCAATCCAATTTGTATTAATTGGAAAAAAAAAAAATTAGGTATAGCATGACCACATGAAAGCTGGTACGGTGATCTCAAGCCGATGGCTCTATTGTTGTGCGTTCCATGGCTCCCTATCCCAATTTATTTCATAAGAAAATTCAAGCTACTTTTAGCTACCGAAGCTGCTGCACCTATCAATGAAACCAGTTACCGTTACTATTAAAAGGAGTTGCATTCATTTGAAACCATGACCAAGTGGTGAACCTGTTGCACACAACTCTTTCCAATATCTAGAAGAGTGCATGGTTGAATAATGGATTTATCTATAAAAAAATGAGAAAATGACAGTTTATATGATTGATCAATAATGGATTTACAACCCAAAAGTCTGACAAATATGCACCTGATCCACCGATCAAAGATAGGCAGGGATTTTAAATATTGTTTTTATTAGACAAGTCAAAATTCTTAAGATTATCTGTTTTTTATTTTTGGAAAGGAGATTAGTTTTTAGGATAAATCCAAGACGAAAGACTAATTTTTAGAAGGGTTAATCACACCATTAGTTCCTTGACTATGGACTTTTCCACGATTAGTCCTTTAAAAAATAATTCAAATTTCAGTCCCTAGAGTACCAAAATTAGACATGCTTAGTCTTTTTGGTGGATGCCGTTAGGATTTATTTGTTAAGTCAGTCATGTGCCAACACGTGACTTTGGTTAAGGGCATTTATGTAATTTCATGGTGGTTCATTCTTGTCTCCCCTTCTGAGTTTCTGGTTCTTCTTCATCTTCAACCCTTTCTCTCTCTCAATCAACAACAACCCATTACCCACTCCTATCTCTCTTGAAACAAACCAAAATTTCAAAGAGAAAAACACGCAAGAAATTTTTGAGTTTGTGAAGCAAACCCATTTAGATTATATATCCTCACCATCGGAGCAAGAGAACTGCGTGTCACCCACCTCCAGCTCCGCCATTTCCCAGACATGAACGATTTCTGAATATTGTGCAGTCATAAGTAAATGTTTTTCATGGATAGAGGCAATTCTCAAATATTAACCCCAAATTAGGATTCAGAGGCATTCCCGCCCCCCAACTTTCTCTCTCATCACCATTCTCTCTCTAAAGTAACTCACAAAATTATGCAAATGCGTTAATGTAAAGTCAAAAGTTTGTGTTAGTTGGTTTTGGATACATCATCATAATCATCAAAAAAAATTCGACAGGGTTCCTCGGCGTTTACTCGGACTTGTTTACCGGTGGCAATGGTGTTGAGGAAAACGAAAGCGGATCGAATGCACCCACACACCCAAACAATGAAATTTAAACAAATGAGACAGAGAGATTTACGTGGTTCAGAGAGATTCTCTTAATGATGTCCACGGGCGGTAGTCAAATCAATTCTTGATTATATTCAAAGTGTTTACAAAGTGTATCACTCACACTCATCACACTACAATGTCTCTCTCAAATGTGTTTCTCACACTTTTGTTGGCACACAAAGTCCATCCTACAAAAGCCTATTTATAGGCACAAGACATTTTCCTCGTCTGTCACATGATAGTAGGCAGGGCATCCAAATACGTGCAACTGGTCATAATCTCTGATGGGTTCTCCTAACCATACCTCAAGAGGTGTTTTTCCTCCATTTCCTACAGCAGGTAACCGATTAACAAGGTGAACTGCATAGCTGATAGCCTCGGCCTAGAATGCCTTGCTCAAACCTACCTGAGACAGCATGCATCAGACATTCTCTATCAAGGTCTGGTTCATTCTCTAAGCGACCCCATTTTGTTGTGGGTTACCAGGAACTGTGAAATGTCGAACTATACCTTCATCTTGACACACTTCCAAGAATGGGTCGTACTTGTATTCTCCGCCACTATCCGATCTCAATTTCTTAATCTTCTTACGTGTCTGATTTTCCACCATTTTCTTCCACTCAAGGAAGATTCTCAGAACCTCGTACTTGTGCTTCATGGGGTATGTCCAAACTCTCTTGGAGTAATCATCAATAAAGGTGACGAACCACCTTTTTCCTCCTAACGACATATTCTTCGTAGGACCCCATACATCTGTGTGAACATAATCCAAAATTTCTTTGGTTTGGTGTATAGCAGTACCGAACTTCACCCGTCTCTGTTCGCCATATACACAATGTTCACAAATGTCAACTTTACCTATTTTTGTACCTTTAAGTATTCCCTGGTTCACCAATGTCTGAAGTGACTTCTCTCCAACATGTCCAAGTCGCATGTGCATAGCTTTGACATATCTGGTTCCTTCAAACATGCTACAGCGGCTTGTTCAATCACTGTGCTTCCCTCGAGATAGTACAAGTTACCTCTTCGAGTCCCTTTAATCACCACTAAAGCTCCTCATGTTACTTTCAGGTAACCACCTTCTATAGTGACATGATAGCCTTTTGCATCCAAGGCTCCAAGAGAAATCAGATTCTTTTTCAAATCAGGGACATACCGAACATCAGCGAGCTTTCGAACAGCTCCATCGAACATCTTTAATTACACCAAACCAATCCCCCTCGTCTTGCAAGTGTTGTTGTTGACCATGTAGACAACTCCACCATCGAACTCTTTGAAGTCCGAGAACATCTCTTTATGAGGCCACATGTGGTAGGAGCATCCTGAATCCAAGATCCACTCATCAGTATGGTTAACTGATCTAGAGTGAGACTGTCAAAGCGTCATCTGTGTCGCTGTCATCCTTTCTAGCCACATTTACTTTCGACTCCTTCTTCATGCTCCGGTAGTCTTTCTTCCAGTGGCCTTTTTGTCGACAATAGGCGCATTCATCTTTGCCAAGTCTCCTTCAATCGACCGACCTTCCTCTTGTCTTCGATCGGGACCACCCATGTTCTCCATTCTTTCGAGTAATAGTTCTTCCTCGAACTGTAAGGGCATCTGAACTTGAATCTCGATAAGTCTCCTTGTCCTTCTTTCGTACCTCGTTGTTCATCAAGGCATTTGAAACATCATCAAAACAAATCTAAGTCTTGCCATGTAATAAGGTAGTTGTCAAGTGTTCATATGACTCAGGCAGAGAGTTTAACAATAACAAGGCTTTGTCTTCGTTAGCAATTTCAACATCGAGATTCTACAAATTAGTAATAATTTTGTTAAAGTCATCCAAGTGTTTGGTCATCGAAATACCTTTCTTATAATCAAAACGGAAGAGTTTTTTCTTCAAGTAGAGTTTTTCTCTACGCTTTTCTGCATATACATGGCCTCGAGTTTGTCCCATAACTCCTTTGCCATGGCCACCTTCATGCACAGATACTTTTGGTCTGTCCCAAGGCAAGAACGAATAGTCCCGTAGGCTTGGCGATTAAGTTTTCTCCATTCTAAATCTTTCATGTCTTCAAGTTTTTCCTCGAGTGTGAATTCGAGGTCCTGCATAGCTAATAGGTCCAAAACTTCGCCTTGCCAAACTTCAAAATTATTCGTCCCATCAAATTTCTCAACTTCAAGATTAGTACCCGACACCTTCAGTCCGCGTTTTGATTTAGAACCAGTATTTTTATTTGATGTATCTGCCATTTAAACAAAAAAAAATTCACCCAAACAATTATCCAAATAATTAAAGAGAGAAATAAAACAATTCTTGAAAAATGAAATTTCCAAGAAAAATCTTAAATTCAAACAAATGACTTATCTCAATGAGTGGTGCGTGCAGGCACGTCAAGTGGTCGTTGGGGCCAATTCTAACGTCGTTGACTTCGTTTGGACGAGGCGTACACGACTACAATCTTAGAAATAGATCTTGAGTAAAATTCCAATACCCCAGTTGCCACAACCAAAAGCTTTGATACCAATTGTTGAGGAAAACGGAAGCGGATGGAATGCACCCACACACCCACACAATGAAATTTAAATAAATAAGACACAGAGATTTACGTGGTTCGGAGAGATTCTCCTACATCCACGGGCAGAAGCCAAATCAATTCTTGATTATATTCAAAGTGTTTACAAAGTGTATCACTCATACTCATCACACTACAATGTCTCTCTCAAATGTGTTTCTCACACTTTTCTTGGCACCCAAAGTCCTTCCTACAAAAGCCTATTTATAGTTCCAATGAGATGTATCAAAGAGATGGAGCACCAAAGGTCTCCATGGAAATCCAAAAGTTATTCATGTACCATGGGAGAGAACGTACACTTGAATGAATCTAGACTTCTTGCCAATTCTCAACAAATGGGAGATCCATGATGCTGAACAATCCATGATGTTGAACAAAAGCAGAAGTATCAACAACAATAGTATCAACCAACAAGGTGTTTACAGGTGGCTGCTTGTCGGAATTATCTCAGACCCATCTTCCCAGATGGTTTTCCGTCAGCTCGATTTGATCGGGAAACGATCGCTGGCTGAATTCTAGCAACAGCAATTACAGTAGCAGTAGCTTCAACAGGGGATTTTGAAGTTTCAAACGAATTGTGCCTAACCCTAAACCAATTATTCTTATTATGATTTAATTTGGAAAGGGGCAAAGCAATCTCTCTCTCTCTCTCTCTCTCTCTCTCTCTCTCTCTCTCTCAATCTCTCGATCTCTCGATCTGATTTGATTTTAGCTATGAATAATTGCTCTCTTTCCGACATTGAATCGACAATTGGCAAGCAGAAATCAATGAATTGAGGTTCAATAGTTGGTCAATTTGGGTGTCATTCCTGTCTTGTTGCGTGTATTTCTCTTTGAAATTTTGGTTTGTCGAAAGAGAGATAGGAGTGGACAATGAGTTGTTGTTGATTGAGAGAGAGAAAAGGTTGAAGACGAACCAGAAACTCAGAAAGGGGGACAAGAATGAACCACTATAAAATTTCATAAATGTCATTGACCAAAGTTACGTGTTAGGTACATGACTGACTTAACAGATAAATCCTAACGACATCAAACAAAAGTACTAAGCGTGTCTAATTTTAGTACTCTAGGAACTGAAATTTGAAATAAATTTCTTAAGAGATTAATCATGAAAAAGTCTATAGTCAAGGGACTAATGATGTGATTAACCTTTTTTAGAATATTATGTAGTAAATATACATTATAATATCAATTTGGGATATAATAAAATAGAACATCCCACGTTTTAGCACTTCACTTTTTAATTAGAGCACTTCACAATATAGTATGTGAAGCAGTAATTACTCTATTGGTTAGAGTCTCGCTCCCCCTATTATTGGTCTCACTGTCAAATCTCGTTGGGGGATCTTTGGGGGTTTAGGATAAATTTAGGATATCAAAAAAATATATATATAGTATGTGAAGCATTTCATACAAATAAAATAAAGCATCACAAATTAAAACATGGAGTGCTAACAGCGACCTTAAAGTTCTTATATTCTATATTTTCTTTAAATGTGAGTATCATTTTTCATAAAATTAATACAATATACTAATAAAGGCAACGCTATTATTCTCTCTTTACTTTTCAACAAATACACTTTATGCGATGTTTTATTTTACTTGTATTTTATTTTTTGTGCACTGTACAATATACTAATGAGGAACATGCATATATATATATATATATATATATATATATATATATATATATATAAAGAGCATTTTGCGGCACCACTTGCATGCCCTACACACCAACAAACAACATATATTATATATACCTTCAAGCACGTACGAAATACGCAAAGCTCTTTCACACTAAATAGATAAATACACAAATAATAAAAGTAAAACAAACCTCTCCCAAACCAACTTACTATTATACACAAATAATAAAAGTAAAACAATATGATCTCCCAAATCAACCTACACTTTATTGTGGGATAGAAGATTTGTAACCTTATTGTGGGATCGAGCTCATAGTTTGTTAACTACGAGATCGACTCCAAATTTTGGAAGCACGACTTGCTTAAACACGGGGGAGTGGACATAGTTGGGAGAAATAGAGAAAGAAAAGTTGGCAACGAGGAGTGAGATCACTGCTTTGAGTTCCGTCATAGCCAAGTGTTGACCGAGACAAATCCGAGGGCCGATCCCAAACGGCATGTACAAATGAGGAAAGTTACAAGCACCGACGACACCGTTGGCAAATCTTTGAGGATTAAACTCAAGAGAATCAGCTCCCCAAACCTCAGGATCAGTGTGAAGTGTGAACACATAGGACCAAATTTGCATGCCCTTTGCCACATGAATGTCTCCTATTTTCATGTCATTCAATGCTTCTCGTCCCATCAACGGCGCCGATGGGTATAGACGCAGAGTTTCATATATCACCATTGTTAGCTGCATATACGACTCGAGTTTAAATATGAAATACTTCTTACACTAGTAATTATACTTGCAGTATATATCAAGTCGTATATAAACATGCGCGCTTGTATGCATTCTCAAGATAAAGGCGGCGTAATTCCATTTGTTGTACAGTATATTTTATTGAGTAGTATTAGATGGCTCGAATTAAGCCGTCCAATATAATAAATTAAATAAATCTTTACATTAAGTTTTACGGCATTAAACTAATTTTGAAATTTATATTACCAATATCCCCTAAATCTAAATTTAAATCTTTAGCATCCAATTACTTCCAACCACTTTTTTGGACGTTTAAGTTCGAGCTGTTTTAGATTTACGGTATTTTAAATTCACAAAAATATTTCAAACCACTTATCTTTTATATATTTATTCCATCTTAGCATTTAAGAAACTCTTTTTTTTTTTAATGCAAAGCAATTGGACTTTATTTGATTATTTTAATTTTGGTCCAACTAGCTAGACGTTAAAACCCTGGAAAATAGAAAGCCATCTTTGGAACAGTACAAATTTTTTTTATTTTTTATTTTTTTATACTTCCTTCGTTCCAGTCAAAAAGTCCACAATTCTATCTTGAGATGTTTCACTTAAAAGATCCACTTTCAAAAGTTACACTTACAATTTCCGGCACTTGTAATGTAAACATCCTGGTTGTGTTTAAATATTTTTTGTAATTACAATTAATTCAAATGACATTAATATATCTCTTAATTATTAGATTTTTCAAACGTAGACTATTTGAGTGGAACGGAAGGAGGAGTAATAGTTACTCCCTCCGTTCCAGGTAAAGAGTCCACTTTCCTTTTTTAGAAGTCAACATGTGACTAAATCAAATTAAAATTTTACCTACTTTAATAATGTATTAGGAATAAAATTTCTTTAATTAAAAACTATCTTAAAAATACTATAAATTACAACTTTCATAACATTAATTGTAAAAACCACTAAGTTATGTTAACAGATTCGTTAGAAGGAAAGGACAAAAATACCCCTCTAAAATAGCTCTGTTAATCACGTTAACAGCTCCGTTAGAAAATTGAATAGAAAGTTAACGGAAGGGACAATATTGAACTCAATTAGTGAGTATATTGGTTAAATTTGGTATATTAAAAATTCGTTGGTCAAATCGATTATCAAACGTTAGTACGTTAGTCATTTGACTAATTTTCCCAAAAAGCAAGGCACTCCATCAATAACAAGAATTTTCTAGCAGCCTCTTTCTTCCTCTCCGTTGTCATCTTCTTCTCTCATACTATTCTCAGTCTAAAGTAACAAGAAAGGTGTAAGGTTGTTCCATTTAATTCGTGTATTTTAAGAATAATTACCATTCTTAAGATGAAATTTAAAATAATAGTCATTCAGAAGAAATGAAAATGTACCTGTTTCATTTGAAGTAGCATATCGAGAGTTGGGACTTGGGCGCCCTCATAAACTTGAAGAACCTCGTCGCGAAGACGAGCTTGCCATTCTGGGTTGGAAGCTAATAACATGAGACACCATGCGGCCGTAACCGCCGTACTTCCATATCCAGCCAAGTACATGTTTTTGCAGTTATCAACTATGAATTTATTCAGTGCATCTTCCCTAAGACCACTACTCTCAGCACTCTCAAGTATCATTTGCAGCAAATCCTCCTTTTTCTCATATTCATAACCTCCTGCAGCAACTTCTTTTCTCCCCTCCACAAGTTTCATGATCAACTTATGCACCTCTTTCTCTAATGCCCATGCCTCCATATTTCTCTTTGTAGGAATATATCTATATATAGATCATAAATTGATGTTTTTATTGTTAATTTGATCACTAATTCATGTTCATTACATTAGGATCGAGAGAGATTAATATCTTTGTTACGTTACGTACCTTAGTCCAGGAATGCCAAAAGTAGCCATCATATTAGAAGTGACCTCTTCGAGTCTCCTGAGCTTCAAGAATATATCCTCACTCTGGGAATAGTTACTCCCGAAACATGCTTTGGATATGACATCTCCCGAGAAAGTTCTCATATACTCGTAAATGTTTATGTCTATGCTTCCACATGCACCCTCGATCTTTATTTTACTCATAATCGACTCTATTAATGCCACTGAAGAATCTGTAATCATCTTCGTCATTCCCTGATCGAAACAATTAATCCAGAGTTTCCAATTAATAATATTGTTTCCAACCTTATTTAATCATCATGTCAGTTACTCCAATCCCTCCGTGTTTGACTGGGTACACAGATTAAGAAAAACTAATTGATTTTATTATAAATATTGGTATAATATGTACTTTTTCCATTAAAGCCCTTGTATATGTGGTAATGATTAAAGTTGAAAGAAAAAGTAAAGGTAAAGTGGTAAAAATATTTTTCTAAAGAGAAAGTTTAGAAACAAAATAATTTTTTTAAAACGGACAAAAAAAAGAAAGGAAAACAATTATTTAGGAACGGAGTGAATATTAATGTACTACTCCCTCCATCCCAGATAAATGTTCCTAATTAATAAAGCACGAAAATTAAGAAACATAATTAATGTTGTGCTGTAAAATGTATTCTGATGATAATACCCATGAACATTAATTGAGTTCAACTATTTCAAATAATTGGGTTTTTTTGAGATGTGTTATATTAAATGAAGCTTTAAAGATATATTAGGAAGAATGATAGAGAATAGATGGATCAATAGTCTTTAGAAATATTAGTTGAGACATCTCAAAATAAAAAGTAGGAACATTTATTCGGGAGAGAGAGAGAGAGTAATAAACTTACCTTAACCTTATCCAAGTACAGATGTGGAGCAATAAGTTTCTTTTGATTAGCCCAATCAGCACCGTTTGAAGAAAGAATGCCCTGGCCCATTAGAGGCCCAAGTTCTTTTGCTACAACTGAAGGTCTCCCCAAGTCCCAAGAGGTGTTTGTGGTTATCTCTTTCAACAAAGCAGGTTGGCTCACGTGTATTACCGTTTTTACCCCTAGCGAAAACGCAAACAGTGTACCTGCATTTAACACAAAATTTACTCTAGAGCTTCTCATTTTAATATTCCCATATAATTTTATTAACACATTAAAATATTTCATTAATTATAAATTTGGCATGTCTAGGGCACACCACTATTGTTTACTGATGAAGACCGTAAACCCAAAAGTTTTATCTATTTATTACTTTCTAACGTGTTGTAGGAAGTTAGTGAGATCAAATACAAAATGAACTGAGACAATATTTTGAGAGAGAACGACTGTAATCCTGACTTTGATATAGTAATCAGTGACCCTGATCGATCGTCGAGCAAGAACGTAGGTTGTTCTGGCCGAAACTCGATAAATCCTTGTGCTCTCGTGTGTGTTTGAATTATATTTTCTTTCTTTGTTAGTTGTTAGTTTGATAACAATATCTTGGTATAGGAGACAAAGTATAGAGTAGTTCCTTTCTTCCGATATGATGGTAGTTTTTAATTCTTTCCCCCTTCACCATTTTAGCAAATTCACTAAGGATTTTGCTAACAAGTGGTCATATGGAGTTGATAGTGCGTAAATAGAAATTATCAACATTAATGGGGACCCTTCCGAATGCGTTGGGAACACTTAAGAATTAGTCGTAAGAACTATTGTTAGACAACTCTTTACTAAATTCTTCTTTATGCATTACGGAGCATTAGTTAACTGTCAACCTACTAAATCTCTAAAAAAAAAAAAAATTAGAAAATGACACTCGTTTATAGAAGGAGGGAGAATGATTTACCATATTGCTTGGTCCATTGATCGAGGAAAGGGAAAATGAATGAAGCGCAGTTATGATTAATGGATGAAGGAAGGTGGATGGCGGCGGCGGAGGCTTTAACCTCAGCTGCGTAGGGGTCTATGGCCTTCTTCAGTTGGAGGAGATTGCCTAGTAAAATCATCGGCCGCGGCCCGTTTATTCCTTGCTTCTCCAGCAACCACCTCTCCCTCTTTGGCTTCATTACCAGTGCTCTGTACACACTAGCTACTGATCCCACTAGCAGCACAATACCAATAGACATCACCATCTTCATCATCACATAACCATATTCCACCTCCATCTCTCTCTCTCTCTCTCTCTCTCTCTCTCCCTCTCTCGTTAACGGTTAAACACTGCACTATGTCACATATATCTATACTTGCATGCATTTATATAAACACTAGAAGTATTCTTATTTTATTTTTTTGATTAGCGAAAATTCCCATTATATACACTGCAATATGTCACATATATCTTTACTTGCATCGATTTTAGAAATATAATGCATCGATTTGGAATTGTGATGCATTGATTTTGGATTTGCGATGCATCAAATTTGGAATTGCGATGCATCGATTTGAAATTGCAATGCATCGCGTGCCTGTTCCGTATTTTTAAGGGCATAGACTACATTTCGCAACAAAAGTGCATTTTCCCGATTTGAAACAAGAATAGGGGTCTAAATTGATTAAAAATTCATCAAATGTGATTGACCCGGAGTTCACCCTAAAATTATCGTGTAAAAACAAACTTACAAAAAATTATTTCAGATATGTATATAATATGTCTTTGAAATTATACTTCATACGTAGATCATCTAAAAAAAAATTTATAACACTTTGAATCACATCGATTGGGTAAACAAGCAAGTAATTATGCCTAAAAAATCGTTAGTGTAGCGAGTAAAATGACACCTCTTGTGGTCGCAGCTGCAGGTGCCAACAGTTGTCATTTTCCTCGCTACCCTGACGATTTTTTGAAAGCATAACTTTTTGCTTGTTCTCCTGATCAAAATGATTCAAAGTGTTATAGGTTTCTTTTTAGATGATTTATGAATGGAGTATGATTTCGAGATATATATAACGGCCGTTTTTATTTCTTTGGTTTTATATATGGACAGCGGCAAGACGGTTGCCGGTGATCACCGGACGGCGATTGTCAAAGGTCGCTGATGTTCAGACGACAATTGCTGGAGGTCGCGGTGGTCTGCCAATGGTAGATTTCCTTAAAATATATATATATATATTGAAATTTGAAAGCTTATTATTCTCATGGGTCCCATTTTTATTCCCATGAATGAAATTGGCTTTTATGGGAACTTCCCATTTATGTTCATTAGAAATTTGTTGATGCACATAATCAATAAATGTGAGCGGTCTAAGTCGATAAATGGGAATGAGCACAAATTGTTACCTCTAATGTTGACGTACAAGAGAAGAACTAGACAGGGTATTTGGGGCTGAATAAGGACCGGATCGTCATCCAAAGGATTAAAGCAAGCAAGCTAGAATCATTATTCACTACAACGCCTCCTTTTTTTTCTCTGGTCTTCTTGTTCCCTTCCCCCACCCACCTCGAAGATTTTCTGTTATATTCCAAATAAATAAATAAATAAAAATAAAATTTATTACAATATTATTTAATTATATAATATTATTTATAATAACTAAATTATTATCTTGTGTTTGGGCTAATAAACTAAGCTCGTTTAATTAGATTTGGACTTGGGCCACGTTTGACTAATAATAATTTTATTACTTTAATAGTTACTGCTATAAAATTTTTGGGCCGTCTTAATTGAGTTGAGCTAGGTTAAAAAAAAAAAAAACCCTAGACATATTAAAAACCTTAGGTATACTATATAAATAAAGTGGAACAAAATTACTTGATGATTTTCGTACAAAGAAAAGAAAAGAAAGGAGACCCATGAGGTGAGAAAGAAAGACGGCGGCTGAGCATTACAGGCAAGAGAGTGCACAGTTAATTAAGTGAGTCTTTCCCTAATATCTTTCTTTGAATTCTTGGAGTAAAGATGTCTACTCATACTTGATAACATAATAGTTATATTTTAATTAAATATTATATTGTGGTTGGAGTTAGAATAAAGGGAGAAACTAGAAAAATTGGTGAACTGTTGTGTGTTTATGTGTGTGTGTCCGTGCGTGTGTATGTGTGTGAGTGTATGTGTGAACAGTGCATATGTTAGTTAAAATAAAATATAAAGTAATAGAATAGTAATTATACAATACTAAATTATATTAGTAATTAGAGTATATTTTTATTGAGGGAGATTTTAGTTAATGATTATATTATACGTGTTGAATTTAGATTGGGACAAGCGCGTGTGATGGTCCTTATTCGCATACGAGCTTTATTACTTCGCTACTAGTATTAAGGTAAGGGATTATACTTCATTTAGGTATTTGAACTCTTTTATTCCGAATCGTTAGACTTCCATTATATTTTATTGAAATAACGTTCTTGTACACGTATGCCGACTTTAAGTCGATAATTGCTTTGAATTCCGTCGAATGTACGTTTGTTCTTACTTCATTAATTGTATTTTCGAAATCTCATGCATCCGTTTTTCTACCTCATGAGATATCATTGTGAATCGAAAATTGTTACATCGCCATTGCATATTGACATATTTAAATCTTTTAAAATTCCACTTTGATCACTAAGTCAGAACAACCCGTCACGGGGATAAGCGTGACACTATCGTATTGTTGAATTTATCGAACACTAATGGAGAAGTGGTGTGGTTATCCGGATATACCAAAACTTATCGTATTGTTGAATTATCGTATTGTCGGACTCTTTGGAGTCATTACTTATGTGATCATGGTATCCGCGAGTTGGACGCTATCTCCAACTGGTATGGGACGGTTGGCGATAGCTGTACCTCTCGTAGTCATTTTTGTGTCTCTTGTCTTTCGTTTGAAATGTCGTATTAATATCTGATTTATTGCATTGGACATTGCTTTATTAATCAACGATTATTCCTTGTTACCGATGATTGAGAATTATCCCTTTTGTTATTTGATCGACAAAATATTTTGATTAATTGTTTTCTCTTCGAGTCAACTCCTCCTTAGTAACCGGAGGAGTTGTATATGAACTTACTGAGCATTGTTCGATCACCCTTTATTCTATTCCTCCTTCCAGGTAACAAGTAAGGTGGTTAGATCGTGGACTCGGGTAGACGTTAAAGTCATCCAAGATTTAGAACTTTACTATTTTCTTTTGAAATACTTTGTAATCGTATTGAGTTAAGTTTGATTGGTTTTGAGAACTGTATTGAGATTATTAAGGTTTGTTTTAATTATGATTGGGGATTTTAACGATATTGATTATGAGATTAGGGTTTGTTATTATTTAAGCATTGATTGTTGGTGACGTAGCCAAACTGTGGGACCGCGTTGTCGGAACCGAGTTTGGGGCATTACATTTTCGAAATCAACACAAAGAGATGGAGGAGAAATGGGCACAATTTGAGTCTTTTTGAAAAAGTAGCCGTCCTCCAGCCTAAGTTATTGGCCAGTTAACTGAAGCTCATGAAGGTGTCGTCGTCATCTCAATTTACTCTTCTTCTTTCTTCTTTCTTGTTCCTTTCAGATATCCAAGGCCTTTAAAAGGTGATTTCTTCCTCAGAAGCGTTATCACGGAGTGTTTTGCTCCAAAATGTAGCATTACAAAACACAACTGCGACTTTTATTAATGCAATGCACGTATATATGTACGTACGATTGATACACAATTGCAATGAAACCAAACGCGCAGCGGTTTCGGTCTGCGTTATGGTGTCTCAGCGCGCGCATGCATGGAATACATTAGTAATACCCAATCCAATCTGTATTAATTGGAAAAAATTTAGGCATAGCATAACCACGGGAGAGCTGGTGTGGTGATCTCAAGCAAGCCGATGTCTCTATTAAAATTGGACAAAATATTTGAACTTCTGCACCTATCAGTTTCTATGATTGATCAATAATGAATTTACCACCCAATTAAAAGTCTGACAAATATTCACCTCATTCACAATATGGAAACGTTTATCAAAGACACACACCCAGCAGTACAAATTTGTACACCAATCAGGGTCGTGTACACCAACGGTAAGTGTGTGTACAAATTCAGACTCGACAGACCCCCATATATATACTCTAGGGACTTAAAATATTAATTTTATTAGACAAGTCAAAATTGTTAAAATTGTACTTTTAAATTGCAGATAAATTTTTCTTTTTTAGAAAGGAGATTATTTTATACGACAAATCAAAGAGAAATGTGAAACTAATTTTTAGAATATACATACTGTAGTAAATATACATTATAATACTCCCTCCGTTCCAGGTAAAGAGTCCACTTTCCTTTTATAGAAGTCAACATAAAACTAAATCAAATAAAAAATTTACATACTTTACTTATGTTTTAAGAAATAAAATTTCATTAATTAAAAACTATCTTAGTAATACTATAGATTACAACTTTAATAACTTTGTAAAAACCACTAGATTTATGTTAATTATTGGTCAAACTTTAGCTTAGTTGACCAAAAAAACTGGACTCTTTGCCTGAAACGGAGTATCAGTTTGGGATATAACAAAATACAACAGTCCACGTTTGAAAATTATTATTATCACCTCACTTTCTTTTTAATTACGGCACTTCATGATATAGTATGTTAAGCATTTCATACAAATAAAATAAAGCATTAATGGAGCATCACAATTAAAACATGGAGTGTTAATTAGCAGCGACCCAAAAAATCTCCTATTCCGTATTTTCTTAAATGTGAGCATCATTTTTCATAAAATTAATACAATATACTAATAAAGGCAACTTTATTCTCTCTTCACTTTTCAACAAATTAAATATACTTTACACAATGCTTTATTTTCCTTGTACATAATGTTTGGTGCACTGTATAATATAATACCTTGGTAAAAAAGCGGAGTAAAAATAAAGGTGTTATAATGATATTAATACAATGTGGTTGAATAAATGAGGTCCTGCCCTAGGCCTGGGCATACCCACTAGGTGGTCGTCTAGAGGTGTTCAATATTTGATTTATTCGAAAATTAAACTGAATTTCAATATGATTTTTAGTTTTGCTTTTCAAACAAAAAATTAAATTAAATTAAATAATAATAAAATAAATATATTATTATTGTTTATATAAATAATATTTAGGGACATTTTGTAACTGTGTTGAAGTTTTAATCTTTGTTTTTGATGTTTTTTCAATGTTAAGATATTTAAAATTTGAATGTGACTGCAGTTTTAATATTTGTTCGGTACATTTGTACTTCTTTCTAATTTATTTACAATATTTATAAATTTAGGGGCATTTAGAATATTTAAGAAATCAAAAAAAAAATTGAACTTTTAAAATTTTTGATAAATCGAAAACCAAACCGAACCAAACTAAAACTGAATTCAAATTTGGTTGGTGTTTTGGTTTTTATTTGGTTTGGTTTTGTTTTTGGCTTTAAGGTTGAAAAAAGAAAAACCAAACAAATCGAAAATCGAATAGATGAACACCCCTATGCCTAGAGCCCCCAATTTTTTCCATCAAAAGAGGGGCCCCCAATCGCACTTAATAGCCTAATATATACTCCCTCCGTCCCTAAATTATTGTCTTCCTTTTCTTTTTCGTCCGTCCCTAAATAATTGTCTTGTTTGAAACTTTCTTTTTTAGAACATCACTTTTACTATTTTATCCTTACTTTTTCTTCCTACTTTAGTTATGGGTCACATACACATGGGCATTAAAGGAAACAACACACTATTTCAATACTATTTCAATATTAATAATCAAGTCAATTGAGTTTTCTTAATCCGTGTGCCAGATCAACCCAGACAATAATTTAGGGACGGAGGGAGTATAAATTATAAGACCCACATTTTAAAGATGAATAGAAGGCCCGGAATAATTATTTCATATACTAAAGTTTAGGGAAATTGCTGGCCGATCCCTTTTTCAAAGTTTGTAACCGCTCCAGTTCACCCTTTTTTTTTAACTGCTAAAAGACACTTTCATAAAATTATTTCTAAAATACCCTCGTTTCTTCCATATATGCTTCGAAACAAAAATGTTAAGAATTGACTTTGAATTAGGATTCATCCAGCAACCTGGAATTAGTACCACCTATAGCAGTGGGTTATAAATACTTTTTGATTTTAGCAACTCTTATTACAAAAACACAAATATGTTAAAAACACTCACTCCTCAAGAATAGTACGATAAATTTGTATTACTATCTGATTTAAGTGTTTGTATAAGAAGATTGGTTATGTTAATGAAGCTCATCTGCCTTAAGCTGTTTTCGTTTTCTTCTCTTGCTTCTTAATTCTTAGAGTATTACTTTAATAAAATTTGATGATCTTGTTTATCATTCCATGGTGTTAAAACAATATGATTGCGATGAATGCGTATTTATAAGGAATTAATAAGTTCTACTATACAAGATGAAAATTTCTTCATCGCGATGCAGAGATTTGCGCATCCGGATGCCCAATTGTTGCATCTCAAATTGAATCTCGATGCACAGTTCTTGCATCCCAATGACCAAATTAATCTGAGAATGTGGCACTGCATCACAATACACAATTGCATCCCGATGCCCAATTGTTACATCTTAAATTGAAAACCAATGCACAATTCTTACATCCCGATGCCCAATTGTTGCATTCCGATGTCTTGGGATGCCTAATGCGCGCATGTTTTGGTTTCATTAAGGATATTGTTGTCTTTTCGATCAAAAAGTGCTTTTTTTTTTATTTAAAAAAAAAGTATTTTGAAACAAATTGAAATATTGAAAAAGAAACCGACCCAAAATTACCCCTAAAGTTTATCTCTATTATAAATAAAGCCCACAATTCATTTTAAAGCCCAGCCTTCTATTCCTCTTTAAAATTTTATTTGAGTCATATACTAAAATTCCGCTTTCATATAGTAAAGTTTATCTCTAATCACTTAATTTCTTCTTAACTAATATAAAATTTTATTTGAATTTCTTTTCTTTTTTGTGTTATGTAAAATCTTAGATAATTAGGTTTTAAGATTTAATTATTTAGGTTTTGCATGTATTATATTTGCAATGGATGATTATTTAGTTGATTAATCAATGCTTGAAAATGTTCAATTTTTTGTAATTTTTTTATTTTTATTTTTTTAGATGTTTATGATTGGGGCCCATCTTTTATATTTGTCTAGGCTACCAAAATCTCAGACCGGCACTGATGAGGTCTAATTTGCAATCGAATCCAAATTCAATCCACAAAAACGTAAATTAAATTGAATTAGTTTTGTCCAATTGTAGATGGGGATTGTGCATATGTGGTAAAATTGCGATCTAAAAACTAATAATAATAATTGAGTGATAAAATACTTGAGTATTGCCAGAAAATAACTTAACTCAAATTTTGTCTCAATTAGGCTCCATTTGTTTTAAGGAAAATAACTTCTGAAAAATAATTTCTGAAAAATGAAAGGTTCTATTTTCAGGCGTTTGATAAATCTTTTGAAAATATGTCGGAAAACATGTTCGGGTGTTTGGAGAACACATGAAATTTTTACGGAAAACATATCATGAATATATATAAAATGTTATATTCTCTTCGTCCTAAAATTAGTGTCCCCTATTAAATATACACTTATTTTTAAAAAGTTTTTTACTTTATATAATTTCTTTAGTAACCCCCAATTATCACTAGTGGTATCAAATCAATGGGGGTTCATTTACTTTTCAATCTCACAAATAACAATAATATAATTGATAATTGACTTGAAAACACATTTCGAAAACAAAAGAAAAAGAAAAGAAAGAGATAATTGTTGTGGGACGTCCCGAAATGAAATAATGGATACTTATTTTGGGACGAATGGAGTATTTATTGAAATTGAGTAGTACAAAGGTGATATTAGGCTCAAATTCTATCCCCAAATTAAAATTATATGATCTCAAACATTATATCAGAAACTTCATATACTTTTCAACCAAATATTTTATTCCGTATAATATTATCTTTAAAAATTAAAGTATTAAGAAAATAATTTTAATTTTTAAACCAACTCACTAAAGAATTTCAAACATGATATATATATATATATATATATATATAATGTGTTCACTCTATCTTAATATTTCTAATTGAAATATCAAGTTAAACTATTTTCTGAATTCGACTACTTGAATCTGTAATATTATTATTATTTTGTCGTCTCAAAATGAATATTTACTTTTATTTGTGATCGTGAATAAAAGTAAACATTTATTTTGGGATGAACATGAATATATTTTTCAATGTTATAAAAGTTTCCATAAATCTTGACAATATCAACAAAATGTTATATAAATAAAACTTTGTTCATAGAATCACTTCAAAATATTACGATTATTTTTCTTGAAAGAAAAGTTAGAAATGAATATAGCACATCCAAATGTGCAAAGGTGATATTAGGAGAAAATAAGAATGAACAAATATTGAAAAACAACTAACGAAAATTGAATCTTTAAGTCATTTTTCTTAAAAAGAATACTTCATTTTTCGTTTAATTATAAAACATCTTACATTTTCTATATTTTCCAAAGGTAACCAAACACTAAAAAATTAAAAAATTATTTTTCAAAAATTATTTTCCGTAAAACAAACATGTCTTACTTTAAGTTGCAACCACGTGCAATTAATGCATATGAATCCTTAGCTTGACGCCGTTTTAGTTCTCCGTATATAGAGTTGAAAACAAATATGTTCAATCATATCGCTCAACCATTACTCTCGTAACTATCTTTCTTAAATGTTGTCTTCACCACATAAAAGTATTATGGCTGGCGGGATGATGTTTGTTTTGGCCTTCCATACCTCTATTATATTGTTGTCTTATTGTGCCAACTTGGTTATTAAAAGTCCATCTGTATTTCAATCGTGTATTGGTTTAGGTTGTAATCCATCTCTGTTTCATTCAAATCTGAACTATGTATTGTTTATAAAAGCAACTAGACTCGCCCTCTTCACTTTATCCAATTTACTACATTAGTCATACGAGATCGTCTTATCGTAAGATGCTTTTATCTAGGTTTTTGCCTTATGCTACTTTTTACTACTACTCTTTCGTTTTTAAAAATAAGTGTCTTTTATTAACTTTACACGAGTTTTAAAAAAGTGGTTGAATATATATAATTTCCTTTAACATTCTCAATGTATATATTCCTTAGTGATGTCAAATCAATTGGTCCATATTCTTTTTTCGTCTCACAATTAATAAGTTATTACAGATAATTTGCTTACAAAAATCTTTCTAAAAATAAAAATTAGACACTGGAGTATTTTGGAACAACCCAGATGAAGTATATTTTTCTCAATAAGATTAAAAATTGTGAAGGTGTAATGGTCGAGACAAAGTTCACTTTAATTAGGTGCTTAAGGCGTATCTTTCAAGAAGAGTCGCATTTTAATGAGTACCGCTACATATAAATTAAATTTTAATGAAATTGATGTGACATAAAATCTTTAAAACCACATCATTTAATTTCATTCATTACAATGAAGAGTCTAAATTATGCTAATCGGATTCTTTTACACTGTTCATTCTTTGACTCTCTAATCAAAAGCTAGCCATCTAATATTAACACAATAAATTCCAAGTCTAAAATTTTTACCAATAACAATAAATTCAAGTCTAAAAATTAATTAAATAATAAAAAAGTCAATAGTAGTAAAACTCACCTTTCAAAATTAAAGCAATTTGTTGCCCCTGATATGATATCCCACCCTATCCAAACTTTAAACAAACCAATAAACAAAACAACCCAAACGAGCCCCATCTACCGAGTACCCCACTTTGACTTTGGCAGCTAGCCGGCAATAGCCTTCTTTCACAATTCGATACCCATTAACCCAACCCCAAATCTCGACGACTATACGAGAAAACCGGAAAACAAACAATTTTCGATAGTACCCCAGCAGCTAACTCCCCCGAGCCCACAACACTGTAGCACCAGTCCACAAGCCCAACCTATGTTCTGGCCCAAGTCAGCCTTACAACTAGCGTTTTCGTTACGCCAAACAACCCCACACTCAAGTCACACTCCTTGAAAATTGGGCGATTTCAAAAGTCTAAAAACAATTAATGATTTCGGTTTCTTAGTAGCAAAAACTAAATTTAAAAAATAAATAAATAAAATTTGGGTCAGCACCTTTGCGAAATACCATCTATGTCCTTAAAAAATATGAAACAGTGCATGCTATGCATCGCAAAAACAAAAATCGATGCATCGTGTATGTCCTTCCTTCTAACGCGTACGCGATGCATTGGCTTTCCACTCCAAAACAAAATAATGCTATTGAATGCTTAACACAATAATACTCGTACATAACCTTCTAAACTTTCAAAAAATTTAAAATTTAAGGCGATTCAAAAGCAAGCAACATCAAGAGATTTCAAAAGGCAAGCAACGTCGACGACGATTTGAAAAAGCAAGCAAAAATGTCTTCGAAACTAGATGTTTTAGGTACGTAATATATTTTATAAATGTATTTTTTATTTACAACTTCCTAAATATAGTGAAATTTGTATACAGTTGCATAAAAATTCTGTTTTTGATGTATCGCGATGCATTATTTGAAAAAAATTGTGTCATTGGCAAAAAAATGTTGCACTGCGTTCACTGAAAAATGAAACAGTGATTGTAAGGTTTAAAATTTTGTGCATCGCGATGCACAATACATTAATTTTTTGCATCACCATGCATCAATGTGTGCATTGAAATGCATGACTTTATGCATCGCGATGCACAATACATTAAATTTTTGCATCACCATGCATCAATGTGTGCATTGAAATGCATGACTTTATGCATCGCGATGCACAAATGTTACAACCTGTTTTACTTCTTTTTGTAATTCTTCAATTATGTGACTGTAACCACGATATACGTGTTATGCAGCTGCTATGACTAAAAATCCTGTTAGGATTGTATACAGATCAAGTATGCAATCTCTCATATGTCAGATTAAGAATATTAAATTCAAGGATGAGTATAAAACAATACTAAAGAAAACACTTTTTTGGTACCTCATAATGAGCATAATTGTTGATGATGTCGTCCGCGATCATTGTAAGAAGGACGATTCGATAATAAGGACTATTGTCAAATTCTACGTCAAGGGGCAACAGTGTTTTCAGTTTGGGAGGAAAAGGATGAAGCTTCAACCAATAGATGTGAAGCTTATATTCGGCAAAAACGATGGAGAGGAGGAAATAAACATATCGTTTTACAAATTGGATCACACCGATTTCCTCCAAAGGTGTTTCTCGAAGAAAAAAAATGTCAAAGGAATCAAAGAACATAAGATTGAAATCAAAGTTGATTTTTGATAGAATTATGGAAATGATAGAGAGTCCGGATGAAGTAAATATCGAATGCATCACTGGCTTGACAACCCTGCTTGTTCTCGCGACCTTACTGCTTGCAACCAAAACATTCTATATACTGTGGGCCTACATAAACCTTGTGTCTGATTTGAACATAATATCAACGTACACTGGTCAAAACATGTCATTGATTTATTGTTGGAAAGCTTGGAAACTACATCTGATAACCACCTAGAGAGATGTGTAATGCTGCTGCCGGTAACTTTAAGTTCATTTGGTATTATTATATGTAATTTTTGTGTATGATGCATGTTAATTTGATCATATTAAATTTGATGAATTCCTCTATGCAGTATTGGTTATGCGATAATAATAACGTTGTGCAACCGACTCGCGAAACTTATATCCCAAGGTTTGTGAAATGTGATTTGATGGCACTGTCAAGCGAATTGGATGAATCCAATTTTGTAAAGATCATGACAAATCAGGTGAGTGATTATAAAAATTTACAAATATGAACATTACACTTGCGATGCACAAAAGATGTGTATCGCGATGCACAAAATTGTACTTAAAAAGTACTATTTTTGTGCATCGCGATACATAACCTTATTTTCGATGCACAATTTTTATGCACTGTTTTTATTTTTTTATGATTTTTGCAGAAGTTTGATGATGTTCTCAACATAACAACAAATGATAAAAAGGAACTTATTTGACCAAAGAGAACCAATGATATGAAAATTCCTGGTGAGGCCTCTGTGGATGATTAAGAAGATGCTACAGCTGCACCCGAGGATCACTGAATAAGAGGGGTGGGGTGATTGATACGGTTGCAAGTGAATGTGTGATTCAAACACAATAGAGAAATCAACCAGAAGGTGTGAGTCAAACAATTAAGCAAGCTAAAATTAAAAAACAACACTAAATCAGAATGTCAGAAAGGACTAAGCTGAATACATGGAAGAGGAAGTGCAAAGAGTCAATGAAACAACAATATTTATTGATTACTTTTTAGATTCATTTGTGGTGTTATATTTTCTAGTATTTGAATATATGTAAATATATGAATACATTTTGTGGTGTTTTAATATTAATTTATAATTAATTTTCATATGCAGTTTTATGGATGTGTATTGATTATATTACGCAATATTTTTTTTTAACATTACACTTACGATGCACAAAAAAGTGTGCATCGCGATGCACAAAATAGTACCACAAAAGTAATGTTTGTTGTATCGCGATGCATGATTGTTTATTTCCGATGCACAATAATAGACAAATGAACTTCAAAATTTACTACATAACAAAAATTAACCTTTGAAAATTAACAAATGACTTCCCCGCCTATGGGATGTTATCGGGTTGGAGCACACATGGGAAGCTGGCATGTCCGATTTGTATGGATGACACTAAGTCGTTCACACTCAAGCAGGGCTCTGAGTGTAAATAAGTTGTTTTAGAAGGGGTTTAAGTGTAAATAAATTATTTTATAACGATTTGAGTCTTAATAGGTTGTTATGTGAAGGGATTAAGTTTAAATAGGCTGTCTTAGTAGGGTTTGAGTGTACATAGGCTGCTTTACATGGGTTTTAAGTGTAAATAGGATGCTTTAGAAGGGTTTGAGTGTAAATAGGTTATTTTTTCTGGATTTGAGTGTGTATAGGCTGCTTTAGAATGAGCTTGAGTGTAAATAGACTATTTTAGAAGGGTTTGAGTGTAAATAGGCCGTTATGAAAGGGTTTTGAGTTTAGATAGGCTACTTTAAAAGGGTTTGAGTGCAAATAGGTTATTTTAAAAGGCTTTGAGTGTAAATAAGTTATTTTAGCAGGGCTCTAAGTGTAAATAAGTTGTTTTAAAAGGGGTTTGAGTGTATATAGATTGTTTTATAACGATTTGAGTCTTAATAGGTTGTTATGCGAAGGTATTGAGTTGAAATAGGCTGTCTTAGTAGGGTTTGAGCGTATATAGGCTGCTTTACATAGGTTTTGAGTGTAAATAGGCTTCTTTAGAAGGGTTTGAATGCAAATAGGTTATTTTTTCTGGGTTTAAGTGTGTATATGCTGCTTTAGAATGAGTTTGAGTGTAAATAGGCTATTTTAGAAGGGTTTGAGTGTAAATAGGGCATTATGAAAGGGTTTTGAGTTTAAATAGGCTGCTTTAGAAGGGTTTGAGTGCAAATAGGTTGTTTTAGAAGGCTCTGAGTGTAAATAAGTTGTTTTAGCAGGGCTCTGAGTGTAAATAAATTGTTTTAGAAGGGGTTTGAGTATTAATAGACTATTTTATAACGATTTGAGTCTTAATAGGTTGTTATGTGAAGGGATTGAGTTGAAATAGGCTGTCTTAGTAGGGTTTGAGTGTATATAGGCTGCTTTACATGGGTTTTGAGTGTAACCAGGCAGCTTTAGAAAGGTTTGAGTGCAAATAGGTTATTTTTTCTGGGTTTGAGTGCGTATGGGCTGCTTTAGAACGAGCTTGAGTGTAAACAGGCTGTTTTAGAAGGGTTTGAGTGTAAATAGGCTGTTATGAAAGGGTTTTGAGTTTAAATAGATTGCTTTAGAAGGGTTTAAGTGCAAATAGATTATTTTAGAAGGCTCTGAGTATAATTAAATTATTTTAGCAGGGCTCTAGATGTAAATAAGTTGTTTTAGAAGGGGTTTAAGTGTAAATAGACTGTTTTATAACGATTTAAGTCTCAATAGGTTGTTATGTGAAGGGATTGAGTTGAAATAGGCAGTCTTAGTAGGGTTTGAGTGTATATAGGCTGCTTTACATGGGTTTTGAGTGTAAATAGGCTGCTTTAGAAGGGTTTAAGTGCAAATAGGTTATTTTTTTTCTGGGTTTGAGTGTGTATAGGCTGCTTTAGAATGAGCTTGAGTGTAAATAGGCTATTTTAGAAGGGTTTGAGTGTAAATAGGCCATTATAAAAGGGTTTTGAGTTTAAATAGGCTGCTTTAGAAGGGTGTGAGTGTAAATAGGTTATTTTAGAAGGCTCTAAGTGTAAATAAGTTATTTTAGCAGGGCTCTGAGTGCAAATAAGTTATTTTAGCAGGGGTTTGAGTGTAAATAGACTATTTTATAATGATTTGAGTCTTAATAGGTTGTTATGTGAAGGGATTGAGTTAAAATAGGCTGTCTTTGTAGGGTTTGAGTGTATATAGACAGCTTTACATGGGTTTTGAGTGTAAATAAGCTGCTTTAGAAGGGTTTGAGTGCAAATAGGTTTTTTTTTCAGGGTTTGAGTGTGTATAGGCTGCTTTAGAACGAGCTTGAGTGTAAATAGGCTATTTTAGAAGGGTTTGAGTGTAAATAGGCCGTTATGAAAGGGTTTTGAGTTTAAATAGGCTGTTTTAGAAGGGTTTGAGTATAAATAGGTTATTTTAGAAGGCTCCGAGTGTAAATAAATTATTTTAGCAAGGCTCTGAGTGCAAATAAGTTGATTTACAAGGGGTTTGAGTGTAAATAGACTGTTTTATAATGATTTGAGTCTTAATAGGTTGTTATGTGAAGGGATTGAGTTGAAATAGGCTGTCTTAGTAGGGTTTGAGTATATATAGGCTATTTTACATGGGTTTTGAGTGTAAATAGGTTGCTTTAGAAGGGTTTAAGTGCAAATAGGTTATTTTTTCTGGGTTTGAGTGTGTATAGATTGCTTTAGAACAAGCTTGAGTGTAAATAGGCTATTTTAGAAGGGTTTGAGTGTAAATAGGCCATTATGAATGGGTTTTGAGTTTAAATAGGCTGCATTAGAAAGGTTTGAGTGTAAATAGGTTATTTTAGAAGGCTCTGAGTGTAAATAAATTATTTTAGCAGGGCTCTGAGTGTAAATAAATTATTTTACAAGGGGTTTGAGTGTAAATTGACTATTTTATAACGATTTGAGCCTTAATAGGTTGTTATGTGAAAGGATTGAGTTGAAATAGGCTATCTTAGTAGGGTTTGAGTGTATATAGGCTGCTTTACATTGGTTTTGAGTGTAAATAGGCTACTTTAGAAGTGTTTGAGTGCAAATAGGTTATTTTTTCTAGGTTTGAGTGTGTATAGGCTGCTTTAGAACGAGCTTGAGTGTAAACAGGCTGTTTTAGAAGGGTTTGAGTGTAAATAGGCTGTATGAAAGGGTTTTGAGTTTAAATAAGCTGCTTTAAAAGGGTTTAAGTGTAAATAGGTCGTTTTAGAAGGCTCTAAGTGTAAACAAGTTCTTTTAATAGGGCTCTGAGTGTAAATAAGTTATTTTAGAAGGGGTTTGAGTGTAAATGGTCTATTTTATAACGATTTGAGTCTTAATAGGTTGTTATGTGAAGGGATTGAGTTGAAATAGGCTGTCTTAGTGGGGTTTGAGTATATATAGGCCGTTTTTATTGTTTTCTTATAAGTTGATCATGTTATACCTTAATATGTATTGTTCGCTAATTTTAATTCATTATATTTGTAGAATCGACATTACGGTACCGAGGTACCTTACACTGATTTATTTGCTGCGACTCACACCACTCCTGCTCCTCCTGGTGCTGATTCGCCATTTGTCTTTGTCGATGAGACGGCAAAGAAAGCATTTGTAAGTATTACTTAAAATATTTTAATTTTATTTTGTTTATTAGTTAATTAAAATGTTAATATTAATGTTTTTATGTTTTTATGACACAGAATGACTATAAGGCGAGTATGGACACGCAGGTCGCCGACGGGCTTGTCCAGACGACCCCCCAAGTGCCGACGCCCTTTGTCGGCAATATTTGGCATTTGGTCACTACGGAGTCACGGAAGAAGAGGGGAGCTCGCCTCTATGGCTTTGGTGACCACGGCGCCGCTGTGTTGAGACCAGGAAGATCGACTTCTTCCTCGGCGACCGCGTCTTCTGGTCCTCCGTATCGATCGGCCTGAGCATGCCCCGGCGAGAACTCTCGGCGGGCGGGTGCAGCGAGGCCGCAGTGCGGCATGAGCCCAGCGAGATGTAGCAGTGTAGCGAGGCGAGTGCCAAGAGCCCAAGATATACAAAGAAGGCGATTAGCTAGAGCATTGCGATGACTAGTCATGGAGACAGCGTATTAGGTCTTCTATTGTGCATAATTTATTTGACCCCCTCAACAGTAGACACATTATTTTGGTACTGTAATATTTTTCAAATTGTATATATATTAATTTTAATTTATATATTAATTTTAATTTAATTTAATTTAATTTATGTTTTAGTTGTTAATTATAGTTTATTGTTGCAGTGTGTGTGTGATTGTGTATATATAACTGCTATATCAGGTGAAACAAAAATTAAATTATTAAATTTTAAAATTTATTTTTTTATTTTTGTAATATTTTACTGTCAGAGCTCCGACATAAATTTTTATTTAAAAAATATTTTTTGTAATTACTGTCGGAGCTCCGACAATAATTCACCATTAAAAATAATAACGGAGTTAATTTACTGTCGGATTTTCGTTAAAAAATTAACGCTCTTCCAACAGTAAATTAACAGAATGTTAATGTCTGTCACTTGTTTACTGTCGGATTATCCGACAGTAATTACTGTCAAAAATACTGTCGGATATAATTACCGTTGAACGTTTACTGTCAGATACTGTCGGAGCACTTCTGACAGTAAATGTTTTATTACTACTGTCGGAATGCTCCGACAATAATCTCGTGTTTTCCAGTAGTATGAATATAAAACAGCTTTTGTAGGGTTTCAAATTTTATGCATCGTATTGCATACTTTTGTTGTCTTTGAAGCATCACAATGCATTATTTGATGAATCGCATTTACTAAATAACGTTAATACATTGTTTTGTTTGGATTTAAAATTTATGTGTTGCGATAAAAAATGTTGTGCATCCTGATGCACATATTCTGGATCGCGATGCACCAAAGTAGTGCATCCTGATGAACAATCGATGCATCTCGATGAATGATATGTGCATCATGTTTTACTTCTTTATTGTAATTTTCAGTTGTGTGACTGTAGCTACAAATATACGTATTATGCTGGTGTGAGGACTAGAATAGTATACATGTCAAGTATGCAGTCCCTCATTGACCAAATAAGAACTACTCCCTCCGTCCCTAAATTATTGTCTGGGTTGACCCGGCACACGGATTAAGAAAACTCAATTGACTTGATTATTAATATTGGAATAATATTGAAAAAGTGTGTTGTTTCCTTTAATGCCCATGTGTATGTGACCCATAATTAAAGTAGGAAGAAAAAGTAAGGATAAAATAGTAAAAGTGATGTTCTAAAAAGGAAAGTTTCAAACAAGACAATTATATTGGGACGGACGAAAAAGGAAAGAAAGACAATAATTTAGGAACGGAGGGAGTATTACTTTCAAGGAAGACCATCTAATAGGTCCTTCCAAATCGCTAGACAAAGATTAAAGCTTAGGGTTAAAGATGTCAAGCTTATTTTTGGAATCAAGGATGGTGCGGAGGAAAACAATCTCTCCTTTTACAAATTAGAGCGCACTGATTTCCTCAAAAGGTGCTTCCCTGAAAAGATATCTAAACAAACAAAGACATCAGACTTAAGCCAAAAATAATCATTGATAAAATCAAAGAGAGAATAGATAGTGTCCAACAAATCGATGTCAACTACGTGGCTGGGTTGACGACTCTTCTTGTCCTCGCAACGTTGTTGGTTTCGACCAAGACCTCCTATATACCTTGAGCGTACACATACCTTGTCTCTGACATGAACACAATATCAAACAATTCCACCATACAAACCCCATAAAAACCCTAACAACAATTTTCCCCAAATCAATGTCTTGGACTTGCTCAAAATGCACATTCATCAACCCCGATTACCAAAAATCAACATGTCAAATCTGCTTTTCATCATCCTCCTATTCCCAAACTCACCAGTACAATGGATTTTAGGCTTTACCAAAGCAGAAGAATTACACTACGACACTACCTCCTCCACCAAACTTGGCCCATTCAAAGCGGCGGCGCAGCCCCCACAACACATTATAAATTAGAAACACACTCCATTTCTCGCAACTCTCTTAACAGCTCTCATCAATGGCGGCCTCACCTTCTTTCCACACAACCCTCTCAACCCCTAAACCCTTCACCTCTTCCCACCAGCACTACTCTCTCTCCAATCTCAAACTCACAATTTCCCCAAAATACCCCTCAAAATCCTCCCTAATTTCCCGTTCTATATATCCCTCTTCCACAACCCCTCCCCCTCTGTCGCTCTGCCGCCGCAGTCAATTTGTCCGCCATCGATGCCGCCCCCACCACAACAACGTTCCATGATTTACAGATCTCGATAGCGAAGAGGAATTGGAAGAAAAAGAAGCCCCAATTTGTCCTTTTACTACAAAGAGATGAAGAGAACAACCGTAGATCTAGATGAGTGCTACTGAAATTAGGGCTTTGGGCCATTGTTGTTGGAGTGAAAATGATTTCAAAAAGTTGGAAGAAGTTAAAGATGGGAAGAAGTGAAATAAGGGCTTTGGGATTTGGATAATTATACGATGACATTTTGTTGGTTGGTGGGTTTAATTAATGAATTATGTGGAATTTTAGTTTTGTAATAGGATTAATTTTAATATTTCCATCACTAACACCAGAAGAAGTTCATGAGTTAGGGTTTTTTTTTTTTTTTTAGATTAGAGAAGATAAAGAAGAAGACCGGGATAAAATGGATATTTTATGTAAATTTAACGGTTGAACTAACGTCCGTTCAAAAAATGGGCACTGATGCATCATAACTTAAGTACAGTGGCCCAAAGTGTAATTTTAAAGTTTTGGTGGCCGGACTGCAATTTTGCGAAAAGTTCAATGGCTCAGATGTACCTTCTCCCTAATTAATAACATATTATAACACTTTTTTTTTTTACACTTTATAATAGATTTTAAAAATTAAAAATAAAAACAAATGTTAAAAAATTAAAAATAATTCAAAAAATTTATAATCGGGAAACCGCAACCGTAACCAGTGAATCGGAACCAGAATTCCACAGTTCGGGTTCGGTTTGCCTTGTCACGGTTTGTGGAACCGTCGGTTCCGAACCGAAATCGGTTTGGGCATGTCTAGGCTAGGGTGTCAAACTTTGAATTATAACTGGAATTTCTAGTGCCCACGGAAATATAATTTTGGTTTATTTCTCTGCATTAAATAGCTAAAGGTGATGTGCTACTTACAGTAGATTTTGGTTCATTCTAGTGCTACATTTTCAACTGTATATGTAATTCTACTAGTAAACACCCTAGTGTTTTTTATTATATATGTTATGAGGAGCCGGAAATTCTAACTAGTATGATGTTCTTTGTTTGAGTTTATTATGGGCCAAACCTACTTGTATATAATCTAATGAATAATATTAATAGTAATCATTGATTGATTGTTAGAGAGACATAGTAACCATTGAAAACTCTCACAATATATATATATATATATATATATATATATATATTATATTTTTAATACAAGTCATTGGAGTAGTATTTTTTTACCCATCAGCAAGAATTAAAGACTGTATGTTGTCTTGCAGTTTTGACTGTAACTTTCTGTTTATGTCCCATTTCCAATGATTAGTTTCTTTTTTTCCAAACTAGGCTACGAAAATGCAAATATTGTTCTGTATTAGTGTTCAATTACCAAATAAATTTCATAGATTTCGTGTTAATTTTTTTTTTCTTTTTGTGCAGGCATATTATAGTTACGAAGACATGAAGGTCGTTTTATTTTATTTTATTTTTCTTAAGTACGTAAATAATGGTTAGATTTATTTAATTGTCATATTGAATACTATTTTTTTCCAAACAATTCATATAACAATATGAAAGATGCCTTAGAAGCTTTCAATAACTTTATCGACACCCTTGACAAGGTGGAGAATGAAGAGCCGGGAAATGGAGATGATCGAGGAGCTAGATGTTCCGTTCCGGTGGACGGAGATGAAATTGTGGAGGGTAATAACGAGTCTAATCTTGTAAATAATTTTGGTAATTTGAGTATTAGAGACCATTAAAGTCTCAACTTTGTATTATAAAATACTTATATTTTTAGCTCAAGAATTTTGCAATGCATGTCAACGTTTATTGTTTGTGTTTAACATATCATTCAACTTATAAAAGATACAGTATATATGAACGTACAATATAAATAGAAGAAGATGGGTCTACCCAAGAAATGTTGAGTTATCACTTAAGAAGAAATGTTGAGTTATCACTCAACGACGATATATCTAAACCACGTAGCTCCATCGAACTAGTTTTGCTTGTCCAAATCAAAATTTACAATGTACATTCTAATCATTATTTATAACCATGCTAAGGGATTGGTGGAATGAAATGAAGAATGTAAGAATGCAAATTTGAAATTCGTTAGGGTTTGTTGTTTTGTATTTGAATTAAATTGGGAAGCAGTAGAAGTGAAACACTGCAAATGGAAAGACAACCAACGTTTGCGAAGCCGAATGTTTTTTTCGGTGTTGAGCTTTTGAATACGAGTCGTCCACGCGATTCCACAAGGGCAGCACTTCATCAATCATGCACATCATTCACGCGAGTCACTAGGGGAATCCTTCCATCAATCCCACCTTCCAAATGATTCACCAGCAAAATTGCTGCGTTAATTCCACCAGCATCTAGACGATTCACAACAGACAGTCTTTCATGAAGCACAACTGTATCCCGACGATTTGAAATCAGACCGTATAGGCCGATGGTGGAAAAGTCTGAAGATAGTCCATGTACTATGGAAATCCACATGATTGACCAAAATGAGGCATTTTTGCATGTTAGAAGTCCCTGCATTGGATGTAGTTATTAGAGTGGTCCTTAAGTGGGGTTACGCGGATGAAGTTGTACAAATTGAAAGTTTAAAATACTCGTTGTTCCCCGTCCTTTGGTGGTCAACGACACGAGGACCAGTGCTCGTATTTAGAAGCTCAACACCAAAAAAAACCTTTGACTTCACAAATGTTAGATGTCTTTTCATTTGCAGTGTTTCGGTTCTACTCTTTCCCAATTTTAAATACAAAAGAACAAATCCTTACAAATTTCAAATTTGCATTTACATTCTTCATTTTATTTCCATTGATCCCTAGTCGTTTCTATTTTTCTTTGCTATTTATTTTCCATTCCCAACCTCCATTTTCAAGTCGGACAACAGAGAGAGAGAGAGAAAGATGGTGGTTTAGTCGCTGAAGGCCGACAAAATCAGTTATTATTAGTGGACGTGGGCCCCACATTACAAGAAAAAACTACACTCGTTGCTCCGGTCCTCTAGTGGTCAACGACAGGAGGACTTGTGGTGATAATGAATCCTGTGATTTGGTGGAGCACACACTAGTCAAAGATGATATTTTCAAGGTAATAGCAATGTTCTTGATGATGCCGAAAAAATCCGGGGCACCTGGGTGCCGAACCGTCGTAGATGCAGGATATCTGGCACGTGTTTATCTGCAAAAGGGATACCGTGAGAGGGGCGGGGAGGGTCCCTGCCAAAGCCCTCCGACGTGATAATCAGTACCGGCCACTAGAGAATATCAATTAAAATACATATTTCTGTATAAAATGTGGCCTACCTCGGCTTGGTATAGAAGAGGGTATATATATATACTTGTATGGGTCGGGCCTCTATTTATTTCGGGCCCATTTGCTGGGGTGAGGCCCATACAATCTAGCCGGTCCAAAATATGCTCATCAGAAACCCCCCACTCCTTATTCCTCGAGATTCATCTCGAGGGTGAGGAGTACTATTCGCTCGTGTTCGCCTCATCGACCTGTCGAAATGCATCCACTCGACCTGAGAGCGCAACAATATATAGGCCTTAAAACTAACTAAGTCATGAGCTCGACCTGCGAGCAGTCAAATGACCTCAAACGTTAATTAAGGAATCAACTCGACCCAGGGAGCATAACAATATATAGGCCTTAAAATTAACTAAGTCATGAGCTCGACCTGCGAGCAGTCAAATGACCTCAAATATTAATTAAGGAATCAACTCGACCTGGGAGCATAACAATATATAGGCCTTAAAATTAACTAAGTCATGAGCTCGACCTGCGAGCAGTCAAATGACCTCAAACGTTAATTAAGGAATCAACTCGACCTGGGAGGGTCCTCGACCGCGAGTACCACTCAAGCGGGGAGGACAAAGTCTGTTCATCCACGAGTAGCACTCGAGCGGGGAGGATATAATCTACTCAGCCGCGAGCTACACTCAAGCGAGGAGGATAAAATCTACTCAGCAACGAGCAACGCTCGAGCGGGGATATCTACTCAGCCGCGAGCTACGCTCGAGCGGGGAGGATATAATCTACTCAACCGCGAGCTACGCTCAAGCAGGGAGGATAAAATCTACTCAGCAGCGAGCTACGCTCAAGCGCAGATATCTACTCAGCCGCGAGCTACGCTCGAGCGGGAAGGATATAATCTACTCACCTGCGAGCTACGCTCGAGCAGGGAGGATATAATCTACTCAGCCGCGAGTTTTGCTCAAGCAGGGAGGATAAAATCTACTCAGCCGCGAGCTACGCTCGAGCGGGGAGGATATAATCTACTCAACCGCGAGCTTCGCTCAAGCAGGGAAGATATAATCTACTCAGCCGCGAGCTACGCTCAAGCGGGGAGGATAAAATCTACTCAGCCGCGAGCTACGCTCAAGCGGGGAGGATAAAATCTACTCAACCGTGAGCTACGCTCGAGCGGGGATATCTACTCAGCCGCGAGCTACGCTCGAGCGGGGAGGATATAATCTACTCAACCGCGAGTTACGCTCGAACGGGGATATCTACTCAGCCGCGAGCTACGCTCGAGCGGGGAGGATATAATCTACTCAGCCGCGAGCTTCGCTCAAGCGGGGAGGATAAAATCTACTCAACCGCGAGCTACGCTCAAGCGGGGAGGATATAATCTACTCAACCGTGAGATACGCTTGAGCGGGGATATCTACTCAGCCGCGAGCTACGCTCGAGCGGGAAGGATATAATCTACTCAGCCGCGAGCTACGTTCTAGCGGGGAGGATATAATCTACTCAACCGCGAGCTTCGCTCAAGCGGGGAGGATAAAATTTACTCAGCCGCGAGCTACGCTCAAGCGGGGAGGATATAATCTACTCAACCGCGAGCTACGCTCGAGCGGGGAGGATATAATCTACTCAGCCGCGAGCTACGCTCAAGCGGGGAGGATATAATCTACTCAACCGCGAGCTACACTCAAGCGGGGATATCTACTCGGCCGCGAGCTACGCTCGAGCGGGGAGGATATAATCTACTCAGCCGCGAGCTTCGCTCAAGCGGGGAGGATAAAATCTACTCAGCCGCGAGCTACGCTCGAGCGGGGAGGATATAATCTACTCAACCGCGAGCTTCGCTCAAGCAGGGAGGATATAATCTACTCGGCCGCAAGTAATACTCGAGCGGCGAGATTCGTTTGTTTTGACCGCTACTTAATGGAGCTTGACCGATAATGGAGGGGTCCATTGGCAACTGTTCTTCATTAAAGGGTCAAACTGTAACTTCCCATCAGTTAAGGGACCAAGATATAACTACTCTGCATTTGAAGGGACCCAACTGTAACTTTTTCAGCAATAAAGGGACCACATTGTAACTGTCCAGCATTAAAATGACCAAGTTGTAATTACCCATGGCAGAGGGACCACTGTTGTACCTTTCCAATAATTGAGGGGTGATTCTGTAACCATCAATCAATGAAGCGGCCAAGTTTGTAACTAAGCAATTAAGAGGCCAATTTGTAACTGACCTTCAATTTAGGGGGGCATATGTAACTGCCCAACAATCACCCACGTCTTTCATTTTACGCTTAAAACGTAACTGCTCTATCTCTCAGGCTGCTTTTCTTCCAAGGCGGCAGCTATCCATTTTTTCCCCCTTTCTCCGAACGTTGCTGGTGCGTAGCCGGAGATAATGACCACAGAAGCTTCTGGCAACGTGTGGAAGCGCGTGAAGGCCGTTTTGGTGGCGATTTCTTTAGTGCCGGCAGCGTCAAAGGCTGTTGTGTTAGCCTTCGATTCTGGGCTCACCTTATTTTCCAAAAATAAAAACTCAGTTTGGATTTTGTCCCGGTTGTCTTTGGATTCCGGGCTACCCATGAGAGCCCTCTCTTTGTCATGTTTTATTCATTGTTGCTGTTGGTTGATACGCGTGGCAACTGTTCGATGAAATGCATGAACGAAGTGTGGCTTGGAACTCTCTTATTTCTAGGTGTGGCAAATTTATCTGTGATGTTTGTCTTATGTCCGTGCTTCTCTTAGCCATGTTCGAACACTAACAGTCTAACCATGGTCAAAATAGAAGGGATAGTACTTTCCCTTTATGCATGCATGCTGGCCGTGACTTCTAACCTTGCTGGCTGTGATTTCCAACTTGACAAGAGAACTATGCTTTGCGTGGCAATCCTCCCCTTGCATTCTATTGGTTGCCCAAAATCTCCTTCGAAGTACCCAGCCCAAACCTAACACAGTTTCTTTGAGATTTTTGTGCATATCTGAGCCGAAATAGGATGAGATAGTGATAGGCCACGATCATCAGCCTATTACATCCCCTACTATTATTTTTCTTCGTTTCCCGGCAACGGAACCAACTGATGATGCCGAAAAAATCAGGGGCACCGGGGGTGCCGAACCGTCGCGGATGTAGGATATCTGGCACGTGTTTATCTGCAAAAGGGACACCGTGAGAGGGGCGGGGAGGGTCCCCGCCAAAGCCCTCCGGCGTGATAATCACCGCCACTAGAGAATATCAATTAGAATACGTATTTCTGTATAAAATGTGGCCTACCTCGGCTTGGTATAGAAGAGGGTATATATATACTTGTATGGGTCGGGCCTCTATTTATTTCGGGCTCATTTGCTGGGGTGAGGCCCATACAATCTAACCGGTCCAAAATATGCTCATCAGTTCTAAAAATTGTTAGGCGGGCGCTAGGCGCCAGAGCAGGGCCTAGCGCCTAGGAGCCTAGTCGGACTCTAGGTGGGGCCTAGAAATCGAGACATAATTACACATTAGGTCCATACCAAACCTAGTGCAACAATAGTAAATAATTAAATATGACCAAATAAACTAAAAGTAATGATTACATTATAAGATTAAAAGTTAAAATTAAAAATTAAAATCAAATTCTCTATCATTTCAAAGTGGAGGGAAAAAGGGAATACTTTAATAACTTAAGGGGGAGGGAAAATACTTAGAAAAATATTTTAATAACTTGAGGAGGGAGGTTGTCATTTTGAAAAGTGAATTAAAACCCTAAAACTAAAAGCTGACCGCCTGTCTCTCTCTCACAATTCACAAAGTTTTCACAGACGCCTCTCTCTCTCTCTCTCTCTCACACTATGAGATAGATGACGGGATTTCGACGCCGACGACAATCTCTCGCTCTCGCTATCTCTTTCTCTCTCGCTCTCTTTCTCTCTCACTCTCGCTCTCTCTTAATTTCTCTCACTCTCACTCTCTCTTTCACCTCTTCATCGGCATATCGCCTCCTTTCCCACCGTAATCAATCCAGCCATTTCGACTACTTCCAAGCTATGGATCTCAGTCAAGTTGACTCCCCCTCCTTCGATGCCAAACTTATCTAAGCCTTAGCTGTCCAGAAAATTGAGGACGTCATTCATCGCATCGTCGTGCGTCGCTCTGCCCCTGATTGACTCCCCTTCCTCCCAGGTTCCTTATACTGGGTCCCTCCTCAAGAAAACGCGTACAACATCGCTCAAATCGGCTGGGCGTTAGGCGGCGCCTAGGCTGACTAAGCGGCAATTTTTCATGGTGGCAATTTTTTGTCTGATTTGGCCCTAGTCGTGACGTTTGGGGGGCGCCTAGAGCCTAGTCGCGGCGTTTGGGGGCTAGTGCGGCGCCTAGAGCTAGCCTAATCGCGGCATTTGGGTGGGGCCTAGCGCCTAGGCGGGCGCCTAGAACGATTTTTCGAACACTGGCTAATAGTAATCCAAGATAGTCGATAGAGGACCAGCAAGCTACTTCGTTATTACATAGAGCTGACAAAATCAGCTCCCAACCCGACATTAGGACAAGTTGGACTCTAGTTTTGTAAGATCGATGCAAATCTACGATTTTAAAACTCAGCCCACTGGGCTTGCAAGCGGGCTGACAAAATGTCAAAATTAGTGACATAATGCATCGACCCGCGCCTGGCCAACCCAGCCCAATACTGAGCAAGGTTGGGCTCTAGTTTTTAAAGTTCGATGCAAATTTGGGTCGTGTTGGGTCGACCCAATTTTAAGACTTGGCCCACTGAGTTAGAGTTGGGCTGGCCCAGTCATACCCATTGCCAGCTCTACTATTACCAAGGTGATTTCTTGGATGAACTATCGAGCCTTGTTGATTTCTCTATCTTTTTTAAGCTCATCAGCTCCAAGCAAAAAGAGAAGTTTCAGCTTTGGAGAAGTAAGTGAATAAGTCTAAGATAAATTATGACCGAAGTGCAATTTATGTGCACCCAAAATTGAAACTGTCCCAAAGAATACAATGCATTGGGACAGAGTCGATGCGGAAAGACGGACGTTTTCTTGAAAGATGGCTAAATTAAATAAAATAATTAATATGAGATTAATGGCTATTTTAAAAAAAAAAAAAAAGAAGTCAAATGAGAAGTGGAGAAACTAAATAATGCCCACTTGAAAGTCAAAGAAGTTTTGAAGACACAAAAGTTGGTGCTTTCTAAACGCTATTACTGATTAAAAAATAAATGATGCAAATCCACGGAAATGATTTAGTACAGGGTGGATCCTCCACCAGCAGCCTGTCCGTTGTTCGTCTTAGAATTGATTTAATTAGCTAGGTTTTTTTTTTGTATGAATTCAAGTAATAGAACAAATTTCTTAACTCAACGTGCACGTTTGTTTCCTTGCTTGGGGCTCTGTGAATATGATTCTGGCTTTCTAGTCACTACCATGTGTTATAGAGTTTGCAATTTTGCATTTAATCACTTTGTTGTATTAAGAATAGTGTGCAGTTAACTCTCACTTAAATTAAACCGTGAAATCGAACCAAATCGATCGGTTCGGTTTGGTTTTGAAGTTTATGGCGATTCGGTTTGGTTCGGTTTGGAAAAAATAGAACCGATAGGGGGCGGTTCGGTTCATGGTTTTGGCCTAAATCGAACCAAACCAAACTATTACACCCCTAACTGTGTTGTTTAATTAATCAAATCTTTCTTTTGTTGATCCAGCTACATCAAAATTTTAAATTATTTATTACAATATTTGGTAGAAGATTACATTTACACAACTTGTACCCCTATTGTACTATTTAAGAAAAAACCAAAAAAATAAGAACAGATGTTACATATGTTTTTGGAGTCGTAATCCATTCCTAGATCATCTAAAAAGAAATTGTTAGGACCTTTTGTATAGATTAGTTTTGATGATGATATTTAGGTTAGAATTATTCCCAAAAGATTAGGATTTTTATGTACAAGAGTTTTCATTCCTTTTCATCAAGAAGTGTTAGGTTTTTCGAGAAAAAACTAAGTGCAGAAATAGCAAAAGCAGCAACAGAAACAGCAAACAACAAACAACTAAGATCAGTAACAACAAACAGCTAAGACAACAAACAACTAATAGCTAAGACAGCAAACAATAAACAGCTAAGACAACAAACATATAAGAGCAGAAACAACAATAAAATTATCTAGAAAATTCATTAAGGACAATAAAGTCATTTCAAGATGCTACTACAAAGATAAACCCTAATTAGGGCAACACCAAAGCTGTGAGAGACAAAAGGCTTTGTGAGACAATGAACAATGCAACCCTAACAAGCTATCAACCAAATCAGACAAGTGGGATTTTCAAGTTGCAAATTAGAGCCATTATATAAGAGTTATTTCCCTCATTCAGTGCCTTTAAAAAGGATTTCTCTCCGTTAAGAAAAAACAGCTTTCAATCAGTTCTCAAGCATCCTTTACACAGAAAAATACATCACTTAAAAGAGAGAAAATATAGTTGAGAAATACAAGAGAGCAGAAGCAACAAAGAATAGAAAAGAGCTGTTTCTTTCAACATTGATAGATCACATCAAGAAGAGTTCATACAAAGAATCAATATCCACTTCAACAATGAGAATTTCAGCATCAAAGATCTACAACAAAGCTTTTATTAGACTACTTAAGAGTCATTTCTTTGAAAGCAAAATCATTTTCTTTGTGAACTTAATAAAGCTCCTAGCTACTTGGGTTGCCAACTAGTAGAGGAAAACAATTTCCTGTTAATATAATGTGTATAATTAAGAGAATTATAGTGAATTATTGCCTCATAGAGCTAAAGGGCTGTGAGGACATTAGATGTAGGATTGGAGATCCGAACCACTATAAATCATTGTGTCAATTTCTCTATCATTCAAACTCTTTTTACTACCCTACATATTTTCTACATACTGTCTTTCTTTTAATCACTTTACAAACTACTTTTGTTGTGCATACTTTTTCATCAAAAATTACATTATTTATCAAAGGGATTAAGTACTACATTATCTATAAGGGACCTCTCAAAAATTCATAGCACTTTGAATCATTTTGATTTGACGAACGAACGAGAAGTTATGCCCCAAAAATCATAAGGTAACGAGTATTTATTGTATTGTTTTTATATTATATTATATTATATATTCCATCGAATATATAATAAGGTAGAGAGAGAGAGAGAGAGAGAGAGAGAGATTATAATGTGTGGTTAATCCTTCACATGTAAAATATTTAAATTAGACGGTCTTCGTATATAATTAATTAAAAATAGACCGACAATGCCAAAAAGATTGACACAAGAACTCCACATGCCAACTTAACAGAAGGATGCCAACAGAAGTTACTATAGAACCTCTAATTAGTACACAATTGGAACATTAGAACCCAAATTACTAAAATTAAAACCTGAGATCGTAAAGTAAAAAATCGGTGCTAACCTTAGACTATAAAATAATTAACCCTACTAATGTATAAGGTTTATTGGATTAATTCATAGCGGATCAAATGTTGGTAATCCAAATATGATATGCTAATGTAGTTGTTTATCGAATTTGGATCGAATTCGAGTAATCATTTCAAAAGTGAGTTAATTCATCTTCGTAAATCTAGCTCGGATTCGGGTGAAATTTCAATCCAAAAAGAAGAGGATAAAGATTTTTTTTTTTTACTTGTATTAGAAGAGTCCACTACTAAATACACATCAAATTTTGTGTATAAAATAATGTGTACAAAATCTCGTAAGCATTGGGTGGTGGTTTAGCATTGCTAGTCTATCACTCCTTAAATTTAGCTTGATTTGAAATAATTAAAGAATTGCATCTTTTGCTTAATTGGAATGAAGATACCATCCAAAATATTAATATGTCAAATTTTTAAACTTTTTATTTTTTGGATTCGGTATGATAAGATATTTTGTCAGGCTAAAATTGTATACATTTATCCACAAAAATCAAACCCGAATAAAATAACTAGCTATTTGGTTAAGCTAGAACAAAACCTTAACCATATCTACGCGATTGCTGCTAGATCCAAATTTTAGACTATTTATCCTTGGCCAGTTTATGTAATTATTATGCCAATATTATGCATTTTGTTAGCTCACGTCTCTGTACAAATATTATAGCTACTCCAATCGGACCCTAACAAAATACTTCCTCCGTTCCGGGCAAAGAGTTCACTATATTATTTTTGGATGTTTCACTTAAATAGTCAAACTTTCAAAAAAATTATGCTAACAATTTTCATGAACTTTCATTTTTACCCTCCACTTATTGTAATTATTTTAATTGTGCTTAAGTATTTTTGTAATTATAATCAAATTCAATAACAGGGCCGGTTCTGAGCATGATCCAGTAGGATCGACCACACAGGGCCCAAAAATTTTAGGAGCCCAATTTTTAAGTCCATGTAATAATATATATATATATATATATATATATTATTTAATCTTTATTGCTTCACTGACTAGGAGATTTGAACAATATAAAGTATATGAAAATATTTTTGGTTTCTTATTTTCTTATTTTCCTAATACAATTATTGCATATAGAATTTTATTGACTCTTCCTATGACAGATGCATCGGCAAAGAGAAGTTTTTCTAAATTGAAGTTATTAAAGTCCTACTTGCGTTCTACAATGACACAAGAAAGACTTAATGGATTAGCTTTCATAGCGATTGAGTATGATTATTTAGATAAAATTGATTATGAAGACCTAATTGAAGATTTTGCTTTAAGGAATGTCAGAAGGATGATACTTTTCAAATAAAAAATTTGATAGTAGTTTGGAGATTTAGTTATATTGGTACTTCATTTGTAAGAAAATAATTTTAAAATTATAATGTTATAAACTATGTAATTTATTTTCATCTTTTGTTAAATATATTTTATCAATTTTGAGGCATAATTTTAAATTTTAGAAAGGGTCTTCAAATTGTCAAAACCGACCCTGTCCAATAACACTAATATATCACTTAATAATTAGACTTTTCAAACGTAGATTCTTGGGTGGAACAGAAGAAGTATATTAAATTTCTGCCTCTTGCCCACAAAAGCATTTTATTTTATCTTCTTCTTCCCCCACTTGTATCCAACTATGACTGTCATCAACCCTTTCTTTCCAATTCCAATGGAGGACGATCATATTTTACCAATTCATGAACGTGAATCTCAATCATTGAATGAATACCCAACTAATGATCCTTCCCTTCATGAAGCCCTCACTATGAATTATCATCCTCCTCAAAAGCCTCCAAAATCCAAAAAACAAACCTTTCTTAACTTATTTGTTATTCCATTTATAGCCATAATTTTTCTCTTGGTCATCTTTCCAAATCCAACATGGATCAAGAGTGATTATAACCCACAATTCCATATCGAATCCTTTCGACTCTCCTCCTTCGACATATCCTCTTCGAAGCTCTCCGCCAATTGGAAAATTGCCTTATCTACCAAAAACCCTAGCAATGTGACAACTTATTTTTACGATAACTTAGAGGCTTCGATTTATTATGGGAAGAAGTTGCTAGCTGTCACAATGGTGGAGCCATTTTATCAGCAGCCCGGCGACAAGACATATTTGAGAGCAAATTTTGGACAGTCCAAGGTCACCGTTGAGGATTGGGCAGCTAGCGCTATTTCTAGGGATCAAAAACTCTTTGAGCCGTTGCCTTTTAATGTAAAGGTTCGGGCTAGAGTTAAGGTTGATTCCGGAAAATCGTCCGAGAGGACGTTTCGATTGAAGATACTGTGCAATGATGTTTATGTAATGCTCGACGATAATTGGTGGAAATCGGGGTTAATGCAGGGTGGACCGAAGAAGTGCAACGACGAGTGGTCGGCTGATAAAGAGTTGGTATGAACCCTATTTCGAGTAAACTCAAGTTGAGGCTTAGAACCCTACTTCGAGTTTATTTAAATTTTAAATTTTTTTATAATTTCATATTAAATTCAAGTAAGAGCCTTATTTGGGATTTTATTCAAGTTTCTTTCTAGGTAGTTAATTCATTACGGATTTTGGTTTTCTGGGTGATCCCAATTATATAGGGATTGGAATCAACTGATTCAACACAACTTCTGGCGTTGTGCATGGACTTCTTTTGAACTCTGATGTGATGTTTTCTTTACTATATACACTCTTTTTTTTAATCAAACTAACTATTTTTCAAATACAAATTTGAAGTATATTATTTTTGTCATTTTATTTTTTGCAAAATCATAATACACATACGAATTACGTGTTTATGATTTTGAAAAAAAAAAAAACCAAAAAAAAATAAAGTCAAATTTGCATTTGAAAACGGTCAAATGACAATAATTTTGGAACGGATGGAATAATTAATTGCACGTTAATTTTCATGGATTTTTTTTTTTTTTTTTTTTGTATCATCAGATTGATTTTATTACATTCCTGATTTTAAGAAAAATAAAACGAATAATTAAAGGAGCTCATGTTTGTTCTTCAATTTATCGCGACTAAATTCTGGTTTTTAATCTCAAAATTTTTTATTCGTAATCAATTTGATGTGCTTTGGACCGAATTATATGGCGGAAAAGGATTCAAATAGCCAACTCCAATGGAGGCAATGTCATCTCCGGGATACCAGGCATGGTTTGGCCATGTTCAGTTTGGCATAGTTGTAGCACTGGCGAAGGGGTGGAGCCGGTGGTAGTAGGCAATAGCGGCAATGTGGCTTTGGGCAGGCTTGGGAGTGCAAGCAAAGGAGGTAAGGTGACTTTAGGCACGGATGGGATTGTAGGCAGCGTTGTCGGGGTTAGAGAAGTAAGATTTATGTTGTTTGATTGGTTTGGAGACCAAGTTTGAACTTCAGAAAAAAGATTTAGGGCTGCTAAGGTACATGATCGATGAACACTAATGAAAAAGCGTCGTGCCCTTCCATTATTGCTCAATCTACAAACAGCCCAATATTTGCAGCCTCCGAATCAAAGAATCTGTGTGTGGTTAGAACCCCTAACCACCGGGTCAGAATGTCACAATTTTATTGCCTTGCGAAAGCTCTCCTAATTGTCTTTAACAAAAGGGGTGATTCAAGCACCTGAAGCACAAGTTTGTGTTGCAACATAGAGATAAGTTATGGCCACTTCTACAAATTTTGGAATGCAACAATTCGGTTAAGTGCTAAGTCTACGAAATTTTATGTAATATTGAAACCATATAGCATCTCCAGGCTTCCTCCGAGGAGGTTTAGGACCGTGTCATGTGCGGAAATTATAGTATCATAGAATTTTATGGAAGTTCGGAAGCAACAAAATTCTTATCATTGAGGAATATTGAGGATAGTATTGCGTGATCAAATTTAGAGCAGAATACAAACAGAACTAAGACTGAATACTGGTTATACAAGAACAAGCAGTTACAACAAACATTGAGGGAGGAATAACACAGCTAGAGTGCAACAATATGTAAAGTACACAAATGAGCTCCACAAACACTAAGAAATCTAGAAAAATACAAATGAAAGCGAACTCTGAACCATGTCAAATCCCAATAGATTACAAACTCGAGCATAATTAAAAAAGAGATAATAACTTGATCGATAATTAAGGGCTAGTGGTGGATGGTGGTGGAGAGAAGAAAGGAATTGAGGGCATAGTAGTAGGAATGGAAGGAATTGTGGTTGGAATGGTGGGAAGGGAAGTGGCTGGCAAAGGAGGCAGTGTCATCTTTGGGACACTAGGCATGGTTGGCAATGTTGGGTTCGGCAGAAGTGTAGGCAAAGAAGTAGTAGGCAAGGGAGGCAATGTGGCTTTGGGCAGGGTTGGCAGTGCAGGCAACGGAGGCAATGTGACTTTAGGTACGGATGGAATTGTAGGCAGAGTTGTCGGAGGCAGAGCGGTCGTTTGCAAGAGTAAGCGAGTAGCGTGGTTTACATGGATGCTTGAAAGTGATATCGCAACGATCAATGATAACACCAAACAATGGTTCAAAGTCGCCATCGATGAACTAAATGAGCAGGAAGAGGTAGAATTTGTTACGGAGAAAAATGGCAAGGGTGAGTTAAAGAAGAATTGTGTCTTGATAGTATTTATAGAGGCATAACTGGTGAAGGAGGCGCGGGAAAACTATATACAGAAGTAGTAGTTGGTTGAAGTTCTTAACTAAACAATAACTAATTGCCATGTATTATTCTTAGTTTGGCTTGAAAAATGGTTATTACTGGTAGGAATGGCACAGGTCAAGTCAAGATTTTGTTAATGTTAGATAAGTTTATTGACCTAAATTGTATGGCATACTCATTTGCTTCCTAAACAACAGGGTAAATTATGCCAATCGTTCTGAACTTGGACCTTATTCACGAATAATTCTTAAACTTAGACTTCGCTCATGGTGGTTGAGTAAACAACATTTTCTTGGAGTTGATCCCTCAGTTAGGAGCACAAGCAAACTTTAGTTAAGTGATAATCTGCATCTGCTTATCACTTGATCACTTTATGGGGGTTAGAAGTTGAAAATCAACAGTTTATTTTACCAAAAGAACGAAAAATAAAAAATTTTCCTCCTCCCTCTCCATTCTCATTAGCAACAGATCCATCGGTAGCAAGTCTCGTCCCACCCTAAATAGTTTTCAATTCTACATCAATATAATTGTTAAGTTCACGCTGTTTCCCTTAATTGCATACCCTGCTTTAGATAGTTTGGACTTCGGAAAGAGATTTAGTGCAGTTAACATAATATCGATGAACACTAACATTTATGATAGCCTCATGCTTCATTCCCGTTACTGCTTGATCTATAAAAGGACCCGGTATTCGCATCTTAAGCCTCCAAGCAAAGACTCTCCTTACAGTTAAGAGGTCAAAATGGCACAGTTTTATAGCCCGACTGGGCCTCTCATAATTGTCTTTAACAAAAGGGGTGAAACAAGCATTTGAAGCACATATTTGATATGCTTGTTTTATTTCAGGCATGGTGGTAATTTGGTTTTGCCCAGTTCTTCTCTATTTTGTAAATGGTTATGGTATATGGCCTGTAAGGTCTATTTCCTTTTTGGATCTTCTCGACTGCAATCTGATTGAGCTGCAGGAGGCCTGGTGTGCTATGATTGATTGAGTTGTATCAGTAGCGTAAGTGGCTGTCCTCGGTAGTTTTTGTACTATGCTTTAGTAAAATACTCGGTTCCTAAAAGAGTGTCCAGTTTGACCCGACACACACTAAAAAAAAAACAATTGGCTCTTTTATAAATATTAGGATAGTGTGTGTTTTACAAGAATACCCATGTGAGAGTAAGGCTCATCAATTAAGGTTGGAATTAAATAAGGGTACAATGATAAAAGTAATTTCCGAAAAATGAAGACCAGAAAGTGAACACGTTTTTTTGGCAGTCTAAAAAGGAAAGATGGACTCTTTTTTAGGAAACATAGGGAGTATGATTTTTGGCCGTCCGATATGGTTTTATGTAACCAAGGTTTGTTCAGTTTATTGATTACATTAGGGAAAAAGAAGAATCAACGCAAAAAAAATTCATGATTAGAGCTTCTTGATATGTGGAGGCTTTACGAGATTTAAAGAAAGTAAAATTTTCTCACTTGCTTTGCGTACTCCACCCTTTCTTCAGTGATTTCAGTTTACTAGTTGGCAAAAATACCAGTTAGTTGTTCAAATATCACTAAGAAACTGAGGTTATCAACAATTTTACAGATTTTGAAATGCAACTATTTCATTACAAGTATACGAAAGAAAATGGCAGTTTACATTTGGATCACATAGCGTCTCCTGGCTTCCCATGAGGAGGTCTAGGGGTGTAGATGTGCGGAAATTAAATTCTTATGAGTTTTGTGCAAGATCCGACACAACCAAATTTCATATCATCGAGGAAAATAAAGGATACATACTATGGTGAATGAAAATTAATGATCTAGAGAGAGTAGAACATGGCTAAAACCATATAGCAGAACAATAACATAAGCAAACTCTGAACAATGAAATAAGTGTATGAATGAGCTCCACAAACACTCAGAAATCTGAAAAAATACAAACTGAAGCAAACTCGGAACCATGTCAAGTCCCATTAACTACAACACAAAGCATTACATAAAAAGAAAGTATAATCTCTGGAAACTCTCAAGGGCTAGTGGTGGATGGTGGTGGTGAGAAGAAAGGAATCGATGGGATAGTAGTAGGAATGGAGGGAATTGTGGTTGGAATGGTGGGAATGGAAGGAATTGTGGTTGGAAGGGTGGGAAGGGAAGTTGCCGGCAAAGGAGGCAGAGTCATCTTTGGGATGCTAGGTATGGTTGGCAATGTTGGGTTGGGCAAAGTTGGAGCCGTTGGAAGTGTAGGCAAAGGGGTGGCAGTAGGCAAGGGTGGTAATGTGGCTTTGGGCAGTGTCGGGATAGCAGGCAACGGAGGCAATGCGACTTTCGGGATGGATGGAATTGTAGGAACGGTTGTTGGGGGTAGTGCAGTCGTTTGCAAGAGAAGACGAGTCGCTTGACTTACATGGATGCTTGAAAATGATATTGCCAAAATCAAGGATAGTACCAAACAAGGGCTAAAAGTGGCCATTGATGACTATATGAGAAGAAAGAGCTAGATTTTCTTGAGAAGGGAAAATGCAAAGCTGGTTGAGTTCAAGTGTTGCATGGAAATGCTATTTATGGAGAGTTGGAGACACAATTGGTGAAAGAAGCATGAAAACAGTGTAGAGAAGCAATTGTTAGTTGAGCTTCTTAACTAGATTCTAAATAATTGAATATTTCTTAGTTTTGGCCTGAAAAATGGTTATTATTGGTAGGAACAGATAAAAAGATTGGCATGTAAGTCAACATAATGTTAATGTTAGATGAACGATCTATTGAGCTAACTTGTGTTTCATATTTTGTTGCTTCCAAAAACTACCAATAAAAATGGTCCAAATTACGTTAATTCTGAGTCGATTAAACGAACAAAGATGAGTAAAATCAAAAATTAACCCCCCCCCCTCTTCAAATCTCTCACCGTTTGAACAAATTTCTCTTCATATTTTCGCCTCGCAACGAATTCCTAATTTGCGACAACCACCCACTGCCAACATGCTGGTACTCGACTAACGGAAATGCATCATATTTAGGGTCAAGTTGGTAATAGTTTGGTTAAAGCTATTATGTCAACAAAACGGCATCACATATCGAGCTCAAGAGTCTTCGTTTTTTGCCATCCGTGACAAAGTCGACTATCAAAACGTACCAGAATATGAACTTGAATTCTCACGTAATACATAACCATAGAACAAATTATTTCCAACAACTAATACTCCCTCCGTGATTAAATTATCGTCATGTTTGATTTTTTTTTTTTTGTCATGACGTTTTTTTTTTTCAGAATCATAAAATACGTAATTTGTAGTATTTTTAAAATACTACAAATCACGCATGTATGAATTTAAAAAAATAAAAATATATACCTTAAATTTACATTTAAAAAACACGGTCGATAATTTAAAAACGGATGGATGGAGTACCTATTAGCAAATAAGCAGACATTGCCCTCAACCCTCACTAACTTAACTCTCTATCTCAAGTTTTTTCTGCCTCGATCAAAAAAACCAAAAGAATCAAGCACGAGTAAATCATGATCATGCTCGCTCAAATCCACACCATGCATTAAGATTAAAAAATTAAAATTAACATATAAAGTAAATCTAGGGTAGCATCATTTGGACAATGAAGTTGATCTATATCAGAAATACAAACAGGATAAAGAACTGATGGAAGTATAATAACTTGAACAATGGTGAATTTTATTACTGTTCTAGGAGCAAGCAGGTGCTCCTTACATTTCAAGAGGAGAAAAACAGCTAAAACCAAAGAGTGGGAAAATGTACTGTAAAATACATAAATGAACTCCAGAAACACTAAAAAGTTCTTGGAAAATACAAATGGAATCATGTCAAGTCCCGTTGGTTACAGTACTAGCACACTACAAAGGAGGAAATAATAAAATCGTCGCAACTCGAGGGCTAGAGGTGGACGGTGATGGTGAGAAGAAAGGAATCGATGGCATAGTAATAGGGATGGTTGGAATGGAAGGAATTGTGGTCGGAACAGTGGGAAGGGGAACAGCCGGCAAAGGGGGTAGCGTCATCTTTGGGACACTAGGCATGGTTGGCAATGTCAGCTTCGGCAAAGTGGAGATGTTTGAAGAGTAGGCAAAGAGATGGTGGTCGGAAATGGCGGCAATGTGACTTTGGGAAAGGTCGGGATTGTAGGAAAAGGAGGCATTGTGACTTTAGGCATGGACGGAATTGTGAGCATCCTTGTTGGGGGTAGAGAAGGCGAGTCCCATGGCTTACGTGCATGCTTGATAGGGATATCACTAAAACCAAAGGTCGAAAGTGGCCATTGATGAATTATATGAGCAGTGAGAGCTAGAATATGTAGACAAGGAATATGCAGAAGTTCAGTTGAAATATAGTTATGTCTAAATGCTATTCTTAGAGACAGTCAAGACAATGTTGAAGCACATATTTGTGATGCTTGTTTATTTCAGGCATGGGGATAATTTGTTTTGCCCAGTTCTTCCCTGTTTTGTAATTGGTCTGATGTAAATGTTTCCGGCATTTGGCCTGTATAGTGTATTTCCTATTCGGATCTTCTCGAGTGCTATCTGATTGAGGTGTAGGAGGCCTTGTGTGCTCTGCTTGATTAAGTTGCATCAGTCGTGTAAGTGAATGTCCTCTGTATTTTTTGTACGTTTTAGTATAATACGATTTTTTGGCCGTTCGAGATAGTTTTATGTAACCAAGGTTTGTTTACTTTATTGATTACATTAGGGAAAAAGAATAATCAGGGCAAAAAAATTCATGATCAGAGCTTCTTGAAATGTGGAGGCTTTACGAGATTTTTTAAAGAAAGTAAATTTCATATCATCTAGGGAAATAAAGGACATAATATGGTGAATGAAAATGATCTAGAGCAGAACACTGCTAAAACCATATAGCAGAACAATGAAATAAGTACATGAATGAGCTCCACAAACACTCAGAAATCTGAAAAAAAATACAAACAGAAGCAAACTCGGAACCATGTCAAGTCCTATTAACTACAACACCAAGCATTACATAAAAAGAAAGTATAATTCCATGGGAACTATCAAGGGCTAGTGGTGGATGGTGGTGGTGAGAAGAAAGGAATCGATGGAATAGTAGTAGGAATGGTGGGAATGGAGGGAATTGTGGTTGGAATGGTGGGAATGGAAGGAATTGTGGTTGGAAGGGTGGGAAGGGAAGTTGCCGGCAAAGGAGGCAGAGTCATCTTTGGGATGCTAGGTATGGTTGGCAATGTTGGGTTGGGCAAAGTTGGAGCCGTTGGAAGTGTAGGCAAAGGGGTGGCAGTAGGCAAGGGTGGTAATGTGGCTTTGGGCAGTGTCGGGATAGCAGGCAACGGAGGCAATGCGACTTTCGGGATGGATGGAATTGTAGGAACGGTTGTTGGGGGTAGTGCAGTCGTTTGCAAGAGAAGACGAGTCGCTTGGCTTACATGGATGCTTGAAAATGATATTGCCAAAATCAAGGATAGTACCAAACAAGGGCTAAAAGAGGCCATTGATGGACTATATGAGAAGAAAGAGCTAGATTTTCTTGAGGAGAAGGGAAAATGCAAAGCTGGTTGAGTTGAAGTGTTGCATGGAAATGCTATTTATGGAGACACAATTGGTGAAAGAAGCATGAAAACAGTGTAGAGAAGTACTTGTTAGTTGAGCTTCTTAACTAGATTCCTAACTAATTGAATATTTCTTAGTTTTGGCTTGAAAATGGCTATTATTGGTAGGAACAGATAAAGAGAATGGTCTGCTCAAGTCAAGATAATGTTAATGTTAGATGAACAATATATTGAGCTAACTTGTGTTTCATACTCTGTTGCTTCCAAAAGATGACCAATAAAATGGTCCAAATTACGTTAATTCTGAGTCGATTAAACGAACATAGATGAGTTCAATCAAAAATTACTCCCCCCCTATAAAATCTCTCACCGTTTGAACAAATTTCACTTCATTTTCGCCTCACTACGATTTCCTAATTTCCCACAACAACCCACTGCCAACACATTGGTACTCGACTGCTGCACTAACAAAAATGCATTCATATTTTGGGTCAAGTTGGTAATCGTTTGGTTAAAGCTATTATGTCAACAAAACGGCATCACATATCGTGTTCAAGAGTCTTCGTTTTTGCCATCCACGACTATGGCATCACATATCGTGTTCAAGAGTCTTCGTTTTTGCCATCCATGACTATCGAAACGTACTGAATAAGAATTTGATTTCTCAACGTAAATAGAACAAATTATTTCCAAAACAACTAATACCTATTAGAAAATAAACAATGCATTACCCTCACTAACTTTATTCTCTCTGTCAAGTTTGCTCTGCGATCAGAAAACCCAAGAGAACCATTTGATTGCCTTGTTCATTGATTGTCTTTTAAGGGGATTATTGTGCATTTGGTTTATGAATTAGCATAAGTTGTACTACCTCCGTCCCACAATGATTGTCCCATTTTGTTCATGATCGAGAAATATAGTTGGCACCAGGAGTGAGACTCGGCTGACTAAGAAAAAATCGACAGTCATTACCTGACGCAGCGCCAATTCAGCAACCCCCCCCCCAACTTTCACTAATTTAAATACCAATTGAATAGAGACCAACAGTATATTGCTGTAACTTAGCTCGTAAACTCAACATAAAAAGTAGGCGAATAGAAGCAAAACCTGCAATAATCAGATCAAGTTATCTTGAAATTATCTGTCCCAATCACCAATACAGAAAAAGGAGCCTCAAAGTACACAAATCAAACAAACATTTATTAAGTTCTGGCTTGCAGCATAATAACCACATACTGCATAAAAGTAGGCAAGGAAAACCAAAACCAAGTACCGATCAAGTCTAAGGGCACTCCTCTCTGCAAATTATGTCTATCCTAACAACTTTTTTGGCATTAGGAAATAAAGAAAAAAAGAAAAAATATACTATTCAAGGGTTGCAAACAATCGTAGAGGACTGCGTCAGCACAGCTTCAAGAATCGACCCTGGACTTGACAATGAAATTTTGGCGGCTAATGGGGTTCATGACCACCGGAGGACCAGCAGTGCGTGGCCATGCCTGGAACTTCTTGTCAGTCTCGGCCCACCATTCCTTGTCTGAAACAGTCTTCGGGGTAGTGCCTGATCACAAATACCCAGTCTGAGCACTAACTTCAACCAAACAATTCATGGAAAGCTAAAATTCTTTATAGGAGTAAATTTTTTCATAAGGTAGAACCAACTAGCAAAATAGGGACACTCCCCATCTTCATGCAGTGCATTATACTCCCTCATTCCCAAAATGAGTCATACTTCCATTTTGGTTTGCCTCAAAAAACGAGTCACATTTCTAAAATTTATAATTTTTCACAAGGTAGCACCAACTAGCAAAATAGGGATGCTACCCATCTTCACCCAGTGCATTATACTCCGTCCATCCCAAAATGAGTCGTACTTTCCATTTTGGTTTGTTTGAAAAAAGGAGTCACATTTCTCAAATTTAAGCTACAATTCTCCATCTTTTTTTAATTTTTTCTTTCTTTTCAAAGATATGATGTTTATCTAACATATCATACAAAATAAAATACAATTTTAGCGCAATTTAAAGGAAATAAAGAGAAGCAAGAGCACGAAATTAAAAAGTTAAACTTGTCAACCGCGATTTACTTCTTTGGACGGAGGTAATACATCAAAATTTTGCAAAACCACCACGAAAAACTTACTGCTAGCAAAAACTCCCACAAGATAACAAAAATTCTGATACTACCTCCATCCACCCATAAATGAGTATTGAATCTGACTTGTTACTTTCTTACTTGAGGATGGATGTACTACTGTATGATAAGTATTCACAAAAATAAGGTAAAATTCATTACTATGAAAAAGCCTTACCTCCAAAAATCTTCTGTTCAGACATAATATGGTCGGCTCCAAAAGAAATCGCGAAGGTCACCACAAGAGAACCAATGATCTTGGCTGCTGCAGACATTGTTCAAACTGCAGCAAGATAGTTAATGACTCAGTTTCAGTAACAAAACATCTGGCCCCATGACACAAAACTTAGGCCATCAAATAAGAAATTTTATACTCAATCCTTTCTAAAACAAGTCTAGTATTCCTTTTCGGGCCGTTCCCAAAAATATGTCCACTTTGAAATCTTAACTTCTTAACAAAGCTACTTTTATCATTTTATCCTTGATCTGTTTGCCTATTTAATTGATGGGTTCCAATCCCACATGGGCAACATCGAAAAGCCCAAAGGGGGCTCTTTTTTAGGAAGGGAGGGAGTAGCATACTAGTTTTATCTTCCAGCAGCACACACCATCCAAATTTCAGTGGATTCAACAATCTTGTTCATTTAGTAGGGGAAAAAACATAGAACTAAACTGTATGAAAGGTGACCAAGGTATCATAATACAAAACCAAAACTATTTACTCCATCTCATTTATATTGGCCCCCGTTTCAGAATTTCCAATAAATACCTCAACAACCATTGTCTAATATCATTTTTACCCTTATTTAATGATACTAAAATCAACAACGAGCAAGGAAATAAAGGAAATAAAGTAAATACTTAATTTGGTTAGGGACATATTGAGAAACTAGTTAACAAATATTCATTGGAATTTTAAATGGCCAAAAAATTTGAGACAGCTACAAAAGGAAAGTAAAGAAAGTAGGCCAATAAAAATGAGACTGATGGAGTATTTGAAAGATATATAAATAAAGGGATCCCAGGTCAGTTCGTCCCTCTGTCCCTGTAGTATCACTGTCCCAGTAGCATCACTTTTTTTCAAGTTGGCCACTGACCTCTTTATCCTTCCATTGAATCATTGTAGTATCATACTTAGTCCAATCTATGAGTGATTGTAGTATCAAATTTAGTCCAATCTATGCCATTGTCCCAAACATTTGGAGTCACCACCAGTTATGAACAAAAGGCAAAAGACCTAAAAGCTGAAGCAAAGGATTTTGTTACATACTTCGATCAGCGCCCCAATTGTCTACAAGTCTTCCTGCCACCTCCAGACAGCGCCGCCACACTCCACTCCGGGATTCTTTGAGCTGCATGACTCTCTCTCTCTCTCTAGCTCCTTTCCCGGCCACCATCACCACCAGGTATCAGCAACAACATAAGACCCTTCACAATTACACCACCATCGCACTCCAGATCGCCACTCAACACCACCGCCGCTCACTGATAGATCAAATATTCAAATGGGCACGGGAAGGAGAGATCCACGAGTTCACCACTACCCGAAAGCCATCTCCGTGTGTCCTCCCACCGCACCCCTCCACCTCCACCCAATTCCTTCACATCTAACTTACTCGTCAACAATGGCGCCTCTCCCTCCTCTGCGACTGTCAAATCTCCATCCTAAACCTGGTCTTCGTCAATAATATAAACTGGGTTTGATAGATCTATATATTTTTCATCACCAAAATACTAGGCTTCTGCTGACGCCACCTCATCGACGGTGTAAATCTGGACTGAGTTGAATCGCCGACATTTTGGGTGGAAATTTGAAGGGGTTTCTAGCAAGAGGGGGCGCTGTTGGAGATGGTGGTAGTAGCCGTCAATTGGATTCGAGACAATCGCAACGGTGGGTAGAAGTTTAACGGGAGGGAGGAGGCGGGTAGGGATGGCAGTAGGCACGATGGTGGTGCAATGAGAGAGTGGGGTGGCTGATTAGAGGAGTTTGATAAGATAAATACTTTAATTTTTTGACTTAAAAAAACTTTTATATATATATATATTCCCCAAGGGGTGGGAAAAATGGCAAGGGTACTCAAGGCAAAGACCTTGAGGTCCTTGGTTCCAATCCCCAGACCAAGGAGCCATACTTATCTATCAAAAAAAAATATGACTTTTTTAGGCTAAATAAGGTGCATAATTGGTTAACACATAAAAATATTAATAATCAATTTGATAAAATATTATATTTAAAAATCTCATAAATATTTACTCCCTCCATCCCAAAAAAATAGTCCCCTTATTGGAAAGTCAACCTAGGACAATATCAAATCTCTATTTAACATACATTTATTAAGTCGTAGGTAATGAAATTTCAATCATTGATACAATACCAAAGAAACCTTCAGTAGCAATTTTTAAAATTTTGCAAGGATAAGTAACTTTTTATAAATATTTGGTCAAAGTTTAATTAAGTTGACCAAAAAAAGTCAAAGTGGGACAATTTTTGGGGACGAAGGGAGTATATCACAACAATATTAAAGAAAGAAAAGCTTAATTAGTGATTTAATAATTTGCTTTCAAATTCTATTTTTAGTTTTTCACTTTTTTCTAGAAAATCCTAAAAAAGCAAAAAGAAAATGTATTATTTTTCTATAGTTGTCACGTCGGCCTTATTAAAATATGTTACCTCGACCCTTCATTTTTGCCGAAGTACACGACACAACATGGGTATGGGTGTGGCAATTCACACTAAATTAGTATAAAATCTTAAAATTTTGGCGGATCCGACACTAGTATCCGATCCTCCTAGCCGAGTCCAGGTTACAGAATTATCAACAGCCATATCAGCAAAAAGGTGATATCATTGGCCAATTCAGCATCTTCCCTTAGTCAATTTGACATAGATTAGAGGCAATGATATTGATTGGACTGAAATTGATACTACAATGACTCAATCGAAAAAGGTAAGTGACCAACTTGAAAAATGAACTGACCTAATCCATAAATAAATAAACGAAAGTAACTTGCAGTGATAAATTTTTAAGCATGCCTGTGGTATGCATTTTTGCAGAAATTGCAGAAAGTAAACATCCTGTTTAGAATAACAGACACCAAAAGTAGACAAAACAGTTTCAAAAACATAAACCAAAAATGCAGTTATTCATTTCCCGTTCATGACTCTAAATACTTCACAATATGAAGTAGGATGAATCATCTAACTATACCAATGCCTACACCTTATGGCATTTTAAGTGTAAATAGTTGCAAATTTTCAACTGCACAGCCACTAAGGACTGCAATCCCCTCACTGGTGACTCTACTGCAATCCCCTCACTGGTGACTCTTCATAGTCATCACGTGCAAATCATCTCTGCCTTCTTCTCTTTGAAAAAGGTGCTTCCCATCCTGTAGATGCTTGAAACAATCTGGTCTTCTCTATATTACTATATGAGTCTTGCTTAATCATTACTCTCTCCGATGCGGTCTAAAAGTCCACGTTTGAAAGTCGAACATTAAGGATTAAAATGAATTTCCAAAAGCACCCTTAATTTTAAAAAATAAAATAGTTTTTCTAATTACAAATTTAATATAACGAGGATAACTTTAGAAACTAAAAAAAAATTACTCCTATGCTTAGTTTCCTGAAACAAGACTCTTCCAAGTTAAATGTCCCAAAATCAAAATAAGGACTCATTGAGCATATCAAAGGGGGTAGTGACAGAGGGTTTAAATTGAGTCTATTAGGTGTTGCGCTCACCCATCTTTAACAAAATTGTGAAGATCTCACCAGGCCCAGGACGCTACGCAACCTATGTAATGATCTCCACCCACACTACAATTCTATTCTAACACAAATATCACACTCAAATTTATCAATATAGAAAAATATCAAACAATAAGTGCCATGACAATTTTTTTACCTAAATCAAGCACTTTTTTGTTTGCCTCCTGCAGGGCATAGACACACGACCTGATTTTATCAACTATCTTCAAATAGCTCAAAGAAAAATAAAAAAGAAATTGTGGGGAACCACTGTTGTTTTCATTTACATATTAAAATAATTTTGAATTTCCAGATTGAATTAGACTTAAGAAGTGTAAAGTAGTTAAATGTTAACTTAAACACAGTTAATGGACTTTGGAGAGTCCAACTTTGACAAATCAACTGTTTTAATTTTAAAAAAAAAATTAACTTGATAGACCGATCTCTATGACAAAATCCCCTGTAGACCCCTCACAAGTTTATTATTACTATTTAGTTGAATAATATTAACCTAAAATGTTTATTTAATACTTGAGGGTTAGGATTACAATATCTTGGACGTTAAATTTAATTTTGAAATACGCACTCTGTCACTCGCTAAATCAACTTTCTTAAAGGGATGTAACGATAAAGATCCAATCTCTGGTCAGTTTATGGAGTATTGGCAGCCACACTTAGAACCCCTGTCACCTTTAGGATTCTACAATTTAACTCGTCTCAAGCTTGTAATGTATAAAAGATAATTTGTAAAATAAACAATAGATCTCAGAACGAGAACCTTATTCCTCTTTAGACATAATAGCACATACAAGAGTTAAAAGAAATTAATATAGGTATCTCTAACATAAACCTATAACTTCAACTGACTTGTTCACAAATCACAAGTAACTATAATGGTAGGAAAAGGAAGACGGTTATTGGTGAGTGTTTTTCGATAGTAACAGAAGATATGATAGACTAGCAAACACAGAGAGAAAACTAAGGAAAGAATGATCCAATAAGACTCGGAGAAGTACGGTTGTACTATGTTAAAATGGACTTCTAATAAAAATCTTTCTATTTTACAGCTTTAGATGTAATTTTCTTTGAATGTACTTTTTCTTAAACGAATATAGCTTCATTCTTCTAAGATTAACTGAGATTACAACATTATTTAGATAAAGTGTGGATGCCCTCAGCAAATTGGCTATTAATTATCATATCTTGGCAGTTCCAAGATTTGTTGTCCATGTTCAACGAATGTTTTCCAAGAAAATTCATAGCCAGACCCAGTGAATTACTCTTGAACATCACTTATGATCCCAAGCAAAAAAGTTGACAAGGCCCACCAATCAAGAAAGCATTATAATTTCAGTCTCAACATATTATCAACAGTCAGATACAATACTGATGAAAATGTACAGAATCTCAATGCTAATTCTTTGGCATCTATATCAGGCATAAATGTGACGATTTCGACAGCTTTGTACTTCCCATAAGACAAAGGTGAACAATTTTAAGCCTCACAAACTCTATTGTATCAATATCTCTTCTACTTTGGATAGACCAGGCAGAATATAAGTCATGATTTAGGGATTTCACAAACAAACTAATAAATCAGAATTAAATGCCTCAAGTGTTATTCAGTAATAAGTATGGCATCAAGGCATAAGATTAAAATAGGCCTAACACAAACCCTAAATCTAAAAAACACAGTACAAGAAAATAAACCAGAAATTACACACACACATAATCAGAGGGAAAGAGAGACATAATCAGTGTAAAACCATAGAGATTGAAATAAAGAAAAGTATATAAATTGGGATTGGAACCCTAATATTGAAATATATCGGAAGCCCTAAGAGATAAAGAGATTCAAAAAAAGAGAGAGAGAGAAAGAAATCGCACCGTGGTTGAATCGGAGAGAGATTTGAATCGATCGAAACTGAAAGGGAAGAGATTCCGGTGGCCAATCAAAAGAGGGATTTTGGAGTACGAAAAGGATATGATAATTGGGGAAATGGATGCTTATACTGCGTTTACTACCCAGAAACGGTCAAAATGTTTTTGATTGGGCATACACATACTAGAGTAGTGGGCTTGGGGTTTTCACTGACTATTATTTGGGCTGGACCCATTTATTCAAATTACTCCATTTCCTTAAAAAAATATTTGAAATATATTACTCCGTATTAAAAATGATATAATATTACGAGCTCGAACTCGGATAAGATCCTCTATTTCAAAAAAGTGTTTCATCTCCTATTTCAATCATCGGATCTTTGTCACATGTACACCAAAAATTACTGGATAATTAATGTTGTTTATTTTCATGCACATGGTGAAGATCCGACGGTTGGAATAGGAGATGGAACACCTTTTTGGAATAGAGAATCTTGTCTGCAAATTTATTATATTAAGGTCTTGATTGGTACACGGAAATGGAATCAATTCCGCTGATTCTATAGAATTGATTAATAATGTTTGATGGTGTAAGAATTATATTTGGAATAGGAATGAATTACTAAAATCTTGGAATTATTTACTAAAAGTTTAGGGCTCACAATCCTGATAGAGGAGGTGGTATTTGGATTCCTAATAGTTGAAATCCAAGTAAAAAGACAATAATATCCTTCTACGAGGTATATTTATAATTTTATTTGATTTCAATTACTTTATGGTCGATCCTTTTTACTTCTGATCTTCGTCGTTGTTCTTCGGCTCTTCATAAGGCTTTTCTAACTCTTCTCATCTAATTTAATTTGTTAATAATAGTTTATAATTTATAATTGTAGTGTTAATTTTTACGTTTGAAGCATACTTTGAAATTGATTAATCTTACAAGATTTAGCCTTACTACAACATAAGGAAATTTTCAAAGAATTGGCACGCTTTACATAACAATTACGCAAAAGAGAATAATATCGGTAATAAATCTGTTTGGAAGTATATATGAGAATAAAATAGTTATTATTTTAAATAAGTAAATATATGAATTTTTTTCGAATTGTTACAAATGTTTAAACTATTTATATTTGAACTAGTTTCATTATAAAATTAGTTTTTTATTATAATTTAATAAATTTTTCTTTCTTTATTGATATTAGATAATTTAAAATTTTCACCGAAATTGAAAAAATAATGAAGAACTTGTTATTTTGTGGATCAGTAATAACGTTAATGTCTAATTTTTATCATAGAAATCATTAACAATTACTTGTTTATATTGGGGTAATGTTGTCAATTGTCTTAATTTTATCTTTGCATTTTAAGTTATTTTGTTTTTACCAAACAATATAATAGAAATTTGTACTACATTAGTAATCGCATTCCATTGTACTATCAAACACATTTTAGGAATCATCTACTCATCTATTCTGTGAAATCTCATTACTAATAATTGATTCTGCGGAATTGATTCTATTTTCGTGTTTCAATCGAGGCCTAAGGGAAATTTAATCCAAAGTCTAGAGATCTAAGTAAACTTGATCTAACGGCACTAACACTAAAGCTTGTAGCAATATCACAAACTCAAGCTCGTAATATCATTTGCTTTGTTAAAATACTCATTTTTTTCTTTGGATTTCCTGTTGATAATAGCAATTTTATCAATATAAAGTATGTAAAATAAAATAGTTTGGATGCGACCTCTCTCTCTCTCTCTCTGGCTCAAGTTCTTTTAAATCTAGCAATGGATAATTAAAATTTACGAAACTCGCTCCTTTACGTGTTCAAATACTGATAAATTCACTAATAGCATAAATGAATTGCAAAGAGAAAAAGATAAAATTTGAAAAATATTATTTGAAACAAGATATTTTTGGAGATAGCTTAGATAGCAGATATGTCTTGGAAAAAAATTTGTCTTGATTTTTATATTTATCTGTCCCAAAATACTTGTGCCCTTTCTAAAAATGAAGCAATTGTTTATTTTAGTTCCCTACTATAATTTTCATTAATTACCTAGTAATTATATCTTAGAGCCTGTATTTTTTGCCAAAACACAGCTTATTTCTTAACTTAGTGTTTCAATGTTGCGGTAGAAAAAATTGTATTTTTTAAATGCAGCTGTGTTTTAAAACGCTGAAATTTTTAGTTTTTCCCAAAATACAGATTTTAAAACATTGTTGGGGAAAAAAAGTCGCGTTTTAAATTTATATCTCAAACGTGTTTATAAAGAAAAAGTTGTGTTTTAAATAATCTGTATTTCAAAAAAAAATGCTGCACTAAACGGATACTTAGGGGCACAAAAAAAGTCATGTTTGAACAATTAAACTAAAGAAACTTTAAACTAGACTACTTAATTAATTTTTACGGACTATTAAAATTAGGGAGAGACTATTACTTTTTAATTCCTAACATATCAACAAGGTAATTTTGCTTTTTCTATTTATATTTAATTTTAATAAATATGTTTTCGTAATTATGCATACGACTCGTTTCATGTTTTATTATAAAATTAGTTTTTGATCAAAATTTAGAAAATATGTGATATTTTATTACTAAAATAAAAAAGTTTAATATAATTTAAACAATATTATTTTAAAAATTAATTCAATATTAGCAATATGGTAAGTATTGAATTGATTATTAGTTTCAATCAATTCAAACTTTAAAATTTTAAAATCAATTGTTAGAGGTAGGCAAAAGGAATTAAAACTTTACGATACTATATCACCATATAATTTTACTATTAAATTAATTTTTTGCAATTATAAACTTTAAATTTAACCGTAATTTTTTTATTTCAATGAGCAAATTTCACATATTTTCTCAAAGTTCAGTTGTCAAAAAATATCCTTATGATATTAGTTTTTTTATTATGCAAAATGACTTCAACCATGAGCTTAGTTAATTAAATATTTAAAATAAATAAAAATTAAAAAATATTAATTATGTCGTTTATGTGAACGCTAATCAAAGATCATGTAATATATTTTGAATTAGAAAATAACATTGAAAGGTAATTAGAAAAGTAACTTTGTTTGTCAATTTAATATGTGCAAGTAATTAAGGGTAGTTTTGTCCAAATATGTATTTATTTAATGTAATAGTAATTAATAATGTAGTGAATTAGCAAAAATTGTAGTGTAAATAGTTTCTCCCTTAAAATTATTTTAAACATTAAAATCTTTAACATTCAACAACTCCTAAAATGAAAATGAGTACACTCTTTGGCAAAAAAAAAAATTAGGACAAACTACTCAATTGGTCCCTAGAAGTTCACTTTTTCGAGATTGGTCATTTTCAAAAAAATCTCATGTCAGTCGTCCTTGTACTAAAACATTTAACGCAATTTGTCCTTCCGTCCAATTCCGTCAATTTTTTTTTCGTTAATCTCTCCCCGTACATTGCATGTTAGGGTAAAAATATCATTTTACAACTGAAAGTACGGTGACCAATAGTGTAATAATGACAAATAATTCAATTTCATTTTCTTCTCTTCTCTTCTCTCTCTAAATTTTTCTTTTCTTTCCCCCACCTAGACTTGCCCAAACTAGTTCTTATTCTGAACCGACGGTTTCACAAACCGTGACAAACAAACCGAAACTGAACCATGGAATTCCGGTTTCGGTTCGCCGGTTCCAGCTCCGGTTTCTCAATTTCACGGTTTTCAATTTTTTGAATTATTTTTAAAAAAATTTAACATTTGTTTTTATTTTTATTTTTTAAAATATATTATAAATTGTAAAAAAAAGTTATAATATGTTATTAATTATCAAAATACAAACTTAAAAAAATTGCTTAAGATGTGTTAGGCATCATGATATAGTAGGTTGATTTTGACATTTAAAATTTATTATGCTAGACTCATCCATCCTTTTATCAAGTCTCATCCAATATTTTATCAAGTCTAATGTTCATGGAGATCAGGGTAGGTGCAGGCATGGAGCATGTAGGAGCAAATGGTTTCAAAATTTAAAGTTTCAAACGTTTAAAATTTGAATTTGGCAATTTTTGAATAGTTTTATGGCGGTTTGGAACCGGCGGTTCACGGTTCCTGAGAAATGCAAACTTGAACCGAAGAGTTCTAATCCAGTTTCGGTTCACGGTTTGAGCGGTTCTAAAACCGGTTCGGTTTCAGTTTTTGGAACCGAATGGGCATGTCTACCCCCACCCAGTAAACCCCCCTCCTCCTCCTCTCACTTTTTCTCTCTAGCACTTACATTCATTCTTTGCTTCTTCCTTTTAAATCATGAGATCCCATCTATTTCTCTCTTTCTTGCCCCTTTAATTTTTTTTACATGTATTTTTCAACAAAACTTTTATATTATTCAATTTCTTTCTCTAAAATCACTTTCTCTCTCTATTGTGTTTTTCGGTGGCGAGTCTTATACTTGTACCTCTGCCAAACTTCTATATTATTCAATCACGAAGCTCGTACAAAATCAATTTCTCGTTCTCAATCGAAGAAGAGTGAAAACGCCTTAAGATTTCATGCTCATCAATGGCGAAAACCGACGATGGGTTTTGCTAAAGTGACAATGATGAAGCTTCAATTGCTCCCTCCTCCGTTGACATCGTGGCCAGTTACTCCGTCCTCGGCCGCCGCGTTGCAAAAGTACACCCTTCTTTTTTTTTCTCTCTCTCTCTCTATATATATATCTCAGCCACTCTCTCTCCACTGTCTATAGTAGCCGGCGGCCATGAGTTATTCCTAAGTTTTCTTTGTGGGTATAGTAAACCCCAAAAATTACTATACCCACAAAGATTTCTCTCATCCTCTCTCTCTCTCTCTCTCTCTCTCTCTCTCTCTCACACACACACACACACACACACTACTTTCACCCCTTCCGTTGACATTGGCTTGGCCTCTGACAACCTCACTATGACAAGATCGAAATCAAATCTGTAAAAAATTAATTAAATATTTGAAAGGTTTGATAAGATTTTTTTGTTGGGATTTTGGCTACCTGAAGATCAACTCCTTTGGGTTTGATGAGTTTGTTTGCTTACTGTTTAATAAATCCCTGGTTTGTAGGGAATAGATTAGTCTTTGATTTATTCTTCCTCAATTTTAGCTAGGCATAGTTCATGTAAATCTTACCTTTGCTTTGTAATGGCAATATAAAAGCCACATCTTAGTTGCTGAATAAATAAGCTTTTATAGCTCCAAAATTGGCTTTATATTTAAAGCTCTAGCAGTGGTATCAGAGCTCATACAAGGGCCTGATATTGATAAATAAATATATATATATATATATATGTAAATATATATATATATATATATATATATATATAAAGGAGTGTTTTGATTGAAACACTGAGAGAAGAAAAGGAAAGGAAAGGCAAAGTGATATGGCTGACAGCAATAACCTTCCGAGTATTCCTAAGTTTGATGGGGATTACGATCATTAGTCCATGCTAATAGAGAATTTGTTGCACTCAAAAGAGTACTAGTGTGGTGGAGAACGGCTATAAGGAGCCTGAACATTTGGAGGCAATCACTGTAAGACTTTGGAGGAGTAGAAGTTGAAGGACCTAAAGGCAAAGAATTACCTGTTCTAGTCCATCGAAAAGAATATCCTGAAGACCATCACGCAGAAATCAACTTCAAAACAACTCTGGGACTCTATGAAGAAGAGTATCAAGGAAACATCAAAGTTCAGCGAGCTCAACTTCAGAAGCTGAGAAGGGATTTTGAGATCCTAGAGTTGAAGGTTAGTGAGTGCATGAATGACTACTTCTCTAGAGTCATGATGATTGCCAATGATATGAGGAATGCTAGAGAAGGAATGGAGGATTCAAAAATTGTTGAAAAATTTTACGCACACTTTCTAAAAACTATAACTATATAGTGTGCTCGATTGAGGAGTCCAAGGATATCAATAACATATCTATAGATGATCTGTAAAGTTCATTATTGGTTATGAACACAAGCTTAAAAAGCAAGGTGTTGAAGAACAAGCTTTGAAGGTTACAGATGAAGAAAGTTTTGGTACAAAAGAAGAAAAGAGATTTGGTGGCAAAGGCAAAGGATGTGGTGGTTTCAGAGGAAGAGGAATGGGTCGAGGAAGAACATTTAACAAGGCTACTATTGAATGTTATCGATGCCTTAAGTTGGGACATTTTCAGTATGAGTGTCCCAATTATGCTCATTATGTTGAACATATAGAGCTAGATGAGGATCAAGAGATGTTGATTATGTCGCGTGTGGAGACTCAAGGTACTGTACGAGAAAAGGTGTGGTTTTTAGATTCGGGGTGCAGCAATCACATGAGTGGAGATAAGAAGTGGTTTGTTGAACTCGATGAATCCTTCAGGCATAGTGTGAAATTGGGGAATGACTCGCGGATGACTGTCATGGGAAAAAAATGTCAAAATGGAAATGGAAGGCAAAATTCAAATCATCTGAGGTATTCTACTGTCCTGATCTGAAAAACAATTTACTTAGCATTGGACAACTTCAAGAGAAAAATTTAGCTATCTTGATTCAACATGATTGTTGTCGGATTTATCATGATGTAAAGGGTTTAATTATCCAAACCACGATGTCTGCAAATCATATGTTTATTTTATTAGCTTCTGTACCTATTAATGCTTCAAGATCAGCTTGTTTTAAAGCAACCACAGATGAGTTTACAGAGTTGTGGCATGCAAGGCTTGGTTATCTCAACATGAAAGGATTGCGAACTCTGGCATATAAAAAGATGGTTAAGGGTCTACTGATTTTCAAGAATAGCTCTATACTATGCATAGATTGCATAGTTGGCAAGCAACACCGAGATTCCTTTCCAAAGAAGAGTGCTTGGAGAGCTTCAAGACATCTACAGCTAATACACTCAGATATTTGTGGTCCAATTACGCCTGAGTCCAAGCCACAAAAGTTTAAATAGGATTTGCCGTCAACTCACTGCGAGTTTCTCTCCACAACAAAATGGAGTCGCAGAAAAAAGAAACGAACCCTAATAAATACTGTGAGGTGTATGCTTATTGCAAGAAAGTTCCCAAAGTGTGTTGGCCAGAGGCAGTCAATTGGGTTGTTCATGTGCTCAATCGATGTCCCACCGTAACAGTACAAAACAAGACTTCGGAAGAGGCGTAGAGTGGAGTTAAACCATTAGTACAATATTTCAAAGTATTTGGATGCATAGGGCATGTGCACGTTCCTGATGTCAAGAGGAAAAAGTTGGATATGAAGAGCTTCAAATGTGTATTCCTAGGGGCCAGTAAGGAATCAAAAGCTTTCCAATTGTATGATCCAGAGGAAAAGAAGATTATTATTAGCCGAGATGTTATTTTTGAAGAAAATGAAAAATGGGATTGGAAGAAAACAGAGCAAGAGAAGCAGTATGATATTCTTGAATGGGGAGATAACGAGAAAGAAAATGAGGTAAATAATAAGAGTAGGGCAGAAGAAGAAGTTAGAGCAAATGGAGAGAATGTGATAGAAAAAGGAATCGAAGCAAGAAATGTTACAACTCAAGGGAGGAGAAAAAGAACAACACCTGTATGGATGAAAGATTATGTAACAGGAGACGAATTTTCTGAAGAAGAAGACGAAGTGGAGCAGCTCACCATGGAAATGAAGCAACTTGTCATGCTCACATCATCTGATCCAACCACATTTGAGGAAGCAATTAGGAGTCTGATTTGAGTAGAAGCAATGAATAGAGAAATTGAAGCTGTCGAGAAAAATGGGACTTAGGGATTGACTGAGCTGCCAAAGGGAGCAAAAAAATTTGGTATTAAGTGGGTGTTCAAGACTAAATTAAATGAGAAAGGGGAAGTTGACAAATACAAAGCCAGGCTCATGGCAAAAGGATACACATGGCGGGTGTCAAACCGTCAAAAATAATTTTTTCCTATTTCCCAAATAACGAGTATAGGGTAGTAGGGATCGTATCCACAGGGAACGTTGTACTCATTTCTTTTAAGAATTCTACGAAGCAATTAAAATAAAAATTTGAGTATTTTATCTAAACTAAATATCAACAATGAATTAATTAAAAAGACTTAATGTAAACGAAGCAGAAAATTATGTTGGATTTTTTAGATGAGAAAATTCCAGTTAATGAACTAATTGCAATCCCACAACTTACTACTGATCATCGATGCAACATTGTCTCAATTAACTACAAATAAATCGGTTATAGTTGTCGACAAACGCCTAACATCCAATCTCTCCTTACAGTGTCGATAATTAAGAGAAGCTCGTTAATTACTACTCTAATCAAAAGACAACCCTCGAGACGCTCGTAGGATTTAGTGTTTTGACAGCTTTAAGAGAGAGAGACCCGATTCTAAACAGTGCATATTGAAGCAATATCATTTAATTTAGATTACTCATTCCCGCAACACTACCCGAGTATGCTTGTGATGCTTAAACGGTGCGTCGCTTGCTACTTTGTTAGAACCCGAAGACAATTACGGACCAGCGGCTCTAACTAGCAATAGACTATTAGGTTAATTAAAGTTCGGGCCCTAAACATTAACTAATCATATTAATCATAAGTCACAAGTTTCTTGCAACTAGAAAATTAGAGAATGAATAAATACTTGAAAATAATTGAGAAATAAAACTAAGATCTCACAGTAGTAATTTTGAAGAGAATTACTTGTTCATTAACTGGAAATGAAAGAACTTAGCCACTAAACATGGCTGAAAATTACTTACAAATACCAAAAGACTTGTAAAACCCAGCAGGTGCTCTAGTAGAAGAGAAAGAGATGCCTCGACTTTTCTTCCTACAATTCGTCTTCAAGGTATGTGTGTGTATTTCTTCCAAAAACGTCTCCCCCCTACCTTTGAGGATTTCCCCCTCTACTTATAGGGGAAAATTTGGAGGAATTCTCTCCCCACTACTACCACTAAACCATGATCCTAGCCACTACCCCATGATCCTAGCCACTACCTATTTTTTCTCTAACACTCAACTCCCTCAATATTTACAAGAGAGAAAGAAATAATTACAGATGAGAGTTTAATTTTAGGGATATTAACAACTCCCTAATATTCCAAAGTGACCAATGTCTGAAATGCCCTCAAGTAACATAGTACGCTTTTGCACTCAAAAGCACAAAGACGTGACTTTTTTAAAATTTTCTCTACAGCTTTCCTCAAGTACCAAATGCCCATTCGGTACTGGACTACCCTCTTCCTTCAGCATGCTTTTTATCTGTTTTTCACTTTCACTTTTCCACCATACATATTTGATCTCATCAAATTTCCCCCACACTTGAACGATGCTTGCCCTTAAGCATATTGAATCTGCCCAGACATGAACATTGTTATTCCAAACAACCCAGAAAAACTGACATTGCTTCAATACTTGACATAAAACTTGCATTATCAAATTGAAAATCAAAATTCTATCAAAGTTATGGGCATTCCCTAATGTTTCAATTTAGATTGTCTCGCATGTCTCCAAAATTATCCTTCAACATCAACAAATGCAAATCTTAACTATCCTCTCGGGATCACTCAAATCACACAAAAGTGTTTAAAGAGGGATATGTATCATGCAACACTCAAATCACAAAACGGAATGACATTACCATATGCTTGCAAATTGATCAAATCTCCATCACTAAATATGAGTTCAATTGCACCAATCAAAAGGTCTTTCATGGGTTGTAATGGGGCTAGGGGTAAAAGGTAAGATATAAGGAATTTAAGGTGGGTTAAAAGATGTCAAAGAAAATGCAAAAATAACCACATAAGTCATCTCCATCTCATTCACCAAAGAATAATCACAAATGAAGTATAGCCATGGCTTTAATCAAAATGAAACTGAACTGTGCATTTTTACTAGTATCACATTTTCTCTTCTTTTGGAAAGCCGCTACATTTTTCTATTTTTTTTTTTCTTTTTTTTTTTTTCGAAGCAGCCCCATTGAGCATATTTTTTCCTTTTGAGTTGTTTTGTTTTTACAACTCCAATGGAACTTTAGCTTGCCAGAACATGAATTGCACAATCCATTAGCCATTATTTGCAGCTTCAAACTATAGATAAGAATGAGACTATATATTCCACAGGGTTAATATGCAATTCCTTAACATTGGGCTAAGCAAAAAGAAGGTTATAAAAATACTGGCAAAGGTTAATTTCAAGGTTAAAACAAAGAAATGGACAAGGCTCGAAGGAGTTAACTAGGGGTAAACATTTATGGGTAGGAAAGAAAAGAAAGCCAAAAGTGGGTGATACTTAAGTGCCTTAATCCTATTGATGCAACGAACTCATTAACGTGATCTCGACATGTATTCAAAATGCAAGTTCTAGAATACTCATCCGTGTGTGTGAATCACTCAAAGAATAACCGAGAGCAAAGTATATGAATTGCTCCATTTTTGGCTCAAAAGCTCACTTGAATGGTCAAAAAGTCAAGATTTGCACATATATCCGTTAAAGGAATCATTTCAAAAACATATTTTTTTTTCAATCTAATGTAGAAAAACTACAAAATGGCCATCATGTATCAAGAATTCCTCCCTTCAAAATGATAATGCACATTTAGCACAAACATTAAAGCAATGTTAGTTGATGTCCTCAGCAAAATCACACCACAACAGACCCCAAAATGCTCCCCCACACTTAAACGATACATTGTCTCCAATGTATCATAAAAGTCAGATTAGCAAAAGGAGGAGAAGGATAAAGAAGAAACTTCTCTATCATGCGGATGAGTCAGGTGGTGGTTGACATTAACCAACTTGATGCCAAGGGAGAGAAATCTCTTTTCGGAGCCATGGAGATCTGGAACAAATCGAAGCTTTCATTGAAGATGATAGCTGGTGGTGGGGCTTTGGAATGGGGATTTGGCTCTCAATTTCCCTGCGATGAAAGTGAGAGAAAAGAGTAATTTGGGTAAAACATAAAAAGTGAAATTAGAGCTTTTAAACCCTATATATCTCGCCCTCTTGCTCGCTACTGTTCACCCGCTTCTCTTTGTTTTTTTTTTTTTTTTTTTTTTTTTTTGCTCCCTATCTTGACAATACAACATGGGCACGTGCTAAGCTCCACAAGCCCTGCTACCAGTAACTCATCCAGAACATATTTTTTTTTTCATCTTTTCTTCTTCAAATCACACACCTGCTAAATAAAACTCAAAACATGAAAACAACAATTAAATAAAAATTACCTAGAAAATAGAAAATCAAAGCATTAAAAACTAGGAATATTGGGTTGCCTCCCAACGAGCGCCGCTATTTAACGTCTGTAGCTAGACTCAATGCCCACTTTTTTTACAACTCAGTCAAATTATTACCAATGATAACTGGCAATGGGGGAAGAATTTTAGAACTTGAACATGGTAATGGAAAAGAAGGAAAATCAAACCTAGGTGTTACCTCTGGTGTGGAATAGAGTGCCATAATATTTTTTTGCACCTCCTCATTGCCTTGGAAAGGTACATCTTTATCTGTAAGACTTTTTACAATCACTAATTCCAGTTTCATTTTCTTTGTGCACAGTTCTTTGAGAAACTTAGCATAACGAGACACTTGCTTGATGGCATCCAAGAGAGGGATGTTGATTTCCACTTTGCGAAAAGTGTCCAGGATTGCTTTCTCGTCCTCTTCCTTCTTTTGGTGTGCAAACCTGCCTGGAAAAGGTTGAGGGATGACAATCTTCTCAGTTTGCTTTCTCGACTCTTCACCTTCCTTATTTACTACAACCTCATCTTGCACCACCTCATTATTCTTACTGCTATCAACAGACTTCTTTTTCGGCTCAACTTCCTGAAGTTCCCTTCCATTTCTCAAGGTAACCGGACAAGCATTTTCTCGCGGATTCTTCTCTACTTGAGAAGGCAGTTTTCCTTGATTTGCTTCCAGCTTCCCTACAGACACAGCAAGCTGGGAAATTTGATTTTCCAGAGATTTTATGCTGGCCTTCGTTTCTAGTCTATCTTTCTGAACTGATTCAGCTAAGCTTTTGATTAGACTTTTCAACGGTGTATTGGAACTGGTACTGGGCTGAACTGGAAGAGGCGATGAGAATGGTGGTCGTACTTGTTGCTGAGAAAAATTCTGATTTTTATTCCCGTAACTGAAATTCGGATGATCATGCCATCCTGGGTTGTAAGTACTGGAATAGGGATCATATTTTCTCTATGGTTGCCATTGGAAACCTCCCACTATATTCACTTGTGCATTAAGATCTTCTTGCAAAGTTGGACATGCATCAGTTGGATGTCCCACATTTGCACAGATTCCACAAGCTTTCACCGTTGAACTTCACCGAGACAATTCTTTCGAATAGAGGTTATTGTGTTCAACCGTTGATCAATAGAGAACACATTCACCTCATTTACCTTGCTCGGAACATCCTGTTGTCCCAAACTGTTGAGCATTTTCTGTTATAACAATAAAATAAAATTCTTAAAAAGAAATAAATAACAAAATCGTTTCCCGGCAACGGCGCCAAAATTTGGCGGGTGTCAAACCGTCAAAAATAATTTTTTTCCTATTTCCCAAATAACGAGTATAGGGTAGTAGGGATCGTATCCACAGGGAACGTTGTACTCATTTCTTTTAAGAATTCTACGAAGCAATTAAAATAAAAATTTGAGTATTTTATCTAAACTAAATATCAACAATGAATTAATTAAAAAGACTTAATGTAAACGAAGCAGAAAATTATGTTGGATTTTTAAGATGAGAAAATTCCAGTTAATGAACTAATTGCAATCCCACAACTTACTACTGATCATCGATGCAACATTGTCTCAATTAACTACAAATAAATCGGTTATAGTTGTCGACAAACGCCTAACATCCAATCTCTCCTTACAGTGTCGATAATTAAGAGAAGCTCGTTAATTACTACTCTAATCAAAAGACAACCCTCGAGACGCTCGTAGGATTTAGTGTTTTGACAACTTTAAGAGAGAGAGACCCGATTCTAAACAGTGCATATTGAAGCAATATCATTTAATTTAGATTACTCATTCCCGCAACACTACCCGAGTATGCTTGTGATGCTTAAACGGTGCGTCGCTTGCTACTTTGTTAGAACCCGAAGACAATTACGGATCAGCGGCTCTAACTAGCAATAGACTATTAGGTTAATTAAAGTTCGGGCCCTAAACATTAACTAATCATATTAATCATAAGTCACAAGTTTCTTGCAACTAGAAAATTAGAGAATGAATAAATACTTGAAAATAATTGAGAAATAAAACTAAGATCTCACAGTAGTAATTTTGAAGAGAATTACTTGTTCATTAACTGGATATGAAAGAACTTAGCCACTAAACATGGCTGAAAATTACTTACAAATACCAAAAGACTTGTAAAACCCAGCAGGTGCTCTAGTAGAAGAGAAAGAGATGCCTCGACTTTTCTTCCTACAATCCGTCTTCAAGGTATGTGTGTGTATTTCTTCCAAAAACGTCTCCCCCCTACCTTTGAGGATTTCCCCCTCTACTTATAGGGGAAAATCTGGAGGAATTCTCTCCCCACTACTACCACTAAACCATGATCCTAGCCACTACCCCATGATCCTAGCCACTACCTATTTTTTCTCTAACACTCAACTCCCTCAATATTTACAAGAGAAAAAGAAATAATTACATATGAGAGTTTAATTTTAGGGATATTAACAACTCCCTAATATACCAAAGTGACCAATGTCTGAAATGCCCTCAAGTAACATAGTACAGCTTTGCACTTTAAAGCATAGCACGTGACTTTTTTAAAATTTTCGCTACAGATTTCCTCAAGTACCAAATGCCCATTCGGTCGGACTATCCTCTTCCTTCAAAGATGTTTTTATCTCGTTTTTCACTTTCACTTTTCCACCATACCTGCAAACATCACAAACGAGAATACCCATAAAAGTGCAACATTTATAACCAATAAAAGCACAAAATCCACTTAAAATGTCGCACATATTTGATCTCATCAACACACGACAAGCCGGAGTTGACTATACCGAGGTATTTGCTCTTGTAGCTCGCTGGGATACAATTCATTTAACTCTTGCACTCGCAGCTAGTCGAGGTTGGAAGGAATATCAACTCGATGTTAAAAGTGCTTTCTTGCACGGAGAAATCAGTGAGGAGGTGTTTGTGGCGCAGCTATAAGGGTATGAGGTGAAAGGAGAAGAGAGCAAAGTCTATAGGTTGAAGAAAGCACTTTATGGGCTTAAACAAGCTCCACGTGTTTGGTTTAGCAAAATCGAAGTGTATTTTGTCAAGAAGAGCTTTGAAAGAAGTGAGGGTGATCACACTCTATTCATAAAGAAGAATGGTGATAGAGGTATCTTAATTGTGTGCTTATATGTAGACGATCTTATATTTACAGGAAACAATGAGTAATTGTTTCAAGAGTTCAAAAGTTCAATGAAGGAGAAATTTGACATGTCTGATCTTGGATGTATGAGATACTTCCTGGGTGCAGAAGTTACACAAAGCTTAGAAGGTATTTTTGTATGTTAGCAAAAAGATGCTAATGAGGTGCTGGAAAGGTTCGGGTTACAGAATTGCAAGGCAGTGAAGAACCCTATTGTCCCTGGGAGCAGACTTATTAAAGACGAGGGAGGACTCAAGGTGGATGCCACAGTCTACAAGCAAATGGTAGACAGTCTTATGTACTTGACCGCCACCAGACCAGACCTTATGCTTGTGGTAAGTTAGTAGCTCGGTTTATGGAAGCTCCTACTGTGATGCATAAACAAGCTATGAAGAGGGTGTTTCAATACTTGAAGGGAACAACCGAGCTGGGCCTATTCTATAGAAGAGGTGAGAAGGAAAGTTTGATTGCTTATTCTGACAGTGATTATGCAGGGGATCTTGATAGCCGCAAAAGCACTTCTGGTTATGTTTAAGCTGGGTTGTGGTGTTGTTGCTTAGAGTTCTAAAAAGCAACCAGTGGTATCACTCTCCACCACCGAAGCTGAATTTATTGCTACTGCAGCTTGTGCGTGTTAGTGTGTGTGGATGCAACGAGTACTAAAAAAGCTTGGAGTAAATCAAGTAAGTGTGTTATTCATTGTGATAATAGTTCAGCCATCAAGCTTTCGAAGAATCCTGTTTTACATGGAAGAAGCAAGCACATAGATGTTCGTTTTCGAGTCTGTCTCGATTTAGAATGGTGGAAGAAGAGGAAAATTGTTGCCTGAAATTCCCACCGGAGAAGAAACCTAAATTCTTCACATGGTTGGTCCCTGTACTTTTTTAGATGAAACAACACTTTTGCCCTTGCCCAAATGCACATGTGATGCACATGACATGACTTAACAGAAAAATTGACGATACTTGACAGAAGGACCAATTTTGTTTAATGTTTTAGTTCAGGGACTATTTGTGGCATAAAAGGACCAGTCCCGAAAAAATGAATTTCTTTGGGGACCATTGGGTAGTTTATCCTTTTCTTTTTTTTTTTTATCATATCTTGATTTATCGTTATTCTTGAGAATGAATTACTCAACAAGTTGGATGCATTTACCTAGTTTTTGTTTAGTTTGGCAAAAGTTTACTATTCATCTCAATCGTTAGAACTTCAACAAACTTCTCTAGAACTCTGTAGGACAACGTTCATAAGATAATATGTTCGCATGATGATCTAAACTTCAACAACTTCTTTAGGACAATGGTTGACGACACTTGTAAGATGAAATGTTTGCATGGTGATGCATTCTCCCTTTACAAAGCTTGTCCACACGAGTGTCGGCCAATGATTGAGCTCTATTGGATTTCCAATTAAGTAATGCTACGTGCACCTAAAGTGTGCACCAAATGTGCACCAAAATCCCAGTTGGTATCTTCTGATTGGTTAAATGATTTGTGGGTCCTTCCACTTAATAATCTTTTGACCAACCAAAAGATGTCAATAAGAACTTTTGGTGCACATTTGATGCACACTTTAGGTGCACATAGCATTACCTTTTCCAATTTCAAGAGCCAATTGCCCTTGATTCACCTGTATGACTTGTTTTAGCATTTGAGGTTCCTACCTTTCCCTCATAAGAAGAGTTTCAATATTGGACACAGAGTTGAGTATCTTGTTATATTATACTCACACTATCTTAAGAAATAGTTTCATTTTGTTATTAAAAATCAATCTACAACAACATTAAATTACTATTCAACAATTTTTTTTTTATAGAATTTATAAAATATTATTACAATCAGAGAAAGTTACATTTTAAGGGGGGCCCAAAACAACCGGACGGGGAAGGGGAGAAAACAAAGAACAAACGTAATCCTCACTTTTTACTCCACACTTAAACAAAGATCACGTGATACAAAGATCTTAACATGGGGACAAAAAACAGAGATTTGTAGATGTAGTGTAAAGGGTCGAGGGAGACTCATCCTATCATTTCCTTTCGTTGTTACTAATTTGTCGTGTTTCTTCTATTCGTGTTGGAACTTCTTCGAGTCGATCTTGGTCGAGTTCACATCAATTGGTATCAGAGCAATCGAAGAGGTAAGTACCTAACAAATTCGTTTTATCGTTTCTGTCATCTTCGTTGTTCTTTTTCTCCATCTATCCATATTCTTTTCAATTTTCGTATTCTTCAAATCTGTCCTTGTGACATTGTTCTTCATCTATCTTCTTCGTAAGCATATCTTCTTTGTGTGTTTTCTTTGTCTATTCCAATCCATAAAGTATAAAAATAAAAAATAAAAAAGTGATTGCCCATAGATTAAAAAAAAAGTGTTGAATCTAAAAGTTGATTGAATCAAGCCAAATCAAAAGCTTGAATCTGAATTGAGTACAAAGAAAAAAAGAAAAAAAGTGAACAGTGGGCAGAAAGTTGTGAAATTCAGATTGGATTTGGAAGAGTTTTAACAAGTGTTTGATTGTTCTAAATTGAAACTTGTTGGAACACTTAAACATCTTGTTTATTCATCATCTTTGTTGTTTATTCTAAGTGCTAATTGTTGGAACACTTTCCATTGATTTCATCTTTCATCATATATTCAACATCTTGTTCATATTATCACGTAACCTAATCGGTTATCCTCCTCCATAAAGCACGTGTATCCCAATTATATTCTACGTACCTCTAATTGTAGCTTTACTCTCATCTGATTCTGTAGTAGTTATCCCCTAGTTGATAACTCTCTCTTGTATGTATATATACACATTGATAAATCAATACAAAAACAACTTCAGCCGCATCTCTTACTACTCGTTATAGTTCATCCATCTTAATTGTTTGATTTTCTCTAATTGAAAATTGCTGGAACAATTGTCATAATCATCTTGTTAATTCATCGTACAATTAGCCAATTTCACTTCTTTTCTTGCTTTCATTGTGAAATTCAATTGGTTTGGAAAAGTGTATCAAATCATTTGAATTACTCTAATTGAGCATTTCTGGACTAATTGTCATACTATATCTTGTTCATTTATTGATTTCATTTCTTTTCTTGCTTTCAATTGTGAACTTGTTTCTCACTTTGAAATCTAGCCAAAAGAAGCTCAAACCCAGATTTGCAATTGTCCTTAAACACATTGAATGCTCTAAGAAAATCAGATTGTGTACGAGTTGAGAGTGAGTGATACACGAGTGATTGTGAGTTGTGTGTATTGGACTCAACATGGCACGAGACGGTAATAAAATTCAAGAACCTTTGCATGGAATTAATAAAGGAATAGCTAGGGAGGTTCCGATGAATCCTCAAGAACAAATGGTTAGAATGTTGGAGGAAATTAGTCAACGTTTGGCTAGGATAGAAGAGAGAGGGAATGCACAACCTCGAGGGAATCCACATCGATTCCAAGTGAGGAGGGGAGCATACATTATTGAAAAGGGTGATGATTGGGTAGAAAGTGAATGTGAGGATGATAGGATATGGGATAGGAGAGGAGGTGAGTGAGTAAAAATGAAGATTCATCCTTTTAAGGGTAGGGATGATCCCAAAGAGTATCTAGCGTGGGTTAGAAAGGTTGATGTTTTCTTTAAGAGTGACCACTACACGGAGGCTCAAAAGGTGAAATTTGCATCTAAGGAGTTTACCGATTATGCTAGTGTTTGGTGGAAACAATTAATAAGCAATCGGAGTAGGATATAAGAGGGTCGTATTAACACGTGGGAAGAGATGAAACGTGTAATGCGTAAGAAGTTTGTCCCGAAATACTATCACAGTGATTTATTGAGGACTACTTCTTCTTCTTCTTATTCTTCATTCTCTAGCACACCTAGTAGACCCAAGGTGAGGGAACACAAGAACCTTAGTGTTGTACATGAGAGGCCTTGTGTAAATTCATTGCAATGTAAGAAAAGCTTGAGGGAAAATAATGAGAGTTCGGCTCGAGCGATAAGCAAGGTTTGTGAGATAGCTGAGAAAATGGAAAGTATGAGTACAAAAGAGAATAAGAGGTCGACTAAAGAAGAGAGTGTCAATCAAGAAATAGCCAAGCAAAAGGAGAGGAAAGCTAGAGATAGCGAGCAAGTAAACAATGAACGTGAGGTTAGTAAGAAAGAGTGGAAAAATAAAGAGTGTGATGGGGAAAAAATGAGAGTCGCAGGCTTGTGGCGTTCCGTAATCGAGGTTCTTAGGCAATTGCGTCTAACGGGTTTCAGTTGCACCCTGAGGTTCCTATTCAATTGCGAATAGTAGGTCGAGGGAGACTCATCCTATCATTTCCTTTCTGTTGTTGCTGACTTTTCGTGTTTCTTCTGTTCGTGTTAGAACTTCTTCTAGTCAATCTTGGTCGAGTTCACATCATGAGAACCACGGATCGCTCCAAGGATCGAAGCCCAAGTCAAATAACTCATTGATGATACCCTTCATTTGAGGACGACCCAAGGAAGAGCCCATATGCATTTTTGTATGTCTTTGGACCTAAGACAACCTTGAAGGATGTTTAAGACCAAAAAAGAAGGCCCATTTACATGTTAAAGGGTCAACAAAAGGTATAAAATCTGAACAACTCGCAAGAATACCAAACAAATCAACAATTCAAGAGACTGACTCGGCGCGCTCGCGCCAACCTCAACAAAACACAGTTTAAACCTTCAATACCTCGCGCCAAATGAGTGAAGTGGCCGCGCCTGACGCTGCTTCAGAATTTGTGCAAATAGGTCTGGGTTAATACAACCCTTAGGTTCACAAGGTTATCAGACGACATTTTATCATCAAGGAAATAGGCTTGAATCAAATGGTGCAACACATGTAACACCTCAAAGTCACACGAGTCATAATGACTCTATCGTAAATAGTGACATTACTAGCTACAACACAAGTCGACGAAGTAAAATGTCAACGGGATTCGCAAGGTAACACGCTTGTGCCACAAATACTAATGTCGATAAACCACAAGGTCAACATAAACAATAACAAGAGTTTCCAACTCTAATGCGTTTGACGGAATGGATCGGTATCATTGGATACCAAAGTCGGATACTATACATGCTACCCGAAACATAGGGTGTCTCACACCCATGATGATTACATTTTCAGGTTAACTACGAGATACTATATTCTAACGAATGAATACCCAATCAGAGTACACAAGGTAGTCCAATAACAGGAAGACAAATAGATAATAGAATAAGTCACGATGAACATGACTCTTAACAAGTTCTCACCTTTTAACCTTGACTCGCTCTATTGGAGTCTTAGGTCGATGTAGGAGGGTTCGGTGGGGTCACTTGTTTCACTCGAGGTGTCTCACCTAGGGCCATATTCAGTTGGTCCTCAAGTTCTCTCAGTTTTCGTAATGCGTGTCTGAGTTAAAATACGGTCGGATGCATAACTGACATCCTTGCAGTCTTCCTAGTTCGTGCCATCCTGCTATAGGCATACAATAGAGACATTAAATCTCTAAAGGGAAGTGAAACACATTAAGTGATTCAATTAAAGGCATACTTATCAATATAACGTTCTCGATTCTCAACCCAAAACAATTAACATGCACGTAGGGTGCTAAAGACAACCACCTCACTATGCAAAAGGGCATATGCACAAGGTGACACGATCTATTCGTATCGCAAAATCTATAAGGCAAGACTGAATTAATACAATGTATCCAGTCTACATCACAACGCATACAATATAGCAATCACACGCTCACCGCCGGGGTAGCAAACTATCAATTTTATATCTCTAAGGTTAAACAAACATATAGCATACGTGACAATATACAACTCACAAAGGGCTAATCGTATGCTCAAAAATACTCATGTTCGACTAAGCACAACGGCTCACACAATTTTAAATCAAATCAAACCAACAAACGAGAAATGATACACAATCCACACACAAGATACACAAACTTGTTCGAGTGTAACTATTCCATTTGCTTGTCCATTTCGATTGGTAATAGGATTAGGCAATTTCTATCTATCATGCTATCAACTTAGTCTTGACAAATATCTTTTGACAACCAAATCAGGGGCCCTTCTGAAGTGGCTTCAAAAGCTTCCGTCACAGGGCATTAAGGACAAGTGATTACAAATATGCCCTTAGAGTCAGTCTCATGCACATAAGTATCAAATACAAGCAAATGCACCTGTGTGACACAATGTCTCTAGTATGTACAAGTGTCGCATTTCATGATATGATATGCAAAAATAAAGTGTCTAGTAAGTACAGACTCATTTACTCGTACTATTGTAACTCGACACTCCACGATAAACACTAGTGAACTCGTGACCTAGAATCTCGGGTCTTCCACCTCTATTTCCTCAAATAATTACCACTCTCAAGCTTAAGACGTTCCTTAAAACATCTCGACTATACTTCTCAAAAATCAACGAGGCATCCTATAATGGTCAAATCTCAGTACTAAACTTATCAAGTGACTCACACTTAGTCGTCAACATTCTAGCGAGGACTTAAAGCGCACTTACCAATTTCCACAAGAGAAATAACTGACTACAAATCATTAGTCTCCGCTCTCATGAGCGTAAGAACCCAACTAATCCAATCCTATATGGACTATCTCTACAACTTACCAATATCCAAGGTACACTTAACACAAAACTCGACGTTGACCGCTCAACCCGATACCCAAATCACCTAAGCCGAGGATCCTATCCTGGCGGACAGCTAACTTAAGCTCTGATACCAACTGTGATGCGAACCAAGGCCCAAGGCCCAACATTCCAAGAGATCCATTGGTGATAAACAAAGGCCCAATGACAAGAGCGCGAATTAAGAAGGTTCAGGAAGCTCTCATGACACTCATGGAAGATGTCAAGTCCAACACGACATCCAAGGATGCTCAAGGCAAAGAAGGAATGATCATTTGTGTGTTAAAAAAGTTACAAGTAAAAAGAGATTTTATAGATTTAGGATAACGTTAAAGTTAATTTAAAAAATTACATAAGTAAATATGGATGTTGGGCAATAAATTTTTTTACCAAAAAAAAAAGTTACAAATAAAAAAAAAATTACAGATTTAAATTACAGTTAAAGTTAATTTGAATAATTACAGAAGTAAATATTGTTGTTGGGCGGGAATTTTTTTACATAGAACAGCCACGTGAACAATGAAAGGAAACATTGATTTTTGTTTTAGTTATTATTTAATAGATTACAAAACGAAAATCTAAAACCTAACAACCAAACCTAAAACGACTATGCCAAACACACCCTATGAGCCCGTTTGGTGTAGCGTTTTGAAAACGCAGTGTTTTAAAAATGCAGCGTTTCTAAAACGCAGATTATTTAAAACGCGATTTTTCTTTTATAAATGCGTTTGGGATATTATGTCAAAACGCAGCTTTTTATTCCCTACTGCGTTTTAAAATCTGCGTTTTGAGAAAAAGCTAGGAATTCCAGCGTTTAAAAACGCAGCTGCGTTTTGAAAACGCAGCGTTTTCTACCGCAGCATTGAAACGCTAAGTTAAGGAATAAGCTGCGTTTTAACCCTGCGTTTTGGCCAAAACACACGAACAAACGGGCTCTATAAATCCATAACCAAATCAACCCAAAAAAAAAATATTAAAGAGAGTATTATTTTTTTTTGGAGCAGAGGGAGTATCTAGTTGTAGTTAAAATCAAATGAGCAACAAACTATATTTGTTTTATAAAGAAGGGTTTTATTTTTCAACAAGTTAAAATAAAAGAATGCTTTTATAAGCATGCATTGCTAGTTCATTAAGATACAAGCATACAATGAAGAATACAAGGTAGATTAATACAATTATGGGTCTTTCATCCCAATATATATTTATCACTAATGTTGTTTACAAATAAATAATTCTCCTTTTTTATACATGAAGAGTTATATACCAGGAAGGAGAACTCTCACATTTTGCTCAAACCTCATACCTTCCAGGAGGAAAAATCTAGAAAATTGCCTCCTCCATTCAAACGTAAACTACATTTATACATATAATCTGGAAAGAAAAACAAAAAGAATGAATGAATGAATTTGCTTGAAAAAAAAAAAAAAAAAAAGTAAAGAAAGAAAATAATTTAACCAAATTAATCGATCCTGATCCTGATCACAACCCTAACTATTTTGCCACCCCTAGATCTTCAAACGGAAGCATGGTGGTCAGGCCTTCAAGAGGAGTACCGTTTGGGACAGCATGATGATGCCCCCCTTCTGCTCTTCGTAGCAATTTTAAGGGATAAGAAGAAAAAGAAATAAGATCACTACTTGCTTAAGCTATACCGAATGATACCAACGTAGCTCGTGAGGATGAGTAAATTTCGTTTCATACTTCTGGCAGATCAACAACCAGCAGCTTTTAGGAAGTTGTCATATGGACTTGTTGCCGGTAGCTTGAAGGACTGAGAGAAATGCTGGTACTCAGATGCACAATGCATCAGAACACTACCCACATGTGGTTTGCTTGAAATTGCCGTTACATTATGATCCAAGAAAGGATTGCCTACCTGTTGTTCAAAAAATGGAGCAACAAATAAAAAGATACTCGTGGAGTGTTATGAAAAACAACGGTTGAAACAATGCCCTTCTTGGCGTAGAAATATTCATTACAACAGTGGTACCTTGTCATAGTTTTGACATGATACCAACTGGTACCATATCTGCACAATCACATGGTACTAAGTTGTAAACGATATTTAATCATGGGACAGAAGAGAAATCAAATCCATGTAACATGATTAGTTACAATCCAAACTTACAAAAACTGCTTATAACTCCTTTTGTTTGGAAATCACATTATATTTTTGATGAATTCATTAATTTGACTCTCTCTGTCCCAAAAAAAAAGAATTGCATTTGACAAGTCAAACTTATTAATATCATACTTTCGATTATCTGTATTTCCTTTAAATAGCACTAAAATTGTATAGTATTTTGTATGACACGTAAGATAACTACCATGCTTTTAAAAAGAAAGAGAATATTGAAAAAATATATGAAATGTGACCCTTTTTTTTTTTTGACCAAAACCAAAAATGGAAAACGTGACTTTTTTTTTTTTTTTTTGGGGGACAGAGGGAGTAATATAGAGGGCTTGAAGGATGTAATTTTCTAGAAATGGAAGTTGTACGCAGTTTCTGTAAATCTTTCTAGTAGGTATAATATTTGCTCATCGGGAAACTGACCAGTGCTGAAGGCCTAGTAAGCAAAATAAAGAAATATAATCCAACGTTGTGCCAATAGGTATGTAAAAGAAGAGAGTACCACTTGAACAGATGTGACTTGCTTATTATCTCTTTCGTCACTATTTTGTGATGCTCTGATGATTAAACTGTCCTGCCTCTGTTGAATACTCATTAAATGGGAAATCTTCATCTGCTTTCCCATTAGCAATGTCTCGCACTGATGGGTCATTTCCCTGTAAGACACATCCGGTGCGCCGCTCACTGGGCATAGTCTCTCAACTTGATGCGCCGTATCAAAAACCTGTGCACATTGGTGTTAATATTCAATGTAGTAAGAAGTTTAAATACATTTAGCACTGGCTTAAAACATTGTCAACTCCCTACATAATCCTAAGAATATACTCCCTCCCTTCCACTCAAAAGAGTCCTACTTTCTATTTTCAAAAGTTTCACTTAAAGGTGTCCTGTTTCAAAAATTAAGCTAATAATTTCGAGTTTTCCAACATACCCTTCTTCCATTAAACATATATTAAGATTATAATTTTAGTCCTCTAAACTAAGATAAATTATAGAAAAGTATTTTTAATTCTTCAAAGTTTGATTTTTAGTGGTTGACTCTGAGCGGAATAGAGGCAGTAAAAAGCATCAGCAGAAGAATAAAAACAGATCCAGTTCAGTTTCACATAAATAATGGAAATATCGTGTGAATACTTTGTTCTCGTAATACGCCGTTTCCTACTTACTAGACAATAGATATAGTAGCAGATGCTAAAGACGTACTGATTCTATAAGTTGATTGACACTCAAGAGGCTGGGGATCTCGATGGTCAATTCTGCTATGGATTTGGTGGTACTTTCAAACGAATCCGCCAGAGATTCATCCTCCAGTGCAAGAAGTGGGCCACCCTGCACAGTAGGAACAAACCAATTATAAAATTTTCTAAACAGCAGTCTCGAAACCTAGTGAAATTTCAAAATAAGTACCTTTAGAGCTGCATCTTTGGACAGCAGGGATCCCATAAGACACACATCATCAGGCACAAAATTATCTAGCAACTGCTCCTGTATGGTATATTCTTCGGACTGCATACAAAAGCAAAATTTTCATGTCACTTTTTAAACAGTAAGTATAAAAATCCAATAAAATAAACTACTCTTAAATTGAACGAAAGAATGTGGAAGTTTACCCCCGACAAATTTTGCAAATTCTTCACAATCACAGAGGCCAAAGACTCTGTCGACTGGTCCCCGGTGATTTTTAATTCTGAAAGAGATTTTAGAGCAGAGTTATCGTCCTCCTTGGATCCATAACTGATGTTATGATTGTCAGATCCAGTGTCGACAGTCTGTAATTTGCAATCTTCAACGAAGCGAAGATATGGATCAACCTGGCACAAAAGTATAACAATCTCAGGCCTATGTGAGCTACAAACTTGGAAAGAAAATGAAAAATTACCCTATCACAAATATGACACTGAAGAAGTAAAGAAGTACTGTTTAATCAAAGAATCACCTACCATCTCCGTGAGAGCAGCCTTGGCACTTGGAACAAGAGGAAGAATATTGTACGCCTTAGATGATATAATAATCATAGAAGTTGCCAAGATAAAAAGGGATCTCCGACGTGATGGTGGCAAAGGCCCTGCACAAACAGTGCAAAGTTAAACAAAAGCATCAAGGCAACCATACTGATCACCTAGTATTATCATCATATTTCAATTTAACACATAAAATAGAAAACAAGTGCATTACTTGTCAAAAAATAAATAGAAAACAAGTGCATTATCAATTCATAAACAATTGATCCAACATTATCATTTCAGAATCATATATTCTTTCCGGTTCTACGATTAAACTCTTGACAAGGCATTAGGTATCTCAAAATACATTCAAGGGTAAATTACAAATAACCCCCCTCAACTATGGGTTAGGTTTGATTGCCCCACTCAACTACCATTTGAAGCAATGTGCCCTCTTCAACTATAGCATTTCCTTTAATCGCAGCTTCTCTTCAGGCACTACCATTTGAGTTAACGTAAAATGCCTATCTGAGACTTATGTGACAATCTTTAGGTATTTTTTTTTATCATAATGCCCTTTTGATGTTTCAATCAACTATTTTACCTTGCTTTAAGACCCTCTTTGTAATTAAAGATGGTCAACAAAAAAATAAATACTTATTTTTATTTTGAATATATTATGGTAAAAATAATATGTAAAGATGGTCACGTGAGTCTTAGGTGGGCAAATTTCATCAATTCAAAAGGCAGTGCCTAGTGCCTAAATAGAAAGTGCAATTTAAGAAAATGTTATAGTTGAGGGGGCATAGTGCTTCAATTGATAGTAGAGGGGGACAATTGAAACTCCACCTATAGTTTAGGGGGGTTAGTTGTAATTTACCCTACATTCAATAAACTCCTTATCAGAACTTCATCAAACTCCACAAGCGTACCCAAAATATAGGCCAAGTTGAAAGATCAAGAACACTCCTTAAGGAAGCCTTACAGGCCCTATCTAGAGGACCTACCATTTGACTCCCTGTAAGTTTTTACTCCCTCTCCCCGCTCCCCCCTCAACTTCTCCCCTTTAGTAAGGATTAAAAGGTAAATTATTTTCCGTTCATGCTGCATAAGTAAGAATGTAAATTTTCAGGCTGACCTCCATCAGCAAGAGAAACGCTCCGTAAAGAAAATGCGAGCTGGAAACTTCGAACCAGGGCCTCACGGCTGGAGTTCTGCATGAATTGAAAAGGTGTAATAAGAATAACAGCTCAAGAAGAAAGCATAGGAAATGCAAATATGGAGCTTCTTCTTCTAAATCCTACTCTGGTTTGTAGCTTTAGGAATTAGCTTTTAGACATCTTCATTATTATTATTTTAACTGCATAAGAGTACACATCCAAGCATAAGAAAATTCATATGCAGGAACAGATTTTTCCTCAATAAAGGAATAGAAAGATGATATTGGCTTCTGATAGTGATAAAACCTGTCATTTAAAAGCATCATCATTCCTCAGTTTTGGAATAGCTTTAAAAAAAGATCTTAATAAACCGGAAATTACCTTTGCTCGAGAGAACAGCAAGACCAAGCTGTAGGTGTGTGCAATTGCTTCATAATTTTCAGGTGCATTTGCAGGGGAGATAGACTGTGCCCAAATTGAAGAAAGGAGGAGGGAAATTTGGTGGCTACTCAGCCTGAGCAAAGTGACCTCCTGAGGTTTGAACAAGAAAAAGAAAACATTATGAAGAGTATCAACAAAAAGAAAAGAGAAAGAATCGCAAAGTATCCCCTGCTCGACAGGTGAGTCTTGCAGTCACGCGCAAAAATCCCATCTAGACAGATTATTTTAATCTGGGTTCTCGCCCTCACTGAGTGAATGACCATCTCATACTAGTAAGACCGAGTGAGAAAGGCCGACTCGATTGTGCTTTAACGAAGGAAGGAGAAGGAGTGATAGCGTCGGAACCTACCACTTCCTTATTCAAACTGTTTGCTAAATCTCCATCTTCTACAGTTGGAACAGCAAGATCTCGTGAGCTGTACACTCGACTGTAAGTTGACTTAATTCTGTTCAGCATCCCACTATTGTTGTTTCTCTCTTCCCCCTCACTGCAAACCTTTACACTATTTTCCTGATTAATATTTTCTCTTGAAGTAGACTTTTCATTTCTCAGCTTCTCAAAGAGAGCAGCAGAAGAAGAAAAGACGGAGACAGTTCGTGAGAGTGTTCTTGGAATATCTGCCTTCTTCAAATCAGTAACAGCAGTGCCTGGACGAGGGCAAACAGAAGATGGCACAAGAACAACAGAAAAAATGCGGTGGGCCCCAACACGTGTTTCATGGTCTTGATGGACCATAGCAGGTAGTAACTGATGAAATAATGCCTCGGGAAATGCCTGTTCAAAAGAAAAATCAGCTATAAGAGAGGAAGCTGGAGGGAAGTAACTACGTACACTGTAAAAGTATGTCCTTGCCTTGTTTTGATATGAAAGATTTGGTAACGAAGCTACAATTTGAGCAGTGCGATAAACAGCAGAAACAGTAGTCCTAGCAATAACTGTAATACTCGAGATATTCTCCAACATTGCAGCCATAATGTCAAATATTGGGCCTGCGTCACCTACCTGTTCATCAAGGAATATATAGTACCCATGCTTTAGAAACAAAAAAAAGCAGAAGGACCAAATACAATCAAAGCCTAACAAATTCGGAAAGGGAAAAGACAAAGATCCCAATAGCATTTTAGCTCAAGCTTTTAATAACTCTAAAATCTCTAAATATAATGTTAACTCAGAATAACGACATGTTGAATTCCACCTTATATGATAACTCCACAAGGCATTCATCCACTGCTTCTCGAAATCTTTTGTTCCATTTGATTACATCATCTCCAAGGTTCGCATCATCAAGTGAATAATGTATGCTTTTACGCAGATGCCTTATTACATCAGTTAGAGCACCAATTAATGCTACAGAAGCCTGGATTTTTGAGAGTCGTGCAAGGGAGGTGGTAACCTCAACAATGTCAAGCTGCATATCAGGTTGTTTAAGCACATTCTTGTGATCAAGATGCTTGACTAATATTGAAAGCAGAAAATGTGTATTTTGCCCTGCAAGAATCACACATATCCATAAAAAAGGAGCACAATAGACGAATCCACTTTCAGGTGAGCTATCGAAAAAACTTGGAAATAAGAAGCCATATTAGTTAGTACCGGATTCATCCATCAGGAGCTGCATATCCTTGAGAACTGGGAAAGCAAGTCCACAGGAGGCGGGCCATAGGTTCCCATTATCGAAATAGCGAAACAAAGATTCTAGAACGCGCCTCATGGTTGTAGCCTCCTTGGCTAGCTTAGCCATGTTATGAAGGCAAACCCTGGACCAAAAGCAGGGACTCGTGGCATCTTCCCTACACAAAGAAAATTTTTATTCTTTCCAATCAGAAACACTGAAAAAGTTCTAATCATTATCTTTTTTTTTTTTCTAGAAAAAGAAAAAATATGTGTATAAGTATTTAGAAGTTTATGTGCCAAGACATTACGGTGTCACATTTACTTCGCCTTTTTCATTCACAATCATTCTCCAGGAAGGAACCTTCATCGTGATCTCTGCTGGAGGGACATGACGCTCAGCTTTAAGCACTTCTTGCACCCATCGGTTCTGGTTGGGGTCGTTGGCTTCCTTACTTGGACCTCCGAAATTTTCCAAGACTACAGAAACAATCTGTTTAACAGAAAGAAGAACGCATTCAAATTATTTGAAGTCAAGTTGGTTTTTTATGTCAAATAAAGAGGCAGACCCTATTTGAACAAAAGCAAATGGAAAAGAAGTTAGGCCAGAATAGGTAGAAGTATTTACTTTAATAAATAAAGCAGTTCTAAAATTTAACATAAAAAACGGCATAGACTTGAGGCCTTATTAAGGGGATGTCTCTAATACGAGCAAAACATTCAGAACCTATGTAATTGACTCTCAAAGTAATCGAGTCGGTGCCTAATATTTCTTTCAACGAAAGTTCAAATGCATTAGTAGCACTAAAGTCCATTTATGTAATATCTACGTAACTTTAGTAGTAAAACTTTAGAAATATATATAGAAATGCAACAGCACTACCGTTGACAACACCTCTTATAGGTTTGTTACTTTTATTTTTCCTTGACCATAATTAGTTGCAAAATATATTTGAATTAGCAATGAAAAAGAAAGAAAGAGGCTAGCTTATTCAGGTGCATCTTAAACAAAATCGATGAGTATAGAAATTACCTATTGAGAAGAAAATGATTATAAAGGCTTATAGGAATGCCGCAATACAAAAAGGATACAGGACAGTGGCGCTATTGTTACAATGACGTTATCAAGTACTCCCTCCCACAAAGAGAGGTATATTCCCTTTCTGGAAAGATTTTTCTTATCTAATTGCCTTGAATACCCTACGAGTTTGTGGATGAGAATATCCAAGTCAAATCAGCTAGCCACAAAAATGTCATGGAAGTTCAGGAGTTTTCAACCAGTTTCTTAATTTGTGCAATAGGTCAAAGTGTACCTCTCTTTTTGGGATGGAGAGAGTACAATTTTGTTTAGAACAATAGAACCTGCAGTGTGACCAATGTTGCAGCCTTATACCATTAGTGCTTAAGAAAGTAGCGTTTCAGGCATTTATAGGGTTTAGTAACCAAAGATAATGACTTTTCCAAAAATCTTTGCTTTGCTCATGTGATTGAAACAAGTAATGTTGAGGATGTCTGCATATGTCTGAAACTCAATTTATCTTTTGAATACATAGAGACATGTCTCTTTTTGGAAAATGATAGAGATCTCAAAAAAAAAAAAAAGTGTCTCAATTTCTGATCCCAACTTATGTGTCAAACATGTAATTGGCTAGTCTTCTGCCCCACAAGTAAGTGATTAGATTTCTGACTAATCACATGCTTTACACATTAGTTAGGATGCAAAGTTGGAACAAGTTTATTGGGGTCCGTATGGCAAGCATTACTCTTTCAGTTAAACCTCTATTCAATACATAAAATCCACAAGGTGTCTAAAACTTTTCTTATCTTCTAGAGGAGTATAAACACCCATAAAAGTTTTTCTGAGCTAAAGGAGAAAAGTATTAATAAACTATTTAGTTTGACTAAGATTAACAAAGCTATTTTAGTTTCAAGGAACTCATTTCCACCTGCTCCACTCTACACAATAAATAAGCTGCCAACAGCAGTAGCAACTCATAGCAGACTGAATGAAAAATTGGTAATGTGAAACCGAAAGAAAGAAAATTATATATATATATATATATATATATATATATATCAGTATATGTATGCTTGTATGTATGTATGTATATGAGAAAGGAAATTATTTAGATTGAATATGCTTACATTGTCAAACTCCACTGATATATGGGAATGTTCACCCATAAGCCAAACCTAAAAGCGCAAAAGAATTACTGATTAGTACGACAATAACATGCCACAGAGACAACCAAATTTCGTGAGGTCCAGAATATTTTGCACGCTTAACTTTTCTAGATACATGCAGCACAGATAATGCAAAACCGCTGTAATTTTAAAAAGTCACGTTTTAGGTTTAAAGAAGAAACTGTCGGCCACATAAATGTAGTACCAGTGCAGAAAGGGCTTGCAAGCCAGCTGATCGAAGTTGTTCTACCCTTCCTTCTTCCCCCACTTCTTGAGCTAGTTGACAGAGTTTCGGAACGAAACCCTCTAAGTTAAACATGTAAGTCCCATCTATCTGCAAAATACAGAGAGCTAAAGATACAGTAGTGATGATTTAACCATGACAACCGAAGCAAAAAACCACTCAAGAGCACAAACCTGATTATTTATAAAGTCAAAGAGTGTCTGGCATCCAATAATTAGCATCTCATCCTGGCGGGTCTGATCCAGTAGAGTATGCATGATGCTTAGCAAACTATTTGCAAATAGAGGCCTGAAATAAAATTTAAGATATTGAGATGCAAACATGTCCACAGAAGAGTCCACAAATTATATTTATTTGTTTTCCTTTTGATTTGTCAGAAGAGTCCAGAAACTATTAATCAGAGAGCCTAACTAGGATTGATACACATTTTCACGTACCCAGCATAGAAAATGAAATGCTGACAGAATTGTTTCTGTAAATGTACATGTATGGGCGTTATAAGTATATTCCCGTATTTCAAGTTTGGTGGTTCATTGTTATTGGCAGGTAAAGGGCTCTTCGGTGCTGTTCAATTGATTGGCTCTAATGGAGAATGCATGATATTGACTTCTTTTCTGTGAGAGGTTTTTTTGTTGGGCATAATACCCACTAATGATATCAAGGTTGGAGAGAGAGAGGTAGCAGTGGCGGATCCGGATCCAGGATTTTAATCCACGTAGTGCAAAATTTAGAGTACTAAAAAAAATCGGCAATAGACAATGAAATATAATACAGTAACATATTACAAAAATTAAAAGTGCATGCTGACTCAAGTTGTTCAAAAGTTGCTCTTGCTTCTACAACATTGACCTAAAAATGGGGATCAATAGCAGAAAATGGTTCTTTTAAATCTTCAACATTTACTCGTTATTACAATTTATTAATCCTAGTTGTTTGAAAAGAAAAGGAAAAAATTAAACATGTATACTTTGACCAATTTTCAGATCAATATTTGGCGAGGATTTAATAACCTTTTTTTACATTATAAACACGTGAATTATATTCTCTTGTCCCAAATAGGGTGTTCCTTAAAAAAAAAAAAAAAACCCAAAATGATTGCCCTTTTTTGCATGAAATTACCAAATTTACATTTGTTATCTATCGTGTCCCGATGTGCACTTGCAATAATAGGTGTGAATACCATGTACATTCATCTATATGTACTATGGAAATGGCCTAAAAATCAACTTCCTTAATTTTTGTAAATAACTAAAAAGGGACAATCATTTTGGGACAGATGGAGTAGTACTTTTACTTCCCTCCCTTCCACCCAAAGAGTCCACGATTGAAAAGTCTAATAATTAAGGGATATATAAGTATAATTAGAATTGGTCATAATTACAAAAATGCTTAAGAAGAGTTAATATGTTTATACACATGTGGAAGGTTAAGTTATAAAATTATAAAGATTGTAGGCATAATTTTTGAAAGCGAACTCTTTATGTGAAACATCCCAAGATAGAATGATGAACTCTTTACCTGGAATAGAGGAAGTATTATATAATTTTATTTTCCCTAACTAAATAAAGCTGCGTTAAATATATACTCATCCCCAAATATCAAATTGATAAAAAATGTCAAAGTGTATCTTTTCAATTGGAACGAAGATAATATTACTTTAAACAATTATTCCTGTAGAAAAGAAATGCTGATCTTTATGCATAAGTTTAGGGGTTAATTTATTCTGTTAGATTAGAAGTTACTTTTCATTTTCTAGTAAATAGGATCAATTACTGATTCTAATTATTAGCTTTCCTAGTTTGGTGAGATTCCCAATTTAGAGGGATTCTCTTCTTAATTTTCTCCTAGAATTGTGGTCTGAGAGCCACTTTTGTATAAATGCTAGGTTTTACTTTATTATTTTGAGAATAAGAAGAGGAGAATTTCTTTCATCAAAATTCTCATGGTATCAGAGCCAACCTCTGATTTCTAATTCATTCCATTCAATCTCTTCATTGCCGATCTCTCACCCTGACCAAATACGGCATGAATACACAAACAAATTCCTTGGAAGTCTATTCCAGAGACGAGCAAAATTCCTCAGCCACTATCAATGAAAATTCGCATCTCCCTATCACCTGCCACAAACTCAATGGCCACAATTTCCTTCAGTGGTCACAGTCCGTTTTCATGTATATTTCTGGCAAAGGAAAAGATGATTATCTCACTGATGAGATACCAGCAACAGCAACAGATCGAACGTAGAAGCTAGAAAATCACATGGTCATGTCATGGTTAATAAGTTCCATGACTACAGAGGTTGGAGAAAATTTTCTCCTTTACAAAACAGCCAAGGGGATTTGGGATGCAGCACGCGAAACCTACTCCAATTCCGAAAACACCTCTGAATTGTTTGAGGTTGAAACCAGACTTCATGATCTGCGACAGGGAGAGTTAAATGTTACTCAATATTTCAACACCATTATGCGGTGCTGGCAATACCTTGATATATTCGAGATCTACCCCTGGAAATGCCCCGACGATGTGCTTTGTACAAAAAGATTGTTGACCAGAAAAGAACATTCAAATTTCTTCTTGGTCTTAACAAGGATCTTGACGAAGTAGGGGGGAGAATAATGGGAATCAAGCCTCTACCTTCCATCCGAAAGGCCTTTTCTGAAGTTCGAAGGGAAGATAGCAGGAGAAAATTGATGATGACCGAAAATCTTAATACTCTAGTTGTTGAAGGCTCGACCTTGTACACTCACAACTCTTCACAAGATAATAAACAGAGAAAGGGGAGGCCATGGTGCGAACACTGCAAGAGACCTGGTCACACTAAAGAAACATGCTGGAAAATACATGGGAAGCCCACTGATTGGAAGCCTAGTTGTGCACGGAATGATCGGGATAGCCGTGCAAATACTGCCACTACATCAGACAACAACATTACATTACAGAAATCAGTTCATTCACTAGGGAGCAAATTGAGGCACTACAGAAGCTACTTAGGGAGCAAATTGAGGCACTACAGAAGCTACTTGATCACATCTCTATTCCATCTTAATCAACATTGTCCACTACCGAGCAACACACTAGCATGGTTGCACATCAAGGTACATTCCCTTATACTTATATTGCACAAGTCAGGAAATTAAATCAGTGGATAGTTGACTCTGGAGCTTCGGATCACATGACCGGAAATATTGATGTCTTCTACAAGTACACTCCATGTTCAAGTCCATCTACAATGCGAATAGCAGACGGTTCGCTGTCAAAAGTGGAAGGAACGGGATCAATCAGATTGACAAAGGATCTCCATATTTCTTCTGTCCTTTATGTTCCAAAATTAGATTGCAATCTGATTTCAATTAGCAAAGTTACTCATGACTTGAATTGTATAACTAAATTCTATCCAAATCTTTGTGAATTTCAGGCGGTGGATTCGGGGAAGGTGATTCGCAGTGCTGAGTTGTGTGGTGGTCTCTACTTGCTTAAAGGAAGTCCTCCCCTAGATAGACAAGGTCATTCAAGTTGTGTTTCTGAGTCTGTTTTCAATTCTATATCCGTTTCAAATGAGAGTCATGTTATATTATGGCATTTTCTTCTTAGTCATCCAAATTTTGTGTACCTTGAAAAGTTATTTCCTCAGTTGTTCATCAATAAAAATTTCAAGTCTTTTCATTGTGAAATCTGTCAACTTGCAAAACATACTCGACATGTATATCCTAGCAGTCGATACAAACCTTCACACCCATTTTCCACAATTCACAGTGACATTTGGGGACCTTCACAAGTAAAAAATATTAATGGGGCTCGTTGGTTTGTATCATTCATAGATGATCATGCTAGAACCACCTGGACATTCCTCATGAGAGAAAAATCTGAAACTGGGTCAATCTTCAAATCCTTTCATTCTTTGATCAACACTCAGTTCAAAAGCAATATTCAAGTTCTTAAGACCGACAATGGCAAGGAGTATTTTAACTCTATTCTCAGTTCTTATCTCTAGGAACACGGAATAATTCATGTGAGTTCATGTGTTGATACCCCTCAACAAAATGGGGTAGTCGAAAGGAAGAATAGACACTTACTTAAGGTAGCAAGATCAATCATATTTTCTAGTCATATTCCTAAACACATCTGGGGGGAAGCAATTCTCACTTCCACTTATCTTATTAATAGAATGCCAAGTCGAGTGCTACTATTTCAAAAACCCCGCCAAGTCCTCGTACAAGCCTTTCCTCACATTACAGCCTTTTCCTCGGATCTTCCACTTAAAGTCTTTGGTTGTTCATCATTTGTCCATATACACCATCAACATCGAACTAAACTTGACCCTAAATCTATCAAATGCATTTTCTTGGGCTATTCATCTCATAAAAAAGGGTACAAGTGTTATTCACATGTTACTAAGAAAGTGTACAATTCTATGGACGTCATATTTTTTGAACACCAATCTTATTATCCCAAACCTACCATTCAGGGGGAGAACTCGAAGGAATATCAGCTTTGGGACATTCTGCAAGACACTCAATCCAAGTATTTTCCACCGCAAACTGTTTCACCGCCATTTCTACCTCAAACTGTTTCACCACCATTCGAGCTCTCAAATTTGAATCCCAACCCTACATCAGGCCCAAATGACACTCAAACCGAGTCTGATTTCCAAGAGTCACCCAATTTGCAAAATCAAACCACTAAAAATATCCTACCCGAGTCCACTCAAACTCAACTTGGTGCAAACAATCAGGAACTTCGTGTCTATTCTAGGAGGGGGAGACCTACTGGGAATCTAGAGCAAGCTGCACAAATCAGAGATTGTCAAGTGCCTGAAGTGGATCCTCTTGCTTGTACGGATTCCTCAACTCATGAGTCTCTTGTTCTGCTTGTTGATGATTCTGCTATGCCTATTGCTCAAAGAAAAGGTGTCCGAACATACACAAACCATCCTATTGAAAGATATGTGGTGTATGGAAATTTACTACCATCGTATAAAGCATTTATATCAACTCTTGATAGTGTGCAGATTCCTAATTCTGTTCAGGAAGCTTTTAAAATTTTAGCGTGGAAGCAAGTTGTCATGGAAGAAATTAAGGCACTAGAAAGTAACGGTACTTGAAATCTTACAGAATTACCTCAAGCGAAGAAGCCAGTGGGTTGCAAATGGATATTTACAGTTAAATATAAAGCCGATAGAAGTATTGAGAGGTTCAATTACGCAGTCATATGGAATCGATTACCAGGAAATTTTGCACTAGTTGCTAAGCTCAACACAGTTCGAGTGCTTCTATCACTTGCAATAAATCAAGACTGGCCTTTGCACCAACTAGACGTAAAAAATGCATTTTTAAATGGAGATCTTAAAGAAGATGTCTACATGGAAGTCCCTCCAGGTCTAGAAAACCAATCAAATAGCCGACTGGTTTACAAACTGAAGAAGTCGCTGTATGGCCTAAAGCAATCTCCTCGTGAATGGTTCGATAGGTTTTCTAAAACAATTGTCACAAATGGATACAATCAATGCCAAGCTGATCACACCCTATTTGTGAAGTTCTCATCTGAAGTCAAGGTTGCTATTCTCATTGTTTATGTTGATGACATAATTCTAACCGGCGATGATTCAGAAGAAATTGTCAAACTCAAAAGGCTACTTGCTACTGAGTTTGAAATCAAAGATCTTGGTGCCCTTAAATACTTCTTAAGCATGGAGGTAGCACGGTCTAAGACAGGGATTGTTATATCCCAAAGGAAGTATATCTTGGATTTGCTAAATGAGACTGGTATGCTTGAATGTAAATCTGCAGAGACGCCTATGGACCCCAATCTCAAGACCAATAGAAGTGAGGACATTGTTCGAGTAGATAGAGGGAAATATCAAAGACTTGTGGGCAAATTGATCTATCTCTCACACACTAGGCCAAACATTGCATTCTCAGTAAGTGTAGTAAGCCAGCACATGAACAATCCGAATCAAGAACATTTAGAAGTTGTGAATCGGATTCTAAGGTACTTGAAGACGACACCTGGACACGGTCTGCTCTTTAGAAAGTGTGAAAACCGTGAGATAGAAGTCTACACTAATGCTAGCTGAGCTGGAGAGTTAACTGAAAGGAGATCCACAACTGGTTACTGCATATGTTTGGGGTAATCAAGAAACAATCAATGGTGTCTCGAAGCAATGCAGAGTTAGAATATCGTGCTCTTGCTTTGGGCATCTGCGAAGGAATGTGGCTTCAAAGATTACTCAAGGAATTAAGAGTTCATGCAAAAGGAGAAATAAAAATGTTCTAAGCTGCCATCAACATCACCAAAAATCCAGTGCATCACGACAGGACCAAACATGTGGAGATTGATAGGCATTTCATATCTGAGAAGGTCAACAACAAGGTAGTTCAACTAAGCTACATCTCCACTCGATTGCAGGTTGCTGACATACTCACCAAAGCTCTTCCAAGGACAAGCCTTGATGAATTCAACTCCAAGCTAGGATTGTATAACATATACAACCCAGCTTGAGGGGGAGTGTAGAAAAGAAATGCTGATCTTTATGCATAAGTTTAGGGGTTAATTTATTCTGTTAGATTAGGAGTTACTTTCCGTTTTCTAGTAAATAGGTAACTGATTCCTAATTATTAGCTTTCCTAGTTTGGTGAGATTCCCAATTTAGAGGGATTCTCTTCTTAATTTTCTCCTTAATTTTCTCCTAGAATTGTGGTCGAAAATGTCAGTCACTTTTGTATAAATGCTAGGTTTTACTTTATTATTTTGAGAATAAGAAGAGGAGAATTTCTTTCATCAAAATTCTCAATTCCACTTACCCAATTTATCTTTTAATTATAAAAATTAACCCTATCTTTATAAAATGTTTTCTATCTTTTATTTTTTTACAAAATCTTTTTAAAAATTTGGGCAAAATCCATGTGGTCCAGCTGCTAAGGCTGGATCCCTTTGGATCCACCCCCGTGTGGTAGGAAAGAAAGCAATGTATTACAAAATATTTAGTTTAGTCCTTTCCAAATGTAATTGTGCATTTGACTAATGGCAAGCACTATCTCCACCACCATAAACAAATATAGACCATGCATCCAATCAGAACTAATATGAGTAGACTCAAGATCTTAAAATAGAAGGAAAACTAGCAGCATATGCAACCTTGCTTTTTATTTCGACTGGTTTATCTAGCACACTCGTAATCAATTTTATACAATATTAAGCACTTGGCACTCCCCCCTCTCCCCCTCACTCTTAAACGCACACACCAGTTTTTCCTTCAAGGAAGGTCACTAGGCTCACTACTTTAGCTCATCAACTGAAGACAACCAAGGTTATATTACATAGAACACAATAAAACCATTATCTAACCAAGACAAGATTACATAAACAGAATGCACGAAACTGACAGACCAGAAGCAGAAATATATTGCATCAAATTTTTTGAATCTTTCACAGAGAAACAGGAGATGCAGTCATAGAAGTAATTTCTGCATGTAAAACAGCATGTCTATTTTAAAAGATCCAATAATTTAATAGATGAGAACAAACTCACATTTGCTCCTTGCAAGATATTAACAACTTCCGGTAAATACACATGACAACTTTTGCAGATCGAAAATTTTCACTTCTCAATTCCTTGTAACAGCGTTGTTCAAGTGAGTTTGTGATCTGAAGGTAAGATTTGAAACACGGATTAATACAAGAAAATTGAATAAAGAAACACTTTTTAAGTAATATCTTTGCTTAATTATAAAAAATGATACTCCCTCTGTTCCTAAATAATTGTCCCGCTTCCCTTGTTTGTCCGTTCCAGACAAAATTGTCCTGTTTCTAAACTTTCTTTTTAAGGAAAACACAATTTTACCCTTACTTTTTCTTCCTAATTTAATGATGGTCCCACATGCACATAGGCTTTAAAGGAAATTACATATTATACCAATATTTATAATAGAGACAATTATTTAGGAATGGAGGGAGTATTACTTTTTAGATTGAGCATGTTGTAGCTTAGTAGGACATCTGGACTCTCCAAATGAAGAAGTCAAGGCTCAAGCTTTAGTGAATGCAAAGGTGCGGTTAGTTGCGTCTTTTTTCGATTGACAAAGAACCTACTCCTTTGATTAATAAGGGTAAAATTCTATGATAGGAACATAACTAGTAAAAAAACCACTTGTGAGAATTATTGTTTATTACTTCTAAGATAGTTTATTTCTATTTTACGTTTATCATGTTAAGTTCTTTATTTCTATTTTACGTTTATCCCGTTAAATTCTTGCAAGTACTTTTCCATGCCCATGCTCCCTCCACAGAGAAATTGAGGGAGGGTGGGGGGTGGGGAACATGCGACCTGTGTGCATACATGTAGGAGAAGACTCTTACTACATCAATTATAAAAATTAGGGTTAATTGCACTTTATTGTCTTATGTGGTTTGCTTACTGTCGCATTTAGGGGGTGTGAGGTTTTAATTTTTGCACATTGGGGTCTAAGGTTGTATTTTTGTTGCAATTAAGGGTCAAAAAGGGGTTTCCTTTAATTTTTCATCCATCATGAAGAAGATGTCAAGCACATAGATTTTTAAAAACATACTGAGCACGAGTATAACCCCACAAAAATGCATGTGAATAGCACATGAGGACTTTCCGTCCAAAAGTTAACGGAAACCTCCTTTTAACCCTCAATTGCTTCAAAAATACAACCTTAGACCCCAATGCGCAAAAATTGAAACCAGAAACACCCAAGTGCGACAATGAGCAAACCTAAGGAAGTAAAGTACTATTAACCCTAAAATTAATACATCACAAGGGCAAGTGCACATGCCAACACCCTACTAACTCAGGTGCCTTTATTTGATAAGGACAATTCGGCTTGACACAATGGTAAGGTTGCTCCATTGTGACCTTGAAGGGGGGGGGGGTAAGATTGCATACATTAGACCCTTGCCAACCCCCAGAATGTGGAGAGCCTCATGTTCTGGATGTCCTCTTTATTATTTTTATGCATCATGTCTTGGAAATACACTCATACAACTAGATGATATCTGTTGTTTTCCACGTCGTATTGCTTGTTAAAAGACAAGCCCTATTTTGTACCTATGAAGGATTAACTTTTTCTATTAAAAGCTTGACTTTAACCCCCCCCCCCTCGATACACACAAACCTCACCCTATATGTTTGTTCACATAAATTGTTCCCAGGCTATTTTAAGATTTGTTTGTGTCTTGTAGTCAATTTGCTTATGTCTTGGCAATACACTCAAACAACTAGATGATATCCATTGTTTTCCACGTCGTATTGCTTGTTAAAAGACAAAATAGTGTAATCTGCACCTCATCAGTAAGAGAGCTAACATTATATTGCTCATTCAAGCACCAACTCTCACAATAAAATTCACTCTATATTTCTAAATTTGAATGATCCTGTGTATAATGCTTATAGCAGGGTATAGCCTTGTTTTGTACCTGTGAAGGATTAACTTTTTCGAATAAAAGCTCGACTTAACAACCCCCCCCCCTCCACCCACACAAACCTCACCCTATATGCTTGTTCTATCTCATATATAACAGTGTGAAGCATAAACAAGTCAAACTAAATAGTTCCCAGGCTATTTTAAGATTTGTTTGTGTCTTGTAGTCAATTTGGTTGAGATCTTTAGTGGTGTGCATGAGGCCCACGTATGAACCACACCACATACATGCAGGGGCGGAGCTACATAGGAATGATGGGGGGCTTAGCCCCCCTTTAGTTTCAAAAAAGTTTGCAGTTACCCCTATAAAATTTTACAAAAACAAGTATTTACTACTATAAGTTACAAATGTTCTCATTCCCCCCCTCCCCCCACCATCCCCACCCCCCACATATTTATAAATTTTCCCCCAATTGATGAAAATTTCAAATACTAGCTTCTAGTTTTTCACATTCAATGTAATCTTGCCCTCCTTTAGTTTCAAAAATGTGTTTATTTACCCCTATAAAATTTTAGATAATTTTTTTTTAACTAATATAAGTTACAGTTCTCATTTTGCCCCCTTTGTTTTAGAAACAATTCCCACATTTATAAATTTGCCAACAATTGAAGGAAAATTCAAATTCTCATTTTTCACATCCAATGTAATCTTTCCCTCCTTTCAACTCAATCCTGCGTTCGCCCAGCATACATGCATCCACAACCAAAATATGGCCGGCTTCTTCTCTCATGAGGATTCTTCATGGTAGATGATGCATGGTCGACATCTCATGCACCAACATTGTGAAGGCGTTGTTTATGGAAGCGGAAAACTAATCCTTATTTTTGTAAAGCTATTGCATGAGTTATGAGTGAAGATTTTGGCCATCTTAAGCTACATTATTTAAGATTCTCTTGCACAGTATTGGAGACGTGGCCATTTGATAGCGTGTTAGATAGGGGCCCATCAATGTATATCAAACTCAACACTCCACCTGACGTGTGACCCATCCACACGTGGAGAGACAAACAAACATGTCTCACCAGGGCATCGCAAACCAAACAAAGTGACAACAAGCACTCACAATACTGCGGGTAACAAATGCAAGCGGGATGACTCAAACCCAAAACATTGCTAAACTAGAGTTCTGATACCATGTTAAGTAACCAAGTCATCTAAAAGCTTAATCTGTTAGATAGGGGCCAACAATGTATATCAAACCCATCAGCTACCAACCACAATCACTTCTAGAAATGTAGGTTGCAAGCGAGATATGCATTTTGTGCCACAACAGTTTCTGTTCTGCGAAGTTTGTTACCACAAACCTTACTCTTTTCCAAGACAGATATGCATTTCGTGTCACAACAGTTTCTGTTCTGAGAAGTTTCTTACCACAACTCTTACACTCTTCCATTTGTTTTGTTAGGTTGGGTCTAACTGGGTTTTGGGCCACTCTTGTTATATATTAAAGGAATTTCTACGCCATCAACATGAATGTAAGCTTTTGCTGAACCACGTTAATACGTGTTCTACTTTCTTTCAAATTATTATTTTGCAAGTTTTTTCCATCTAACCAGTTCATTATTGCTACAAATTTTGACACAATGCTGGACAAGACGAAACCTTAAACAGCACAATTATGATTTTGCAGCTCATAATGATAACTATAGAAGAATTAAAATTAAAAACGACAGAAAGAAAAATCCTTAAAAGAGCACGACTTTTTGGACCACCACCACAGGATGTCATTAATTGCTGATTAGAAGTATAACATTGAATGATGATCATTAAAGCATATAACATCTTGGTACAGCATCAGCTGCTTTTTTGAAAGAGCACATGGTTACCATAAGACTTATGAATTGCAGATTAAGAAAAACTCAATTCTTTTTTACTTTGATTAAAGACAAACCCATTCTTTATCTCTAAAAGACAAAGGATACCTTTGGAATGCGTAAAGGGTTTTTTGCAGCATATTCACAGAGTTTCCCAATCTTCCGGTCATTTGGCTCTTCTTCCTATTAAATGTAGGAAAACAAAGTAGATTGCATAAGCCTGGGTATCCATGTAATGGAAACAAATGATATGTCAAATGTATTATGCATATCATGATAAAAAATTAAAGAGAATAATGATATCGAACATTTCAAATCAAAGTTGAAAACGATTTCTCAAATCTAAAAGTTTTATTGAATGAACACACTTGCTGAATAAGGGTTTGAAAATTTCTAAAACAACAGAATACTAAGTTATACTTCAAAAGTGTACTTGGACCTAACGGACATAAGGTTAGACTTTCTCCCTAAAAGATCAAAGAGCCAAAGAGCATTTCAGTTATTAACAAAAAAAATAAAATAATAAGCTTTCATATTCGTATGAATGTTAAACCAGTCAATTTTCAAGCAATACATACAAATTCTTTAGATTCTTCATCTTAGCATGGTCACAAAATACAAAAGAAAGATAAGTTAACCAAAGTCTTTAGTTTGTACTGCTCATAGACTTTCTCCTTCCTCCAGCATAACCTAAGAAGATCTCCCCAGTCAACAAGGCTCAAGACATGCCTGCTAATGCGTTTGTGCTTTCCTCATTGCCCCATCTGCATTGATCCAAAGGTGACTACTTCCCATACTAGCTCATAGCCTCTGATTTTCTTGCTCTCAACATCTTTGACATAGGGGCACATAAGGAGTAGGGAGTGGTTGTGGGGGGTGGTTATTAAATGGATGCACCAGAAGTTTTTATATATTTGTTGACCTAATTAGAATTGACCAATGAAGTAGATTGGTCAACAATGGCAAGTTAAGTTTGAGCACCTTTTCAAATAAATATGAAAGAAATGACACGACTGATTGACCAAGTAGGGCACAAAAACCAAACCTTGAAGGGCAAAGAATGCATTCCAGGTTTTACACGAAGTGTGGAATGCTACCAAGCAAATTGTTTTACTATACTCTTCACAGCCATAAGAACTTTCCCATCCTCATTCCATCAAATCATGACATTTCTAAATATAATTTCTGTCTTACGGTGGTGGTTTAAGCTTTACTTAAAATCAGAGCAACTCTAATAGCTGAATATCTTCAAATAGTTAATACTTTTACGAACATTTTGATTAACTAAATTCTAGACCATTCAAAATGTCAAGCTGACAAAGGCAGGATATTAATTTCTTGATATTGCTCGAGTAGCTTTAGCTACAGACACAAGGATTAATTTTGATTTGCTCAGTCCTTTAATGATACAAAAAGATAGAAAAAAAAAATGATCTACATGGCTCAACAAAGTGACCTCATATGCCATTTCAATTTACTTCCCTAAAAGGAATATTGGATCAACACTGGAGTTTAGGCGCATGATATACAGAGAAGAATCTTAAGCTCATTTTCAGCTAGTAATTTAGTAATCTCTCCCACCTCCGAGTAAGTTGGCTAGTTCACTTAATGTTTATACAAACACACCAGTGATCCTGAATAAGATATCGGTAATAAACAACAAAGTATTGCTCCACAAGACAAGCACCAGCAGCCAGAGATCATTCCAAAACTTCGAAGACATATTGGAAACATATATCAAGTTCTTGAGAAAAAAATGGCAAATAATTAATAAATTATCTGATAGCAGTACATGGACTTGTGCAAATCCTTGCAAGGTTTCTGCTTTAGTTCAAGTACAAATGTAATTTAGCTTCATAAATATAACACACCCTAAGAAGATCAATCAATGAGTGCCATTTCAAAACAATGCAAATAGCCAGGGGTAACAGAAATGGAATCTAGCAAGAAACGAAAGGGAAAAATCCACGGGAAAACTAACCGGAGAACGAGGGAATATATCGGAGATCAACTTCTTGTACCTCTTCACAGGCTGTCTAGACCTGGCTCGCATAGCCGGGCAGAAGAAGCAAAGGTTGCCACATGCTGGCAAAAGTTGCCTTGAAATAACCCCTGAAACAACGCTCATGTTGTATCCCTCTTTATGCAAAAACAAATAAAAAATTTCCTGAATTCCTTCAACAACTTAAGCTTTAGCTTTCTTCCCCTTCTTAAACCTCGAAATCTCCAATTACGAAGGATGAAGAAGGGAAAGAAAAGCTCTCAAAATGACAAATGGGTACTTCTCGATTATGAACCAGCCTGCATATCAAACACCATATGGTCAATCGTAATACAACTCAAATCCTCATATAATAATCACAAAAGAATTCGTAACTTTAAGCAAACAGGTCTGCTTATATTCATCATAAACTCAACTCAATTTCAAATTCTTACTTAACCCAAAAAGAAAAAAACGGAAATAAAAAATTCAAGCAAATGGGTCTGCTTTTATTCATTTTCATAAATTCAAGTGAATTCCAAAATTCTTATTCCAAATAACACAAAAATCATAAAATTCAAGCAAATGGGTATGTATTTATTCATCATAAAAAATTTAAGTCAATTTCAAATTCTTATACAAACCACCCCCCACCCCCGTATAAAAATACAAGCGAATGACTCTGCATTTATTCATCAATCATAAATTCAGCTCAATTTCAAATTTCTCAAAACAATCGCATCAAATTAAGCATATATAAAATATATGTATATGATGCTTAATTGATAACTGAATTTGTTAAATTATGAAATAATAATAATTAATTAATATACCTTCAAATTGATGCCTGTAAGAACAGGCCGGAAGGCTGGCACAAAGGTTAAAAATTTCTAACAATGTACCGAATCTCCTGCATTCCTCCACCTTCGAAACTTATGCCACTCTCTCTCTCTCTCTCTCCCTCCTCTCACTTTCTCTCTCTAGATTTCTCTCTCTCTCTCTGAAACAATGGTGTGATTTCTCTGACTTATGAGTGGAATTAATCGGCCGGTCGCCTGCCCACCCAATAAATCATTGAACATGCCTTACATTCTTCATTAATAATGGCACAACAGCCTTTTTTTGTTAAAATATGGGCTTGAATTGGATTGATATTACTGTTATACCATTTAGACTTGTTATCTGTGGGTCCCGGTTGGAGTTGAATTTGAGATTTAAACGACAGTTTTAGACTTTTGACCGTTATTTTCAAGCCTCATTTGTCTTTGGCCTTTGGGTTAAACCCAATAAAACACATTTTGGAAACTAATTACACCAATCATCCCCGTATTATTAGCCTAATTACAATGGTCCCTAAATTTTAATTAGTCTCAATTTTTTATACCGTATTGAGGTATGATATTACGAACTCGAGCTCGTGGCAGTTATATCAGTTGTGACATCCACATCATCGGATCAAATTTACTCACATCTCTATACCGTCAGATCAAATTTACCTTTTTCTAAATAATAACATGGACATTCCAAATAGTCACCAACTTAAAAATATTTAGGTTTAGATATCGAGATTTGTGTTAAAATAATCTAATGGCACTAGAACTCTAACTTCTAGAAAAAATATAAGCTCGATCTTGTCATATCATTTGCATACCGTATTATATTTTTGTCATCCAATTTTGTTACTTTTTGACCGTCAAGTAGTTATGCAATTTGTTATGTTCATGATACTTTGTCAAATAACAAGAGACATGACTATTTAATAGCCACAAATAAATGGAATGAGATGACAAACCGATTGTGTGATAAAAGTATATGAGAGATAGAAGTAAAAATTGAGATAAATTGAAGGTCGTGGATTGATTGTCTATTAGGGCAACAGTACAAGGACAATCGCTATATTAGTCCTTTTAACATCATTCTACCTCTAATCGCAATTATTTTATAAGTCAAAACTTTTTAAAATTGTAAGTTTACTTAATTCCACATTTTTTGAATTGCACTAGAAATTTATCTATTTTTAGAAATTAGACTATTTTTTAAAACATACCATAAAAAAAATAAGATTATTTTGTTAGAACGAGAGTGTAACAATACATTTTGGACCGTAAATCAAGCTTCCGATTTAAGTTTTGCTTGAGCTCGTTTTGTTTACAGCTCACTTTTGTCAAATATAATAGTTGAGCTTGAATACGAATATACGATTTTTGGTTCACTTAATAAACAAGCAAGTTTAATTGCTTGGTTGATTTCATTTGAATAAGATTTACATAATTATTTGCTTCCTCTACTTAACAAAAATTATGCATTTAGTCTCATCTCATCAAAAAAATTCATTTTAATCACTCAATTTACATTTTTTTGTGAGATTCTCTCTTCTACCCATTATCGTTAACTTTTTCATCAGTTTTTCAAAAAAATACCCAAACTACCCTCTCTTCCTCTTCTCCCAATTTCCTCTCATCTTCTTCTTCAACCTCCCAATCCACAACCCCCAGAATGAATTTCGAAAAGCCCTTTCCCAACATCAATTTTTCAGTTTGATTTTTCTCTCATTTTCTTTCCTACCCATTTCTCTTTTCACACTAATTCAACCTAACGAATCTTCACTTTCACCCCTGATCTCTCCTTTACTGTAAGATTTTCATACCCATTCCTATCTGTCTATTTGTGTGTTTGGATCTATTTATATATATATCTATTTGTGTATGTGTGTGTGTGTGTGTTTTATACTCGATGAATGATATGAATGATTTTGGGTTTTGAATTTCTGTAGGTTGTGAGGGAGGAGAGAGAGAGATTTTGAAAAAAAATATGGCAAATAGGGTAGATCACGAGTACGATTATTTGTTCAAGATCGTGTTAATCGGGGATTCAGGAGTCGGCAAATCCAACATTTTGTCCAGGTTTACCAGAAATGAGTTCTGTTTGGAGTCCAAATCCACTATTGGTGTTGAGTTCACTACCCGAACTCTTCAGGTCTCTGCTTTTCTTTTACTCTTTTTTGCTTTCATTTTCTTCTCATTTTTTCTTAAATTTTTGTTTTTTATGAATTTTGTTCAGTACCCTTTTTGTTTTTGTTTTTTTTTTTCTAGATGGCTGATTGATTTTCCTCATATATTGGTTTTGTTATGGTTTTGTGTAAATGGTGTGCCGTGATATATTCAATAAATGCTTTTGGGAAAAACGATTATCGGTTTCCAATATGAGATGGTATATAATGTTTGAGCTAACTCTTATATGGACTTGGTTGATTAGAATTTTTTTTGAATGATTTCTTACTGGGATTGTTTGTTGAGATATTAGGTGTGTTAGAGTTAAAAATCATGTGGATTAAGTACTTTGGCTACTGTATTTGTATTTCAAAAACATGGGAGGTTGAAAAAGAAGATGAGGGAAAATAGGGAGAAGAGGAAAAGAGGGTAGTTTGGACATTTTTTTAAAAAATAGACGGAAAAATTGGCGTTAACAGGCTGAAGGAGGAATCTCACAAGGAAATGTAAATCGAGTGACCAGAATAATTTTTTTTGATAAGAGGGAACCAAACACATAGTTTTGTTAAAGCGGATGGACCAAATAATTATATAATTCTAATATAAAATATGATTTTTACCACTTTTATCATTATTTTATTATTACATGGTGTGAACAAAGCTTGAGGTTCACTCGATTTAAGCTCAAGTCCAGAAGTGACCGAGCCGAGCTTTATTTTAGACTATTCAGCTCAAGTCAAGTTTCAATTTGACTCAAGTTTATTTAGAGCCCCGTTTGGTTGTGCGTTTTGACCAAAATGCAAGGATAAAATATAACTTATTTGCAAAAATTGTGTTTCAATGCTGCGACATAAAAAGTTGCGTTTTTAAACGCTAAAATTCTCAGTTTTTTTCTAAAACGCAGGTTTTAAAACGTTGATAGGAAAAAAAGTTACGCGATATCTCAAACGCATTTATAAGAAAAAAGCTATGATTTAAAAAATCTGCGTTTAAAAATGTTGTATTTTTAAAACGCTCCATTTTACACCAAACGGGCTCTAAAAATTTCAGAAAGCTAATTGAAATTTGTTGCATAAAATTATATATATTAAAGATGATCAATAGTGGTTTTTCACTTACCCTCTAGTGACTCGAACCCACGACCTATCGTGGTAGGTGAAGCGTCTTACTAACTAAGCTGCACTTACTCATAGCAATGGCATTGATTCATCTATTGGGAATCTGAATCTTGGTTAATATTGTTGGCCATTAGACTTATTGAAAAGTGTTTACTTCTTAAATCTAATTAAAGAAACGGAAAAAGAATAAGAAATGTACCTTATCCTCTCTATAGCCACATGAGATAAAATTTCTAGTTAATTGCATAAAGATATTTATGTTTATAGAGAGAGAGAGAGTCCTATTTGATATTGATGAGAGAGAGGGAAAGAGAGACCATATTTGATGTTGATGAGAGAGGGAGTGTCACGCCCCCATTTGAGCTCCTACGTGAAACCTCAAATAGAGACGTGAAATACATACATCATAATTAACATGTACCTGTATAAGCGAGTTAAACCAGCTCGAAGCAAACACAAGATAACTAAACGGCCACAACATGCCGTTATCACAATAGTACGAAGTTACACGAGCTCACAAAACACAACTATAAACAACAACCTCAACGAGCTAACGAGCTCGGAGTCAATTGAGATTAACAAAGTCACACAGGTAACATGTCATATATACAATGCCACGACACCACGTGTCGGTACAAAAGGAAGTAACAAGTAACAATACACACATCATGTTACTACTACCCAAAATAGAGTTTACATAACACTATCATCCATCGTCCTCACTGAGTATATATATACAATGAGAGAAAGTAATTATCCCAAAAGTTCACCACGTGCGCCCACGTACTATATCGGCCTCACCGATCAGAACCTCCTGGGTTCCTGCGATCTAAGGAAAAACAAAAGAAAAGGATGGGGTGAGTCAAAGACTCAGTAAGTTACTACCATGCAACTACATGACATGCTGGCATGCTGAGCTGTATAACAGTAAATCATACTGCATAGTAAACAATAATAGCATGCTTTTGTATCACCGTAACACATATTCAACTGTATAAGAACAACTGGATAAACACATTTAAAAGGATACGGTGTCGAGGTACACCTCCGACAAAATCCAACCTTATCACCTCTTCTGTATCATGTGCTCGAGCAATAACTGAATAACTGTCTCTTTTGTAGTGCGCGCGTAAATGACAATCGTTTCCTCCAGTCCCATACGACCTGGGTTTACGACGTCTGGCAAACACTTCGGCTAGCAAGAAGTGTGCCTCCCCTACTGGTGCCAACAGCGGGGCGTAGGCCGAGCATATGGACCAACCACAGTTAACACTAGCCCATGCCCTCGTGAGTCACCGGTGGTCCATACACCCCCTAAACTGGTTTGCCAGTTGGTTACGACTTATTGAATATTGACACTTGTCACAATATGATTTTACAATTAACTGGTTCACAAGTATCAATTACTGATTTACACGTAATTACCACTAAATTGGGTAAACTCATAACTGGCTCGCAATTACATATTAAACACGTTATCACATTTAGTGTATTTCGGTAAAGGTACTTCTACCCAAAATAACATTTAATAATCGTAGGAATTAATCTCACTTTCCCAACATAATCAAATTGTATCAACAATAGACTCCGTAGAGTCAAATCACGACGATTCTAAACATCGATATTTTAGCTCATATTCGTAGTACGACAATTTAATTATCCCATTACGCTACTTAAACAAGTAGAACCATCATTTAAATAATCCAAGCTAATTAAAATTATATATGCATGAAACATATAATATTTCATTACAAGTAACTAGTTTACTAGCATGGATCATACTAAAATTAAAATGAGACAATTTTATATTACAAGCTAAAAATAGTAACTTACTAATATCGCAAAATCACCGATTAAAACGCAAAATCTTTCGAAGATATTGATCTACTAGCTAAGCATGTCGATCCTACGGTGTCCGTTCGTCGAAAGCTCGAAGAAATGAGAATCAAATTAATCGCGTTCGCAAACAGAGTGGTACACGGCTTGTAAGGAAACGGAGAAGATGGCATACTATTTTGTGGTTTTAAGGGAGAGAAAACCCACTTTGCAAACAATTAAATACTCCTTCCGTCCTTAAATTATTGTTTGAGTTGATTCGGCACACGGATTAAGAAAACTCAATTGACTTGATTATTAATATTGTAATAGTATTGAAAAAGTGTGTTGTTTCCTTTAATGTCCATGTGTATGTGGCCCATAATTAAAGTAGGAAAAAAAGTAAGGGTAAAATAATAAAAGTAATGTTCTAAAAAGGAAAATTTCAAACAAAACAATTATTTTGGGACAGACAAAAAAGGAAAGGAAGACAATAATTTAAGGACGGAGGGAGTATAAGCCAAGTCAACTTAGTCAAATAAATTGGGCTAAGTCTTTTTAATTGGACAATGGAGTCGGTTGAACTTGAGAGAGGGAGGTGACGGAAATGATACAAATGGTTTTATGTTTTTAATGTATAAAACAATTGAAATCTCTCTCTTTTATATTCATGCCATGCCACGTCAGCCTAGTCCAATAAAATGGCTAATCTGATTTAATTAGACAAAGCAAATCGGTTGCTTAAAAAAAATATTATTATTAATTAATCTCTTTTATTCTTAGTTAATCACTACTAAAACTAATTAAATTTAATTGGGTTTAATTATATTTTATCAATACTAATTATAATTAATTAATAAATTTAAAAACATCAAAGTAAAATATATAAACACATTAAATATCACAAAATGCAAATAACATGCAAATAATACGAGTACGAAACTCTCGGGCGTTACAGAGTGAGTCTCCATATTTGATGTTGATGCATGATGATGAAACAGATAAGCAGAGGTAGAAAGGCTGACTGCCATTCTCTTTCTCATTCCCTTTCACATTCTCACAATCATATTAGCTACTCAACTGCCTCTACTTTAGTCCTTTACAGCAAAACAGTACAGGGCCTAATATATTTTAGGGCAAAGTGACAAACTTCAAAAATGGTTCATATACTTACCTCTACTTTTAGATTTAGTTCTTCGATCAAAAAACTAATTAATTAGATATCATTCTTTGACCTGTAATTTACAAGGTATTAAAACTTAAAGTCTTAATAAAAAAATAGAATTAATATATAATTAGGTCCCTAAACTTGACCTTTCCTCCTATTTTTGTCATTGATGCTTCAAATTTCATATATTAGTCCTTAAACTTAACTTTTGTTGCCGTATTAATCCCTCATATCGTTATATCAAACAAAACCGTTAAAAAAATTTAAAATGACAAAATTACCCTCCGTTGAGTCTGATGAAGATCCACATGGCTAATATGTTGCTGAGATGAAAATATAAAAGGGAAAAACAAAATTAAAAAAGAAGAAGGGGGAGATATAAAAACCCTAATATTTTATTCAATTTTTTCTCTCTTCTGCAAGAGGTGCAGAGGACCATCCCACTACTCCTTCTTCATCGAATCCAGTTGGTGCCTACCCTAGTCCTCCTCGCCTTGCTTCCTTTTGGCAACCAACTGATCGATCCCTTCATCCATCCTCCTCCGCAAGCCAAACCGATCACGGCTGTCCCATTCTTGCGTGTCCTAGCCACCATCCAAATTGCTCAAGCCCCATCATTAGAGAGAGAGAGAGAGAGATTTTCCCAATTTATCCCAATCAAGAAATCAGCCCTCTTAAAATTTATTTTCCCAATCAAACTATCAAGCCCTAATTGCAGAGGAGCAAGTACGTATGCATCAATGGAACCAATTAAAAAATCCCCCATTTCTCTCTCTGGCAATCCATCGCTAACATTTTGAAACTCCGCGTACCAGGATTCCAAAATGGGATACAAAGATGATGATTGGTCTATGTGAAGAATGCTCTGAAGGAATTCATCAGAAATGCCATTGAAGAATACATTGCTCTTTAATGAGTGTCTCTTGGATCGATTTGGTAAGGAAAAGAAATAATTTTGTAATGTGGGTTTTGAAGGAAAAAAGCAAATGAAGTTAGGGTTTTGTTTGAGAGAAGTTGCAGTTAGAGAGAGAAGTTGCAAAGTTGCTGATAGCTTGGAACTTTGCTGATGGAGCTTGACATGTACTCATGAAGCTCTACTGATGGAAGATGGCTAATAGAAGACTGCTGGTAGAGGTTGCTGATGAAAAACTGAGGCCTGTGCTAAGCACAGTTTCCTTGAAACAGATTTGCCCTCCACTCCGTAAGTGCTTGGAGGTTTTCTCGTGAGCGATTGTCTCCTAGGATACAACGAAACAACCGGATAAACTTTGCACTTTGAGGTTTTCGGCAAATTGAGATTGTGCCTGAAGTGTCTCACCAAAACTGTATTGCAAAAGGAGGCCAAAGAAAGATTTCGCAATATGTAGTGCAAGAAAGGAAGAAAGATTGCTGGAAATTTTCTGTCTCTTAACCGTGGAGATCGACCCAAATATTTAAACTGTTTAAACCAAAATGGTTTCCACCCAATTACTCTCATAATTAAGGCTGAAAGTAATGATTTTCAGTTACAAATCTGGATAAATCAAAACTGTTATTAAGTCTCTGCATTAAGGCTGGGAGGAGTTACTTTTCTGAATAAAAATCAGAAAATAAATAGCAAAACATGGCTTAGTCTAAGGGCTCGATTTGGTCCGACATTCGTGTCCGCAGGTCGCGCTTGCACACGAGTCCGCTCTCCGGACCTTGAATCGAACTGGGATTTGTTGCACCCCACTGCAGGCGTGTGCGCGAGAGAGAGCCTCTATGCTATACAAGCTTACTCCCTAGGAGAAAGGAGCTTGTCTATAAACTAGCCTTGTTTTTGCTTTCTTTTCAATGTGGGACAAAATCACTTTTCCAACTTCAACCCACCTATTTTAATTAGGCCTTAATATCTCAATCATCCAAACAACACTTTGGATAAATAAAAATATGATTTCAATATTCTTACGGAGTAGAACACATTTTCACAATTATCTTTGTCATTCAACTAACGAACCACTAAAAAATTTACAAATCAAGATGCACAATTTCCTTCACTATTTATAGTTTTTTCCAACAGTCGGAGGTGATTTTGCTGGGGGGGCCCAAGTGGGTCGGTGGATCCAGTTTGGGATTGGGTGAGGGTAGTGGAGATGGATTGCTTTTGGGGAGGGGTGGCGAAAAGGAGGGGGAGGGAGCCTTGGGAAGGGTGGTGGAGGAGGAGGACTAAGGGAGGGAGGAGATTAGTTTATGGAGGGCTAAGCCGGAGGAAAGTATTACAAGGTCGTCGGTTGGTCTTCTAGAAGGTCAGTTATTATGTACCATCTCAAAAATAAGTCCACCTAGGCATCCCAGTCAACCTCAAAAAAGGGTATATTTGGTATTTTAAGAAAAAGTTAACGATTCTGTTTGAGATAACCGCACGAGGGACTAATAAAGCGCAAAAAGGTGAGTTCAATGACCAATGTAGGAAAATTGAACCATCTATGACCAAAATAGAAGTAAAGGTAAAGTCCACAGACCAAATTATATATTAATCCTAAAAAATAATTACGTAGAAAAAATAAAGTAACACCAATGATTAAATAGTGGAGTATTTTTTTTTCTTTGAGAAAATAAAATTGTACTCCGTATTACTCAATCCAGAGAAGGTTTGTGTACCATTCTCCGGCTAATTTTGCATAATCGTGTGTTGTTTGCAGGCTAATTCTATGTGTTTAAATCTAGAAGGATGTTAAAAATCTCTTTCTGCCAAAGAATTTCGTTTTTCCATTGTTGCACAAAACTTTCAATGTATCTCTGAAAGTTTTGTAGCTAAGTGACTCAAACAGAATACTCAATAAAGTATAGATATTATCAAAGATGTAATAACCTCTACAGTAACAAGAAGTAAAATGCAGCGAAATTAAGAATTAAATAATATTTTGCTGTAACCTTTATCTACAAGTATAAATACTTATAGATATGTCAATATGACAAAAACCTTTCGCTAGTAAATATAGAACCCGTTACAAAGAAAACAACTAGTGAAACTATAGAAACGTTCCTAACAAAAGTAACTTAACTGAGATTACAGTTTATCACTCAAGGATCTAACAAATCTTATATATTGTCTAAGGACAACAACAGTGATCAAGGAACTCTAACTCAGTTTCAGAACACTATAAATCGAATGTGATGAAAAATGTTGCAACGTCCTTACACACATTCACTTCGGGACAGTACGAGTGTATGAAACTTTTCTTTTCTGAAATCTCTCAAACTTCGGTAGACCAACTGCAGCACTTACTGCTCTTTAAATACTCTTGAGAATTCTTTAAGAATTAAGAAAGAACAAAAGACTATACAAGAAAGTTAGAATTAGTATAAATATTTACCATATATATTTCAATCAATATCTCTTATTGACTTATCTAAAGTCAACTATTATATACCATTTTTATCATCAATCACCTGCAATCAAAGAGATTAAGAAAGGCAAAACATTATTTCACATATCAATCAATCTTCCGTGATTAATCCTTGGATTTTCATAATCCAACAATCTCTTTAATCTAATCTTTTGAAATTGCTCAATTGGTTCTTTCCAGCACTGCTAAAGCTTCTGCTTGGATTGGATCCTGTGCAATCACCGGATTTGCCTGAATTGCATTTCTCTGGTTTAACTCATTTGCTGCGTACCATCCAATGCCATTCCAATATGAACTTTTTTCCATGCTACATCACACCAGAGAGTAACTTGAGTTACTTTTAATATTAGGTTTATCTTTGCAAGTAAATAAAATACGATGAGGAAGAGAGAAAGTAAAATAAAATATTACTCTATTCGTCTCAAAAAAAAAAAATTTCATTTAACAAGTTAAATTTTTTAAGGTTAGAACTTTACTTGAATTTTTTTTTTTTTTTTTGGTTTTTCATAGGTGTCTCCAGGCTTAAAAGTTCAAAACTAATCCCCAGACCGGGTAGAACCACGAGTGGCAGTAGAAGCTCTCATTAACAAATTTTTAACACAGCTGCATTTCGGTAGAACTCGAACCCGAGACCTATGACTAAACTAGAACTGAACTTGATTGTACAATCTTCAAATTGCACTAAGACTATAAATATGTTTAAAAATAAAACTATTTTTTTAGGACAAACCATATATGAAAGAGAATTTTTCTGGTTGGAGGGAGTAGTTTATAGCAAAAAATCAAAAATATCATTGAAAAATAACAGTGCACTTAAAAAATACTAATATGTTAGTTTATTGAAGAATAAAAAAACAATAATACTATTGAAAAATTAAACATGTGCCATTCACATGATCATTTAACGGACAACGTAACGAAAACATAGATGGAGGGATTTTTTAGCTCTAAGTACAAATGTTGGTCAAAGAGACGAAGACTGATTAATTTTTATGTTAAGAGACTGAATATAAAAATAAACATTAGTATAGGGACTATTTCGAAGTTTGCCCTCTATTTTACAATTAGGTGTTAGACAGAAAAGCAAATAGTAATCAATACACCATCCTTTCATAATTATGGTTGCTTACAAAATGCTCCACCAATTTAAGGCAAAAAAATCAATATACTACTTTAGAATATTTTATTTAAATAATACACTTTTCAAAAAATTATGTTAATAATTTTTATAATTTTTATTTTTACCCATAACTCGTGTTGTAATCATCTTAGATGTGTTTAATTATTTTTATAATTATAACCAAATTCAATAACACTAATATATCTCTTAATAATTAGAATTTTCAAATATAGACTAATTAAGTAGAACGGAGGGAGTACATGCTAATCAACAAAGACAATCTTGAAAAAGAAATGACAACGGAGCAAACAAATTCTTTTGAAATGTTCCACTTAAAAAGTTTACTTTAAAAAATTATTTTTATAATTTTCATAAAACTTTTAAATTTACCCTCCACAGGTGATACAAATATATTAACTATGCTATAATATATTTGTAATTATGACTAACTTACTATTTATATATCTCTTAATTATTAAACTTTTTAAACGTGGACTTTTTTGGTGGAACGGAGAGAGTTAAATTTGAATTTCAAAAAGTGTAGTTTACATAATTATGCCAAAAGTGTGGGCGCATTTGTACACAACACTTGACAAAAAATGGAACCAATGAACAAGAATAGAAACACAAAGTACACCCCCTCGCTAAGCTTTAGAAGATCCTCTATGTTCCCTCTCAACATGCTCCACAAGAGCCACCGGGTCACGAAAGCCTTTACTACACTTGGGACAGACATCTAAGGTAACCTTCATTACACCATTCTTTTCATGGATCTTCTGCACATGATCCACCAGAGCCGGTGCAGAAGAAAACTTCATATAGCACAGCGGACACTGTTCCACTTGCCCGTTCACATTCCCGTTGCTTCTACTCCTACTCGACCCAACTCCTTCGTTTGGGGATTGGAATGCTTGGCCAAACTCGTTACTCAGTTTTGCCATACCTGCTTCAGCCGAGGCTTTAACAGACGAAGCTGCCTTGAGGAAAGTTGTAGCCCATCTTGACGATGACGATGACACAGGAGGTTGCGCTCGTTTTGATGACTCTTGTTTTGTACTCTGATTTAAAAAGCCTAAAAACTGAAAAGCTGCTTCGGGTTTTTTAGGTCCGGGACAACTGTGGTCAGGCCCAAACCGATGTTTCAGACAATGGTCTACGGTGCAGTCACGGCATTTGATTGTATTTGAAAATGTGAGGAGCTCTCTGCAGCCAGGGACGGGGCATTTTCTTTTCTTTGTGACTTTCTCGTAGTTTGTTGGGTCACACTCAGTGTTAACATGCGACTCCCACGTGATGTTTGGGTCTTGGTCTGGAACTAGGTGAACTCCCTTTGCGCAGAGTGGGCAGATGACAACAGTGAGATCGTTTTTGTTGGCTTTTGGACATTTGTGTTTAATGTAGCTCCGATGTTCCAGACAGAACACCTACAAGAGATTTAGAAAAACCTCAGCACATTGGACAAAAATACAGAGAGCAAAAGCGAAAGGCTTAAATGCCAATTCGGTCACTACTTTTACCCAAAATTTATTAAGCTCACTTTACTTTTTTTTTCACAATTTAATAACTTTACTTGAACTGGAGAGTAGTAGGTTCACTCAATCAATCAATGACCTTATCGATTGAAAAAATTCAAAGTAGAGTGTTTAAAGTGTGAAAAAAAAAATTTATAGCGAGCTTAATGAATTTTGGGTGAAAGTAGAGCGAGAATTTAATAACTTTACTTGAACTGGAGAGTAGTACGCTCACTCATTCAATCAATGACCTTATCGATTGAAAAAATTCAAAGTAGAGTGTTTAAAGTGTGAAAAAAAAATTATAGCGAGCTTAATGAATTTTAGGTGAAAGTAGAGTGACCAAATTGATATTTAAACCAAAGCAAAATAAGAAAAGTATAGTAGCAAAGTACCCAAGTAAAAGAAAGGACTCCATAAAGAGAAGATAAACCATGTGAAAACATACAATTTCAACCCAGCATCTCAAAACCAAAAGTAACTAGAAAAAGAAGTTAAAAAATTTCTACTGAAAAAAGAAAAATAGAACTTCTACGATCTCGTGCGCGGCATGTCAACAGCTTAACAATGTAAAGCCAGCACAATAACTCAACCTTATTCAATACAACAAAACCTTGTTGCAAATAGTTTTTTTGGCACATGAACCTTTTCCATGATGAAGCTCCCACAGGGAGATGAACTCCGTTAAGCCGCAAGTTGTTATATCTTTCTTTATTAATTTCAACCTTTTTAACTCTGATCTTCCCCTGGCCTGGCATTACTATTAACGTTGATATAATCACTGAACAGGGCAAAATCAATTATTGTACATTGATAAGCAAATCATTATCTTGTTTTTCTTTCTCAATTTTTAAGGAAACTTTTTATTTTATGTGTCATTGCTTTGTGTCTCTTTCAGGACAATCAGAAGTTGAATTACTGAATAAGGGGTGTATATTACAAGATTAATTAGATCGATTAGGATGCATGCTCTCCAATCATATCATGTACTTATCTATAACGGGCTTCCAAACTGGCTGATATATAGAGAGTGATCTACAATAAATCAAATCCATGGCAGGGAGAGAGAGAGAGAGAGAGAGAGAGAGAGAGAGAGAGAGAGAGAGAGAGATGGATTGCCACATGCAATATAATCAACTGTGGGACCAACAAAAAGTGTGACCAAATAAGAGAAAACCTCTGTATCAAAGAATGCATACAGCTCAAGCATATCAAGTAATATGAAAATTTTGGAATTGACGATCAAGATAATATAACAAATAAAATCTTCTTCGCTGCCTGCTGGAGAAGAACCATATATGAACCACACATAAGTCAAATTCATGTAAGGTTAATGTTTTCTAAAAGGAATTCACTTTATTCTACATTGGAACTTGAGATGATCTGTGCATCTGTCGAGAAATCTCTACCCAGGGTTTAAATAACCCCCAATGCTGACTAATTGATAGCCTTCATTTGAAAGTACCCAGTGAATGTAACATTTTACGTAAGTGTACTATTTTGACCAGAAAGGAAGAAAGATAGAGAATGTACAGCAACATAGCACTGGTTTAGAAGTAAAAATAAGGTTGCGGACAGATACACGCCCAACTATATATATATATGGAGAGAGAAAGAGAGAGAGAGAGAGAGAGAGAGAGAGAGAGAGAACAGACCAGTCAGGACAACAGTGTCAGCCAGCAAAGCAACAAAAAAGATACTTTTACCCTTTTGAAAACCAACATAAAAAAAGATGACTACAATGATCTAACAATAGAAAGTTGAACCAATCCAAAGTTATTGCAGCACGCATGTAGAAGGGCAGCAAGAAGCTGATGTGAAAAGATAACACCTAAAGCCTGCTCAAAATGAGAAGAATCCCGAAAGGAGCAGCTGCAAATCCGAATACGTGTGCAAGACATATTACAGCATAAGGCAAAGAGCAGAAAGCACTCATCAACTTTCTCATTGAAGGGTCGATGGTTGTTATACATCAACAGACTTTGGCAGATGCTCACAAGTGTTGGTCCTACAAATAGAAACTTTGCATCAAGTTATTGACATAAGCCCAGCCCATATTGACTCGATTGAAACAAATACCACCTTCTTCTTATAAGCTTATGTGGCTTGCCAAGGGTTTAAGATTCCCAGTATCTTCAGTCATTTGACTTACATTAATTTATCACTCTTGACCATATTCACCTCAGCTTTGCAAGAAACACTTATACAAACTTTTTGATATCATAGCACATCTTGGTACCTAGTTGATCCTGATTTGACATAAAAGGTGGTATATCCTCCCCCTTGTATTTACAAAAGCCTAATATTACTAAACCTATTCTACGCTCAGGTCCATTCAACCTTTCTTGCAACTAGATCTCTACTACATGAATCCGGTTTTGCTATTTACTAAGTCAAAACCAACACTTCCAGTTAAACCACAACCAATCATAATCATTCTTAATTGTCACCCTCCATCTTACTTTCGGTTTTCTCCCATCTCTTACCACTGCAATTGAGTATATGATCCTATTCCTCTTCTTAGCTTTACAACTTAACCCTTCCATAGAAGAACAAGAAACCACAACTAACGAGTGTTACACATAGATATACCATTTTCCCAATGTTTAAACTAGTAAAATCATTAATAATATCAACTAAGCAGAATATAAGGCAATGTTCGGGAACTCCAAATGCAAGACTTTTGAATTGAATTGTCAAGCATGGCCTAAAGCCCTAAGCTAATGAAATGGAATCGCTCTACCAATCAGTCATCCAACCACAAAAATACACCGATAAGTTAATATCAAGAATTCATACTTAAAATGTTCAATGTAGTGAACTGACCCGAAATTCAATCTCAACTTTGATTATTATTAGCACCAAATCAAACTTAAATGTTAGTCATAGTAAATTAAAACCAAAACCCCTCAACTCCATTGTATAAACTTGATTGAATCACAAATCACCATTTAGAATTTTAGATATACAAACAGCAATGAATTCATTCATAAAAATTTCAAAATGAAGGAGTTTTAAGGGGAGGGGGGGGGAGAGGAACCTGGTGGCAGCAATCGCAGGTGAAGGGCAAGAAATCAATCAATTTACAATCTTCGACGGAGCAATGCTTTCCAAGATTTGGGAATGCCGGGGTGCCCATTGATGTTCGAATTCTTCAATTGGATTTGGAGTATATCTATATCTATATCTATATGGAGGTATAGATATAGATATAGAGAGGTAAAATTCCCTCGATTGAGAGCAGAAGAAATTTGGGAATTGTGAGAAATGTCTTCTGAAGCTTTTCAGTTTTCCGCGTTGAAAGTCTTCGTTGATTTCCGCGGAAACCAAAGCTCGGAAGGAATCAAAAGAGAAATCGTCCCCGGCGTTTCCCGTAAGGTACTTATAAAACTAGGAAACGGCGTTAACTTTTTAGATGGGAACCGCGTAACTACATTTTGACCCTTATAAGTTTCTCTAACTTTATAAGAGGCCCTCAATCTCTTAAAATCTTCCAACGGGCCTTAGTATCTTTCTTTTCAATTTCAATGGACCCTTCCGTCTATTCCTCTTACTTTTTTTTGTCCAATTTTCGTATGCGTAGTGCTATTTTTCGGACAAAAGGGCCCACTAAAAAAGGAATAGAAGATATAAGTACGTTAAATTTTCTTAGAAGATTTAGGACTTCATAGAGATGAAGACAAATTTATTGAGGCAAAATGTATTTACCCAAGTATATAAAAGTGATCTTATTTCAAGTTTGAGAAGTGAGCATGTTTGTTAACACAATTAAGAGCTTAATTAGGAAAATTTTAAGTGAACTTAAAAATAAGATTATTTGATAATGCAATATTATATCACTTAAAAATTAAGCATCCCTTAAAAATAGCCAAAATTTTAAGTCAAAAGAGGGTGTCTTAATATTTTTAACTCTAATTATTCAGACAACAGTTTTCAAAATTTAATTTTCAGTTTTAACAAACAAGCCTCGACCTCAACTAGCTCCTCGTCAAGAACTACTAGCTTATTGATTAAGATTTTTGTTAGAAAGTTTAGTTTCTTAAGAATAATTTTTAATACATTGGTGACAAGCTGGGTTTTACATAGCAAAAACGTATTGCTTTCTCATTAAACTTCCTAGCATAAATACACGAAAGAGTCCATATCCTAGGCTGAAATGGAAATATGGAAACAATAGGATTCTCAGATGTACGATTGCCTAATAAAAGATAGAAAATATAAATATGTTATGTGTTCACACTTGATAAATCATATCTCAATACCCCTCCTCAAGTTGGAGCGTGAAGATCCAGAACACCCAATTTGCGAAGAAGAAAATCAAACTGTGTTTTGCCCAAGGCCTTCATAAACATATCAGCTAATTGGATTTGCGTAGACACAGACGAAGGAGCTATCAACCTTTCAGAAATGGCATCACGAACGAAATGACAATCAACCTCGATATGCTTTGTACGTTCATGAAAAACCGAATTGTGAGCAATATATAGAGCTGATTGACTATCACAGTGAACACTCATCGCCGAACTCTGTTTACTCCCAATTCCTCAAGAAGTCGCTTCAACCATTTAATTCACATGTTACTGCAGCCATGGATTGCTTCAGCCGAAGAACGAGAAACAATATGTTGTTTCTTAGTTTTCTATGAGATGGGAGATGAACCAAGAAATATCAACCATCCCGTTAAAAAACGTCACGTAAGAGGACAATTTACCCAATCAGAATCATGCCACCCTGACAAGGTCAACGTATTATCTGATCGGAGCAAGACACATTGTCCGGACTCCCTTTTAAGTAACGTACAACCCGAAGAACACATTCTCAATGTTCCTACTTAGGATGTTGCATGAATTGAGATAGAATATGGACAGAATACGCAAGGTCTGGCCGAGTAACCGACAAATAAATAAGACGTCCAACAAGCCTTCAATACTTTTCTAGGTCATCGAGTAGTTGTCCATCTGCAAGAGCAAGCTTATGATTTTGCTTTATAGGAGGACCTACCGGTTTTGCTCCCAGTAACCCTGACTCCGAAATAATATCAAGAGCATAGTTTCGTTGACACAAAAAAATGCCCTCAGAATCCCGTGCTACCTCCAGCCCCAAAAAATACTTCAGCACCCCTAAATCTTTCATGTGAAAACATGTATTTACATAATCTTTAAATTCAGTCAAAGCAACCCGGTCATTCCTTGCAATGATCAAATCATCCACATAGACGAGCCACGAGCACAACAATCTGAATTTTTTCTCGATACAAGGTAAATAGAGAATAATCAGAGTATGATTGAGTAAAACCATAACTCTTCAATGTCGCATTCAGCTTAGTGAACCAACATCGCGAAGCTTGACGAAGGCCATATAAGGATTTCCGAAGCCGACAAACCTGATTTGGAGTAGTCACGGAAAACCCTGGAGGAATTTTCATGTAAACCTCTTCATCTAAATCTCCATGCAAGAATGCATTATAAACATCCATTTACTAAACTTCCCAATTTTTAATTGCAATGACAGCAAGGAAAGCCCGAACAGTCACCATTTTTGCCATGGGAACGAACGTCTTTGTATAATAAATATCTTCAACTTGATGGTATCTAAAAATCAAGAGCCGAGCTTTGAGTCGCTCAATGCTACCGTCAAAATTATATTTGATTTTGTATACCCATTTCCTCCCTCGTATTTTTTTCCCTAGAGGCAACGCCTCCATAGACCAGGTTCCATTATCTTCCAGTGCCTTAATCTCCTTTACCATGGCCTCCCCCCAACCCGGACTCTGTACTGCCTCTTTAAAAGATTTTGGTTCGTGTCCTGCTGTTATAGTTGCAAGGAAATTTCTATGTCGTGTAGAAAATTGTTCATAATTAACGTAGTGTGCTATAGGATATGGCGTACCTTAGGATTGCTGTGAAGCCGATGAACACTAAGAGAGAACTCACTTTCCGTATAGTATGGGTCACAAAATTGTGTAGACGCACTGAAGGGTGTTTACTTCTTTTTCTCTGTCCAAGATCTCTTATAGCTGTGGTTGAGGTTATTTCCTCTGCAATAGCTCCATCTCCGCCTACCACACTGATGTCCGTAATCCCATCTACTACCTCGGAACCATATGTTCCAAAGATGTCATCGTCGTCACCAATGATTTGGTCAACGTGAACCTGTGGTGAGCTGACTGTTTTCTTACTAGTATCCGCAAAGGGAAATTCTTCCTCAAAATTGTTGACATCCTGTGATACAAAATATTCACCCGTCTCCAAATCATACAACTTCGACCCTTTCTTCCCAAAAAGATATCCCATGAACACACACTTCCTACTCTTGCTAGCAAACTTGTCACCTTTGTGTCGTTGATTATGAGCATAACAAAGAGAGCCGAATACACGCAACTGATCATAGGTTGGGATTTTTCCAAAGAGCAATTCATAGGGAGTTTTATTTCCAAGTATGACGGATAAAGTTCTATTGATCAAGTAATAAGATGCTAGAACACATTCTCCCCAAAAAGATACAGGGAAATGTCCCTGAAACCTGAGAGCCCTAGCAACGTTCAAAATATGTCTATGCTTACGTTCAACTCGTCCATTTAACTGTGGGGTGCCAACACATGATGTCTCAAATATTTTTCATCAAAATAGTCAAGCAAGGAAATAAATTTGGTTCCGTTATCACTACGAACAAACTTTACTGTTTTATTGAATTGACGATCTATCATAGCGACAAAATTTAAAAGCATCTTTATAACTTGTGTTTTGTCATGCAACAAATAAACCCAAGTCGCACGAGAATAATTATCCACGATAGTCAGAAAATAATGTGCACCACAAGACGAAGGTGTTCTATAACCGCCCCCACAAATCACAATGTATTAAATCAAAAATACCATCAGCTTTATGTTTACTAATAGGAAAACTATCTCTAGTCTGCTTTGCACGTGGACATACATCACACGGCTTATTCTTTGTCCTACCTAAATGACTTACGTTTGGTACCAATTTCACCACTTTTTTAGACGAATGTCCTAATCGTTGATGCCACAAGTCCATCAAAGTTTCTCCATTAACCGTTAAAGCTTGTATGTGAGGAATGCTACGAAAAAGTAGAGTCCATCTCGTCGTTCACCCGCTCCAATCAGCATCATTGTCATGCGGTCCTGTATAACACATAAGTTATTAGTTAAGTAAACAATACAATCTGACTTATCTATTAGTTGAGATACGAAAATTAAATTGCACGTCAACGTAGGGACATAAAGAACGTTGTCAAGATTTAATCCTCCACCCAATATCACACTCCCTTTTTGGACCGCAGCAGCTTGTTGTCCATTCGGCAACCCCACCGGACAGTTCACAATCTTGTGCACATCAATTAGACAAGCCAAATTACTTGAACATGGTTCGTATCTCTTGTGTCAATAATCCAAGAAGACATACCGCGCTTACCATTCAACCGATCAGAGGATTTTTTAGAATTATTAAGAAGGTCCACCAGCTGCTGCCATTGTATGGCTGAGATTTTTGTTAGTCCAAAAGTTCGTTGCCCAGTGTTGCGCCTCCTTGCTGTGTGCCCATGCTGCTACCTCCAGTGGTATTGTGCGCACGAACTTACAAATTTTGCGAAGTAGTACCCCTCCCACGACTTGGGGTAGTACCACCCCGACCTCTGCCACATCTTGCTGCAGTACCACCTCTTCCCGGACCTTTGCCATCGCGAGAGCGATTTCCCCATTAGTCAAGAAAATCAATAAGTTGAAAGCATCCACTCTCGTCGTGTCCCTCACGATTACAATGATGACAGAATTTTGTAGAAGCATCAAGCTTTCCTTTGCCTTTCATATCGAGTTGCACTTTGAAGGCCATAACATTTTCACGTTCTTCTTTAGGTCCAGACACATTTACCCACAAACACTCTTCTCGGATCACACTGTTGTATGCCCTATTTAAGGTAGGAAGAGGATCCAATGACAGAGATTTGATCTCACAGCGCCATAGACACCATCTAGACCCATAAAAAATCGGTGCAAGCGATCTGCCACTTGGAGTCTTGTAAATTTTGTTCCAAGGTCATATGCGCATCCCCCACACTCGCATCCTGGAAGAACTTCATAATTTACGAGTTCGTCCCATAACTTTTGAGACGCCCATAATATGTAACCACGCTTTCGTTCTTAGATTGTTTACAATCCGCAAGGCACGACTTGAGTTGTTGAATTTTGGGTCCATTTACGACACAAAATCATTCCTATAAATCCCTCCACAGTAAGTTGGTGTCTTCATGGTACGAGATGGTCGAACGAAGATTTGGTTGGATTGTGTTTATAATCCATGAAACTATCACTGAGTGAACAGTTTGCCAATCTTCGAGTCTTTCTTTCTCGTTAGATTTAGTGATACTCCCATCAACAAAGCCAAATTCCTCCTTGCCCTCAACGACAAACGTATAGACCTAGCTTGCCCATTCGTCATAGTTCTCACCACGCAATTAAATATGCGTGATCACATTCCCTGGGTTATCCTTCGATCCGAGAAAGAATGGAGATGTTACTTCCAACTTCGCAACCTCTAGTCTCTTGTTTTGGTCCTCACTTCCTTCTCCAATCATGGTGCAACCTAGCAGTCATGAATTGATTTCAGTTTGGTTTTGATTCTTGGATCTCTCACCCTACGAACTCTCGTCGATTTTTGCATTTTTGGGTTTCCTATGGCCTGGCTCTAATACCATGACAAGCTGGGTTTTACACAGCAAAAACGTCTTGCTTTCTCATTAAACTTCCCAGCATAAATACACGAAAGAGTCCATATCCTATGCTGAAAAGGAAATATGTAAACAATAGGATTCTCACATGCACAGTTGTCTAATAAAAGATGGAAAATATAAGTATGTTATGTGTTCACACGGGATAAATCATATCTCAATAATTGGGGACTGTTTTTAATGTATATATTGTAAAATTTCGCATCTCAATATACTTAAAATTTGAATGATAATATTCTTAATAAACTATCAATCATCAATCAAGCTACAAAAGCACAATGTCTTCTTTTTTCAGTATTGAGAGAGACAAAATAAAGAAAAAGAAGTAGAGATATAGGAATAATGAATGTCAATATCATAAATAAGACTTTTTGTTCATAACTTTTTCTATGCATGCTAGTTGCACAATGAAAGTGATAATACCACGTAACCACAATGTCATGATATGAGAAATATAAGGATTGAAGCCAAACCACCAAGAAAAAGAAGCCTGAGATAAAGAGTGAAAATCACCGAGGGATTAAATTGAGACATGTGGATGACATAATATTACCGTGATAATCGATATATATACATATATATATATATATACATATATATATATATATATGTATTGATTAATTTTGAAAATCACATTGTTACACACGAATAATGAGTTGCACAACCATAGTTGATGAATTGTTTTACGAAAGTGAATTGGTGAACTTGGCCTTAGCGTTTTCACACTTATTAATAATAAGTCCAAAAATCTATAAAATTTCCTTAAAAATTACTTATTCTTAATTTAGTTTGAAACAAATAACAAACAATCAATTAATCATCTGAATAAAGTGTGTGCACAGTCCCTTGGGTCGATAACCCTTCATACTTGTAACAATTTTACTTGAAACTAGTATACACGCTAGTAGTTGGTTGGCGACACATCAAGGTTTCCTCGGACAGGTCTCCCGGCTTCCCCTCCCCCCTGCAATCTTCTTTGTTTTGCAGCAGCACTGTTAGGTCCAGGGTGAAGTGCTCAGTGTATAGGCTAGAGGGGGGGGGTGAATAGCCTATACATAGTATATTAAAATTTTCATCCAATTTTAACATTTAAGTTGAAGGATAGATGAAATGATTAATATAACTAGGTCATCTTCCTAGTTCTAACTGCTTAGCAGATGTTTGTTAAATCGGACAACTTTGATCAGCAGATTTGTAGAACATGCAGATGGAAGACGTTGTTAAACTTAGCTGATGAGTAAGAGTTTGAGCAGCGGAAGAATAAACAGCTTAAGTATAACAAACAAGATTAAAGTAACTGTAAAAGTTTGATTATAAATAAAGCGTAGCAGTTAACTAAAATCTATATTAGATGCATCAATTGCTTTCCACAACCAGATTGCACAAGATAAAAGAAATTATACAGGAAAGAGAAATAAAGGCTGAATGTATCAAAATATATTATATTAAAATTCAGCAGAGGTTTGCTAAAAAACAAACATGCTTAGTACATCAACCTAGACTCTCTAACCTAGCAATCTCCCCGGGGGTAGAAGGAAAGTCAGATGGGATACCGGGAAGACTCATATAAGAACTCTAACCTTAGCAGTTCCTAACACCCTTGGAGGTAGGGCAAGAGAAGTGCTAGTGTTAGAGTGGTGTGAGAAGAGAATATTAGGGGTTGTTCAAATAACAAGTATTTGAACAACTGAGTGCTAAGCACTCGGCCAAAAGTGATGACAATTTATTGCACAATCGGCACAGCTTATAATGTAGTATAAGTCTGCCGATATGAATGCAATGTGGATTTTTAGGCTCTGGCTCTTCATCGGACATCTTTAAGCTAGGTCAGGCTTCAACGAACTGTAGGATGCTTGGTCTCTTTGCTGAAGAATGGAGGTGCAACCACTGAAGAGACTGAGTTCTTCGAAGGAAGAAAGAACTCAAATCAAAAACAAAGTTTTTGATCAAGCAGAGCTTCTCAGCCTTTGGAATTCTGTTTATCTCTCTCACACAAAGTGTTTGTTCATACACTTGTGTTTCTCACTTCGTTGGTGTGGTTTCAGATTTTAACAAATGAAAAACAATACCACAACCTCTCTTAAGCATAAGCATACACTTCTTGCTGTTTGAGATGAGAATGAGAGTCTTCTTATATAGGCTGGAGAAGAAGAAATGTTCGTTGGTGCATTGAATAAGTTTCTGCCCGTTGGTGATCTGAATCACATAATGTAGCAGAGTACATTTTTGGATCTATTGGACAATGACCTTCAGTTAGGCTTTTGTCTTGAAGCTGGTCCGTGAAACAGGCTGGACTGATTGGGACGTGTCATACTTTGCCTGGGGTGCAGCTGACTGATTTGGACATATCATGCTTTGACTGGAGTGCAGCGCACTGTGCTTGGTCTTTTGTGGAAATGAAGCCTTGAAGACTGCAACCAATACACGGAAGAGGAAATGTCTACTGAATAAACATGAAGGCGCAGACATCGATGCGTATCCTGGGCTTGTCAGAAAGATCATGTAACGGATCTATTTTGACTTGTAGCGTGTTGAGTGACGACCGATGTTCCTTGTGATCACTCAGCTTCTCTGCAGTTGTTCTAATGAAAGACTTGGCCGATATTGGGATCTGCCTATGTAGAACTGCTGGTGTAGAGATAGCGGATGATCATGATGTTCCTCTTGAATAATCAGCTTCTCTGCAGTTATTCTGATGAAGGGCTTTGGCGGATACTGGGATCTGCCGATATAGAACTGCTGATGTAGAGATAGCTAATAGGCAATCATAGCTAAAGGAAATGTCTGCTGGTGAGACATTTGCCGATGGTCACGTCTGCTGGCGATTGAAGAGCTAATCCATATGAAAGTTGTCATCATTCGGTAGGACAAAGACTCGGATATGTACAAAGACTTCCTAGTCTAATGACCTATGCATTGTTTCAACAAGCGCCACACTAACCGTGCAGCCCTTTTAGCCACTTGTGAAACATGCGTTGTAATGGGAACAAGCAAATCACTGTGTTGGAATATGCATACATATATATCAGCTGATTTACAGGCATATTCCTAACAATCTCCTCCTATTTGCTTGGGGCCATTACTACAATTGACTTATACATACAGCTCTTAAAGTAGTTGTTCAATCCTTAGTAATAACATGCCACTAATGAATATTCATTTTATATCAAGGCATGCCCTAGGTTGAACTTACAAGCGATAGCGTATGTATAGTCACCTATTGCTAAGTATTTACAGACTCAATAAATGAAAGAGCAAATACACAGCAATAACCGAAACGATTTTAGGCAATTATGAGATATAATTGATAATACTGCCTTGAGAATATTTTTCCTGTATCTGATGATTTTAAAAGTTGATGATAGGTAGAGTAGTATAATGGTCAGCGTACTATAATAGACATATAGTGTAATATTTCACTGTATGTGTAATTTTACAATCTCTCCTCCTTTACATGGACTACTTCTAAATCTTCCTATGTGTAATTTCACAATCTCTCCTCCTTACTAATTGGCTTTTAAGCCTTTTACAATTGCTCCTCCTTTCTGTTTTTCTCCAAATTTTTCTGTATAAATCTCTCCTCCTTTCTGTTTTTCTGTATGTATAATGTCAATCTTACTAAATCTCTCCTCCTTAATGGTCACAAGCTAGATTGATTGATTGTTACAAAGTAAAATAGTGAACAGTATTGAGGATGTCTGTATGTGGACATTTTTTGGTGGGTAAGAGAATGTCTGTATGTGGACAGTATTGAGTAAATACTTCCATATCGAGGATATAACTTATGTTAACTCATAAGATATGAATTATTGTTGGGACGGACAGTGATCACCTGATCTTAATTCTGCCGAGAATATGGACAATTTTGAGTAAGTACTTCTATTTTTCATATCGGCAGTTTTCAAAGACGTAGACAGACCAATTATGCTTATGAGGATCAAAAATCTTTTGATGTATCGAGTCATTCATCGATTTAAATTTCTTTCTCAATGTGCGAATAAGTTATGAGGCACAATCTTCATGTACAAGTAATACATGTCAAATGGAGAGAATAAGAGATCAAGTTTGAGGAATTTTGTTCCATTGCTTGTAAAGAAGTTTTACAAGAATGTAATAGGGCAAGTTTTATCCTTTGAAAGAAGAGGCAGATAAAATAATCTGTTAAGTAGTAAGAATATTCAATATAGACTCCTCCTTAAAGGTATATTTAATTAAAACAGAAGAGTATAATCTTGTGTAAATTTTCTTCCTAAGATATTACAAGTGAAATGAGCTTTGGATGTATTTTAAAGGAATTACAAGATAATAAGTGTAAGGGGATGAGGTTGAAAAAGATTTAATCGGTCAATTCATAAGTCATGAACAGACGAAGAATTTTTATTATAGAATGATGTTGTTGAGAGGTATGTAGACATTTACTGGATGTATGAGATATACATCTAGAGATGACATACCCTACATTTAACACTCTTTAATTAATAGATCAAGTGTTAAAGTTTGGATATTGTTTCCTTGAGATTATATGCATATTTGAGTTTGAAATAAAATTGAATTGCTGGCATAAAGGAGTATGTACCAGGACAAATATGCGATATCCATATTACAAATATAGTAACAAAATAAAGTAGCAAATGTAACTAAACAAAAGCATATTACAAATATAACATGGATGTGACAAAAGAGAGTTTGTTTGACAAGACAGAAACCCAGTTAGATATTCTAATGAAGTAAGGTAGATGATGAAGATCTACAGTCTTAATCGTTGGGCTCGTGAATTGATGGGTTTGGAGCAATATGAGCATTTGTTGGCTGATGCTCCTCCTGAGTCGAAGATTGCTCGAGGTGAGCATTTGAGGCAGTGAGGGCAGGGGAAGAAGCTGTTGCACCTGTTGAGACAGAATTTGATGAAGGAATCCATGGAATGAAATTGGACACGCTGTTCCTTGGGTCTAGCAGGCGCATTCTTACTCGTCGACTGATTGAGCGAGGTCGACGGATCACTGGTTGAGGCGTAACTTGAGGAGTGGCTAGGAAGATCCTAATTCGTTGTTGCATTTCATTATAAGAGATGGGTCGATGTACAGAATGAAGCAGTTTTGGTGAACACATGATGAAGGTTGGATCAGGAAGATGAGGAAGAGATGATGATTAATATTTGGAAGGCTTTGAATGTAAGTTATCAATTTATACATCCTTTCGAAGTTTTGAGAAGATGAAGGGGTTTCTTGATTAGAGGAATGTGATTGGACGTTTTGGAGGCTTAATGAAGTAAATGCATTTAATGACATGGTAATGATGTTCTGATTTAGGATTATGTCATCATGCTGAGTGTTTAGGACTATGATCTAGGCTGTCTAGGGATAATATATATATTATTTTATTTCAAACGAAAAGTTTGAGTCCATATTTAATCGAATATATTAGCCTAGAATAGGACAGTATTGGTTGTTAAAGACGAGTTGAGGATTGAATATCTTGTCCTGAGCCATAGGCCACTGTTGTACAGGACACACATATAAAGATTAACTTTGAAGAATAGTGTGTCTCAAGATGTTGGTTAAATTCTGTTCCCAATGAGATTTTATATAGATATATGAAGAATTTGATGGGATTTTAAGGATGTGGACATTATCAGCAGTGTGTGTTTGATATCTGCTAAAGTAAGAACTGCTAATACCAATTGTTGTAAGTTCAATATCCTTATTAAAGAAATTTTAGCAGATGATACAATTTATAAGGGGCCAAGATCTATTAAGATTAATAAGACTTTGTAAGAACACAAAATAGATCAGGCAAGTGAGACATTGAATGTGTACCTGAAGTGATGTCCAAGCTTCTTTCTTTGCGACAGATCTTATCATTCCTTAGCATGGGAAGAGAACTGCTAAAGAGCATATTGACTAGACCTGTTTTGAAGAGAGTGAGGCATAGCCTATATACAGCAGGGGTTATATCGGCCATTCACTCCTGAGGAAGGACTTAGTTTTTGGAAACATCAGTCTTCCTATGAATCCTTGAATTTCTAGCTATTTTGGAGATAGGTCGAGTTACTAGAAATTTTAACATCATCCTTTTTGACAAAGAAGCATATGATAAAGTGTAACAGAGTGTTTTGAATTCAGTCTGTTTACTAATTAGTTGTTGGTCATTATAACGGGAACAACTAACCATGCCTTTATTATTACAATCTCATAGGTTACACAAGATTTAGTAGTTGTCATAACTAAGAACACAAATTGCTGTTGAGCTGATTTGAAAGAAGATGTAAGCTTTTGATATTTGGAAGTTTAAACAGCTGGGATTTTTAAAATTAAAGAATGAAAGTATTTTCATATACTTTGATGAGATAAATCCTTTAAAAATTCAAATGCTTACCTCGGATTTTAAGTTGATACAGCAGACAACTTGGTTCAAAGTAGATTTACTAGTAATCTTGAATGTTGAGCAGGAGGGTTAGAGATTAAGTAATAGCAGATTCCTTAAGAGTGATAAGTTGACATGAAGGTCATTCTTTATGAAACTGCAATCTGCCTGTGTTGAATAACCATAGTTGTTCGGCAGATCTTGAATTTAATCATTGTGATATGATTTAATTCAGAAAGGCAATTATCGAGAGTCTAAAGATGGGAGTTAAACGTAGTAATAAACCATAACTCGATATAGTAGCCATTCAAGAATGGTTTGCGATGGGGTATCGCAGTTTGTGTTAGGGTAGTGTGATCATTTTGTTAAGGTCAATTCTTCAATCATCAGAAGAGTATAGAGATTATAAAGAATAACAAGTAAATTTGATCAACACACTTAAAACACATCAATTCATGCTATCAAAGGAATTCAGACAAGTAGATAGGCATGAGGAAAAGTTGCAGAACTTGTATTCAATAATCCAAATAGTTTTGAACAGTACATAGTGAGGATCAGCTGATTACAAGAACAATGCAACTGGAATTTTGACTGAACTGCAGATTACAGGATAAAGATACATAATGATTCAATTCAGAGTAGAAATATCATGTTACAAAGTTGTGTCCAAGAAGTCCTAATCCTAAGTATTTGATGAGAGGTCATCAGCTAAGGATTTTGGAGGAGATCAAGATGGCAGTGTCCGTTTTGATTTCCTCCAACTCTCGAGGAGGAGAACACATTCACTTCCTCGGGTCATTATGAAAGCACCGAAGAGTGATGGCCACCGAGGATTTTGCTTTGACCATGAATCCCCTTTGATTAGCTCGGGGATGGATGGCGGCGGTTAGCAGTTCGTCATCCTCATCAATTCCATATTAGCAACTTAATTCAGCAGAACTGAATTATCTGCATTAGCCATCTTTGAGGTGATGGCCGGCATACTTACACATAACCAGAAGACTTGTTGCACATGGCAATCTATCAAATGCTTTCCAAACATTTGATAATTCTTTCAGGGATCTTCTCGTGAAGTTCACGTATGCAAGCGAAATTCGATGGTGGAATAGGTATATGCTAATTGATTTTCACATGATTCATCGAAAACATTTTAGAGTATCAATGAGATTGATAACTAAAAATTAGAAGAGAATATGAAGTCACTTTTGCTAGCATTAATTAATGACCTTCCATCTTATCTTTTAAAATAATTGACTAAAGATGTTCTTAAGTGTTCGATAACCATGGTTTGCAAGCATATAAATCATGCTTGTTAGCAAACTTTTATGATTATCGGACAAGACAAAAGAAAATTACTTTATCAATTGTTTTCACGACAAGATTGAAGAAACGTAATTAATGATTTCTGGTACAAATGAGTTGATACAATTTCTCTCATGCTTGGTAACTGTGTATTAGAAAGATTTTGAAAATGGTTTTCACAGTTTATGAATGGTTTTGGAAATACATCATTGAGAGAATTTTAGATCAGCTCATGTGAAGTAACAGAAATAAAATCAAAACAACTTTGAATGAATATGAAGAAATCATACCCCGTTGTTGAGGAATTGACTTGATCGATTCTTAGGACTTGAACTTAGTAACATTTTGAGAAATTTTGAATCATCGATTTGTATCTAGTGTAATCGGTAGGCAGTTTGTGAGTTTATTCATGGTAGAGATTGGATGAAGAAGGAGCTCTACTTAAACTCATGGAGGTTAGACTGAAGGGCGCTCAATAATGGAGCTTTACTGTTGAGTCGACCTTCTGAACACGCCTTGGCAGGGATAGGCTGTGAAGTCTAGATATTCTCAAGATTCTTGGAAAGGATTTGATAATGAAAGTTTTGTCGTTTTCCAAGATTTTGAAAATAGTCTTAACTTTAATCGAAGTAGTCAGTCTTCGAAAAGTGTGCCTCCACCTTTAATAGACTTGAGAGAGTAAGTCATTTAAAGGTTTTTACTCCTATAAGTCAGCACATAAAACTGAGCTTATGAAGTGTAAGTTGGCAGATATTGAAATTCAGCCAACTGCAGGGTTTTTAAAAACATTTTAGATCAGCCGATATGAAAAGTGCTGATGAGTTTTGAAAACCGTTTGCATAAGGCAAGTCATACAAGCAAACAGATACATCAATATAGGCGCAGTATGACAGGTTATTATGCAGTATGTCTGATAATTTGTATTAACACATCAATTCAGCAGACATGAGTACAGGTCATTTGTGAGCCAGTAACTGACCTGTTTTGTGTATGCGTGAGAGGTGGTCTTCATCAATATCTTGGACTTATCAGTAGATTTCTTGAATAGTAGTATGGAGGTCCAGCGGATAAGGATTTGACCTTGAGTGAGTGAAGGATATAAGTGATTGATCAGCAATTCTTCATGAGTCAGCAGCTATGTTAATGTCTGCAGATGGAGAATAATGTTGCATGTTTGACCCTTTTGTCATATGAGTTCCTGACTTAAGTACTCATAGAGAAATTGTTAGCAACATTTATGAGCTAAAAATAGCTCCAGAATTTCAATAATACAAATGAGACTTAATAAGCATGACAAATGAATAACTATTCAAAATACAGCTTATATATATGTAACCCAAAAAGTCAAGAGATTAGAAACTAGGGTTACTTTCTCATTAAACTCTTTGAACGTGTCTGTTCATAGTTGTTGAAGCACCAGTTCTAATGTTGAGCATAGGTTCTTTGAGTGTATCCTTACTCGGCTGAAGCTTTTCCGTTGAAGAAGAACAGTTTCATCATTGATATCCTTAGGCCAAGAGCTTATAATCTCAGTGATTTTGGAGATGACATAACTTTGATTTCCTTTGAATTTCCTTTGAAACTCTTCTTATTTCATTCGCTCTAAACTTTTATAAAAAGTTTTCTTGAAAAGGTGTTAGATTGATACAATCGTTAGCCTTATATCAAGAAGGCAAATCTTTAGAAGTGGATCTAAGTAATTCATCCATCATATATGAAGTTAACATATTTGCTATAGGATATATCATGATTTTGACAAAGAACAGATTTTTGAAACATACATAATCCTTAGCAAGTCAGTCTCTACTATAGTACTTCTCTTCATGATATCAATGTAGTTCTGATATATGATAGATTTTCATATAGTGATCACATAATCATCACAATATTCTTTCTCACATGTTTTTGAAAACAAAATTTATTTTGATTTGAAAAAGGCGTTTTCAAATGGCTTCCAGGTTTCTCAGTCAAAAAGATTTTTGTAAATAAGAGATTTTGAAAAAGACTCTTTTTGACTATGCATCTAATCTGAGCAACAGGATCTAAACTCTCAGGTTGTTAAGCCTGGAATGAGAATTCTCAGAGAACCAGCTCTGATACCAATTGTTAGGTCCAGGGTGAAGTGCTCAGTGTATAGGCTAGAGGGGGGGTGAATAGCCTATACATAGTATATTAAAAATTTCATCCAATTTTAACATTTAAGTTGAAGGATAGATGAAATGATTAATATAACTAGGTCATCTTCCTAGTTCTAACGCAGCGATGTTTGTTAAATCGGACAACTTTGATCGGCAGATTTGTAGAACATGCGAGATGGAAGACGTTGTTAAACTTAGGCGATGAGTAAGAGTTTGAGCGGCGGAAGAATAAACGACTTAAGTATAACAAACAAGATTAAAGTAACTGTAAAAGTTTGATTATAAATAAAGCGTAGCAGTTAACTAAAATCTATATTAGATGCATCAATTGCTTTCCACAACCAGATTGCACAAGATAAAAGAAATTATACAGGAAAGAGAAATAAAGGCTGAATGTATCAAAATATATTATATTAAAATTCAGCAGAGGTTTGCTCAAAAACAAACATGCTTAGTACATCAACCTAGACTCTCTAACCTAGCAATCTCCCCGGGGGTAGAAGGAAAGTCAGATGGGATACCAGGAAGACTCATATAAGAACTCTAACCTTAGCAGTTCCTAACACCCTTGGAGGTAGGGCAAGAGAAGTGCTAGTGTTAGAGTGGTGTGAGAAGAGAATATTAGGGGTTGTTCAAATAACAAGTATTTGAACAACTGAGTGCTAAGCACTCAGCCAAAAGTGATGACAATTTATTGCACAATCGGCACAGCTTATAATGTAGTATAAGTCTGCCGATATGAATGCAATGTAGATTTTTAGGCTCTGGCTCTTCATCGGACATCTTCAAGCTAGGTCAGGCTTCAACGAACTGTAGGATGCTTGGTCTCTTTGCTGAAGAATGGAGGTGCAGCCACTGAAGAGACTGAGTTCTTCGAAGGAAGAAAGAACTCAAATCAAAAACAAAGTTTTTGATCAAGCAGAGCTTCTCAGCCTTTGGAATTCTATTTATCTCTCTCACACAAAGTGTTTGTTCTTACACTTGTGTTTCTCACTTCGTTGGTGTGGTTTCAGATTTTAACAAATGAAAAACAATACCACAACCTCTCTTAAGCATAAGCATACACTTCTTGCTGTTTGAGATGAGAATGAGAGTCTTCTTATATAGGCTGGAGAAGAAGAAATGTTCGTTGGTGCATTGAATAAGTTTCTGCCCGTTGGTGATCTGAATCACATAATGTAGCAGAGTACATTTGTGGATCTGTTGGGCAAAGACCTTCAGTTAGGCTTTTGTCTTGAAGCTGGTCCGTGAAACAGCCGGGTGATTGGGACGTGTCATACTTTGCACAGGGTGCGGTGGCGATTTGGACATATCATGCTTTGGTAGGTGCAATTGTGCTTGGTCTTTGTGGAAATGAAGCCTTGAAGGCAACCAATACACGGAAGATGAAATGTCTACGAATAAACATGAAGGCGCAGACATCGATGCGTATCTGGGCTTGTCGAAAGATCTTGTAACGGATCTATTTTGACTTGTAGCGTGTTGAGTGACGACCGATGTTCCTTGTGATCACTCGGCTTCTCTGCGGTTGTTCGATGAAAGACTTGGCCGATCTTGGGATGCGCCATGTAGAACTGCTAGTGTAGAGATAGCGGATGATCATGATGTTCCTCTTGAATAATCGGCTTCTCTGTTATTCGATGAAGGGCTTTAGCGGATCTTGATCTGCCGATATAGAAGCTGGCGATGTAGAGATAGCTAATAGGCAATCATAGCTAAAGGAAATGTCTGTGGTGAGACATTTGCCGATGGTCACGTCTGTGGCGATTGAAGAGCTAATCCATATGAAAGTTGTCATCATTACGGTAGGACAAAGACTCGGATATGTACAAAGACTTCCTAGTCTAATGACCTATGCATTGTTTCAACAAGCCACACTACTGACGCAGCCTATTAGCCACTTGTGAAACATGTGTTGTAATGGGAATAAGCAAATCACTGTGTTGGAATATGCATACATATATATCAGCTGATTTACAGGCATATTCCTAACAGGCACCTTCGGTGGTTACTCTCCCCATTAGAACACTTTCTGAAGGAAGATAACTCGTTCATGGAACTATGAGTGGGTGGGTTACTATGGGGGTGGTGAGATGTTGTTATGAGTTCTTGTTTGAATCTATGATTCCTTATCTTGCTTGATTGAGAGGCTTGCAGTTCTAGCCTTTCGTGATTTGGGAACCCTGGCATTTTGGCCTGTAATCTGGCCGGTGACAATAGTGCGTGGTGTTAATCAACGTGTGCTAATGACTTCGTATGCTTCGGATACGTGATCTATGTTGTTGCCGTGTTTGGTTGGACTATACTAGTGGGCTTGGTGGATTTGGGTTGATATAGTCATCCTTCTTTGCAAGGCTTATCTATTGGGCTGGTTCTTTGGGCTTGATTTTAGTCTAGGGCAAATATGGTTTATTTGTTCTTTGGTCCTATTGTGTTCCAGGTCGATTCGGTTGTTTTGTTGGCTTTGTATTTACTGAAATTTGCCTTTTTAATTTTAGGGAGAAATTCAGGTCGGTCCATTTTGGACAATTTCCAACTGCTTTACACTCTAATACTTTTTTTTAATTGGCAAAACGTACATTTGATACAATCTTTTGATATATTATATCTTCATATAATGTACAACACGTATATGTTATATCTTTATAATGTACAACACGTTAAAACGTGCATTTGATACAATCTTTTGATATGGACAAAAAAATACAAAGTCTAAAACTATATACCAAGACAACTATTAGTAACCAACCACGGTCCATGCGAGAAAAAACTCAAATTTTAAAAAAGAGTAATGCTATGTGCACCTAAAGTGTGCATCAAATGTGTACCAAAATTGTACTTGCCATCTTTTGGTTGGTCAGAGACTTTTAAATGGTAGGACCCACAAATCATTTAACCAATCAAAAGATGTCAAGTGTAATTTTGGTGCACATTTCGTACACACATTAGGTGCACATAGCATTACTCTTTAAACAAAGTCCTGAATCCATTTTGCCAGGGTTTTGGTTCTAGGAATATTTTCTAGATAAAACGGTAGTTAAAATAAAACCCTAAACCCCTATTTTTCTCGCACGCTCCATCGTTCTCAAAGGTACAGAGTGACAGCTTCACACCACTTGTCGGTTGATGCTGATTCCCAAAATTTTGATCGTGATGCTAATGAAAAAGTGAAAATGACGAAGTAGGTGTGTTTTCATTCAGATATGCTGTTCAGGTGTTTTTTTCTTTTGTGTTTGGAGACATGTTGACCTGTCGTTTTTGTTTTGAAGCATGAGATGTACAATTTATTTGGTATTAGTGTGAGTTTTGGTTCTTTATAAAGTTATTGAGTTGAAGAAGTTTCTGAATGCATAGAGAATAGGAGACATTAATTATAAGCTTAGGAAAACTATAATAGTTGAATTTTGACAAAGATGTTAAAGCAGGTTTGGTTGTGAAATTCGACTAAACTACTGAAGTGAGTCACTTCTCATTTCAATGGTTTAGGAGAGTATTTTAAATGCTTGTGTCAGAGTTGTCGGTGCCATAACACATACTGGGACTTAAGTAAGCACGTTAGTAAAGGATTTGCTTATAGGTTCATAATTCATTTAACACTTGTGACTATGTGGAAATTTGAACTTTAAATTTTGAACTTAAACTAATTATTTTTTATGAGTGTTAGTTTTTGAATAATTTTATTAAATTCACAATTATTAACTATAACGTGTAAATATTCACCTGCAATAATTGAGATTCAATTGACAAATATATTAAGAGCATAATAGAGTAATCACCCGTATCAATTGTAAGCTTTAATATGTTATATCTTCATATAATGTAAAACACGTTAAAACGTGCATTTTTGATACAATCTTTTGGTTGGTAAGAGACTTTTAAGTGGTAAGACCCACAAATTATTTAACCAATTTGAAGATGCCAAGTGTAATTTTGGAGCACATTTGGTGCACACTAGGCATGTCAATTCTGACCTATTGCCCAGTAACCAACCCAACCCAACCCAACCCATTAACAAAATAAGTTATATTGGGTTACCCACTACAACCTAACAAAATTTACGAGTTTAAACGGGTTGAACCCGTTAACCCACTTAAACCCGGCAAATCGCTTACCCCTAACGCCGCTCTCTCTCTCTCTCTCACACACACACACACACACACACACACACACTCTTCACTTTGTTCTCTTTTTCCAACAACTTTCTCCCCTGCTCCCCTTCCCAACTCTGGCCTCTTTCACCTTCATCATCTCCGGCCACTACTTTTTCCGTTTGCCTCCTCTGACGAACATGCCGCGACCCCTATCCTTCCATTATTTGTGGACCCAATTCTGAGGTAAGCAAGTTTCTTTTTCAACAACGAACTCTAAACTCTAAACCCAATTCTGATTTTGTGTTGCATGATATGGATTTTGTGGGAATTTTGGAATTTGAATTGGGGTTTTGTAGAAACTCGAATTTGATTTGGGTTTAGGGGCTTGTATTCATACTTCATTATTCGAATTTGAATTGGGGCTTATTTTTTCTTTTAAATTTTTAATTGTCTTTGGCATGGATATGACCAAGTAATCCATTTGTGATTAGAAGTACTTGTTATTGAATTCGGAAAATTTGGCGTGGATTCATAAATTTTGAAATTCAAATCTTTTACATTGTGCCTTTACATACTTATCCAAAGTCCTTTCTGTCAATTAAACTGAATCTGACTAGAGTTAGAAAAGATATTGCCATATTATATGGAAATTGCTAAGCTCTTGTAGCATGATATTGGAGATTTTCCCTTCTGGTTTATTTGATAAATAATTTTTCTTGGTAAGTAAAATCAACTTTCTGTATATACAAAATGCGAGGGATCTATCCACTGATATCAATAATGCAATGTATGAGTAAATCTTCTTAGATTGGATCGCTTAAAAAACCTGTAAGGTAGCACCGTTAGGGAGCTGGACGATGGTCCATCTAAAGGCCTCCGGTGAGAGAATCAGTATATTGGTAAGATTTATGGTCTCCGGTTAGGATTCAGGCTGCTCTCAGGAGTAAATGCACTGAATGCTTTGGAGACTTGGTAGTTGTGTGTGTTTAATTGAACTTAGGTCATAAATGAAGGCAATCACCTTGTATTTATACCTGAAGAATGTTGGCTTGGGACAGGTGGGCCTGCCAGATGTCAACCTGGGACAGGTAGTCACATGTTCATTTACGACAGCCGCATTCTGCATTGATGAGCCTTTAAGGGGAAGTGACCTGCATTGATGTAGAAGATAGAACTTCTCTGGGAGGTGTGTAGATCTTCTAGAAGTAGCTTTACTTAGAGAGTAAGTCACTCTTTTAACCAATGAGAAGCTGGTTTGTGGCCCCGGGATGACGTAATAGTAGGTAGGCCTTGAATGCAACAGCTTTTGTTGACTATCTTTACATTCCCGGGGTGGAGACCTTGGGGCCTCAGTGTTGTAGCCCGGGTTTAAGATTTTGCTGGCTCTCAGGTTCGATGTGGAATGCACTCTTAGCCACCTCGAGCTCCTCTCCGGTGAGAGAATCAGTATATTGGTAAGATTTATGGTCTCCGGTGAGGATTCAGGCTGCTCTCAGGAGTAAATGCACTGAATGCTTTGGAGACTTGGTAGTTGTGTGTGTTTAATTGAACTTAGGTCATAAATGAAGGCAATCACCTTGTATTTATACCTGAAGAATGTTGGCTTGGGACAGGTGGGCCTGCCAGATGTCAACCTGGGACAGGTAGTCACATGTTCATTTACGACCGCATTCTGCATTGATGAGCCTTTAAGCGGAAGTGACCTGCATTGATGTAGAAGATAGAACTTCTCTGGGAGGTGTGTAGATCTTCTAGAAGTAGCTTTACTTAGAGAGTAAGTCACTCTTTTAACCAATGAGAAGCTGGTTTGTGGCCCCGGGATGACGTAATAGTAGGTAGGCCTTGAATGCAGCAGCTTTTGTTGACTATCTTTACATTCCCGGGGTGGAGACCTTGGGGCCTCAGTGTTGTAGCCCGGGTTTAAGATTTTGCTGGCTCTCAGGTTCGATGTGGAATGCACTCTTAGCCACCTCGAGCTCCTCGGGGAGGTCGGGATAGGATGAAGGGTAGACGTACTCGGGATCCAGCTGTAGGCGAAACTCGGGATCGATGTGAGCAGTTATACGTGCTCCAGCTAAGCATAGCCACGTGTTCCGCTGGTGCCACGTGGGAAAAGGATATTCTTAGTATCTTCAGGTTCTAAAAGTTCTTTCTCTTATCACAGCTGAAATTGTTTTTACATGTATGATAATAAACCGAAAGCTGTTGTTTTTGATATTTACCTTCTCCAAAGCTATTGTCTTAAGCTTGTTGAAGAAATCTTGTTCTTGATTGCCTTTCGTTCTGGGCATGTTTAGTAATGGTCCTGTAACTTGGATAGTTCAACTTTTGTTGATTGATGCTGTGTCATCTCTAAATATTGAATAAGATTGTTTGGTCCATGCTGAGCCCACGTGATCTTTACTTCTTTAGTTTTGTATACATTTTATTGTTGCCATAATCTTGGCGCAGAATCTTGAAGAGAAACAATTTTATCACCTTGCAGTACTATTTTTAGGGAGGTAAAGTTGGTTTAGGTTTATTGATATTTAATAATAGTAGAACCAAGTTGAAAGGGAGTAACTGAATATGCTGTCGTAACTATATGCTAGATTTTCCATAAAGAGCACATATATGTTGTGGTAGTTATATCCGTTTTAACAGTTTTACGAGAGCAAAAAATTGTGCAGAGATGGTATCTTTAATAAGAAACTTGCGGAACTAGTATACAGATGAACCCATACTTATTCCTATTCAATTAGTACCAAACATCTTTCTGTTGGTCTTTCCTAACAATCATCTCTCGAAGATGCCTTTGACGTACACCATGCCTTTGTCACTCAGCTGAAGGTCCCTTCTCATTTGCTCAACTTACTGGTCATCACCTTGAATAATGATCTCTGACAGTGTTCCATCTTCTGCCACCATCATTTTTACCTTGATCTGCTATTTTCTTAATACCCGCTTCCAGTAATATACTCCTCTGATGCATTTATACTGCTTGCATTATTGATGAATTTGTACTTTGTGAAATTAGTGAGAAATGCTCTATTTTTATTTTTTAAAATTTAAAATGTAAATAAAAAATGAGGTTGCCTTGACAAATTGTAAGCATGGGAAAAAAAAAAAAAAGACCCTGCATTTACCTGACCCGTTTGACCCGGAATGAAATCGGGGCGCAATGGGTTCTGGCCTACCAACCCCAACCCGACCCGGCCCAAACCGATTGACCGACCCGACCCAAACTGATTGACCCAATTGACTGGCGTAGTGCACACTTTAGGTGCACATATCATTACTCTTTAAACATAGTTTTGAATCCATTTTGCCTGGGTTTTGGTTCTAGAAATATTTTCCAAATAAAAAAGGTAGCTTTTTGAACTCAAATTATTTTTTATAATGAGTGTTAATTTTTGTATAAATTTATTAAATTAACATTTACACTAACTATAATGTGTAAATCTTCACCTACAATAATATTAAACACTAGGAATATTATGCATATTTGCTATTAAAACAGTCAAATTGTTTTTTTAAAATCTTTTGTAAAAAAATAGTAAATAAAATCATTTCAAAACAAAGAAAATACTAAAATAATATAGTCTTGATATTGAGATTCAATTGGCAAATATATTAAGAGCATAATAGAGGAATCACCCGTATCAATTGTACGCTTTAATATATATCTTCATATAATGTACAAAACGTTAAAACGTGCATTTGATACAATCTTTTGATATGTGCATCTAAATTGTGCACCAAATGTGCACCAAAATTATACTTGACATATTTAGGTTGGTCAGAAATTTTTAAGTGGTAGGACCCACAAATTATTTAACCAATCAGAAGATGTCAAGTGTAATTTTGGAGCACATTTGGTGCACACTTTAGGTACACATAGCATTACTTTTTAAACAAAGTCTTGAATCCATTTTTGCTGGGGTTTTGGTTCTAAGAATATACTAGAAATGCACTCGTGCGATGCACGAAATCTATATCGATATAAATAAAATTGAAAAAGAATTAGTTTTTGGAGGATGGTTGTCAAATGTGTATTTTTACATTATTAATTATTTATATAATTTCATATCAGTCAAGAAATTGAAAAATTCTATTAAATTGTTATTTATATCTTTATCCTAGCTTAAAAAAATCTTATGCAATATTACTACTAAGAAAAGAATATTTTAAACAAATGAATAGGACATATCTAAAAAAATATACAACCTCCGTTTCCTAAGTAATTGTACTTTGACATTTTTGGTCAAACATTACATTTTTTAAATGCAAATTTAATATGTATTTTTAATTTTTTTTCTAAAACCATAAAATACGTAACTCGTAATGCTTTTAAAATATTACGAATTATGTGTTTTATGATTTTGAAAAAAGTAAAATAGTAAATGTCGAATTTACATTTAAAAAACTTCATGTTTGACCAAAAAAGACAAACATGACGATAATTTAGGAATGGAGAGAGTACAACATAGTAATATAAATTTGAAACTATCACAATTTTTCATTATTTTACATTGAGTTTTAGACGGATCTTTATCTAAATGCATTTTCTTGTTTTGCATTACACTAATGGAAAGGTTAGGATAGTCTTCAACATTTGATAAATCAACAATTGTTGAGACACTTGAGGTATAAATGACAAAAGTCGAGGTAATTGATAGTTTTCTGTAATCCGTATGGATGTGTTTCTTGTGAAAAAAATTATTTGTTATTGAAATTATATACACTTACTTAAATGAATAGAAAACATCATACCGTGCATTTGGCATATAAGTGTTTAAGTTAGTTTTAAAATTTTAAAAAATTATTTTATAATAATGTCATTTAGTTATAATTAAACGTGATATTTGTGATTTAATGAAAATAACATACACTTTAGTTAAATTTGTTCTTTAAGTTATAATAAAATTTGTGAATTTTTAACCTGTAAAATTAACAAAAAAATTTCAGGTCTCAATTTAATTGATTTTTTTAATGTTCTAATAACTTCAGATATAATGAAATGGACAAATAAAATTTAGATCTATATATTTTTCCAGACCTGTAATTTAATTATAATTAATTGTAGGTATTTGTTGTTCCTAGTTGAATTAACATATACTTTGACTAAAATTTGTTGTTTAAGTTCATCATTATTTTTCTCTGAAATTTTTTCTCCTTTTTTTTTGAAATGTTGTTTAAGTTCATCATTTTTTTTTTCTGTAACAGAGAGAATGTTTTGTTAAAATGAAAACATCTATAAAAATCATACTCAAACTTTTATTAAAAAAATCTAATAATAATTGACATTAACGTAGAATGACACGAACCATACTCCTTCACTAAAAAGAGGTCCATCGATGTAACTTTCTTCGTAACAAAATGGACTCAAGCCCATTAAGAAACCCTCAACAACACCTGCCTACGTAAAAAAAAAAAAAAAAAAAAAAGTTTCCAGTTTCTTCCTTCGTTAATACACAACTGCGAGTCAACCAAAAAAAAAAAACCTCAGGTGCGACTAGTGCGAGAGCCGAACCCCTCCCTCCATCACTCTTTCTTCCTTTTCTAAATCCTCCCACTTTCCGCCGGCGGCAGTAGCAACAACCACGGTAAGTTCTTCAACCTCCATACTTTCCTCACACCCTAATAAAATCAAAGGTTACAAAAGTTAAGGCCGAAAACCTAAACCCTTCATACTTTCTTTCCCTTGTACCCATTTCACATACACTAACACACAGATAGTCAGACAGACTTAGCTGCAAATTCAGTTCGCGTATAGATGATTTTCTTGGATTTTATTGAAGATTAGGAGCGATGTGGATCGGTAAGTGGAAATATGAGGGACCCATCTGTGGATTTTTTGTTTAAAGTTTGATTTTTGAATTCTATGGATTATTCATTTTGTTACTGATGAGAAAAATCTTTTTGTGCTTTCAATTTGGGGTTTTTGGTTATTTACAAATTCTTTTTGTGCTTTCAATTTGGGGTTTTTGGTTATTTTCACAAATCTTTACATACTTCCTTGGAAGGATCGCTTAAAGATGAATTTTTTTCTCTGCCAATAGTATGCTTATTGGTGTTTTTGAGTTGAGTGATTTATCCTTCTCATGTAGATGGTATATCTACTTCTTTGCGTATGCAATATTTAACATATGGCTACTGCTTTGGTTTAGTGCGACAATATAGCAAATGCCTTAGAGGGGTTCCAATTTGTCTTTATAATTGTTGTTGAAGTTCAAACTTCGATTTTTAAGTCAATAATAATTGGAAATATTAATGCCCGGTATATAGCATTAGCAACACAATAGGCAACTTTTGCTACTTTGATTTGTGTTATCTCTTAGCAAGTAAAATGATAACTGATGCTTGAGATTATGGACTTGCTATTTGTTCATTGCTCATTTTTTTTGTATTCATCAAGTGTTGTCTGGTCCTTGATGATTATTTCCTCATTAATTTTTGGAGCACAAGGGTGCATTTTCAAATTGACACTTCAAAATGACCTCCAGCACATTTTTTCCATCTTCTCCTCATCAATCTCCTTCTTTGTAAAGTGCAATTTTGGTGCAATTCCCTTCTAGGAAATGGCCTCCACTTGCTTCTTCTAATTAGTTGGAGGCATTGATTCCTCTCACACAGTATGTGTTGATACTCAATGAGGGCCCAGCAACTTTGACCTGCATTTTCATTTTAAGCTTTGTATAATTCTATATCTTACCCAAAAAAAATTAAAGATGATCTATTCTACAATATTTCCCCTTGTATTGTTATCTGTTCCTTTTACTTCATTCTCTCTCTCTCCCTCTATCTCCATGTAGAAGCCTACAGCATGTGTAACTCCAATGGTAAGTAGATTTATATTACATTTCAGTTAAATCCTATATAGAAAGTTTAATTTAATCAAAAAATTCTTTTTTCCCTATTCTGTTCAATTGCATGTAGTCCCAAATAACTCTTAAATATCATTCATTCGTTCAGGGATGGGCATTAAAAACTAAAACCATTTTGTATTTGTCATTTTGCAAATAATTAAGAGAAAGCAACTGGTATATATCACCTTCAGTTTTTCTGATTTACAAATCCCGAGAAGAGAAGGAGAAGGAGAAAGGATGGAGAAAATTTCAAGGAAGGAATTAAGTAGGTTGAAATGGACATGAATAAAAGAGAAAGGGGCTTCTATGCAGCAGCTAGCTAAGCAAGTAAATGTAAATGCATGTGATGTGGTGGTTATTGTGGACTTAATGTTTCTTATAAGTGAACTTTTGTGGTATATAGGGATATAGAGTGAGGTACAAATAATATCCTAAGATTAAAGATGCTTTTGTTAGGCTACTTGATTTGGATTCAATGTGGTTGAAACAAAAAATTTAAGAAGTTTTCCCCAGTTTTGAAATTTCTTATTCATATCTATAGTTATTAAAGGCGGAAGGCGAGAGGCAATTTTTTGAGGCGAGAGGCGAGGCGAGAGGCGGGCGGCCGAAAGGCGAGCAAGGCGGAAAAATAGAAAAAATAATATATATATATTTATTTATTTATATTGTAACAAATTTTAAAGCATATATATATATATTTATGAGAATAAAATCTGAAATTAAGTTCACATATGTTACCAACAAGTCAACAACTCTAATTCAACATTTTGTACCTACAATATAGTAAAGATTAATAACAGATTAAAGGAAAAATAAATATAGTATGATACAAAATAAAAAAGAAGAAAAAAAATAATATGCAGTATACATTATACAAGTAAGTTGAGTAAACAGTTAGTAAAGTAGAACATAAAAAATGTCCAAAAAATAAAGGAAAAAGAACTATACTGAAAAATAAAGGAAAAAGAGCTGTGCTGACTTGGAGTCACTGGGCTAGAGTAAAAAAGAAATAAAATATTAAAAAAAAAAGTAAAAGAAAAAAAGTCAAAAAAAGAAGAGGTGCTGACTCGCGTGACTCTGTTAAGAAGAAAAAGAGAAAGAAAAAAAAAAAAAAAGAAGAAAAGAAACTAGCGAAGTCAAAACTCGAAAGAGAGAGAAAGTACGTACCTGTTCGCTTCCAGTTGCTCGTGGCCAAGGGTTGAGTCGTCGCGGTTCATCTGTCACTCGCCGTCACCATCTCAGTCGTCGCCGTCGTCTCTTCATTGGTTGCGGTCGTCTCTTCGTTGGTCGTGGTCGTTCGCTGGCTAGGGTTTGTCGCGTGGTGTCGTCGGTTTGTTCCCAGGTAAGTTTTCTTCACCTTTTTGAGTCTGATTGAGAGATTGAGAGAAAAGGGTTTTATTTTCTTACTTTACTCAAAACTACTTTCCAAAACTACGACGTTTGTTTAAATAAAAAACCAAGGTTTTATGCTTGTCGCAAAGGCGTCGCTTCTCGCCGCCTCTCGCCTTGCTCGCAGTCGACGAAGGCGTGCGCCTTTGAACCGCCTTTGTGAAAACGCCTCGCCTGTGCCTTTTCAAGGCAGCCATGCCTCGCCTCACGCCTCCAGCGTCTCGGCCGGCTGAGGCGACCGCGTTTAATAACTATCATATCAAGTACTATTTGTCTCTAACTGATTCATAGGCTACTTAATATATTCCAATTTCAAATATCAGTTTTCTATAACTTTCATCATTTGTGTAATTGTGCCAGATCTATAAACAGATTTCTTGGAAAGCTTTAACATAACTTCATCCCTATTATTAGATAAAGAGGATGAAGAAGTACTTTGATATGTTAAAATATTAGTATTGCTAACAGTTTATACAATGACAAATTATAAAATCATTGCTTAATGAAGATAGACATATCAAGCTTGACTGAGTGCCATTGACAAACTCACACTGGATTTCACCACCACCACCACTATTTGACTCCATTGCACCACCACAGCCACTGCTTTTGCTTCCATCAGCAACCACATTGGTAATACTGATTTGTTGGTGGGGGTCATGTGAGTAAGAACTTGATTTATAAACCCAGTTGTGTTTGGCAGTGGAACTGGACGAAAGAAGATTGGCAGTTTCATATAGGAGGGAAAGAGAACAAATCAGTGACTCATACTGATGTTGGATTGATGTCTGGGTGCTATTACATTTTTGATAATCAACTGCTAATGGGAGGATTTTTTAAGGAATGCATTGATGTTGGAGTGATGTTGGTGTGATGTCTGGGAAATATTCGTGTTTCAAACAAAAAGAAATACTCAGGTTTTTAAAAGTAAGACTATATCTATTAAATAGTCACTCAACATGTGTATTCAATACCCCTGCTGTTCATATTCCAAGACATTGTTAGTATTTCAATGAATCTGTACCTATAGAAAAATTTGAGAGTGGTTTTGAAGCAAACCATGTGTAAACAGAATTCAAACAATTTATCACAAATAATGTAATTGATGTGTGATAAATTCGCTGGATTTGCAGCACAAAACCGTGTGCAAGGCTAAACCAAGATAGTGTTCATTTTTGGAAAGTGATTTTTGGCGGGATATTTCCAGAATTGGAAACTATTCTGCTTTTTATATATATATATATATATATAGATTCCAAATTAAAAAGGTAGTTAAATTAAACCCTAAACCCCCTATTTTCCTCCCACAGAACAACGGTACAGAGCGACAGCTTCAGACACTTTGATTCACCGTTGAATCTCGTCATAGGACACACGGCGACGAAAAAGGACCAATTCCGTAATCCCGCTGGAAAATTACAGCAAAGTTAATCCTCTCCGGCGCTACGGTGGGGGATTATATGGCAGACATGATGGACCTGGACGACCTCGACATTCCGGTCAAGGCTCCAGCAAGAACTAGCAGATTCGCCCCCAAAAACTCCAAACTCAAACCTACTCCGAAACCTAAAACCGAACCAGCACCTTCCGTGCCACCTGACCATTCACTAGAACCCGTTTCCACCTCGTCGTCAACCAAGGATGAACTCGTTGATTTGAAGCCGCTGGCAGTACCCTCCTCTAGCACCAAGGTTGAATTCGAGCCCCAAGCACATCTCTCCGCCGCTGCGAACGGCAACGTCAAAATGGACATTGAGTTCGAGCCGGAAGGTGAATTAGAACCAGAGGGAAACATACTTGGAGAAATCGAAGATCAACTTGTTCGAGAAATTGACGTATTCTTCAATCCTACCATTGATTCCAATACACAGGTTATCCTTCATTTACGCAACACAGTTTTGCATATTACAATATACATGAATGCTGTGAATTTATACATATACATATATGAAGATATGTATGTATTTGTATTGTTTATGTTTGGTTTTTCTGATAGGCCTATACATATTTGTTACTGACTTTATTTCTGGCTTCAATCAGCTATATGTATTGCAATATCCACTAAGACAATGTTGGCGACCATACGAATTAGACCAACGTTGCGAACAGGTTTGTAGTATTAGTACTTTCTATGGGCCTCACTTTTTATGATCGATGGTGATATTAGTGTTAGTCTGGTTGTGACTTTTTGTAGGTTAGAGTAAAGCCAACAAGGGCTGAAGTGGAGGTTGATCTGTCGGTTGATGCTGATTCTCAAAATTTTGATCGTGATGCTGATGAAAAAGTGAAGATGACGAAGCAGGTGTGTTTTCATTCATATATGCTGCGGTGTTTTTTTCTTCGAAGTTTGGAGACATGTTGACCTGATTTTGTTTTAAAGCATGAGATGTACAATTTATTTGGTATTAGTGTGAGTTTTGGTTCTTTATAGAGTTATTGAGTTGAAGTTTCTGAATGCATAGAGAATAGGAGACGTTAATTAGGTGGAATTTTGAACAAGGATGTTAAAGTAGGAATGTGAAATTCTACTGAACTACTGAAGCAAGTCACACGTCAGTAAAGGATTTGCTTATAGGTTCATAATTCATTTAACACTTGTGACTATGTGGAAATTTGAGCTTTTAATTTTGGCGAATCCCCCCCCACCCCCGCGCGCCTCAATTTATTGCCTAATTGCATTTTTAACCTTCTGTCAAATATCTTGAAATTTGAGGAAACTGGTTATGTGTAATCACATGCATACGTTAAAGGGGAAAACTAATGACTTTTATTTAGTAATTTATCACCCAAAATCTGTTTTTTATTCTGTTACTATTGCCTTCACTTCACAACACAACCAACACAATCTCCACAACCTTCTTCAACAAACAATTACATTGGTAACTAGTCACACCACTATAATCTTTTTTTAAGGCAAACACCCATACCATACTACCCACCGTGATCTTCATTATTATTTGGGTACAGAAAAGCTCCTATCATTTTCACTACAATCAATGACACGAGAAAATTAAAATAAGAGAGAACCTTCTAAGCAACAGAAAACATTTATCCATCTGTTTACTCTCCTCCTTATTAGCCAATAACATGGTGCAGAGCATTTGAAATCACTGTATTCCGAGGGACTAGAGCACTGCAACACACAAACCTTTAACCCACTGTGCACACAATGAACTAGATTTATCAACAATTTGGCCTTGTAGAGATCTGCGGATCATTCCTCGCAACTAACCATACCTGACTGCGTTTGTGAATTTTTAAAGTTGGTCCCTTGATGTGATATCACATTATCACTTGCCCTGACAAGTAGTCCGGCTCAAACCACATCCAGAGAAAAGAGGTTATGTTGCCAAGTTGAGTTCGTACTGCACCAACATGTCTCAAATTCCTGTGATAAGAGATCGGATCATCAATAATCGAGAGATAAAGGCCAATTTGATTGTGGCAATGATTCAATCATCATTGTGATGCTGGAGGACAGAGAGCTCTTAGTTGGGTGGCTGCATAAGAATCCAGCAACATGCTGTCAATGGCGAAGCCAAAAATATTTCATAAGGGGGTCAAAATTTATACTCCCTCCATTCCTAAATGAGTTTTTTTTTTAGGTTTGCACAGAAATCTAGAAAGTCCGCTTTTATCACAATTTATAAACCAATATGTAAATAATATTCTTGGAACTTTGGAGTCACTAATGTTTGAAAGGCATGTAACGCTAAATTTGTATATTTAGCTATGTAAATGGTTGGTTTGTTAAAAAATGCTACTCATATGGAGACCAAAATATATATATATTTTTTGTTAAGTATGGAGACCAATTATTATTATTATTATTTTTGATAACTAAGAATATATAAATACAGTGTTAAAACAGGTGATGCATCCTTTGTACACTAGCGGTATACAAAAATATTTACTCCAGGCTAAAGTTATTCACAAAGTCAACAAAAGAATGATCAGACAAGTTGGAAGTATTTGCAGATTCCGAGCACCAATGAAAGAGAGCGCGCAAAAGGCCATTATCCAACGACCCTTCTATATTCTCAAAAACTCTTCTGTTTCTTTCTCTCCAAATATACTAACAAACCCTAGGTGCTACCTCCCAGATGGGATTTCTCCTTCTACGCTTATACAACGACTAGCTCAAAAAGAGTTTCGGAACAGTTCTAGGCATGGCCCTTGAGAGCCTAAACATACCAAAAATCAGATTCCACAATGTCGTGACAACTGGATAGTGTAGACTGGGTAGTGGCAAATGGTTGACATTCTCACCACTAGTTTTGCACATGAAGCACCAATTCATATAAATTTTCCCTCTAGAGCGTAAATTACCCCCGTCAAAAATAGCTTAGTGGCAAGCCTCCCAAGCAAAAAAGGCGACTCGAGACGGAGCTCTAGATTTCCAAATTACCTTCCAAGGAAAAGAAGAATCACCAGTACCCGAGAGGATGTTAAAGTAAGACTTAACAGTAGTGAATTTTCTGTTGCTCGAAGCTGCCCACCTCACCTTATCGTCCCTGATACAATCAATTTGCATTGCATAGGGTCTAGCAAAAAAAAGGTACACAATGCTCCAATTCCCAAATGAAGCCACCTCTCACCGCTTTATCTATGAGATTGCTCAATGCCTCCATAATCATCTCTTGCTTCATTGTCCGGTGGCGAGTGAGATTCGGAACATGATTTTTAATGTCCTTAATCTGTCATGGGTGATGCCCGGTTCTATCAAGGATCTTCTTCTTTGCTGGTCTTTATATAAGCGAAGAAGAAAAAAATTTATTTGGGAAGTTATCCCTTTGGGGGTGTGTTGGGTCATTTGGAGGGAGAGGAACCGAAGGGCTTTTGAAGACGAGGAAAGGCCTATGTATGTATTGAAGAACTCTCTTCTTCATTTGCTATTTTTTTGGTACACGGCGGTAGATAGGCTTGTGGCTAATTCTTTTGTAGAGTTCATGGATAGTTTTGGCCCTTGATGTTCTTTTGAGTATACTCTTCATGTACATATGACGTGACACCTGTTTTGTTTTGTCGCTTTTTGTCTATAATATACTCCCTCCGTCCCAAAATTATTATCTTGCTTTCCTTTTTTGTCCGTCCCAAAATAATTGTCTTGTTTGAAAGTTTCTTTTTTAGGACAACCGTTTACCATTTTTCCCTTACTTTTTCTTCCTACTTTAATTATAAGCCACATGCACATGGACATTAAAGAAAACTACACACTATACCAATACTAATAATCAAGTCAATTGTTTTTTCTTAATCCGTGTGCCGGGACAAACAATACAATAATTTTGGGACGGAGGAAGTATCTTATAAAAAAAATGATAATGAACAAGAACGGGAAAAGAGGGTCACCTTGACCCTAGGGCACATGTTAACCCTCTTATTTTTGAAAGTTTTCATTTATATCATAATTTTGACAATTATTAAAGCCACTAACGTAAATACCAATGCATCTTTTTTCTAAAAGTAGATACTTATAATGTGCTTTTAAGGCATATGTTTGCCGAACCCTTACTAATGTTATTCTATAAATGACACTCATTTGGGGAAGGAAAAGGAGTATTATTTTTGTAAACAAAATTTAATACAAAATTATAAATTGAAGAAAATTTTTTTTTGCTAATGTACTGTGAATAAGTTTGAAAGAAAAGTGTTGCAAATTTATGGCTAAATTAACTAAAAAACGTAACATTTATGTAAGAATGGATGTCGTGTGAATAACTTCTTTTCAGTTATTACTGTAATGGGGGTCAAAAATCCTATAGTGTAAAAACAAATTTCAAAGAAAGCCTGTACTTATTGGTAATTTTACGATTTTGTAGTAATAGAATGTAAGTTCTTCAAAACTTAAAGGGGGTCAATTGACCCCTTTATACTCCATGTGGATTCGCCGCTACATGCTATCCCAACTTCCTTCCCCAACACACGGTGGCTTCCACACGATGGTTTCAATCAGAAAGGGAAAAAAAGAAATAAAGAAAAAGGGTGTTAACTCTGTAATTTAGCTCAATGAGTTAGCACAGCAGTTTGAGGTACATTTGCTAAATATTTCAATTATTGATAACACGAGTCCATTGGTCTTAAGAGTCAAAAATGTCCCTAAAATGTCAACACGTGATTGGCGCTTGCAGGAGTCCACCTATGTTTTTAACAGACTAGATGGTTGGACTAATTTGACTTATTATAAATGGTTTCTGGAACAAATAAATGCAATTTGATATATTGAAGGACAAAATTGACACATGAACAATAAGTGGAGGGAATTTTGTGCAATTAGCCCTAAAATATTGCATTCCCTTGTACTTACAAACTGTTGGTTGTTCCATGTACAAATATTAGGGACTTGAAGCCTCATGGTTAACCCGTGCCACATCAATACTTGGAAAATCATGACAAAAGCTCACATAATGGAGGATTTTCCAATGCCCACCAGATCATAGCCTCGGTTGGATGTGTTGATCATATATTAATATCTTCCCGTCAAAACTAATTTATTTCTAAGTTAATTCTCAAAGGTTATGGAACATAGCTGAAAGGTAGTTGGTTAACATTAGTATCTACTTTTTGAATGTCTTTGGAGGGTGAGATTAACCAAGGGCATCCAGAAAAAAATTATCTTAACTCTTGAATCCCAAATCTGAAGAGTACAAAACTCTTGGAGTTTGTAAACAAGATTACCTTAACGGTCCGAGTGCCTTCTGCTTCTTATAAATGGAAAAATGGTGGCACTGTAATATTACCTCCAAAACCATTATACTTCAAATTTGGTATAGAGCATGGTTTTCACGAATTTCTTGATAGGGTTATTTGAGATGGGTATTAGTATTACTAGTTCTGGAAATTCCATGCAAGTATAAGAACAATTTTAGAGGTTCCTTGCTGTCCCCGTCATTCGCGGTCATTATTAACGGTCAGGAGTGGCTTGGAGCTTTGAGGGGTTTGAGGCAAGGGAATCCCCCTTTCTTATCTCCTTTTCACTCTTGTTGCCTATGTGCTTAGTGGAGTGTTTTCTAGGGTGAAGAGATTGGTTTGATTTCAGCTTTGCGGTTGGTCAAGAGGAGGTTCGGGTGTCCCATCTGCAATTTGCGGATTATACTATGTTTTTCCTTTTTGAGGATTACAGGGGTTTTAAGAATGATCTTCCTTATTGGGATCCTGTGGTCGAGAGAGTGGCTAGGAGGTTAGATGGGTGGAAGAGAGCCTTTTTCTCCCTCGGGGGAAGGATCACCCTTGTTAAGCGTCGTGGGATTGTTCCCCTTCTCTCTCTCTCTCTTTTGGATTCTAGTTTTGTGTTGCAAAGAGGACTGTGAAGGTTATGAGGGATTTTCAACGGGAAGGAGTGGATGAGGGTGGGAGAGATCATTTAGTTGTGTGGGAGAACGTGTCTTAACCATTAGAGGCAGGCATTTTGGCTCTGGTCACTGGTCTGCGGTCACTGCTCTGCAGGAACATCTCCTTGGTAGATAAGTGGCTGTGGCGATCTCCTCGTGAGACTCAATTGACATGGCATAAAGTGATTAAGAGTAAAATTTGGTCCGTGTCAGAGTGGGTGGGATGCTCGTATTGGGCATTCAATTACTTATAAGATCCCTTGGAAATTCATTTATCAGTGCTATTCTTTAATCTTACCTTTCACACGACTCAGCGTAGGGAATGGGAATCATATTCGGTTCTGGGAGGATGTTGGGCGGGTCGTACTCGTTTCTGCCCCGTGTTCCCCCGTTGATTTCAACTCTCTTCGATTCACTTGGCTCCAATATTAGCTGTTGTAGTTAGGGATAATGATCTTATTTCCTGATATTTTCATTTTTTTCGCAATTCGAACGATAGGGAAGTCGAGGAGATTTCGACTCTACAGGGGACTCTCTTACAGGTTCAATTGTCTCATCGCCCTGATAACGTCCTAGGTGTTGGAAAGTTTGGGTTTTTTTCTTGTCAATCTTTCCTCTTGCATTTGAGTCGCTCCTTTGATCCATCGCCTTTCCCCGATATTCCTTTGTTTGGAAATCTTGTGTCCCTTTCAGGATTACTGCTTTTGTTTGGTCTTTGGTGTTTAACAAGCTTAACACTAATGATGTGACAAGCTCGTAGGCCTAATTTGAGGATTTCTCTGGGTTGGTGTGTGATGTGTAAGCGGTATTCGGAGTCTCATGACCATTAGGCTCAGTGTTTATGGAACAACCTGTTTGGTGTGGTTGGCAAAGCGTGGGTCTGTCCAGTTCTGTTCTTTCATTTCTTCAAAATTTGTTTAAAGGATTCAGAAGAGACTAGGATGGAGTTTGTTGTGGGAATGTGGGGTATTTGCTATCTAGTGGTGTACATGGCTCGAAAGGAGTTCAAGAATCTTTAATGATTAGTCAACGTCAAAATCTTCCCTCTCTCTCTCTCTCTATATATATATATATATATATATATATATATATATATATATATATATACGCACACACATATACATATATAAGGTTTGAGTCAGTGTATGAACGTGGGCAGAGAGTTCTTTCTGATACCAAGTATTTTTTCCTTCAGTTTAGAATGAGTGACCTCTAACTTAATCCTTTACCTTCAGTTTCCACCTCTTCCTAAGGTGCCAGTTTGTTGTTCCACTACTTTTAAAGTTCAATAGGAACTTGAAGCTACAGGTTTCTTTATTGTGCTGCGGATGCTTCATTTGTCCTTGGGAGAAGGTCACGACTTTGAATTGGCCCCATACTTTTGACCCAGTACTTTCTTTCTTCATGATTTTTAGTCCTTGTATACGTTCATACCTTTCCTGATGTATTGTTTTAATACGATTGGTTAAATCTTATTAGTTTTGTTTGCAACAATTGTATTCTTTACTCTGATGTAATTGTTATTCCATTTCTTTTTAGGTCCTGTCCTCTTCGTGGAAGCCACCTTTGAGAACTGGTTATGCGGTTGGGGTGTTCATGGGCAATAAGGTGTGGTCTTTAATCACATTCAACTTGGTAGAAAGATTTTCAAATTGATTTGTATTGTTCAATTAGTGGTGGTTCTAGCATGTTGTTTGAAGTCTCGTTATACAATTTTGCTCTATTTAAGGAGGTCACATTTGGCACTCAGTAGGAATAGAGTGGCAAATGGAATACATAAATGGAAACACACTTGTTCAATAACTGAATTTGAGCATAGTCTCTTGAAATAGAAGAACTTTCAGTAGGTCATTTTGTAATGAAGGTGTAAAACGGCTTCTGTTCGATATGTAAAATCTATATTTAAGCATAATATCTCACTGCGTGGAGATGTCTAATCTAAAAGTAATTGGAAATGCAAAACAAAGATCCTGAAATTGGTCTTCACATAAGGTGCAATGCGGCTCCCACCTAAGTTCTCCTAACTGTTGCATTGAGCTATTAGTTCTTCGGGAGGGAGAGGAAGGGAAGATTCACATCCCGTTCAATATCTAAATTTAAGCATAACATCTGATTATGTCTAATGGCTTGAAGCTGACAATAAAATGGAAACTGGGAGAATCTAAACAAGGGCATAACATGAGAATGCGTAATGCACAAGCTTGACACAATGATCGATTCCTTCGTGGCACTTGAGTTCATGATTCCCAGGCCCCATCAATGTTCTTGGAAAGAATTTTCCAGACAAACTAAAACATGTGTTCAGTTACAAGAGCCTTAAACTTTTGTAGTGAAATTAATGCTCATCTCCTGTTATGCAAAGCTCATATGGTCAATTGAATTATGAAGTTTCTGTAACTAAAATTTGGAAACTAATGCATCTTTTAACTAGAAAGGCCCACAGCTCTTGTAGCAGATTAATTGTTCATTTCTGGATGGATGATTTCTTGTTATGCATTTACAACTTGTGATGTTTTGCCTTGAGAAAAAACATCACTGATCTTGCATATTGCAAGATGTATTTGCAAAAACTTCCATGTGGGTTGTTCTGAAATTATTACTGAACAGTTCCCGTTTTAGAAAGTATTAACATGATCAACTGTCTGCTGTCATGCTACATTCAGAAAGATTTTGGGTGACCCAGCAAGGAAAACATCAAACTTTCTGCTTCTGGTATGCCATGGTACCATTTATCATCAAGTCATCTTGTCTTTCACCTTATTACCTCCTGTTTTTCAACTTTTCGAACTCCATGATAACTGCTGATGAAAATGGCCTTGTGAGACTTCTTAAAGAAAATGGAGGATCTTTCTTTAGATCAACAAGCTTGCATTAGCCCCTTTGAACCTCCATGGACAGTCGGTTGCACGAAGGATTCCTAGTACGAATAATGACGAATAAAATTTTAAATAAATTGGAAGACCAAAACTAACATGGACAACACTAATTAAGAAAGGTATGAGCTAAGTGGTTTGTCGGATGATCTTGCATTGGACTGAACAGAATGGCAAAGAAGGTGAGAAAGGATTCATGCATCCGACCCCAAAATTGAGACAAAGGAGGCGTTGAGTTGAGTATAAATTGGAACTTGGAAGCAGCATTCATTTGAACTTAAGAATTTAACTTCGACATTGACAAGTTGTAAAATGTCAAAAAGGAGATGCTAACTATATTGCTAAAACTTATCAATCGTTATCAAGTAGTATTGTTGGTCTGTTGGCAAATTACATCCTCTTCACACTTCCCACCAGGTTCAAATCCTTCCACCACCATTAGACTTTATGCTTCTTGTGGTAAACTATCAGCTACTTGTGGCGCATCATGCACTTAGCATGTTAAGGAGCATGATGGAATTATCATGTGGGGCAGTTTTGACTTTACAGACCGTCTTGAAGATTACGTTGATGCACCACCGTAATGGGATGTAACAGAATCGGTAACTGTCTTTACCGGATTACGTAGCTCATTTACATTATGGTATAGGCTGAGTTGTAATACTATGCTCTCTAGTGATAGGTATTGATGAATTTGAGCTAAAATCGTATCCCTTCCATCAAATGGTATCTTTGCACTTGCCACTTAATTTATTTAACATTTTTATCTTGCTAAATATCTTGTGGTCTACTGTTTTTTCTTCCTCTATAAAAACTTGTGTGTATGGGCTCCTATTTGTCTGCATCTCTTTCATGATCGTAATGAGGAAGGTGGTGTTAAAATTATGCTTGGGACATGAAGAGTAATAAAACAACCATGGCTTGGCAGCAGCTAACTGTCCTTGTACACCTAATGCTGATAAATTGTAAAACGCTTCTTTCCTTTGCTTTTTTCTTTTTGTTGCAGTTACACCTCAGTCCTGTTCATGCAGTTGTCCAGCTCCGACCATCGATGCAACATTTTAAATCCGGGGGCTCCAGAAAGAAGAATAACACAAATAGTAATGAGGAGGCAATTGTTAAATCGGAAGAGCGTATGGAAGAAAAAACGGTGGTCCCATCCAAGAAACAGGTTGAATCTCTCTTGGATCTGCAATGCACAATCTTTCATGGTTTTCTGTTATCCTTATGAGGTTAGATCTGATTCTTTGACCTCTATTTTCTATCCAGAACAAGCCAGGAGTTTCGAGTGAGCAAGATAAAGATATTGAAGAGGTAGTTGAATTTATTTTTCCATGCTTTGATTATTTATGCTCGACTAGTTGTCTTCTTTTTGGTATCTTAATGCTTTTAGACTTCGTTGCTCAGATTACCTTAGAGAATGAGGAAGTTTACATATATGCATATACACACACTCTTTGAACTGGCACGGTTCTATCTAGTTGGGAATTATCACTGTACTGACTCTCCCCTTTATTGAACAAGTTCATCTTGGATATGGTACATAATATAAGTTAATTTGACAAGTTCGATGGATTTTGTCCAGACCTATGTACTTGTTTACTCGTCTCCAAATTGGAGAAGTGGATATCAAATATGATCAACTGAAATGTACATTCTAATTATTCTCTTTCACAAATGGTGAATACATTAGTAACTTTGCTGGATGGTACAGCAATATCTTCTTTTTTAATTTGTATCTGGCTGTTCCCATCGCATCTCCAGAAAAAGAAAAAATGAAAAATCCATAATTCTTTTGGATGGCAGAAAAGCTAAATTGCTATTTTATCTCCTGTAAATATGTAGTGCTCTTTTTATTTTTGTGCAATGACCAACATGTCAAATGAAGGTCTCGCTATTATCTATATACCTGAAATGGACCAGAACCTTGGAAGCACCGGCACTATACAGAAAAGCAGGTGTCGGGTTCCGGCACATTCAAAATTTCTTCAATTTTTTAATCATCAAACACCCTAGGACACGTTAGATGGGTCAAAATGCAAGTTTTAAATAATATTTTGGATTAAATTGCAGAAAGGAAGATCTCATTAAACACCCACCCAAAGATTAGAAAACAATAGGAAAAAGAAGAAGAAATAAAAGACATTCAACTTTGGTCTTACAGTCATAGAGTGGAGTCCGGCGAGAGAGAGGAAGGGCAGGCAGGAGGAAGACAAAAGAAATTGTTGTCCATATGAGAGATTAAATATTTAACTTTTTCTCAGATTGAACAAGGTAGAATCAGTGTGATTCCTCCTTCGATAAGCGTGATGAGAAAGTACTTTGTTACTGAATTTGTGTCGCTTCCGTGCTCGGTATTATTGTTCATCTAATATTAATTTTTATGTTATTGTTATTTTTTAGACATATAATAAATATATCGTATTTCTTACAATATGTCCCCCAGAATGTCGTGTCGGATCTCTAGAAAAATATCGTGTCGGCATGTCAAAGTTGTGCCGTGTCATGAAAACATGTCAGTGCTTAGACCTGAACCAATGAGGACTGTTTCACATTATTTAGCTGTACTGTTTATCTGCACATTGTAATCATTAATAAGCTTGGGGTATTTCCTTCTTTCAGTGTTGGATTCCGCTGAAGTATCATGGTGCAAAGAGTGATTTCTCGTCTAGATATGTGGACAAGATGGTGGACCGTGAAGATTCTCATATACAGTTCTTAATGAGCCCGTATGCCTTCTATAATAATCTGGGCCAAATTCTTCTCGGATTTCAATCCAATTTATGAAAAGACTTTCATGACTGGTGTAGTACTGCGCTATGCAAGTTTTGTGGAATGTTTGTTTTAATCTATTCTTATTCTTATTTCCTTTTGAAGGTATGATTATTTGAACTCCTTGTGTCCGGGCACATCAAGTGATAAAATCGGACCCAAAGGTCCTTCTCTAAGGTACTGCTTCCCTGATGCTTACACTTGTATTTATCAAGATTTGTACTTGTCATTTCGGTTATTGGTCATTAGACTTATAAATCAGGACACTACTGTAGATCTGGCCTTTTATACGTGGCGGATAAATAATTTGAGTTAAGCCAGCTTTCAATTAAATGTTTGAGTGAGCAAGGGAGGGAGGAGGGTCTCACGATTTTGCAGGTTCCTTATTTGTCATAATGGGATTGGAGGGATGAGGGGGTGGATGGGTTGTTTAGTTGTCATGCCTCTTAAGTAAGACTAGGTGATAGGGCAGGAATCTTCTCGTATTATCTATGCGGATTACTTGGTCGATTAGCTGATTGCACTAGTCTCATAGCCTTAGGCATAGCCTCTTAAGTTGCTCTCTTTTAAATTGCATTGCTTGGACACGCAGCTCAGGTTATGTCGCATACATACTTCTATTGCAAATATGAATGATACTGTCCTTTTAAGTCCCATATGGCCTCATTCAATTACATGCATAAATGGTGTTAGTCATGTGAAGGGGAAGATGCAAATCTATAGCTGTTATGACTCATTCTTTAAGCCAGATCAGTGTAGATCCATCTCGGTCAGATTCTGTTGTTTCCTTAATCTTGTTATTTTTGTGCTAGCTGCGAACACTGGATACCTTGAATTAATTGATTATAAAGCTCAATGTTTAAACTTAATTCACCAATTATCTTCCGGTATTTACTTATAAGAATTGGTAACTGACTAACATTATTACCCTTCAATACAAGTTATTTTGGGGAGGACTGGTATTACAATATCTCACCGTGAATATAAGGGTTTTAGGCTAATTCAACTCAATTCTTCAAATTGTATTGCCATTCTTGAAGTTTTCTGTACTCATAAGATTTGCAGGCTATAGAAGTATGAATCAACAACATATCACACGATATACTGCTTTCTATTTCAAATATTCCGAGGCAGGTATATGCATAATATACAGCAAATGTCCTGTTCTCCGTTTGGTAAATTCACTCTTACACAAAATCGATCAGAAAGCACATGTATATTAGAAACTCAAGCGAACCCAAAATTTAACAATTGGCTCTGGATCATCTCATATGAAAAACATTCCATTCTCTTAAAAGAACAAGTGTTTGAGTAAAATTTACCTTTGATCTGAGAAATAAGGTACAAAAAATAGTTCAGTGGTCGAGAGCTACAAATTTTATCCATCTTCAGAGGAGATATTTTAAAAAAGAACCAATCAGAAGCTGGGATTAACTTATATCGAATTTGCCGACAATGTGTCAATAAGCATACCAAAATGATAGGGAGCAGAGACAGAAGTGCCTTATTGTTGTAATTTGAGCTGAAGTTGTTGCACAATTTTCATTTGTATTTCTGCTATTATTTGTGTTACTGCAAATGCAAAGTTCTTGGTTTGATTGCATCTTGTGCTTCCTACTTTGTTGCATTGTCCACCTACTCATTTATGGGGTATGTTTCAATTGTTCGTTGATATTGGTGACGGTTTTCAGGGGTTTGCTTTCACTGCCACTTGAGGATCGATTTAAGACTTGGCTTCTTAAGGTATGAAGCCTCCTACTTTTGTTCATTTAATAAACTCCCTTTGTCTCATTTTATTTTTTTATTGGCCTAGTAAATATTTATTGACTAGTTTCTCAGTATACCCATAACCAAATTAAGTATTTACTTGATTTCCTTACTTCTTGATGATTTCCAGTACCATTAAATAAGAGTACAAATGGTATTAGACATTGGTTGTTGAGGCATTTATTAAGAATTCTACAACGGTGAGCTTTTGTTGATGGCCAATATAAACAAGACGGAGGGAGTACATTTTTTGATGATCTAATACTTCTATTTGCTTGAGCTCCTGGTGTGTGGCTTTAATGCCACTTATTTATAGCTGTTTCAAACCAAGTGTGACTTGCTTATCTACTTCTCCATAACAGACCGTGCACATATATTTGTGGGGAAAGACGTGAAGCATTTTCCTTTTTCATCATACAATGTGATGTGTATGTGTGTGGACACACACTATACATGCACACACACACACATACACATACACATATTGTTGCACACCTCAATTTTTTTTTTCAACATCATATTCCTTAATCCGTTGCACGCTTGAATTAGATGTTTTTATTTGTGTTCTTTATGCATCAAATTATCAGATGGATAACTTGATAATATATTGGCATATTTGTGGGGAAAGACGTGAAGCATTTTCCTTTTTCATCATACTATGTGATGTGTATGTGTGTGGACACACACACACACATATTGTTGCGCACCTCAAAATTTTTTTCAGCATCATATTCCTTAATCCGTTGCACGCTTGAATTAGATGTTTTTATTTGTGTTCTTTATGCATCAAATAATCAGATGGATAACTTGATAAGATATTGGCACATTGCTCTAAGCAGCAACGGTAAGGTTAGTGTGGGTTAACGGTGGTTTTACAATACGTGTCAGCAGAATCCTCTGATATATATATATATATATATATATATACACACACACACACACACCTATTTCCTTATGTGATACGCGTGGAGCAATTGCTCCTTTCATCTTGTCTTTTCCTTTCCCCGATTGATTACTTTATTTCCTCCCGTTTAACCAGTAAATACTCGCTGGCATAGTCAATTACTGCAAGCTGACAGCCTGATGTTCAATCATGTTGAACCTTAGTTTTCTTCAAAGCAACAGAAGTTAATAAAAAGGCTCTAAGAAAATGGACTTTGATGGCATTAATTTTGAAGCTTTCAAGATATTTCTAAAAGTTTTTCGTGGTTTGCCATTGAACTAGGCCAGGCAGTCTTTGCCATTCTCCCATGTGTAGATTGTCCATTTCCACTCTCTAGTGAGTTTATTGTCAAACATCGTGTAATGCGAAGCTTCAGCTGTAACTGTGCACTCTCAATCCAGTTAATACCCTAGGTCGTGTTGAGGGATACATCAATTAAATAAGGGTGAACGATGAAAAGTACCTAAGTACTTTGCTCAAGATGCCTACTACACTATCAAACTCCCTAAATTACTGAAAAAATGTCAAAAAACTTAACAGAATGACAGATGTGGTTTTTGTGTGTGCGTGTATTAAGAATTAGTGATCATCCGTTTTCTACTCTTTTTATTAATTTTTTTTTTTCATGAAATCGCAAATTATGATAATACCCTTACTTCTGTTATGTTAAAATAAAGAAAAAGAAAACGAAAAAGCAAGATGATAACCCAGATTGTTCCTGTTCAATGTGAAACCCACATCCTTTGAGTGCCATAGCACCTCCAATCCCCAATTGGGCACACTACCACCCACTTTCCTTCTCCCTGTAAAGTTTCTCAAAGAATAAGAAATCAAATTCCCTTCCCCCTTTTTCTCTTATTGATCTCTAGTCATAATCCAAGGACCAAAATTAACCCATAATGGATAGCTCTGGTTCTTAATAAGCTTAAAACTAATGAGGTCGGACAAGCTCGTAGGCCTTATAAAAGGATTTCTCCGGACTGGTGTGTTACATTGAAGCTGGCTTCTGAGTCTAATGATCACCTCTTTCTTCACTGTGACCATACTCGATTTCTTTAGGGATAGGCTGTTTAGAGTGGTGGGTGAATCTTGGGTTTGCCTGGAATCTGTATTTTTCTTTTTGCAGCTGTGTGTTAGGAGATGCGGGAGAGAGAAGGATGCTAGTATTTTATGGGAGTCTTGGGGTGTTTGTTATTTTATGGAAAAGTTTTCGGACACATTTTTTAAGCGGTTTACCAAACAACCGAAAGTAGAATGTTTCAATTTTACAGAAACTATATTCACGAAATTGTTTTCACTGAAAGAAAGAGGGACTAATGTGCTGTAATTTTTGACTTGATATATGCATGTCATGCAAAGTGAAACTGTTACCACTAATCGAAAATTTGTATGCCTCTTTTGAACAATTAGACTACACAAGCATCTATTTCTATTTATATATGGTGAACAAAAAGAAGGTTATAACGTTTATTTAGATATGGTATTCTGTCTTAGGCATCATATATAGACGAGATCGACTAGCAAAAATCACTTCATCCTTTTCCAGATCATATGTTATATATCTAATCCTTCTGGAATAATCATTCTAACTTGTACTCGATCTCTTAAATGAAGTCGGTCAATTGTTGGGTACTGACTGTTCAATCTCCGACACATTATATCAAATTTCCTCTAAGTTAGCGTCCGGTGCGAGTTAACAAGTTCAAATTCAATATATGCTATTGCCATCAGTAATTATCAATCATGTAAAGTACTATAGGAATACACTTTTGTGTCTTTTTGCCATATATTTTGCAGGAGTGAAAGTAAATGGCACATAAAAAGTAGATGTTCATAACATGGAAGGTTGGGATTATAAAACTTTCACTCCCTAATAGCTTGTAGATTCCTGTAGTTGCTTTACAATGTTTATTCCTACTTATATTTGTTTTTCTATATTTAAACTCACTTATTAGTTTTTAGAATACTATCTGTTAGACAACTTTGTTTTGCTTCAACTACAAGCATTGTACTTCATCAATAATGTATGCCTTAGTTGTACTTATTTAAGAATATATAAATTAAAAAAATAAGAAAGAAGAAAAGTGTTTCGCGACAACTACAATCATTGTACTTCATCAATTATGTATGCCTTAGTTGTACTTACTTATATATATCTATATATATATATATATATATATATATTAAAAAAGAAGAGCGAAGAAAAGTGTATCCCTTGGTTTTAATTTTCAGAACTGTATACAAGATGTTATTTTAAAAACTACTTCAAGGTTCTCAGTTCTTCAATTAAATCTTTTCAAATTTCTTTTGCTAGGGACCCATCCATCGGTTCGCTACTCTTAAGCACCTTGCTCCTAATGACAGTGATGAACTTGTCTTAGGAGTCTTGCAAAAGCTTGCTCAATTAGTTCAAGGACTATGGGTTCCAAAAAGTTCAGTGTTATATGGAACAGATACAGGGGTGGAAATATTGGCTAGAAATTTCATTCTGCTTTTGTTTAGCAAGAGTCCAGTTATTACTCGCGAGCAGTTACCGAAAAATCCACATCCAAAACTTGGCAATGCTATGAAACAGACACTGAACATGATAGCCGTTGATAGACCTTTGTGCCATGATTGGAAGTTTAAAGAGCCAACAGATACCTCATTCATAAAACTTCATCGGAATGTTTACGAGGAACAACAGCAAACTTGGAATAAGTTGGAGAAAACAATAACTGAATTTGTTAAGGGAAGGACTGATACCAAGAATTCTTCGAGGCCTACGATGAGTGAGAGGCCTGTTGCATCTGCCGACAATAGAAGTGCATCAAGAACTTCAAATGGGCCACTTTCAATGACACCAATGACAGATGAAACTCGCGAGGCTCTACCAAAAGCCCTTCAGAAGCTTTTCCAAGCTCAGAAGGTTTGTAGGTGAGATAACTGTCTCCCCCCGCCTGCATGTGAAGAATGTCTGTAGTAGTATTACGAATTTTTCATCTTTGTTACTTGACAATCTTATGAAGAATTTTTTTTAGACATGCTGTTAGTTTATAAACATAATTTTTATATGTTACTGGTTGTTATAAATTTGGCATGCATCTCTTATTTCTTTCTCTACCTCAAAGCCTTGTCATATGAGATTGGTTAAATTAGTTTCTTTATGCTGTTCTACTATACGAATGCGTGTTATTTCCAGAAATGGCTGTGCCTGTTAACTGTTGACTGTTCAGTTGATGTAAAGCTTCGTCATTAGTTCTTTCTTCTTCATATTTATGAAGGACATGCAGTCTCTGGAGCTGAAACTGTAGTTGAAACGTAAAGATCTTGTGCAAATCTGTGTCAGAAATAAACCTTACACCAACATGACTACAAGATTACTTGAAAATAAGCTTAATAGCACATACTTGTGCATATGTTTGATCATGGTTTTGTTAGGGAAAAGGAAAAAAAAAACAAAAAGGCAGTTTACACATCATTTTCTTATATTTTTAGTATATCTAATGACATTGGAAAAAAAATTTAGTTTAGTTATATTGTTGTGAATTATCCCTTTTCACTTTTCCTTTAAACAGGCTTCCTCTTTAATTGGTTGGAATGACACCGGAATCATGTCTTATACTTTGGCAGCTTCAACCAAATATGCCAGCGGTTGCGGGATATGGCACTGAATGAGTCGACTCGTGGGAAGGGTGCCGATCGAAAGATCTTAGCTGCAGCGAAAGGTGTTGACGCTCCTCAAGAAGAGCTTCTGGCTATTATTAATCAAGTTGCTATTAATGTCCATGGTGCATTTGTTTCGAAATCATCCCCAGATCACCCACAATATGATGGTTTGAGGTTACTCTTGACATGGAACTATAACTTAAATTTTTATGATCTAAGGCCCATTTGGTTGACTGGAATAGAGAGAGGGAATCAGAATCTCATTGCTCTGATCAGGATACCTAGTCGTATGATTTTTTTTTTTTAATTTTTTTCTATTCAATCATTTGGAGGAAGATATGAATATTGCAAAAGAACATTTTCACTCTGAAGTACAGAAATAAATACAAGTACAACTCAACTCAATAGAGCCGTAGTCCAAATCACTTTGGTGGATGAATCTTTTTCCGCTATTTAATTCGGTCCAAAGCAAGTTCATTACACACACATACATCACACTCATTCATATCTTTCTTTATTAAGGATGCCCATGTCAGTTTTGATCTTCCTCTTCCCCTAATTCTTCTAGTCTTGATTGATGTTGATTCACTAGCATTTCCTAACGGGTGCATAAATAAATACAAGTAATATTGTAAAACACTACTTACACCTAGTGACCTGGAATGCGATCCCTCCAAGCATTCGTGCTTCCTGAACATGTGGAATAAGTAGTGTCGGACGAGATTCTTGTTGCCACTCGCTATTTGTGCCTTCCAAATGGAAGTTGGCTCAATCTTAATAGCTGATATTTCTGTTACAGGAAAATTGTCATTGATCTTCTTCTTGCTGAAGGACCTAACGCAAAACTCAAAAAGGCTGCAATCACCGAAGCTGCCAAGATGCAGCTTAAGAGGGACATAACTCCTGTTGAATATCAAAAGGTCAGATTGCTTGTCAAGATAATCTTGTAATATTTAGTATGGTAAATTAAATCTTAATGTAAAGCTGTGTACACCCTTCATCTTTGAAACTCGTAAGGTAAGTCCACCAAGTTTGTTTTTTGATAAGTAATAGTAATAGTAACAGAGCGTCAAATCAGGTGACGCGTCCTTGTACACAAAAAGTATACAAGACAAAAGAATAGATACACAGAAAGCTAACCACCTCTTCTACAAAAAATGATCTAAACTCAATTCCTGATCCATACACCAAAAACAGAGTCAGGTAAATATCTTTCTTGACTCGATCAACGTCCGACTCCAAGTTATCAAAAATCCTTCTATTCCTTTCCTTCTAAATGTTCCACCAAATTGCCAAAGGGGCATTCTCCCATAGGGAGTTTCTTCTTCTGCGCTAGTACAAAGACCAATCACGTAGCAACTCTATCACCGACCTAGGCATAACCCAAGATATGCCAACCTTAAGGAAAAAAGAGTTCCAAAGCTCCCTCGCAATAGAACAGTGCATAAGCAAATGGGTCTCCTTTTCTTTTTTGCACATAAAGCACCAATTGACGTAGATCCTCCTTCGAGCTCTCAAGTTTTCCCAAGTCAAGATAGCCTCCCTCGAAGCCTCCCAAGCAAAAAAAGCCACTCTGCTGGGGGCTTTTGTCTTCCAAGGAAAAGAATTTCTAGCACCACCATTTAAAGCCGAGTAATAAGACTTCACCAAGAATCTTCTATTCTTTGTACCGTCCCATAAAGCTCTGTCCTCCGCTAAACCTTGCCTCTGAAAAGAGTAAAGCATATCGAACAACTGAACTACCTCGCCAGTTTCCCAGTCTTGTAAGTCTCTCCGATATATAGGGTTCCAAATGTCGAACCCGCCGGCTCTATCAAGGACAGAACTCACCAAGCCATCTCCATCAACCGCGAGGTTAAATAAATTAGGGAACACTCTCACAAGATTTACCTGAATGCCATAAATTGCATTTGTCTGAGAAGACTTGGCTGGGAGACTGGAGTTAAACAATTTTTTTCCATTATGGGCTGTTTCATCTAATTACTCTACATGCAACGTATATATCTGGGGGTAGTATTGAGTGGGATTGATGAGGATGCAGAAGGACGCCCAAAAGGATAAGCATGCATGCAATTGTTACTACGTTATTTTCTATTATTGAGAGATAAATCGAGTTGTATTAGTTTATTAGGGGACTGTTAGCTGTTTAGAACATTGTAGTCTATTAGCATTGTGAAGGTATTTTTGGAACTTTGAATTACCTATCATAGTCTAGTAGAGTTAGGGTTATAGATAGTACTATTACTATCCTTGAAAAATGAAATCCCACATCATTAATCAAAGTCTAGTTTATAAGAAGCTTTGTGCTTGAGGCCCAGGGGCACTGCTAAATCCCTTGAGAAAGCAATCCCTTGAGAGGGTGATAAGCTCATGGTTTATGGATCAATGGATCCCTTGCAATGGTGATAACCATGCTTAGTGCTTGTTTGTTGCGGCTTTTTTGGAGTGGCTTTTGGCTGCATTAAGTCATTGTTTTAGCTTATAAGCTAAAAGCTAATAAGGTAGAACACCCTTTGTACATTGAAAAGCCAAAGCCAAAAAGCCTCAATTTTAAGCTTCTTTGGCTTCTTGAAAACACAAAGAGAACTTCTCTTAATGAACTTTTGATTATTCCCATTTTCCCCTTTTCTTTGGATTCTTAAAAAGAACACTAATTTCAAGATAATTTTTTTTAAATAAACATTTAATGTGGACGAGGGATACAATAAATAATTTATTCGTTGGTGTAACTGTAAATGTTTTACGGGATAAGCATTTTCAACCTCCGCATATTTAAGTAATCACATTCAAAATTGAAAAAGAAATGAAAAAACAAAGCTAAACATGAAAAACTACACATACTAATGGTATAAAAACGCAAGTACATACTTATTTTTTGTTTCAAGTATGGTTAAGGAAATAAATATTAATTTAATTTTGTCCCATGTTGACTTTTTAAGATAGAGGTGAGACATTTTTTTTCTTTCAATGTAGGGAATAGTTAGATTGGGAATTTAGGTATTATGGTCAATTTGTATTAAACCCACCATTTCCAGCTTATTTAACAAATAATCATAACAAATCATAAGCCGTTTCTAAGTAACAGTCAATCAGCCATCACTTCATCCAACAGCCGCAAGCCATTAGCCGTAAGTCTTCATCCATGAACTGCGACAAACGAGCCCTTACAATTTTTCCAACTTTTTCTATGACATGTGATTGTAGGATTACATTCTGAATCTACTCCTATATCAAGTGGTGTCAGATCCAAAACCTATCAAGTGATATCAGACCAAAATCTGGTTTGTGGCTTGCAGAGTTTCAGGAGGTATTGATCTGTTATTTTCTGTTCCATTTTCTCTGACACCGCCTTTTTGGTTACACAACCATTACGTCTTTTTTGTCACTAATTGTTGTCATTGGCTCCAACAAATAACCAATTGAAAAAAAGACATCAATAATCTTCCCTCCATATCTTAACACCCATACTAAACATCCCTCTGAGGTCCCTTTCCCTTCGACTGATTGGATGTCCGATGCACAACATTGGCCTCAAGCAGCCGGCGTTACTTCTGTCTCTTGATTTCATTTCTGTGAGCATATTTGGTATTGCTTCAGCTTCATCGTTACACACTCTTATTACTTCAGTGGAATGCTCAATTTCACTTTGATTGTCATTACCTAAAACCCCTAGCCTTTGTTGTCTCCCTCTTGATAGTCGCCCTTGATCTCGCTATCATATTGTCTTCTCCAGGCGCGCCCTTGTTTGCTTCTCTCTTGTAGGTTTTGAAATCCTATATTTGTTTCGAGGAAGATGACTCATGTCCATTTCTTAACTTGCCCTTGTTTAATCTCCAACTCAGAATCCTTTGAAAACCCTTTTGACCCAACCCATTAGGAATCATAGTTATTAAAGGCGAGAGGGGAGGCGACCGAAAGGCAAGCAAGGCGACAAATTAGGACAAGTTGTATATATATTTAGGAAAAATAGTAAAAAGAAGGGAAAAAGCGGAGTATAGTAGTAAACACTAAACAGAAAAAAAAAAAAAAAAAGTCAGTACTCAGTAACATAAAGAAAAACTTCCAAATCCTGAATTAAAAAAAAATTAATGTGTATGACTATTGTCACTATAATAATAATAGCAACAAGTTAACAACGCAAATTCAACATTCAAAAAAATAAATAGAGTACAGTGGTAAACAAAAAAAGACAGTAAGTAGCATAAAAAAACTGGAAATCCTGAATTAAGAAAAAAAAAGTTGAAATGTCCAAAAAAAGAAACAAAGATAAATACTGTGTTTGTTTTCAGCCCAAGAGAGAGAGAAAAAGAAAAAAGGAAGGATAAAGATGAAGATAAAGAACAAGGCGAGAGACAGTTCACAGTACCTGTTCCGGCAGTGTTTGTTGCTTGAGCTGGTCGTCGTTGTTGTTGCTAGGGCTGGCCGCACTCGCATGTCGCAGCTTCTTTTCTTCTTTCCTTCATTGTTGCCACGTTTGTCGAGTTAGAGAGAGATTGAGTCGAATAGGGTTTCTTTTACTGCATCGTTTTGTAAAAAAAAAAAGAAATTAGGTTGAGACGACGTGTAGGTGTCTGTCGCCTTCGCGACACCTTCGCGCGCCTTGCGCCTAGGCGAGAGAGGTGAACGCCTCGGTCCCGCCTGCCAAAATTCGCCTCGCCTGGCTACCATTGAGCCTCCTACCCCTCGCCTTGCCTCGCCTCAACTATGTTAGGAACCTAACTGAGCAATCCCTAACCTGTTGAACTGCTCTCCTCTTTGAACCGGACCAATCTTGAACTGACACTCAAGTCCAAATATGTGCTTGACATTCGTTTGCCAAAACTTAATAGTGGGCATGAGTATCAAAGCAATTAATTTTCACACTTTTCTTTGTTTTGGAGAATATGTTTGAAAAATTGTTATTGATGAAGAATGCTTGATCAACGTATTCTATCAGCCTATAATACTTGCTTGAAGCTTGTGCCTCTACCACTCACCCAACAATATAAAATTCCTTGGTTTGGTGAAAATCCTTATCTAGTTAGAGAAAGGTGTTTGGTTCCAATTATAATTGCTATCTGTTCATGGAATATTTGGTGGACGTTTTGCCATTGACCTTCATCTCATGTCTTCTTTTTTTGGATTGAAGATTTTTCAATTTGGACATGATGCTAAGGCAAATAGCTATACCTTTAATTTGTTCAACTCGTGAATCACATTACTTCTTTCCAAAGCCAAAGTACTAGCTGAGGTGACTCCACCTGTGTCAAAATACACAACTCCTATCTCGCATCATTTGGACCTTATTTCTTTAGGGCTTGAGGCTTAAGGGCATTGCTGAATTCCTTGCAGGGGTGGCACATTCATGGTCTGCGGTTTAATAGATCCCTTGTGAGGGTGATGCCAAACCATACTTTCTTATTCCCCCTTTCTTCTCTATTGTGTGCTCATAAGATTGATTTCCCAATCTAGTCAAGCAGGAGGTGCCGTATAGAGATATCATATTTTCCTTTTTACTTAGTAGCCCCTTGTTTGATAATTAAGCCTCAATTTCCATGATGTGAGCTTTATACCTGATAATATTTGATAAACAATCTGGATGTTCTCAAGAATTTCATTAGTATGATCACTCTCAAAGCTCGGTAAAGTATCCCTTAAAAGTTTGACGTTTAGATTGGAATCTGTCAAGAGCGATGAAGGAAATACATTATAATTCATGTTTTCGTGTAGCTGTGATACGTGTGTTGCTATCCTTATTTTTCAATTATCATAGAACTCATTTCTTTCCTTATTCAAATTGTGTCAATATAGAAGATTGTAATAATGTTACAACAGATATGAAATATGTAGTGTGTCGGCATCTTATGTCTTTTCTACTTGAGATAAAAATGAGAAAAGAACCTTTTTGCCTACTGGCGTAATAGCTGGTTCAGTGACTAGGTGGGTCGGTCTCCTTGGGTTTGAATTTCAGCCCCGTAGTTTGGGAATATCTTTACGTCCTGGGCCCACCTGTGGTGAATCCGTAAGCATGTGCTCCTACATTAGGTGCAATAGTGGTTACTCCAGATGATGTGTTGGCTGAGGCGTAATATGTCATGTTGGAAGTGAGTGCCTTACCTGCGCACCATTTCTTGTGTGTGTGTGTGTGTATATATATATATATATATATATATATATATATAGAGAGAGAGAGAGAGAGAGAGAGAGAGAGAGAGAGAGAGAGAGAGAGAGAGAGAGAGAGAGAGAGAGAGAGAGAGAGAGGCTGATGGCTTTTGGCCCAGATCTCACTGTTGATCATCTTTATGTACCCAATTCAAAGACACAGACACGATCGCTTCGAGAAGACAATCTCTTTGGAAGCCGGAAAAACAGTGCCCACACCTGTACGATCCAGCGTCGGCGCAATTTTTGCCATACCTGTGCAAACTTGGTCGCTGGTGCCTATAGCCTACTTCCTATGTTGAATTTCAGATTCGAGCTGATTGTTGGTATTGTTCGGTTTCATGTTGGTCATAGAGAAGGGTTTTTTTCATGGATCTCATCAGATCGAATGGTTAGTTGGAGTCTGGATCAGCCTGATATTATTATACCTCCTTAGTTACTCATGCTGATAATTTTGTACCTGTGTGTGTGTGTGTGTGTGTGTGTGTATATATATGGCTTTAACCTGGAGGTCATAGGTTCGAATCCCCAAGTGGATTCAGAATGTAAGGGAGAGCACAAACCCACTACCATGGAGTGGGTAGACCCTTGTGGCCGTAGATTCGCAGCCTGACTACCTGGTCGCCGTTGGCACAGGCCGACTCGCGGTGTAGCGGGCTATGCGTCATCAGAAAAGGCGTCCTTTTTGGTTGAGTGAGTCGGACCCTCACCTCATGATTTCCCCACCCCTGGCAGTGAGTTTTTGCCTTCTTCACACCCTGAAACTGGGACACTTCCTGGTTTCGAACCCTTGACCTCCAGGAGCAGTCATAGGGGCTGGGGCATGAGTACCACTTGGGCTCTATATATATATATATATATATATATATATATATATATATATATGAGAAATAAAAATTCATTGTAAACTCTTTTTTGTGTTGATAATTCATTATTTTTTCACTTGCTCATGACTTATTGAATTTTTAACAAGTTTATGTCAAAAAAAGTACTACCTCTGTCCTTAGGTGAGTGTCCCTTTTTGTTGTTCATGGACAAAGATTTTGAGATGGGGGGAATATTAAGTTACTCTTTTACTTTGGTATTGGAAGTTGAAATTTGTATTATTGTGTTAGATGCAAACTTAATTTCATTTGTTATTGTCAATTATAACATGCTTTTTTTAATGTCACAACAATGTGTTTGTGTGTGTGTGTTTATAACTTATTTTACCTTATTTGTCGCTCTTTCCTCGCCCGCCTCTCGGCCTCCAAAAGTAGCTCTCACCTGCCTCACCTTCTACCTTTAATAACCATGCTCACTAGGATTGGAAACCTTGGTGATGTAGCTCTCGTGTGGGATAGCATTTTGTCCCTTGCAACAATTTTTTCCTACATTTTTGGCCAGGACCTTCTATGAAACCTATCTGTCATGACCTGAGCCTTAGATCCCGGTTCAGCATAAGTATGCGCACGCAGGGGCCCAAAGAGCACGTGAGAACAACAACCTATCACAAAGACACAGACCCACCCAAAAGTCCATCCATGATGTTGTTGGTGCCCATTGGTATTTGGGGGCCTTATATAGGCATCCACTTTTTCCCATATCTGATCTGATGTGAGATTTGGTATCAAAATCAACATGTATGTCTACTATGTGAACTGTTGACTGAAAATAGCAACCTTATTGAAGTTGCTTGCTTAAGTTGTACTTCACGTACTCGCGCTAACTGCCTCTATCATGTCTGTCTGAATTTGCAGGTCTTAACTGAATTATGTGTATCATCAGGTTCTGCGTGGGTCTTGAAAAGAGGTGACGGGAATCCAATATAAATGGTCATTGTTTTCTTTGGTAGGTGACAAATATATCTGAATATACTGGACATTTGATTCTTCAATTAAAGTTTTGATGTCTTAGTTCCGTTGCCCACGACATTGGCGTCTTGCATATCTCAAACGCTCATATACAACCCTTTTCGTTTTCTTCTTAATATTTATTTTTACCAAATGATAGAAATATTACATTCATTCAAAGGCCCAGTGGCTTCCAGATTGAACCCATAATCTGTTTGGGATCTGTCAAGGGGTGAGTTTGCAAACTATATGGTTAAACCAATGAAAACAAAATTAGAAATTTCAGAATAATTGCTGAAAGTACTAGAGTTGAAAAAGTCGGACTTCACTATTGATTCATGAGCACCTTGATTCAATACAAGCCTCAAGCCTGAAGCTTCTCTTCTGACTGAATCTTCTAGATATGAGCGAATGGTTTGTGGCCATAACTCTTGCCAATCAATCTCAGAAAATATTACACACAACCCTATCAATCAATATCAGATTTGAACTCCATAACTTTCACCATTCCAAAACATTAAGGTAGTGTTTGGGAGCATGGAAATTGGAGATCAAGCCATGGAATTGGAATCAGAGCTTGTCGTTAAAATTTTGGCTAATTTTGTTTGAATTCAATTCTAAGCATGGATTCAATGTTCCCAAACATAGCACAAGGGTAGAGCAAAAGTAAGGGGGGGAAAAGAAACTAACTTCAAGAGACAACATTTGACAGAATGCTTGTCACTGCATTTGGACATTCACAGATCCACATCAGCATATCCTTTATAGACTTTTAGCAAGTGCCTGGGGGTCACTTCTTAGCATTATCCTTTCTATATCTACCAAAAACATAAAAGAAATCCTAAATCTACTTTGGACACTTGTTCTGACTAAAGGCCCAAATGAATTGGAATGCTGGTGCATACACCTTAATTCACAAATGTTAATTTCGATAGCCCAAAGAGCAATCATTGCCTACTCAAGTGAAAGTTAAGTTGATATTGATCCTTTTGAGGTACTTATCATCCAAAAAGAAAAGGTTGATATTGATCCTTTTGAGCTCTGTGGCTTGACACAGTCAACGTGGAGGCCCTCAAGGTAGCTGCTATTGTGAACTATAAAGTTTAAACTAGGTAAAATTTCAGATGTTTGAAAGAAAAAGCAAAGAAATTAAACTTTGAATGCCTATGCCTTCACGCCATGTGTCCTTTTCTCTGGTTTAAGTATAAAAAGGGAAAGGGGATATATTATGATCTCAGGGGCTTTTAGATATCATTAGTGGAAGATCTCTGTAGAAATCTAATAGTGTCTTTTATACCACCGCTTGTTGCAATTGGTCGGTTATTGTTAAACCACCAATGATTTGATCATTTTATTTGTTGGGCTGTTGCCATTGGTCAAAACAATTGATTTTCTGTTTCCTTTGTTACTTTCAGGTGCTCAGTTTCGGCAGCATTCTCAAAGCAGGTATGCATATGATTATTGGTAAACTGACTGGAAAGCTCTGATCAAAAATCGTAACTGTCTGAAATTCATGTGACTGCTGAGTCTTGAGGCTACGTAATAGTTGGCCACCACAAATACCTTCTTCAGGTGCAGATCTCCAGTATGGCCTTGTGATGTACATGGTAATTGTTTAATCATATAGGAAGCTAGGAAATGAAAATTGGTTGATCCGCTGACACTGAGTATGATTGCAAATATATTGATTGTGTTGGTTCTTTACATTGATGAAGAACTAGAAAGAATTGTGTAAGTCGGAAAAATCTCATCCCTTCTATTGTAAATGAAGTTTTCCTTTTCTATCATGGGAAGGATTTTTTTCTTCTTCTTCTTCATCTTCTTCTTCAGTTAGTATCATTTGGTAAGTGTTTCTGTTTTTGATTTTTGGTTTCCATTTCTGTTTTTTGTCTGTAAAGAGAAATGGAAATGCCTTTGGTAAGGGTTCCTATTTTTAATAGTTTTTAAGAGTGTTTCTGAAAATTGGGTTGAAAACAGGAACGCCCAAATAGCGTTTCAAAGGTGTTTCTGTTTGAAAACACAGGATGGGCCATTTAATGAGATTGGCGATTCAGTTTCTACCCCAAGAAATATTTGTTAAAATGCACAATTTAACAAAAACTTCTCCCATCTATCTAGTTCTAGTCAGCCTTCTTTTTCATATTGTATGCAACCATATGATCCAGCTCCATCCTTGGTATCTTTCTCCCCCTTTTCCTCTATTTTTTGTGGCTGCAATTGGTATCTTACTGGCCTCTCACAAACATAATTTCTTAATTCTGATCTATACCTTTTCTCGCTCGCTCGTTCCTCCCAAATATGAGACTTTCCTAGTGAATCCAGATCTGCCATTTTGGCTTATGAATTGATAGTTGTAACTCAAAAGTTTCCTCAATTGATTGTGTTCAAGACCCATGGACATGTTAATTGCAGTTCTTTGTTGGTTGGAAGCGAGATGTACTAACATGTACGCATTAAACGGAGAATCGCAAATGTTATCAAATGCAGAGTGTCATTACTCAATTGTGTTTGTTTTATGAAAAGTCAAAAGTAGTTTTGTCTTTGCCGGATATGGTTTTAAGCCACTAAAGTATCGACGCGTAACTATATTCATGAGCTTGAGCACGTTTGATATTTCTCTTATTGTACATTACTGCTCTACCCCTAAAACCAATAATCAAAATTAAAATCAAAAGCACAATTATTATAACAGAAAAAAGAACCATAAATAAGAATTGAAACCTAAAACAAATTCTAAATCAAATCTAGGAATCAATAACAAAATGTTGAAATTATTATTATTATTATTATTAAGGACCTGAAGGACCTGATTCTGGAGGTCGCACAGGTCCTGGGGGAAAATATGACAGACATGAAGGACCTGATTCGAAGTCGCTGCCAGTACCTTCCTCCAGCACCAAGGTTGAATTTGAGCCCCAATCACATCTCTCCACCGCTGCCAACGACAGCGTCAAAATGGACATTGATTCCGGGCCGGAAGGTAAATTAGAACCAAAAGGATACATACCTGGAGAAACCGAAGATCAACTTGTTCAAGAAATTGACATATTTTTCAATCTTACCGTTGATTCCAATACACAGGTTATCCTTCATTTACACAGCACAGTTTTGCATATTACAATACATCGGGGTGGGCATTGGGTCAGGTAGTTGATTTTTTAGGTTTTCGAGTCGAGTACCCGAGAAGTCGGGTAGCTATTCTGCCTAACCGAAATCGATCTAACACATGTGGAAACCCAGCACTTCGGGTAACCAGATTTTTTGGGTATTTTGTATTTGGTTTTTGGGTTTTGTGAAATACGGCTAGTGGCTTTGCGGCGCTGTTGTTGTTGTTTTTTTTTGCCCAAAATTTCAAGCCTAGCTTGAATTTGACTGTCTAGGAGGAGAGAAAGAAAGACAGCTGGATTTTTAGGGAGTTCACTAGATGTACTGCTTCTTGGCAAAGGAGATAACCGGAGACTTCTTGGTGGAAGATGGGGCCGCCATAGATGTGTGAGAGATGCCGGTCGGAGTTATAACAGCGCAAGGCTGCTGCGAGCGTTACTGTTGTTTGTTTTTCCCTGCGGAGAGAGGGGGAAGGCGGTGGAGAAGTTTGGGTAGTCAGCGATGAGGAAGATGACCGGTGGTTGCTTGTGCTATTGCGTTGAGAGAGAGAGGGTGTGTGTGCTGCTGAGTGCTGGGACATTTTGGTTTGGGACGAGAGAGAGATCGTTCTTGTAAATAAGTGAGTAGTACTAAAATTTCGGGTATCCGAATGGATTTCGGGTAGTGATCAAGGTAACTGAAAACCGATCCGATATATAGAAGACGGGTTCGGGTATTTACCGGAAATCGAGTTTTTAAAAAGTATCCAAACCGATCGGGTTGGGTCGAGACCCAAAAATCCGAAACCGATTGCCCACCTCTAATAATATACATGAATGCTATGAATTTATACATATACATATATGAAGATATGTATGTATTTGTATTGTTTATGTTTGGTTTTACTGAGAGGCATATAGATATTTGTTATTGACTTTTTTTTTTGGCTTTGATCCTGCAATATCCACTAAGACAATGTGGGCTACCATACGAATTAGACCAACATTGCGAACACGTTTGTAGTATTAGTACTTTCTATGGGTATCACTTTTTATGATCGGTGGTGATATTAGTGTTAGATAGATGTTGAATGAACTGTGATTTTGGGAGTGTGCTCTGGTTGTGACTTTTTGCAGGTTAGAGTGAAGCCAACAAGGGCTGAAGTGGAGGTTGATCCGTCGATTGATGCTAATTCCCAAAATTTTGATGGTGATGCTGATGAAAAAGTGAAGATGACGAAGCAGTTGTGTTTTCTTTTAAATATGCTATTCAGGTATTTTTTCTTCTGTGTTTTGAGACATGTTGACCTGTCGATTTTTTCTTGAAGCATGAGATGTACAATTTATTTGGTATTAGTGTGAGTTTTGGTTCTTTATAGAGTTATTGAGTTGAAGTTTCTGAATGCATAGAGAATAGGAGACGTTAATTAGAAGCTTAGGAAAACTATAACAGTGGAGTTTTGAACAAGGATGTTAAAACAGGCTTGGATGTGAAATTCGACTGAACTACTGAAGCGAGTCACTTATCATTTCATTGGTGTAGGAAAGTATTTTAAACGCTTATGTCGGAGTTGTCTGAGCTATAACACAAGGTTTGTTAGTGGGACTTAAGTAAGCACGGTAAAGGATTTGCTTCTAGGTTCATAATTCATTTAACACTTGTGACTTTGTGGAAATTTGAGCTTTAAATTTTGAACTCAAACTAATTTTTTTTTAATGAGTGTTAATTTTTGTATAAATTTATTAGATTCGCATTTATTAACTATAATGTATACATGTTCACCTGCAATAATATTAAACACTAGGAATATTATGCATATTTGCTATTAAAATAGTCAAATTTTTTTTTTTAAAATTTTGTGAAAAATTAGTAAATAAAATCATTTTAAAGCAAAGAAAATACTAAAATAATATAGTCTTGAAATTGAGATTTCAATTGACAAATATATTAAGAGCATAATAGAGCGATCACCCGTATCAATTCTACGCTTTAATATGTTATATCTTCATATAATGTATAACACGTTAAAACGTGCATTTGATACAATTAATCTTTTGATATAGACAAAAAAAAAAAAAAAAATACAAAGTCCAAAACTATATACTAAGACAACTATCAGTAATCAACCACGGTCCATGCGAGAACAAACCCAAATGTGCACCCCAAAATTATACTTGACATCTTTTGGTTTGTCAGAGACTTTTAAGTGGTAGGACTCACAAATTATTTAACCGGACAGAAAATACCAAGTGTAATTTTGTTGCACATAGCATTATTACTCTTTAAACAAAGTCCTGAATCCATTTTGCCGGGGTTTTGGTTCTAGGAGTATTTTCTAAATCAAAAAGGTAGTTAAATTAAACCCTAAACCCCTATTTTCCTCCCACACTCCGTCGTTCTCGACGGTACAAAGCGACAACTTCACACAGCTTTGATTCACCGTTGAATCTCATCATAGGACACACAACGACCAAAAAGGACCGATTCCGTAATCCAACTGGAAAATTACAACAAAGTTAATCCTCTTCGACACTACGGTAGGGGAAAATATGGTAGAAATGATGGACCTGGACGACCTCGACGTTCCGGTCAAGGCTTCGGCAAGAACCAGCAAATTCGCCCCCAAAAACTCCAAATTCAAACCTAAAACCGAACCAGCACCTTCCGTGCTACCTGACCATTCACTAGAGCCCGTTTCCACCTCGTCGTCAACCAAGGATGAACTCGTTGATTCGAAGCCACTGCCAGTACCTTCCTCCTACACCAAGGTTGAATTTGAGCCCCAATCACATCTCTCCACCGCTGCCAATGACAACGTCAAAATGGATATTGATTCCACACCGAAAGGTGAATTAGAATTAGAGGGAAACATACCTGGAGAAACCGAAGATCAACTTGTTCGAGAAATTGACGTATTCTTCAATCATACCGTTGATTCCAATACACATGTTATCCTTCATTAATGTAGCATAGTTTTGCATATTACAATATATATGGGTGGGTATTAGGTTGGGTAATTAATTTTTCAGGTTTTCGGGTCGGGTACCTGAAAAGTTGGGTAGCTATTCTGCCAAATCAAAACCGATACGACACATATGGAAACCCAACACTTCGGGTAACCAAAATTTTTGGGTATTTTGTATTTGGCTTTTGGGTTTTGTGAAATAAGACTAGTGGCTGTGCGGCGCTGTTGTTGCTTTTTTTTCTTGCCCAAAAATTAAGCCCTAGCTTGAATTTGACTGTCTCTGAGGAGAGAGAGAAAGATGGCCGGATTTTTAGGGAGTTCACCAGATGGACTCCTTCTTGCCAAATGAGATAACAATTAAAGACTTCTTGTTGGAAGATGGGACCGCCAGAGATGTGAGAGATGCTAGTCGGAGTTATGGCGGCTTGGAGTTGGAGGCAGCGCAAGGCTGTTGCGAGTGTTGCTGTTTTTTGTTCTTCACAGCGGAAAGAGGGGGAAGGCGGCGGGGAAGTTTGGGTAGCCAGCGATGAGGAAGATGACCGGTGGTTGCTCGTGCTATTGCGTTGAGAGAGTCAGGGTGTGTGTGCTGCTGTGACGTTTTGGTCTGGGAATAGAGAGAGAGATCGTTCTTGTAAAGAAGTGCAGTACTAAAATTTCAGGTATCCGAACGGGTTTCGGGTAGTGATCAAGGTAATCAAAAACCGAACCAATATATAAGACGGGTTCGGGTATTTACCAAAAATTGAGTTTTTAAAAAGTATCCAAACGATCGGTTTTTACTCGGTTGGGTCGGGTCGGGACCCAGAAACCCGAAACCGATTGCCCACCCCTAACAATATACATGAATGCTGTGAATTTATACATATACATATATGATTATATGTATGTATTTGTATTGTTTATGTTTGGTTTTTCTGATAGGCATATACATATTTGTTCCTGCCTTTTTTCTAGCTTCAATCAGCTATATGTATTGCAATATCCACTAAGACAATTTTGGCTACCATACGAATTAGACCAACGTTGCGAACAGGTTTGTAGTATCAGTACTTTCTATGTGCATCACTTTTTATGATCAGTGGTGATATTAGTGTTAGATAGATGTTGAATGAACTGTGATTTTGGGAGTGTGCTCTGGTTGTGACTTTCTGCAGGTTAGAGTGAAGCCAACAAGGGCTGAAGTGGAGGTTGATCAGTCGGTTCATGCTGATTCCAAAAATTTTGATCGTGATGCTGATGAAAAAGTGAAGATGACGAAGCAGGTGTGTTTTCATTCATGTATATGTTGTTCAAGTGTTTTTTTCTTCTGTGTTTGGAGACATGTTGACTTGTCATTTTTGTATTGAAGCATGAGATGCACAATTTATTTGGTATTAGTGCGAGTTTTGGTTCTTTATAGAGATAGAGTCATTGACTTGAAGTTTCTGAATGCATAGAGAATAGGAGACGTTAATTAGAAGCTTAGGAAAACTAACAGTGGAGTTTTGAACAAGGATGTTAAAGCAAGCTTAGATGTGAAATTCGACTGAACTACTGAAGCGACTCACTTATCATTTCATTGGTGTAGGAGAGTATTTTAAACGCTTATGTCGGAGTTGTCTGTGCCATAACACAAGGTCTGTTAGTGGGACTCAAGTAAGCACGTCAGTAAAGGATTTGCTTACAGGCTTACAGGTTCATAATTCATTTAACACTTGTGAATATGTGGAATTTTGAGCATTAAATTTTGAACTCAAACTAAATTTTTTTTAAAGAGTGTTAATTTTTGTATAAATTTATTAAATTCACATTTATTAACTATAATGTGTAAATGTTCACTTGTAATAATATTAAAGACTAGGAATTTTTATGCATATTTGCTATTAAAACAGTCAAATTTTTTTTAATTTTGTGAAAAATTAGTAAATAAAATCATTTTAAAACAAAAAAAAACTAAAATAATATAGTCTTGATATTGAGATTCAATTGGCAAATATATTAAGAGCATAATAGAGCAATCACCCGTATCAATTCTACGCTTTAATATGTTATATCTTCATATAATGTACAACACGTTAAAACATGCATTTGATAGATGTGAACAAAAAAATACAAATTCCAAAACTATATACCAAGACAACTATTAGTAACCAACCACGATTCATGCGAGAACAAACCCAAATGTGCACCTAAGGTTTGCACCAAAACTTACTTGACATCTTTTGGTTGGTTAGAGACTTTTAAGTGGTAGGCCCAGAAATTATTTAACTAATCATAAGATGCCAAGTGTAATTTTGGTGCACATATTACTCTTTAAACAAAGTCCTGAATCCATTTTGTCGGCGTTTTGGTTTTAGGAATATTTTCCAAATTAAAAAGGTTGTTAAATTAAACCCCAAACCCATATTTTCCTTGCACACAACGTCGTTCTCGATGGTATAGAGCGACAGCTTCACACCACTTTGATTCACCATTGAATCTCGTCACAGGACACATGGCGACGAAAAAGGACCGATTCCGTAATCCAGTTGGAAAATTACAGCAAAGTTAATCCTATTCGACGCTACGGTGGGGGAAAATATGGCAAACATGATGGACCTGGACGACCTGGATATTTCGGTCAAGGCTCCGTCAAGAATCAGCAGATTCGCTCCCAAAAACTCCAAACTCAAACCTACGAAACCTAAAATCGAACCAGCACTTTCCGTGCCACCTGACCATTTACTAGAGCACGTTTCCACCTCGTCGTCAACCAAGGATGAACTCGTTGATTCGAAGCCGCTGCCAGTACCTTCCTCCAGCACCAAGGTTGAATTCGAGCCCCAATCACATCTCTCCACCGCTGCCAACGGCAACGTCAAAATGGACATTGATTCCAAAGGAAAATTGAACTCTGGAAAGTGTTGATGTCTTTAAGCTACTACTATTTTTTAAATCAATGACATTTGATGATCGTTCTGAAATTTAAGCATCAAATTTAGTTTAGCTTTTTGAACTCATAGTAATTTTTTTTAATGAGTGTTAATTTTTGTATAATTTTATTAAATTGACATTTACTAACTATAATGTGTAAATGTTCACCTGCAATAATATTAAACACTAGGAGCATTTAAGCATATTTGCTATTAAAAGAGTCAATTAAAAAAAAAATTTCCAGAAAAATTAGTAAATAAAATCATTTTGAAACAAAGAAAATACTAAAATAATATAGTCTTGATATAGAGATTTAATTGGCAAATATATTAAGAGCATAATAGAGCAATCACCCGTATCAATTCTACGCTTTAATATGTTATATCTTCATATAATGTACAACACGTTAAAACGTGCATTTGATACAATCTTTTAATATGGAAAAAAATACAAAGTCCAAGACTTTATACAAAGACAACTATTAATAACCAACCACGGTCCATGCGAGAACAAACCCAAATTTAAACAAGAGTAATACTATGTGCACCTAAAGTGTGCACCAAAATTATACTTTGCATCTTTTGGTTGGTCGGACACTTTTAAGTGGTATGACCTACAAATCATTTAACCAATCAGAAGATGTCAAGTGTAATTTTGGTGCATATTTGGTGCACACTTTAGGTGCACATAGCATTACTCTTTAAACAAAGTCCTGAATCCATTTTGCCGAGGTTTTGGTTCTATGAATATTTTCCAAATAAAAAAGGTAGTTAAATTAAATCCTAAACCCCTATTTTCCTCGCACTAGGAATATTTTTCAAATAACAAAGGTAATTAAATTAAACCCTAAACCCCTATTTTCCTCATACGCAATGTCGTTCTCGATGGTACAGATTGATAGCTTCACACCATTTTGATTCACCGTTGAATCTCGTCACAGGACACACGACAACGAAAAAGGACCGATTCCGTAATCCAGCTGGAAAATTACAGCAAAATTAATCCTCTTTGACGCTATGGTGGGGGAAAATATGGTAGACATGATGGACCTGGACGACCTTGACGTTCCGGTCGAAGCTCTGCCAAGAACCAACAGATTCGCCCCCTATAACTCAAAACTTAAACCTACTCTGAAACCTAAAATCGAACCAGCACCTTTCGTGCCACCTGACCATTTACTAGAACCCGTTTCCATCTCGTCGTCAATCAAGGATGAACTCGTTGATTCGAAGCTGCTGCCAGTACCTTCTTCCAGCATCAAGTTTGAATTTAAGCCCCAATCACATCTCTCCACCGCTGCCAACGACAATGTCAAAATGGACATTGAATTCGAGTTGGAAGGTGAATTAGAACTAGAGGGAAACATACATGGAGAAACCGAAGATTAACTTGTTCGAGAAATTGACGTATTCTTCAATTCTATCGTTGATTCCAATACACAAGTTATCCTTCATTTACGCAACCTAGTTTTGCATATTACAATATATAGGGGTGGGCATCGGGTCGGGTAATTGATTTTTTTAGGTTTTTGGGTCGAGTACCCAAGAAGTCAGGTAACTATTCTGCCTAATTGAAACTGATCCGATATATGTGGAAACCTGGCGCTTTGGGTAACCAAATTTTTTGGATATTTGGTATTCGGTGTTTGGGTTTTGCGAAATGCGGCTAGTGGCTGTGCGAGTTGTTACTATTTTTTCTTGCCTAAAATTTCAAGCCCTAGCTTGAATTTGACTGTCTCGGAGGAGAGAGAGAAAGATGGTCGAATTTTTAGGGAGTTCATCAGATGGACTGCTTCTTGGCAAAGGAGATAACAATTGGAGACTTCTTGGTGGAAGATGGGGCCGTCAGAGATGTGAGAGATGCCGGTTCGAATCACGACGGCTTGAAGTTGGAGGCAGCGCAAAGCAGCTGCGAGCGTTGCTGTTGTTTGTTTTTCGTTGCGGAGAGAAGGGGAAGGCGGTAGGGAAGTCTGGGTAGCCAGCGATGAGGAAGATGACGGTGGTTGCTCGTGCTATTGCGTTGAGAGAGAGAGAAGGTGTTTATGCTGCTTTGACGTTTTGAGAGAGAGAGAGAGAGAGAGAGAGAGAGAGAGAGAGAGAGAGAGAGAGAGAGAGAGATCATTCTTGTGAGAAGTGAGCAAGTACTAAAATTTTGGGTATCCGAACGGGTTTTGGGTAGTGATCAAGGTAACCGAAAATCGAACCGATATGTATAAGACGGGTTCGGATATTTACCAAAAACTGAGTTTTAAAAAGTATCCAAACCGATCGGTTTTAACCCGATCGTGTCTGGTCGGGACCCAAAAACCCGAAACCAATTGCCCACCCCAAACAATATACATGAATGCAGTGAATTTATACATATACATATATGAAGATATGTATGTATTTGTTTTATTTATGTTTGGTTTTTTTGATAGGCATATACAAATTTGTTATTGACTTTTTTCTGGCTTTAATCAGTTATATGTATTGCAATATCCACTAAGACAATGTTGGTTACCATATGAATTAGACTTAAATCATTCCGTCAACGCCATTAAGTATTCCAAGGCAAAATGAGCTAACGGTATCTAATAGAGGCTAACGGAGGACTAGATTACAAAGCCTGGGAAGATAGGGACTACGACTCGCTTTCTGGACAACTCAGCGGCACTGACGAACTATTCAAAACTCCAAGGGAACTGTTGTAGAAGGCTGAAAGTCCTTCATTTTTGCGGTGTCACTCCCAGACGCAGCCACGTGTCCGCCCAGTCCACTAGCTGACCCGCGTCTTCTCCTTTGCCCGCTCCAGATCCAACCCATTTTCACCTTCCTCTCTCACTCTAACCCGCAGTCTCCCAATGGGTTAGCCCATCTCCTTTCAGCCCATATCCGCCCTCTCTCACATCTTTCAGCCCGCTCCATCTTCCACCCAGACCCATCCTCTCTCTCAGCCTGACCTGCGAGATTCCAAATGGGTAGCCCATATTCTGGTCGTGGAACAACGGTCATTCCTTCCCCATTTCATCCCCTAGAACTTCAATATAATTCCTTCTTTGCCCTTGGCTTGCCCAATACTCTTGATCCTTCTCTTTTATACTCCAGGCAGCTCCAAATCAGATCAAGCCCCCATTGGGGGCAAGAACCCTAGCTTTATCTGAAACCCTTTTCTCCATTTTTGCACCCCAATTAAATGCATTCATGTTAAGAGCTTAGAGCATCAAATCAAGGGCCAAGGAAGCATTTGCAAGGCTTTGCAACCATGGATTTTGACATTGATCGGTTTAATTTCTCCTATCTTTATCTCAAGATTAATGTTGTATTTTCTTGGAATCTTTGTCTTGCAAATGTGGAATTGGTAATTAATGAGCTAATTATATTTATGGATTGTGATTATTTTCTATGTTGAATGTGATATTTTAATTTAATCTATCTCTCTATTTACTATACAATCATGCTAGGTTACTATTTTGTGGGCTCAATGTTTTTAATTGATTCACCATTATTAATTGATTTGAGAAATGTTTGGATCCGCGAGACCTACCACTAGATTTTGGACCTAGCAATTTAGTAGCTGGTGTTTTGTGACACACCCCGATAGCCCTCGACTACCAGCATGATTTGTAGAAAAATAGAGAGAATATCTCTCTACAAAGTATTACCCATTATCTTTGTTATTAATGTGTGTTCCTTATGTTTTTAATGGAGTTATAAACCATTAGATGATCACTAGAATTATGAGGTAAGATGCGAGAGCCCGTCCTATTAATTTCAAAAATCACAATAGTTGTCTTTGTAATGCCAGACCGAGAGGTAACGAGCGTTTATAGATAGTCATGAGGTGCTTGATTGATAATGCGGCTATTCTTTCTTTACTATAAGATGCGAGAGCCCGTAGTAGGGATCAGTAGTTAGAACTGTTATAAGATGCGAGAGCCTGTAGTGAATATTATCAAAGTGCGCCCAACTACCAAGACTTGATTTAAAGAAAAGTAGAGAGAGGGTTAGATTAAGCATTGGCTAGACTAGGAATATCACAATCCTACATTTTAACCTTGATTTGATGTTGCCACCGTTTCATCGTTTCCGCGTTAATTTAGTTTAATTTCTTGCTTTCTTTTTTATTTTCTTTTTATTTCAATTCTTATTTTCGTTAGCTTAGATAAAGTTAGGTGTGCCCAATTTTAGTACTTAGGATTTATTTCTAGCCTATCTTTGTGGTATCAATACTTGTGCTTGCACACTTTATTACTTGATACGACCGAGTACTCGTCACGCATTTTATGCACATCAGGATCTCATTGGCCAGCAAGTAACTTACTTTCTAAGTAAAGAGTGCGATCGGAAGATCTACATAGCTCCCCAAGGAGGTCTATCTTCTACATCAATGCTGATCAATTTTTCTTAAATGCTCATCAATGCAAATAGCAACGACTATAAATGGACCTTTTGCCCGCCTATCCCGAGCGACATCTGACTGACCCACTTGCCTCAAACCAACATTCATCCGGTATAAATACAAGGTGATTGCTATCTTTTATGGTCTAAGTTCCATTGAATACTCTCAGCTACCAAAACTCCTAAAGCCTTCTATGCATTTACTCCCAAGAGTAGCCTGAAAGCTGACTGGAGACCATATATCTTACTAGTTATACTCACTTTCTCACCAGAGGGCTTTAGTTGGACCACGTCCAGCTCCCTAGCGGTGACTTCTTTGATATCTCAGGTATCCACCGGAGAACAGGTTCCCTATACACGTATGCCTATTGAGAGCCGGGGTATCCTACAATTCAACTAGCTGCATACGTGGACTTGATACGATCACCTGAACACTTTTTTGGCGTGATCAGTTTGGTTCTGTTGTCGGGACCTTGCCAGAATTCGATACCCAAACACATCTGAGCTTTACCTAAATTATTACAGTCATTAATCCAAAATGACCAACTCAAAACAACAAGTCCAACCGGCTACGTTAGCAGTTCAAACTACTGGGCCACCCTCCTCACATCCTACTGAGCATGTTGCCACGTCAGTCCAGAGACATGCACCAAAGACGCCTGGTAAGACGCCCGCCGATAACTCAAGGGGTATAAAGACAACTCGGGAAATGACTCGAGTTCGAACAAAGAAGGCTGCTTAGAGGTCACGAGCTAACAAAGGAAAGGCTGCCAGTAAGCCTCGTCACGATGGAGACACCACTAGTGAATCCTTGGTTGGGGAGGAGACTTGCGGGAATGATGAGGTTCGCATAACAGGAGCAAGAAGGCCTCCCACCTAGCTGCAGAGAGACCAGACTGAGCTCGAACATCTGCACCAAGAAAGAGCACATGTTGAAAGGGTTAGTGAGCTCGAGAGACGGGAGTTTGAGCTTACCAGAAAACAGTAGCAGAAGTACCGGACCTCCCTATTCCTCTTGAGCGTGAGAGGGCGCGGACGGAGAAAGCTCACAGTAGTGACCGAGGCTCCCAAGCTGATGTACCTAGGGTATGTGCCAAGAACAGGTTGGGGCACCAAGCAAAGGAGGCACCCAAAGCCAGCGTGGAAGTGTGCATACCCAGCTAGGGACTCGAATGGTGTTAGGTCCACGGTTGCTCAATATAGGCTAGAAGGGGGGGTTGAATAGCCTATATCCAATTTTTAAAATTTGATTCAAAAATCTTACTTCACTTAAATTAGAAAAATTTAGCAGGCGGAAGTCTTGTGAAGTATAGGACAAGTTGGAAATGGCCGATCTTCACGAATAAGATCGGCGGTTCTCAATTTTTGGAAATCGGAAGTATAAGCAACACATATAATTCACAATCACACACAAGTAGACAGTATTTAATATGGTTCACACTTATAAATAAGTGCTACGTCCACAACCAAAGTGGTCAACTTTGGATTTGAAAATCGTGTACTAAGTTTATCCACTAGATATTTTACAAACTAAATCTCTAATGGATTGTGTACAAAAGTTTTGTTGACCAAGTGTTTGTGTGGGAGAATTGAGATCAATGAGATTCAATTCTCGTGAGCTATGAAGAGCTAAGTGTTGCAATCAATGAAGAGCTTTAATGGACTAGACGTCTAAGTGTGAAGCTCTTCAATGAATGTATATAGATAGGACGTTTAAGCTTTTAAGAACTTGAAGACTATGGAGATTCGGTAGTTGGAGTAGTTGAAGGACGTTATAAATGCTGCCATGAAGTCTCCTTTTATATGCGGGAGTGACCTTGGAGCCGTTGGAGATCTTCATGAGTTGCTCAATTTGAATTCAAGAGCATTAAATGCTCTAATGGTGTTGTTGAGCTCGATAGGCGGTTACGCAAGTTACGATCCCGACATTTTGCCAAAAATAGGTAGGCGTGCTTGCGGCGAATGTCCTTTCGAATTGTATGCCAAGAATGGAAAGCTTCATTGAATGCGTTTTGCGGAGTTAACGTTGTATCGCAATTAATGAGATCTTTGAGTTTGGACATATCTTCGAGATGACTATCGGACGTTCTTGGAGTTCTTCAACATTGCGAGATAAAGCTTAGCTTGTACGAGCTTGTCCGATATCAAAGTAAGACTGTTGGATCAAGTTTTGCCTATTTGTGCAGAGGACGTCCGATGTTCTATAGGCTATCTTCTTCAAGACTTATACAATTTGCAACTCTAAGTGTTCAAGCTATGCCTAAGTACAAGTTGCCACACTAACGACACGCAGCCCATTAGTCACCTTGTCTTAGACTTTTAGGTTATGGATTCAAGCAAATCTAAGCTAAAATACAACAATCTCCTCCTATTTGCTTGAGTCCATGACCCTACGAATACAATATCAGTGACCAAGTTCAAGTCTAGTAATAACATGCTTGAAAGATTGATATATTAAATAAGCATGCCCTAGATGAACTTACATACTGGTCATTGTATTCAAGAATTACAAAGTGTTTACGAATAGGAAATTAAGCATCGACACTTGTAATTAGACGAATTTAAAAACATGCGAGAATAGACAATATAGGATATGTTTTAAACCGGTGGTTTAATTTTCATGCATTCACATAATAAGCGGTTCATAAAAAGCATGAAAATTTTAAAATATAAACATTGTGAATTAAACACGGAGTTTAATTGCAAAGTTTTTGCAAAAGATTATACCAAAAATTTATCGGCCGGTTCGAGAGGATGACCTAGATGGTGCACGACCATAGCCTGCACGATGAAGATTGCTCATAGCCTCTTGATGTCCATCTAGAGTCGGCGGCGACCTTTAGTTTTGCAATTTCTTCTTTGGCTTCGCTAATTCATCTTTTGCGTCGGCCAAGTCGTAGGAGAGATCGATGTTTTTCGTTTGACCTCGGCTAACTCTTCTTTTGTATCGGCCAATGCAGAGGACAGATCATTGTTTTGTTTGAGTAGTGCATTATGTTCAATAAGCCTAGTCCGCTGATCATTGTTGAGTCTAGCCATCTCCTCCTTCATGGACGCAAGCGATGTATCTATGAGAGCAAGGTGGGTGGAAGTAGTGATGTGCTCCTTGCGATAGAAGGCTAAGTGCTTGGATGTAAGATTGCGCGTCGCTCGCACGGAGGAGTGAACAGAGCGATTCGCGGCGTTGAGAGTGAAGCACAAGCTTGTAACCGGCTTCAACCATGTCGACGATCTGCATCATCTTAGTGGCGAGGTTGTCCCAATTGGTTTTGAAGATGGCGAGAGGTCGAGGAGGAAGATCTTGTGATCCGGGCGGAAGCGGCTTGGTGGCCGAGATGGACCGTAGGCATCAAAGCGGCCTTGCACCCTTGGAAATTTCCATGACTTGGGTCAAGCGATCGGCTGGACATGGGTGATGTGAGGCGATCTGCGAGAGAGTGGTGCGGGGCCTTGGTCGTCGACGAGAGATGACCTCAAAGTCTTTCAAAAATTTATGAACGCCTCGGCGGGATAGGTATCGACGAGTCGGGATGACTCAGGAGAGAGGATGGACCTGCGAAGGGAAGGATTCTTGGCGGCTTGGGTAAGAGAGGGTGGAGGATTCTGGTGGAAGGCGGGAGTGGGTGGAGGATGTTGGAGAATGGTGGAGGAGGAAATGGAAATATGGTGGTAGAGGGTTGGGATTGGCTAGGGTAGGTCGGACGAAGGGATGGATAATATGGAGGGATGAGAGGGGATCGAGGCCTTAGACGACTAATGAGAAAAGGAATAGTCATAGGGATAGGATGAGGTGAACGGTATAGAAAAGGAATGAAAGGGTTGAAGCCAAGGTAAGTGGTGACTACATCAATGAAGTTGTAGACCACGGGGTGAAGAAGGATGGAAGGATAGCGGATAAGAGTGAAGACGGGTGGTTTAGGCGAGAGAGAAAGGAAGAGACGGTAGATTTGGTGGGGAGAGGAAGGCCTAGGTCCTTGTGAATTGCAACCCATTGGTTGAAGATCATGAGATCTTGCACCGCGGAGTTGTGGGAGAAGAATTCTTGGGACCAGTGGAGGAAGAGGTTCATAAAAGCACCCCATTTAAAGATAATTTCACTGGACATAGGTCGGGGAATTTTCTGGGGTAGTCAAGGGTAGAAAGGTGGGGTCGAGATCGGCGGGGTTGGGCTTAGGCTGCTGTCCGGAAGACGACAAATCCTGCACCTCGGGGTGTAGATGGCTATATGGGTTGGTCTTGAGGCGTTTGGGGATAGGCAGGTCAGAAGAGGGAGAGATAGGGCGTTTGGAGGAAGGTGGTTGAGAGATGATGGCAGGTGAGATAGATGGTTCTTGTGTGGTGGTTGTTTGAATGGGATCAGAGTGAGGAGGTGAGGAAGTAGGTGAGGTGGTAGTGGTAGTAGGTAGAGGTGGTGAAGGTGGTGAAGAGGTTATATCGGCGGGTTCTTGAAGTGCACTCTTTTCTTTGCACTCTTTTAATGCGCTTGCCATGAGCGGACTTTGTAGGTGAAGAAGAGGCGAAGTAGAAAGTGGAGAGGATTTGGTGGGAGCTGGCTGGTGGTGGAACAGCGGATGGGGAAGCGGAGTGGAAGCTGCGGATGCGGATCGGTGGTGTGGAAGAAGAGGTGGATGAGACTTTAGGAAGTCCAAAGGATTCGTCCGTGGGTAGGAGGTTTTGCTTAGGTTTGGGTTTGGATAGATCTGCGGGTTTGAAATTAGAGGTATCCTTTTCAACCTCGAGATCGGAGCGAGATTTGCGGTTTTTCTTGAGACGGAGAGTGAGAGTGGAGGAATGTTTGGCCTTTTGGAAGGAGGCTCGAAGGTTCATAGGGATCATGATCAAGTTTCTTTGAGATCAAAGTTCTCGGGAAGGTCAGCCCTATAGGTTTAGGCTCCTCCTCGGCGGTGCTCGGTCTCGGAACATGGGACTTTTCGCTTCCCTTGCCGGCTTGGGTAGAAGTGCCACTAGTGGAAGCGGCGGCAAGCAATGACTATTGATCGTTTGGCCATATCGTCCGGTATCGGGTAACGTTGTTGACGGTGAAAACGTAGGTGTTAGACACCTTGATGAGGTCGTCAGTGATAACCTTTTCATCGATCTCTTCAAATCTGCGAAGAATGACATTGATGACCCTTACGAAAGGTCGTCGCATGGAGGGGTTGGATTGAACGTCAGCCACACTTTGAGATAGCATAGAAAAGACGATTTTTGCCCAGTTAAGCTGCTTTCGAAGAATCACAGCTTTGGTCCACAGAAGTTGTTGAGATGTAAAAATGTCTCTTGCCCCATTCTTGAAGAGAATGCTCTTATCGATCGAGATGGCGATGTGATAAGCATTTTCGGGGAAGAGATTTGGACATCTCGAGAACCTTTCGGGTTGAGCGGATCCTCGCATCATTTCCCAAGCAAGAGTCGATTCGGCATCGGTTAAGTCTAGTTTGCCTTCAATAGGCGGTTCAAGGATTGCCCCAATATCCTTATAGGTCAATCGATGTGATGGCCTCGATGTAACCTTTGATGTAGCTTAGGTTGACCGGTTCATTGGCATTGGTGGAGGAGGAGGTAGGATCATCCTTGTGTAAAATTCCTCGGCTAAAGCATTCTTTGTAGTGGGTATCATGAAGTTGGAACAAGGGAAGAAGCCCACATTCATTAAATCCTTAGCGGTGCATCACCGCGGATGTGCGATAATGGAATCTCGGTCGATTGTCATCCCAGGATGATAACTTGACACAGGAAGGATTCTCGGTGGAAGATTTGCGGCTGTTTAGCCCTAGATGGCTTAGCGAGATGCGAGGATGATGTTGTGTCGGTAGCCTTGGAAGATTTAGTCCTTGCCTATACGGTTGGTGGATATGAGAACACATAGATATAAGAAGGTATGATTAAATACGGCCGATGTGAGTGATCGGCCGATATTAACACAAACAGTGCTGTTCGATTAAAACCCAAAACATGTGCGTATGATGACAAATGACAAGAACAGTTCATGAGCTGGGTTTCAAAATATCTATCTATTTTGTCATTTTTAAGTAAACGAGATTGTGAAAGCTAAAGACATAATATCACGAAATCCGAAGTCACAATTTTATGCTACATAAACAAGATTCAAACATCAATTTCAAGATTTTGCGGTTCATCAATGAAGTATAGTTCGAAATAGCACAAATTAGGTTAATGCAAATCATAAAGCTTGATTTAAATGAATTAGAAGGTGTAGAAATCATTACCATTGATGATTTACGTTCGAGAAAGAGAAATTCGAAGTTTTGAGAAGATTTGGGAAGATTGCGATTGGAAGTCGAGAGGTTTTTAAAACTAGCAAATGGCGGTTTTTGAAAAATGTGAAGAAATCTTGTATCATTCGCCTTTTTGTACTTCGACAAGTTAATAAATTGTATTTGATAATTTTTGAAGTCCGCATTTATGACACGATGAATGATGATTGCATGACGCGCTTAGGTTTGCCTATTTTCTATAAAGGCTGAGACTTGGACATGTAAGGACTTACTCGGTATTGTCTAATTTCTCGCAGTTTCAATTTGCGGGCCATTTAGACAATTTTGTAAAATGATTTAAATAGTTAGTCAAAGAGGTTAAGGATTGAGGTCAAGCATACCAAGCTCTCCTCTTAAATATGCAAACCTGGTTGAATCAAGTGGTTTTGTGAAGATGTACGCTACGATTCTCTGTAGGCACATATTGCATGCGATGTTACCTTTTTCAACATGGTCTTTAAGAAAGTGATATCTCACATCAATGTGCTTTGTCTTGGAGTGCATGACAGATTTTGAGATCGAGATTGCGACGTGTTGTCACACATTATAGGACAATTATCGATCGTAATCTCATAATCAACAAGTTCTTGTTTGATCCACGGCAATTGTGGCGGCAGCTACCGGCTATGTATTCGCGGTTGTTGAAGTTGAGACAGAGGTTTGCTTCTTCGGCCCATGAGACAAGTCTATTTCCTAAGAATTGACAAGTCCCACTTGTGCTTTTCTGTCAACTTTACATGCGGCAAAATCAGCATCGAATAGCCTATAAGATTAAAAGATGAATCTCTAGGATACCGATTCCCAAATTGGGAGTATCTATCGGATATCGATGATTCTTTTGATTTGTAGGTGAGACTCCTTTGGATCGGCTTGAAATCTAGCACAAACACAAACGGCAAACATGATATCGGGCCTACTAGCGGTTAAGTATAAAAGTGAACCAATCATGCCTCGTGAGAGTCATGTCCACTTTCTTGCCCTTCTCATCTTTGTCAAGATGGCGGTTAGTAGCCATAGGAGTCTTGAAGTGTTTGCATTTTCAAGACCAAATTTCTTGATAACATCCTTTGCATATTTGGCTTGATTGATGAAGATACCATTTGAACTTTGTTGAATTTGAAGACCAAGGAAAAAGTTGAGCTCTCCCATCATACTCATCTCAAATTTACTCTGCATAAGCTTTTCAAACCTTTTGCAAAGATTTTCATTAGTGGAACCAAAGATAATATCATCAACATATATTTGAACAAGTAAGGAATGACCTTTATGTTTCATAATGAAAAGAGTAGTGTCAATTTGACCTCTTACAAAGCCTTGAGATATCAAGAACTTTGAAAGGGTCTCATACCGAGCTCTTGGAGCTTGTTTAAGTCCATAAAGGGCTTTCCTCGGCTTGTAGACATCTTCTCTTCTTGAGCGGTTTATGAATCCAGGAGGTTGCTCTACATAGACTTCTTCTTGAAGTTCTCCATTCGGAAAAGCACTCTTTACATCCATTTGATAAACTTTGAAGTCTTTGAAAGAGGCATAGGCCAAGAATAATCGATAGCTTCTAATCTTGCAACGGAGCAAATGTCTCATCATAGTCAATACCCTCCTCTGTCTATATCCTTGGGCTACCAGTCTTGCCTTGTTTCTTGTAATATTGCCGTTTTCATCCATTTTGTTTCTGAAAACCCACTTTGTGCCAATAACTGTTTGTTCTTTGGGCCTAGGGACTAGTGACCGGACTTGGCATCTGTCAAATTGGTTTAGCTCTTCTTGCATAGCTTCACCCGACTTGGATCTTCGAGCTTCATCAATCTTTTGGGTTCAATGTTAGATACAAATGCGGTAGAATACATGCATTCATTCCTTGAAGCTTGTCTAGTTTGAACGCCAACATTAAGATCTCCAATGATTTGAGTGATAGGATGATCTTTTACTTCCCTAACTTCGAGTTGAATTTGTCTTATTGCATCGGCGAGTTGGATTCTTGAGAAGTAGTAGTGAAGCTTGATTTTCTAAAGGGTAGGTTAATTCCAAGGTAGGTTGTATGACTTGGTGTGGAAGGCAAAGTGGATTCGGGGTTTTGAGTTTTCATTTGTTGGTTCGTTTGAGGATTCTAATAGGTTGACTCTTGGAAGCTCTTGTGAAGAAGGAGGATCGCGGATCGGGACTTGGTTACACTGTCTCATGTTCATCGAGAATCATTAGTAACCTTAGGAGCCAAATGTGGCCCAATGAAATCAAATTCATCAAAAGAAACATGTACGATTCAACAACTTTAAGTGAAGTTTTATTGTAAACTCGTATGCTTTTGAAAACTTGGCATATCGAGAAAAATTCCTTCATCACTTTTGGATTCAAATTTACCTCTATGTTCTCTACCATTGTAAAGAACATAGCATTTACAACCAAATATTTTAAAGAATCCAATGTTGGGAGCTCGCCTCTCCATATTTCATATGGAGTTTTGTTATGAAATTTGTTTATGATGGACTGTTTTGTGTGAAGCGGCGGTGTTCACGGCTTACGCCCGAAAATACATAGGCGGTTTGCTTGGCAATCATTGTCTTTCTGCTTCAATGAGAGTTCTTTTCCTTTCAGCAACTCCATTTTGTTGAGGTGTGCCAACTGAGAGAAATTGTGACCAATTCCATGGTCATCACAATATTTGGCAACACCATTGTTTTTGAACTCTGTTCCATTGTACGATCGACATCGAGATATCATCCGGCTTCGAGTTTGTAGTCTTGAAGAGTTCGATAATGATGTCATATGCTTCATCTTTGGAGGACATCATCTCTACCCAAGTGAATCTTGAGTAATCATCAACTACCACAAGAGTATACTTGCTGCCACCAAGACTTGTAGTAGTTACAGTCCAAACAGATCCATGTGCAAGAGCGTAGAGTGCAGTTGTTGATAGGCAAGGCTTGCTTTTGAAGGAAGACTTGTGTAGTTTGCCTAGTTGACATGCTCTGCGACGTGTGATTCGGTGATATTTTAGGCAAACCGACAACTAGATTGTCTTTTGATAGCTTCTCCGGTATTTGAAATTTAGATGACTAAGCCTTTTGTGCCACAACCAGTGTTGTCGGTTGATGACCTAGCAACCAAGCATAGATTTGATTTTCTTCCAACACATTTAGGTCAACGGCATAGACATTTCCTTTTCGAATCCGGTCGGGATAGTTGAACATGTCTCATTGTCCTTTATGAGACATTGACTAGAGGAAAAGCGACGGGTTAGACCTTTATCACGAATTGTGATATGCTCGGCGGTGTGCTTTAAACCTTCAACTAGAGAGACTTTGTTGATAGAAAGATTGCCTCGATTATACTTCCATAACCAATGGTCTTCCCTTTTGAGTTGTCTCCAATATGATGAGGGACCCTTTGCTTCAACAATGCTTGAGAGAAGATGTGGATCACCGTCATATGTTTTGAGCATCCACTGTCTAGATACCATAGATCTTTCTCTTCTTCATTGTGACCATAAAGCATTCTGAAATATAGACATTTAAGAATATGGTCCCCTTTTATTTTTGGGTCCTCAAGGTTAGCAACCTTTTGGGATCCACACTGTTTAACCTTTGGAGGAGTAAATCCTCTAGATTTAGGTGTGAATCTCAGAAGGCATTCATGAATCTCATGACCATGGCATTTGCAGAAAGAGCATTTGTGAAATCCTTCAACATGAGTAATGATTTCTTTTTGAGGCTTCTTAATATCAGCAGTCTTTGGAATGACCTTTCTGCTGATAATTGGCCTATAGGACTTAGGCTGATAATGCCTTTTCTTATTGATGTTAGGTTTACCATAGGTAGACCTCTTATCAAAAGATTTTGTATTTACAGGCACATGTCCTTTAAGCTTTTTATCGGCAGAATTCACTTCTTTTGCCCTTCTATAGGCAGTGTTGAGATCAGCAGTCTTGCCTTTGACAAATTTAATAGGTTTGAGCTGAGAATTCCTAGACTTGCTATTAGTCATCCTGTTTCCTTAGGGTGACTAATGGCGGGTTTCATTGCTCGAGACTCCTATTAGCGAGTCATTCTTGGGGTTGCTTTCTTTTGGACTTGTCTTTTGTGTTCTTGGGATAAACAAAAGGAACTTTGTTAAAGCCAAGTCCTTGCCTTTTGGGAGGCTAGCTGGTCATAAGAAACTTCTTCAGCCGATTCTTCAGCAATTACTTCAGATGTCTCATCTTTTTGAGAACTAGAAGGACTACCTACATTGAACTCACTTTGGAAACCGATACCAGTTTTGTCATCTAAAGATTTTTGGTTTGAAAGAATGGTATCAAAGTTTCCTTTAGAGTTATTCCAAGTATTGACAACCTTTTGAAGGTCATCTTTTTCAGAATTTATCTTCTTGATGTGTTCAAGTAGGAAGTCCACTTTTTCGACAAAGTTTTGTTCTCTTTTTGCAATTTGATACTTTCGACTTCTTTGTCTATCAAGATCTTTGATCTTAGACATCAAGGTTGATTTCTCGAGACACTAGTTCATGCTTCTTGGCAAGTTTTACATAGGCAGCTTTGAATTTTGAAAATTCTTCCAGCATATCCTTGTTTGCTTTGATGAGCTCTCCCTTTGATGGGTCATTGAACTCATCATCATCATCACTGTCATTTTGTTGAAATGGTAGTGACCTCACTGAATCATGTGGTGACTCCCTGGCCATCAGGCATATGTTGGCTTTTTCAGCAAAATCACGGAGTCATCCTCATCGGTGTCGGTGTCACACCAAGTAGGTAGGTTGCTTTCATCAATGTCTTCACCACCATCCCTTTTTGTTTTTGAAATTTAGACTCGGGCGTTTCTTATAAAATTCATACTTTGGCTTAGGACATTGAGACGCAAAGTGGCCTGGTTTCCTACAATTAAAACAAACTAGCTCATTGTCCTTTTGGTGGTCTGATTTATAAGGAGCGAGAACTTTTCGGTTGGCGGTTGTTTTATAAGGAACGGCGGTTTTGTGAGAAGACTGCCTATGTGATGATGATTTATTAAACCTTTTGAAACGTTGATATTTCTTTACAAACATAGCAAAGGCTTCGTCGAAAGAATATCATCATCTTCACTTGGATGTAGAAGGTGTTTCATCGGGTTTTGAACAGGAAGGTTCGATAGACATGGTGGTAAGGACAAGTTTTAAAACTCTTTTCCATTTCTTGAGCTTGTTGGATTTCAAGCTCATAAACGAAAGACTAGCATAAAGGTTTCTAAGAGTCGGTTTGTTTAAATCTTTTGACTCTTTCATGGCGTAATTTTAACATGCCATAAAGCGCCTAGTGCATTTAGAAATCTCATGTTTATTTCTTTCTTTTCATACTTCTTTCCTAAGGAATAGCAAGAGTTGACTACCTCATAGAATCTGTCATAGGCGCTTCGTAGAGACTCTTTGGGATCCTTTTGAAGGAGTCAAACTTACGGATGCGGTATATAATTTGTTATTCTTTGTCTCACCATCACCTTCAAGATATTCAAGGATGGCTTCCCACATCTCCTTTCTTTGTGTTCGGGTTGATAATCTGGGTACGTGCTTATATCGACACATCTAGTAATGATGTTGATGGCCTTTCCATCGAGCATCATTCTTTGTCTTCATCATCCCACTCCTCTTCGGCTTTGGTACTTCAGTTCAGCGGTTGCATCTACCGCGGCGGTGTATTGGGCTTCATTGGAATTACGGGTCCATCGTGACACATTTCCACAAACGTTTGTCAATTGAATTCATATGTCTTTTGACTTTATCTTTCCGATGTCAAAGTGAACTTCATCCAAGACAGGACAATGGTTCACGTTTGAAGTTTCCAACATTTGGTGAGCAGCCATGATCTTTAATCTCTCAAGAGGTTAATCTCGGAAAAACAAGTTTTCAAAGAGTTAAGCTCTGATACCAATTGTTAGGTCCACGGTTGCTCAATATAGGCTAGAAGGGGGTTGAATAGCCTATATCCAATTTTTAAAATTTGATTCAAAAATCTTACTTCACTTAAGTTAGAAAAATTTAGCGGGCGGAAGTCTTGTGAAGTATAGGACAAGTTGGAAATGGCGATCTTCACGAATAAGATCGCGGTTCTCAACGATTTGGAAATCGGAAATATAAGCAACACAAATAATTCACAATCACACACAAGTAGACAGAGTATTTAATATGGTTCACACTTATAAATAAGTGCTACGTCCACAACCAAAGTGGTCAACTTTGGATTTGAAAATCGTGTACTAAGTTTATCCACTAGATATTTTACAAACTAAATCTCTAATGGATTGTGTACAAAAATTTTGTTGACCAAGTGTTTGTGTGGGAGAATTGAGATCAATAAGATTCAATTCTCGTGAGCTATGAAGAGCTAAGTGTTGCAATCAATGAAGAGCTTTAATGGACTAGACGTCTAAGTGTGAAGCTCTTCAATGAATGTATATAGATAGGACGTTTAAGCTTTTAAGAACTTGAAGACTATGGAGATTCGGTAGTTGGAGTAGTTGAAGGACGTTATAAATGCTGCCATGAAGTCTCCTTTTATATGCGGGAGTGACCTTGGAGCCGTTGGAGATCTTCATGAGTTGCTCAATTTGAATTCAAGAGCATTAAATGCTCTAATGGTGTTGTTGAGCTCGATAGGCGGTTCGCAAGTTACGATCGTATCCCGACATTTTGCCAAAAATAGGTAGGCGTGCTTGCGGCGAATGTCCTTTTCGAATTGTATGCCAAGAATGGAAAGCTTCATTGAATGCGTTTTGCGGGTTAACGTTGTATCGCAATTAATGAGATCTTTGAGTTTGGACATATCTTCGAGATGACTATCGGACGTTCTTGGAGTTCTTCAACATTGCGAGATAAAGCTTAGCTTGTACGAGCTTGTCCGATATCACAGTAAGACTGTTGGATCAAGTTTTGCCTATTTGTGCAGAGGACGTCCGATGTTCTATAGGCTGTCTTCTTCAAGACTTATACAATTTGCAACTCTAAGCTGTTCAAGCTATGCCTAAGTACAAGTTGCCACACTAACAGACACGCAGGCCCATTAGTCACCTTGTCTTAGACTTTTAGGTTATGGATTCAAGCAAATCTAAGCTAAAATTCAACAAATGGATACTCCCATCTTACCAAGGTCTCATCGAGCTCCTAGCTAGGAGTCTCAACTTCGACGAAAGGATCTCCGATGGACAGGCAAGAGTGTCGCCTTCCTCACCGAGAAGTTTCCCCAGTTTGACGAGTTCAACCCGCAAGCGCTCAAAGAATGATGGGTGCGACCGTCATCCCAAGCACGAGGCCCAAGTGGAGAAGTCACAAGGAGGAGACCTTGAAAGGTTCAAGGAGAAGTTAGAAGCCCTCGAGATGGGAAAGCTGGGACTTCTATCCCAAATATTAGAGAGTCCTTTTTGACACAAAATTTGGGAGACTTCTCCTAATCCTCGCCTAAGATTGCCCGAATCCAAGGCCTATGCTCGAAAGACACATACACAAATGCACATATCCAGCTTCGAAGCCAAAATGGGAGTGTGCACTGCCGACCAGGACATGTGGTATAAAGTGTTCATTAGCACCTTCGATGACACCGTGATGAAATAGTTCTAGGAGCTCCCTAAAGAGCCCATCTCCGATTGGAACGACCTGAAAAAGAAGTTTCTGAAGAAGTATGCTTTAGCTGGGGACTTGCCCAAGGATAAGTCAGATCTGGAAAACACAAAACAAGAGAATAATAAGTCGTTAACAGACTACATCGAGCGATTCAAAAATGTGTCTGACGAGCTTTCAAATGTCCCCGACGAGATGGTAGTGATCTGCTTCTAGGCTAGACGCCAATCAGAGAGGCTGTTGGACGAATTTAATATCCGAGTTCCTAATACTAGTGTAGAGATGTTTACTACAGCCAAAGGGGTAGCTAGGACGGAGAAAATCCTGGCTGACAAGAAGAAGGCTAAGGAAGGAACATCGATTCCTACCAAAGCCGTGGAGGATAAGTCCACAGAGTAGAAGTTCGGGCAAGGAAAGGGTGAATCAAAAGCCCAGGAAAAAGATGACAAGGTGGTATACACCCCCTAAATGTATCCCAGGAGCATATCATGACTGTGCTGATGCAGGAGGATCAGTTGAAGAAACCCATGCCAATGAGGGACACAGGCTACACACGTAACCCGAACAAATGATGTGCCTTTCACAACGAGGATAGCCACAATAGCGAGGATTGCATCCAGTTAAGAAAAGACATTCAGAGGTTGATTAACCAGGGATAGCTCAGGAGGTTTTAGAGACGGGATAGTTAGATTGAGAGGCCCACGGAGCATGGGCACTAGCGTATAGATAGAGAGGATTTCAATATCACCACAATCCTCGAAGACAATTTGAACATTGCTCAGCTTAAAGACACTATGTACGGCCTGGACAAGGTATACACCTGGCCTCAAGTAAGGGACGAGGTCGGCATATCCTTTTACCCTAGTGAGCTGGCGACGAGCAATTTGGTCAAAATTCAACCGCACCGTTACACCTAGGGATTGAGCAACACATGGTACAGAGAGTCCTTGTGGACACCGGTGTAAATAAGGACATCCTGTGCTACAATTGCTTCAAAAATATGAAGCTCACCGATACCTGCTTGACCCCGAGCAACGGGCAACTTGAGGGGTTCAGCGGACACGAAAGGCACCGTGACATTGGAGGTAACTATAAGCGAAGGAAAAATTCTCAGGTCCGAGGACATTGAATTCCTGGTCCATGACATCCTTTCACCTTATAATGTCATCCTGGGACTTCCTGTTCAGGAAAAGTTCGGCATGATCGCCTCCCCGGCTCATTAGAGGATCAAGTTTGCCACTCACGGGGGAGTAGGAATGATGAAAAATGACCCCAAAAGTACCTTGTTCCACATGATAGAGGCTAGAAAGGATGAAAAGGCCTTGATAAAGGGGAAATTGTGAGCTGTTTAGCCCACCAACCTCTCTACTAAAAGGCAGCGACCTTTGGGGGAAGAGAGTTCAGCAAAGGAGACTGACAAAGTTGCAGTACCCGAGGACCAAGCAGCAGCTAGAAGTCCAGCCCGGGATTAGCAATTAATGCGGGCTGGCCAAGCTAGCTCGTAAGATCAAGGCCCAAGCACGAAGATGAAAGGATCGTCGCAATTGAGAGCTTGGATAATCGTGACATGCCCAACATCCAACCTCATGAGGACTTTGATAAAGTGGTCATCAATTTCGATTTCCCTGACCAAAAGATCAAAATCGATTTGGAAATCGACGAGGAAGAAATGAAGGCCATTATTTAATTCCCGAGGGGGAACACTGATGTGTTTGCTTGGAGAGTTTAAGATATGAAGGGGATCAGTGAAGAAGTCGCTGTCCATAAGCTCAGTGTGGATCCAAAGATCACCCCGATTCAGCAGCGACCAAGGGTGTTTTCACCAGAGAAACAAGCAGCTATCAAGAAAGAGGTAGACAAGTTGCTTCGGGCTAAAATCATTAAATCTTTTTACCTAACTTGGATCGCCAACGTTGTCATGGTCAAAAAGACCAATGAAAAGTGGAAAATGTGCGTAGACTACACTAATCTGAATAAAGCATGCCCGAAGGACTGATACCCGTTGCCCAGGATAGATCAGCTCGTAGACGCCATATCCGAACACAAAATTCTGAGTTTTGTGGATGCATACTCGGGATATCATCAAATCTGGATGTGGTTGCAAGATCAGAAGCTCACAGCCTTTCGAGCTACGGGAGCTTTGTATTGCTACGTCATGATGCCATTTGGGCTAAAGAACGTGGGGCTACGTACTATAGGATGGTAAACAATGTTTTTGGCGATCAACTCGGCAGAAATGTCGAGGCCTACATAGACGACATGGTGATCAAAACAAAGGAGACCAATCATGTCGAAGACCTTAAAGAGACATTTACTAGCCTTAGGAAAAATAACATGAAATTAAACCCCGCTAAATGTGCCTTTGGGGTAACAGCGGAAAAATTCCTCGGGTATTTGGTGAATGAGTAGGGTATAGGGGCAAACCCGGAGAAGATCCAGGCTTTGCTGGATATGAAGGCCTCAAACTATATCAAGGTCGTGCAGCAGCTTAATGGCAGAATCACTGCCTTGGGAAAGTTTATTACTAAGGCTGCAGAAAAAAGTCTCCCCTTCTTCAAAGTCTTGAAGGGAAGCAAGAAGTATACTTGGGGAGAGGAGTGCGATAAAGCTTTTGCTGAGCTAAAGCAAAACCTTGGAAGCCTACCTTTGCTCTCTAGCCCAATGCCCGAAGAAACATTATATCTTTACCTCGCCGCATCTGATACGGCTGTAGCAGCTATGCTACTAAGAGTAGAAGGAACAGTTCAAAGGCCGGTCTACTACATCTCCCATGCTTTTACCAACATCGAGAACAGATACTTGGATGTGGAAGAGGTCGTGCTAGCTTTGATAGTCACTGCTAGGAAAATGGCATACTACTTTTAAGCTCACCCCTTGGTGTTTTACATAGATTTTCCATTGAGAAGGATTCTGCATAAGCCTGATGTCGCAGGAGGAATGATGAAATGAGCCGTTGACCTCTTAGCGTTCGACATCACGTACGAACAACGCAAGGCAATTAGAGCACAAGCCCTTGCAGACTTCATTGTGGAAACATCATTTACTCAAGATGCTTCCCTGGAGGTCGTACCACTTGAGCCGAGCATGGAAGAAGCCCAACCCAACCTGCCCACAAAGCTTATTCGGTCTAGTTCACAAGCCCCTAGACAGGATATTCATTGGCAACTATTTGTGGACGGTTCTGATAACAGCTCGGGAAGTGGAGTAGGCCTGTCACTGGTACCTCCGAAAAGAGGTGAATTTTGTAAGGTGTTACGATTCAAATTCCTGACGTCCAACAATTAGGCCAAGTATAAGGCCATAATTGCGGGCTTGCAATTGGCAAAAGACCTTGAGGCTACACATGTTGTTGTCTTCAGCAACTCCCAGCTCGTCGTTAAACAAATTTCGGGGTTGTATGGGGCTAATCACCCCACTCTATCAAAATAATGCGAGTTCTCTAGAGAATTGCTAGCTGAGTTTGAGCAGATTTATAGAGTCAGCAATGCCCAAGCTGATTACTTATCCAAGGTTGCTTCGATGAACCTCAAGGATTTACTTCCAAATGTCTGGGGGATACACCTTTTGTTAACAGAGAGGCCATCATGTCAGTCATGGCTACAGTGAGGTGTTGGATAAATGAGATCCATGAGTACATTGAGCACGGGATCTTGCCCCCGGAGAGAACTCTGACACAACAGATACGAAAGAGAGTTGCGAGGTATCCCCTGATCTTGGGAGTGTTATATAGAAAATCCTTCACAAAACCTTGGTTGAGGTGTGTGCGACCTGAGACTACAGAGAATCTCCTAGCTGAGGTGCATGAAGGAATATATGGTAGACACCCCGGAGCGAGGACTCAGCTGACAAGATCATCTTTCACGGGTACTACTGGCCAACCTTGAGGAAGGATGCTGAGGTCTACGTGAGGAAGTGTGACAAGTGTCAGAGGTTTTTCGATGTGCGCAGGCTACCATCGGTGCCACAAACACCCGTGGTCGCGGCCTGACCTTTTGACATCTGGGGAACCTCATCGGCCCTTTCCCTAAAGCTCACGGAGGTTACGAGTTCTTGATTGTGGCTGTAGATTACTTTACTAAGTGGATTGAAGCCAAACTACTTACTAACATCGCCGAGTACAAGGCAGTTAACTTCGTGCACGACTTCATCTGATGTAGTTTAGATTACCTCGGGTCAAAGTCTCTGACCATGGAACTCAATTCTCCACAAAATTCACCACGAGCTGTGAACAGATGAATGTTAAGCATTGGAAGTCCTTGGTAGCTCATCCTCGGGGTAACGAACAAGCAGAGGCCGGAACAAGAAAATCTTGCATGCCCTCAATAAGCTTGGATGAGAGGAAAAGAAGATGGCTAGAAGAGCTCCCTGCAGTCTTATGGAGTATTATGACATCTATCCAAGGTCCCACGGGTGAAACCCCCTTTATCTTGGCATACGGGTCTGAAGCAATGGCCCCAGTTGAGATGACACTCCCCACAGCTCGAGTGTCTTACTTCAACGAGGAAACCAACTCTGAAGCTCGGGGACTTGACCTTGACCTACTTGAAGAACAAAAATTGGAAGCAGAGCTCAATATGATAAATTATAAGCAGCTCGCGAAGGGTCACCATGACCGAAGAATTAAGTCGGAGATTGGGTGCTAAAAGTACGCAGAGAAACATGTTGTCCCCAAACTGGGAGGGCCCTTAAGTTCAAGAAGGAACCTACAGATTATCGAGGTCACCTCACTTCGGTAAGGTTAAAAACACACCTTACATAGTTATGGTCACCTTACCTCGGTAAGGTTAAAAACGCAAATAATTTTAAAGTATTCAAACTGGCAAGGAATAAAGAGATCAGGCAATACTTGGGAAAAATGAGCATGTAAACAAAAGAAATATTATATGTCAAAATCCCGGATACCCGGGAACCAAGGAACATGTTTATAATTACATTATCTTCAGGGCACATAAACCCGATCAAAAGAAACTTCAAATATTTGTTTAGATTTACAAAATCTGAGGCCCACAGGCCCGATCAAATAGCTCGCTCAACTGTTAAGCTCAAATCCATTAGCTCCCTCAGCAGCGAGCACATCATGTTCATTGTCAGCCCGGTTGGTGATCGAGCCCTCAGTATCCAACAAAAGCTGGTTAGCGATTTGACCCAGCTCGGCATTTTCTTGGGCATCATCATCCTTCCCCGTGCCCTCCAGGGCAATTTGGTCTAAACGAGCTTCGACCAGTGTCTCAACATTCTGCTGAAGGGTAGCAGGTAGATCTGACACGTGGGCTTACCTGTCTTCTTATCTGTCATCTCTATAGACAGAAGGTCTTCTGCGTCAAAAGGTACGAGCTCGGCACCCTTCATGTTCAAATCTTCGTAGGGATCGGAGATTCCCCTCTCGACGAGTTTGTCAATAGACACCCCATCACCGGCAGCAGGCCGCAGAATATGGTATCGCCCCTTCATCATCCAGGGAGACACATCTTCAACAAACTAGGTGGAGACCTTGTATTGGGAGATGATGGACTCCTCGCAAACTGAGGACCTTGCCCGGATATCATCACAGTTCAAGCTGAGCTTGTTCATTCTCTCGTCCAAGGATTGAATGGCAGCGTCTTGCTCGACGCTCATCTTGGTAAAGGTCTCCTAAAACTCCTTCATTTCAGCTTTGGTGAACATCAGCGCCTCCTCGGCTTTCGATTGGGAAGTCACCGAGGTGAAGAGGGCAGCTTTGGTCTTCTCGAGCTCCTGGACTTTGCTTTTCAGCTGAGCTTTGAGTTTGGACAGCTCAGCACCATCATCCTTGACCTGTTTGATCAGCTCGGACTTCAGCTTATCGACCTCAGCCAGCCGAAGATCGTAGTACTTGGCATAATGGGTCATCTACAAAACAAGTGAAAATGTTTAAAACTTATGCTAGGGGTTATTTAATGAAGGCAATGATCAATAAAGGAAACAAACCTCCACCAGCAAGCAAGCGATGGACTTCAAAGCATAGTCTGACGGCTGAGAAAGGAACCTTTTCATCCAGGGAGAATCATAGGATGGCATCTTCCAGGCTATTGGGTTGAGTAGGGGGAACACAGCTTTATCGCCATTCACTGTGTCGAAGGTCTCTTTCAAAGCACCCTTTCGGTTGCCCGAGAACAGTTGAAAGTCAAAAATAGCTGATGCATTTAATGACAACCTGCTTCTACGTCATCCCAGGGACCACTAGCAGGGATCTCATTTGCCAGCAAGTAACTTATTTTCTAAGTAAAGAGTACGGTTGGAAGATCTGCACGGCTCCCTAAGGAGGTCTATCTTCTACATTGATCACTTTTCTTTAAATGCTCATCAATACAAATAACGTTGGCCATAAATGGACCTTTCCCCGCTTATCCCGAGCTGACATTTGGCAGACTCACTTGCCTCAAGTCAACATTCCTCCGATATAAATATAAGGTGATTGCTATCATTTATGGTCTAAGTTCTATTGAATACTCTCAACTACCAAAACTCTTAAAGTCTTCAGTGCATTTACTTCTAAGAGTAGTCTGAAAACTGACCGGAGACCATATATCTTACCAGTTATACTCACTCTTTCACGGGAGAGCTTTAGCTGGACCACGTTCAGCTCCCTAACGGTGACTTCGTTGACATCTCAAGTATCCACCGGAGGACATGTTCCCTATACACTTATACCTATTGAAAGTCGGTGCATCCTACCATTCACCTAGTTGCATACGTGAATTTGACACGATTATCTGACCACTTTTTTGGCGTGATCACTCTATATCCCAGCAATTTCATAGTAACCCTACCAGAGATAAATGAAGCCCTTTTCACAACAATCCTAACTTCTAGTTCCAAATCCAAGAGAAAACCTAGGAGAAGACCATACTATCAGTCCTAGTTGGTCGTCAAAACGTAAAGATAAAACGCAACTTATTTGTAAAAATTATATTTTAATGCTACGGAAAAATGTGCCTACATTTTGATAACACTGAAATTTCTAGCTTTTTACAAAACACAGATTTTAAAACACACTGCTAGATAAGAAAACACTGCGTTTTGAAGTGATATTCCAGACGCATTTATAAGAAGGAAAAAAAGCTACGTTTTGAAAAATCTTATTTTAAAAACGCTCCACCAAACAAACTCTTAATTTAATAGATAACCCAAAGGGCTACAATCTTTAATAGAGTAACGCTATGAGTACGCAAAGAGTACTAAATTTTTTGCACCAAATGATGTATAAATTGATGTGATGCATTAATTATAATTTTTTATTTTATTTTTTGTACCACATGAGCTGACACGTCATTTGGTACAAAAAATTTAATACTTTTTAGGTACGTATAATTGTATAAAGTTACTCTCTTTAATATCCAAGTTATGCAGGGAAGGCCAGAAGGAAGAGAATCCCAGTTACCCTAAAGAGCGGTGAAGGCTAGATGAAAGAGAATGAACTTGTGCGTAGTCGGGGTTGCAGCTTTTGACTTCAGACTAGTCTGTTCAGGGATGGACTACCCTGAGTCATGTGATAAAACCCTATTCAAAGTCTCAACAATTTCATTACAGCCACCATAGCATACTAAACCAGCAAAGCCTGAAAAACGAAATCTGCAGTCTCCCAAGATGACAAACGGAACAAAACCAGAAAGCACCTATAATAAGATCATAAAATCACAAAATTATGTAGCACACCCACTAAAAATATGCATTGCCGATGCCCATGATAGAAGAGGGGAAAACAACTCCCAGGGAGGTATTAAAATGATAGACAATATCCTCAATATTCACCAAATCAAGCAAAACAACCATTAATTTCAAGATGTAAAAACAAAATTTATCCAGTCTTAACAAAAACAAAAACAGAGTATTGCTCATTAAGTAACACATTCTAAAGCACCAGTGATCTATTTCAAAATGACCTAAACCAGAAAATACTCATATAACCAAACTCTCCTTAAGATGCTAAACAGGTCAAGCCTCAACCCTTTCGGCAGCAACATCCTCCACATACACAACCTTTGCTGTGGTAGGCTTTGCCAACAAATCTGTGTACTCTTGGAAGGGAGATTTAGAGAAACGGGTCTCCCTCCAGAAATCTGGGGTGAGGAACCCATATGTCTTCAGCAAACAGTCGAAAGTTGCCTGCCAAACAAAATGCATTAGTGACTAATCTGGAGAATCTAATAGAAGATAATGAAAAGTGCATCAAGCTTCATCTTTACACAATTCTTTAACAACAAATATTTTGCCATAAGTGATTCACAGCTAAGTACAAAAAAAATGGTTGCACAAAGAAACCAGTCCTCAACACAGCAACCAAGTGTCAAATTGTACAAGGAAAACTGAAATGTGCATCAAACTTTGAAAAAGAGTACCGCAAACGAAAAATAATTCCCATAGAATAATACCACAAAGAATACAACACACCATAGATATAACAAATAACTTTCTTAGGTGCCCAGACATGCCCAAAAGAGCAGCAAGGACTCAGCTTTCCGGCCTCAGCTACAGTGGTAAGGCCAGGAAGGTGGTCAAGAATAATTAGTAGTAGAAATACATAGGGTAATACTTGCACATTCAAATGGTCAAAATTATAATATAGTGCAATTTATATTTAAAATAAAAAGAGTAAAAATTGATACTCCTTCCGTTCCGCTCAAAGAGTCCACATTTGAAAATTTTAATAATAAAATATTAAGGCATATATAAGTGTATACTAGGAGTTCGTCATAATTACAAAAATGTTTTTGCATAGCCAATATGGTTATAAGAAGTGTGGAGGGTAAAGCTGAAAGATGGAGATTGAATGCATAATTTTTGAAAGTAGACTCATTAAGGCAAGTTCAACAATGGGTATCAAAACTAGTTGAAGGGCCTAGCATCTCCAATAGTCAAAATAAAGGGTATCAAATTTTGCCTTAGTCCTAAGAGAGGTAGCAAAGCAAATTTGCTATCTCTCTTAGGACTTCACGTTGAGCAGTGACTATAATTTATCATTAATTCATAATTTATTTTGGATTTCACATCATAACAAATGACGACTATAATTTATCTAAAAGTTTTATTTAAAAAAAATTAATTAATTAAAACAACCCTCATACTTTAAATAATTGATAATGTATAAAGTATCAATAAAGTTCATAAAAAATCAAAAATGAATTTAATTCCATGAATTTGATACCTATTGCTGGAGATGATAATTAGATACATTGTAAATAGTATCAATAGGTATCAAAATTTGGTTTTGATACCTATGGGCTAAGACCCATTGTTGGAGTTGCCCTAAGTGGAACATCCCAAAATCTATAATAGTGGACTCTTTCCATGGAAAGGAGGGAGTAAAATTATTATTTTTAATAGTAAAAATTCAATTTTTTGAACTTCGATGGTAATAAAATGACATGTTTTCCAAGGAGGGGGTCAAATAACCCTTAATGTAAGCTGTGGCTTCGCCACTGCTCAGCTATATAGACTCCCGAAAAGAGATAAACTTGTAAGATCAGTGTAGCATATAAAGTGTGATCCCATTCTTGAGATCTACAAGGAGCAATTCAATAAAGCAACTAGATTTAAGAAGGAAATGACAACCCACTTCAAAGCCATAGCATGGAGCAAGGAAAATTCTTAATTTTAAGATGAATGCCATCATAGGGTGCAATGGTGCAAACTAACCAATACATACTATCGACAGATTATGTGAACAACACACTTCAGAATAAATATAATGTGCCACCATTGAATCAAAGAGAGCAAAGCCAACAGAAGGTAGTCTACCTTGTCCACTTTCAAAGTAAAAAATGATTACAAAACTGCTACTGACAGCTTGCTGGGAGTTATAAAGACCAAAAGACCAACTAAAGCTTACAAATATACAGCAAAGCCAATCAATAACAGTAATCAACCATTTTGCTTCAAACATCAACATAACCACAAATTCACAGCTCGCATAATCTCTCACCCTCTTTTCTTGCCAATGTTCAGTTATGCAAACATTTTCTAATAAAATGTCAATAATCGATACTCTAAACTTCGCAAAAAATACTTTTAACAACCACATACATATAGTTCATAAAATAAGATGTAAACAAAGTTAAGCCTAATCTAGCCACTCTTAGTTAAGGAGGCAACAAACTACACTTAAATATTGAAAATAAGATAACATCTGCAATCAATAAAAAAAGAGAAAACTGAACTAATCAAAATAAACCCTAAACATTAACATATGAAAACTAGTTTATACCTTGACAAAATTGCCGAGAGTTTTTGTAGATCCACGAGAAGAAGTGAAAACATCATCAATTCCAGCAAACTGGAGCACCTTCTTAGGAACCCTAGCCGCCACAATCCCCGCACCTCTAGGGGCTGGAACCATCCTAACCGTGACGGACCCACACTTTCCGGTGACCTTGCAGGGCACCGTATGCGGCTTCCCAATCTTATTCCCCCAATACCCTCTCCTCACCGGAATCACAGACAGCTTAGCCAATATAATCGCGCCACGAATAGCGGTCGCGACTTCTTTGCTGCACTTGACACCCAACCCGACGTGTCCGTTTCCGTCACCGACGACGACGAACGCCTTGAACCGGGTTCGCTGACCGGCACGGGTCTGTTTCTGGACGGGCATGATCTTCATGACCTCGTCTTTGAGACCGGGGAGGATTGTGTCGATGATTTGGTACTCCTTGATTGGGAGAGAGTGAAGGTAAACCTGTTCTAGAGATTTGATTTTTCCGTCCTTGACTAGACGGCCGAGCTTTGTGACAGGAACCCATTTTTCTTCCTCGGTATCGCGGCGACCTGCGCGACGGCGGCCTCTGCCCCTGTCGCCACCACGGCCTCCTCTGCCGCCGCCGAAGCCCCTACCGAAACCGCCGCGCTCGCCGCCTCTCTCAGCCATGGTTGTTTGGAAGAAGAGAGAAGAAATGTGAGTGCTAGAGAGAAAGAGAGTGTGCGTTTGTGTGTGCGCAGAAACCCTAGAGGCGGGGGAAGAAGGGTTTGTACATAATAATCAGGGCTATAAATTGGGCCTGCTGGTTGGACCAGGGCTTTGATACTTCTCCCTCAGGATGGTTTAACTATGATAGGTTTGGTCCACAGTTGGCCCAAAACAGTAAGCCGAATCAATGGACATTGATATAAGTTTGGGGTTGCATCTAGACGAAGGAAATTGCTGTCCGGTCCATTTTTTAGAACTTTTTTTCTTTTCAGTGCACTATTTTTTTTTAAACCGTTGAAAAGTAGTTTCAAAATATTGTTCCTAAAATGCTCCTATGCAACTTGAAACTCCTTGAAACTCGATTGTAAATACCATGTTTACACTTTGAAAGCTTTCAAAAAAATATACTAATCTGAGAAGGCAAAAGCTTTGTGTGTGTGTATGTGTGTGTGAGAGAGAAAATCTCAATTCTAAAAGTAGAATGTGACCCAATCTTTGAAAGATTCACAGCAAACATAATCCTCTTGTTCTTCAGGGGGCAATTCAATTTCATCGTCATCGTCTTCCTCAATTGGTAATTCAATCTTCTGTTCATCTTCTTTCTCAACCCTTGACTCCAAACTAACACCAGAATCCTCTGCTTGTGTCTCCACTATAGTTCTTGACTCCAAACTAACACCAGAATCCTCTGCTTGTGTATGTGTGTGTGAGAGAGAACCTCAAAGTTATAAAGAACAAGAGGATCTTCAAAGTTATAAACAAGCTATAACAAGATGCACAATTTCCTTCACTATTAACAATTTTTTCCAACAATTTTTTCATGCCATTGTTTTGGTGCTTGTTTCAAGCCATACAATGACTTTACAAACTTGCACACTTTGTTTTAAAACCCCTCAGGTTGTTCCATGTAAATCTCCTCTTCTAAATCTCCATTTAGAAAGGTAGTTTTTACATCCATTTGATATACTTCAAGATTTTACGATGTGGCAATTGCAACTACCATTCTTATGGACGTTATTCTCGTAACTGTAGAATATGTATTGAAGTAATCAAGGCCTTCTCGTTGCTTGTAACCTTTAATTACAAGTTTAGCCTTATACTTATCAATTGTTCCATCGGCCTTCATTTTTCTCTTAAAAATCCACTTATATCCTAGTGGTTTACTACCCGGAGGAAGATCCACTAGTTTCCAAGTATGATTTTGAAGGATGGAGTCAATTTCACTTTTAATAGCCTCTTTCCATAAAGGTCATTCAGAAGAGTTACAACTTCTTTATAACTTTGAGGTTCACTTTCTAGCATATACAACCGATTAGTGAAGGAAATTGTGCATCTTGTTTTGCAAATTTCTTAGTAGTGTGTTTGTCGAATGACAAAGTTAATTGTGGAAATATGTTCTCGAATGACAAAGTTAATTGTGGAAATATGTTCTACTCCGTGAGAACATCGAAATCAAATATTTATTTGTTCAAAATGATATTTAGATGATTGAGATATTAAGGCCTAATGTACATAGGTTGAAGTTGGATAAGTGGGTTTGTCCCACATTGGATATAAAACAAAACAAGGCTAGTTTATATATAAGTTCCTTTCTCCTAGGGAGTAAGCTTGTATAGCATAGAGGCTATCTCTCGCACAAACGCCTGCAGGGGGTGTAAATTCCAATTCGATTCGAGGTCCAGACAGTGGACTCGTGTGCAAGCGCGATCTGCAGACACGAATGTCGGACCAAATCGAGCCCCTTAGACTAAACCACGTTTTGCTATTTACTTTTTTTATTTATTCAGAAAAGTAACTCCTCTCATCCTTAATGTAGAGACTTAATACACAGAATTGATTTTTCAGATTTGTAACAGCAGAACATTCACTCCCAATTTTAATTGTCTAATTAATTGGGTCGTGACCGTTTTAGTTTTGACTAATTAAATCCGAGCTCAATCTCTACAGTGTAGACATCTGGAAAAATTTCAACAATCTCCATATCTCCATCTTGCGATCTCGTTTCTTTGGCCTCCTCTTTTGCATACAAACTTGGTGATATCGTTTGGGTACAACATCAATTCACCAGAACCTTGAGTGAAAAGGTCTCTCCAGTAATCCATTGTATCCTGGGAGACAAAGGTCCATAAACCCTCGAAGCACTAACGGTGAGGGGGCGAATCTGTTTTAAGGAAACTGTGCTTGGCGCAGGCCTCGGCTAACATCAGCAGTCTTCGCCAACATTAGCAGCCTTCGTATATCAGCAGTCTCGGCTAATATCAGCAGTCTTCGCTAACATCAGCAACCTCAAATATCAGCAGCCTTGGATACGTCCTTAGCCAATCTTAAGCTACCAGCAACCTTCCATCAGTAAAGCGACTCATCTCGTTGACCAGTCGAGTTGAAGCAGTAAAGAATTTACATAGTATTTTTAATTCTTTAATTGTATTATTTCCATTATATACCATATTTTTAACAGATTATTCCGCTATCCAAGTACTCTTCATTGAACAAAGATTCGTTCCACTTGAACAAACGTATTCTTGTGCTGCATACTTCTTCCTCTAAGGTCGTCACCGTACATATGTTTTGGATTCGTTGTCATTTACAGTTAGCATCTTCTCCGACGATCTCTCTGCTTCTTTGTTTGCCACAGCTATGTTGTTCTTTTTTTTCCACTTGGTTACTGTGAGAATCCCGTTTCAACACTGATCGTCGTTATGTTTAAAACGACGTGTGTGAAATCTTAAGTCCATGGAATACACTTGGGCCTCATTCTGGACTCCCAAAATGTGTTATAAATGTGCAAAACACATTTATATTAAAGTACAGAGTCGCCACCCTCGTTTATATAGAAAACGAGAGAAAAATTAGATTGTGGGCTCGGGGCTAAGTTACAAATCTGGAAGGTGTTAGGCACCCAATTCGCCCTTTCGGTCTCTTTATGATCGCATGCTTGTTAAATAAAATGTTACAGTGTATTTATTACGTGATAAAACTAAAAATGAAAGGGAAACAAACAATAATTGTATTGTTTGTTTACCATATATATATATATATATATATATATATATATACTTTATTTAAACTAAACAAGCCAATAAAGGAGAATATTGTAATATAAATATATGATATATCTACTACTTTAAACAAAGTAAAAGAAAAATAATAAAGAAAGCTAAGTTACATGAGATATAGACACTGAAATCTTGACAAGAGAAAGACTTGTTTAGTGTGCGGCGCACCAAGTGGTGGTGCAGCACACCAAACCATGTATTTTCTCCATTTTTGTTAGAAGAACAAAGCATAAAAATAGTTTTCAAACCCAAAAATCAAACTTTTAAAATGGTTTTCGTTGTAGGAAAATCACGTATTAACATGGTTTAAAGCTTGACAAACAATAATATACAAGTTTAACTACAAATCGAAGCTAAACAATTAACCGAGATTCACATGTAAACATACTATGAATGCGAAAAATTGAAGAACAAAGCTTCGAAACTCAAATTTAACGAAGATATCACATGTATTTACATATTATCCACTTTGAAGCTAGTTTATATACATATTTACAAACTATTCAAGCCATTTACATATCAAAAACGAATGGAAATTAAACGAACGAAGGTTCTCACCTTCTGTCGTTTTACAGAACAGTTTGGGCCACGTTCTAGACTGTTGTGTTGTGCTTCCACTGTTACCGATTCAAGGAAAGGAAGACTTACATTTTTTTTGTATTGTGTGTGTGTGTTTTTGAGTTGTGTATGTGTTTGTTCACTGGGAACAAGAGAGAATATTGTGTGTGTGTGTGTTCAACTCGGGAGAGAAAATCAGAGTGAGTCTGAGAGTTTTTTTTTCTTTTTTTGGTTAAAAGGGAGTATTTATATGATAGAGGGAAAGAGTTACTCTCATTCCCAAGTTTGGAGGAAGCTTCCTACAACCCTTGGTCACCAAGCTTGCTAGAGGAGTCCCCCAAAAGTCCACATCGTTGAAATGCAGGCTCTGGTGTGCGGCACACTAGGCCATGTAGCAGCGCACCAGACTATGTATTTGTCCTTTTTGGCTTTGGTTTGTGCACTTTAAGCCCATCAAACTTTGTTTCTTCATTATTTGAAGCCGTTATGTTTCTTTTGGATGTCATCGTTATGTCGTTAGTCCGTTGGATGTTTTGTTTCCTAAAATGATCATGAAAACATGTGTTGGACGATGTATAATAGGGGTATGAATTCTGGGTGCCTACAGCTATGGCAACCATGTTTGTATGAACTCTCTCGTCCTCACCCTCGTCTGCAACCAAAATTGCTCTCTTTATCTTCTGTATACTTCAACGGATGCAAGCAAAAGAATTGAAGGATTTTTTGAACTATATATAGCCTCTTTTTTTTTTGGGAAATCCTAGTTCTTACCAGAAAAAGAGATAGGGCGATGTGATTATAGAGATAAGACTTGGATTAGGGGTGGCAATGGTTGGCACGACACGAATGCACGAACCAGCACGACACGATTAAAAACACGAATTACAGAGACAAATGACACGATATGACATGGCACGACACGACACGATACGAAACACGACACGAAAGCACGAAATAAAAATTTAGTTAAAATAACATTTATTATTATATTTATGATCAAATAAGATAGATAACATGAAAACATGATAGTGCGTCACGAACACAACACGATAGCACGAATTGCCACCCCTAACTTGGATGAAATCTCTCTTTTGATCTTGGATGAAAATTATCTACGAAATTCCTGCTAATCACACTAAAATCACATAAATAAAATCTCCTTCCATCCCTAAATTATTCTCTTATTTGACTCGGCACACGGATTAAGAAAAAAATAATTGACTTGATTATTAATATTAGTATATTGTGTAGTTTCTTTTAATGCCCATGTTTATGTGGCTCATAATTAAAGTAGGAAAAAAAAGTAAGGGTAAAATGGTAAAAGTAGTGTCCTAAAAAGGAAAGTTTCAAACATGACAATTATTTAGGGACGGATAAAAAAAAAAGACAATAATTTAGGGATGGAGGGAGTACAATTTAACAGCAGGAGAAAATTCAGTGCATGATTTTTGCTATATTTCGAGTATATCTCATTAAACTATCATTCCATTATATCTTATCTGTTTTTTGTTTTCGTTTTTTCGTTATCAATATTTTAAACCTTTCTGCTACTTGGTAGAATAGGGTCAGGAACAACAAAATATCCAAATCTGGTATGAAATTTGCAATAACACGCTCTTAAAGGAGCGGGTTTAGACTATCTCCAACTATTTGGTGCAGAAATTGCAATATGTCACTAAAATGGTGCAATTTCTGCACCAAATATTTTCAACATCTCCAACCATTCTTCTTTCAATTTTACACTAAAAAGAATATTTTAAAAATATTCCTTATTATTCTATTTAAAACATACGTTTTATATAATTAATTTTTTGTTAATGTATCAGCAAAACAAATGTCTTTTATTAAATAGTAGTATATCTTATTTTTAATAATAAAATTTATATTAAATCAAATAATTACACACTAAAATTAAATAATTAAATACAAGTTGAAAAACCATTTTATTGAATATCACAATTAACATTCAAGAAAAAGGTAGTTACGTCATGGTCGGAGATGAAACGTGTTATGCGACGACGATTTGTACTTAATTTCTATTATAGGGGTGATCAATCTCACGCACCTTTAGAGTCTTCACCATGGAAGCCACACTACATCAAAAATGAGGAGAAAAGTTCATCTACTTCTACAACTGGGGCCAAGTCAAAGTCACTAACCAATTATATTTTCGACCTCAACAATATCATTCATTTGACACCAAAACAGGTATGTGTGGATCAAGTGGGGTGCAACCAAAGAGTGAGAATGAGGGAGAAGGGATTGAGCAAGAGAGAGAAAAGAGTGAGGACGAGGAAGAAAAGAATGAGCATGAGGGAGGAAAAAGTGAGCAAGCAAAGGATAAGAGTGAAGAAAAAAAGATTCAAGAGGAAAAGTTTGAGAGAAATATCGTGGGGGAAGGAGAGATCAAGGGTAAAGTTGAACTTGTTCTTCCCAATAAAGTTTCCATGGACAAATATGAAGATCCATTTGACTTTAAAGTTCGTACTAAATCCTTTTCTTGATTTATCAAGCGGATGATTGACGATCACTTCTTTTCCCCACAATGGGCGGATTGGTTAGATATCACTTCACGTGCTGATCATCGAGTTCCTAATGCGGATTTGAGGTCAAATCATTTTCAAGAGGGAGGGAATGATGTGATCTCAATGAGGTTAATATTGAATTCACACTTTGAGGGTTTGTTTTGTCAAGATTTGAATTTCCTAAGCAAGTTAGGGAGCTTAAACGATGTTTTCAGAGACTTTGGCGGCCAAAAAAAATACTCCAAAACGCGAGTTTTGGTAGGTAAAATCTCAAAACCAGGATTCTTAGGTTTTTTTTTTTAAAATATTTTTGGTAGATTTTCTTTTCCTTATTGATTTATTAATCACCCTAGGTATTTTAGGAGTTTTTGTTTTGGTAAGTTAGAGTTTTTTGGGTTTTCTTTCCATTGTTTGAGAGGTTTTTAATTAGTTTCCTAAAGTAACTAGTTTCCTTTTGTAATTATAATTAGTTTCCTAGTTGGAAAAGGTTTAGGGTTTTCTTTTGATTCCTTAATTGTAGCCTATATACAAACATCATTTTATTGTAAAGTGATAACGTTGAGTGATTGAATAAAATTGAGTTTTTCTCTTTCAAGTACATGTGTTGTTCTTGAACAAACCTTTTGATCCAATCAGTTGTGTGTCGGTGATTGAATCAAAACCCTAGACTTATAAATTGGAGATCCATCCCGATTTTGGTATGTCTTTCATAATTTCGCGGTTCTAGTTGCTTCAACAACGTCGAATCGAGGTGTCATCTACATCAAACCTTTCTAGGAGATCTTGGGGTGCGACGTAAATTTGCATCAATATATTTATCAATACATGGCAGTGTACATCCATTTATACAAAAAATAATTAATTTCCCTCAATCGTTCCAAAAAGTATTTGATTGTATACATGCTAACTAGTTTATCTTTGTAAGCATCATACGATGAAAACCATCTTTTGTTACATCCCATCCATTTATTGTTGCAACATCAATGTATGTTGTTGCATGTTATGCATATGTTCTTGGATCTTCACAATTTCTTCTATTCGTTGTTGTTGCGTCACCCACATCATTTTCTCCATCTCTTGTACACGCAGTTTCATCTTATTGATCTCTGCTTTTATAGAAGCCATTTTCTTTCACAAGTGATTAAGCTCATTGTCATTGATTTCCTCGTCACCAATGAAGTCTCCCAATTCAAAAAGACCAAGAATGATCTTTACACGCTGCAGTGATTGTTTCTCAACTGATACATTTAAAATACAAGACAACTTTGTTGAACCAGGAAAATGTTTTACAATTAATAGCCCACCTGCTAAATTTTACGAATGATATAGTTAACATAATAGAGAGTTGAACTAAAGGCAAAACATAAAAGAACAGTTAGTGACAAAGTGTTAAGGTGGTATGGAGTTTACCTTCCTCGTGACCACTACGTTTTAATATCAGATTAAAGGTGACCTTAACAGTATTAACACTACAAGAAAAGGGGACAACTGAAACGGAAAATTACAACCGAATTGAGTTCGGTTGCAAGTTGAAAAACATGCAACTGAAATTGCAACCGATTTAATGTGCGATGAGAATTGTTACCGACTCTACGACATAAACTACTTCAGGCGCAAGACTTTTTCATCGGAATAATTGGAGGGAAATATGGCGCCCAACTAGAAACAGATATTGCAACCGATGCACTTTCGTTTCAAAGTTTCCGTATCAAGTTCAGTTGCAATATTAATATTTATATTTTAACTTTTATTAAATAAAATAATATGGAAAAAACAACGTCGTTTCTTTAATCAGCAACTAATTTTCACTCCGTCGCAAGAAGCCCTAACTTATACGCTAAATCGTAATCCCTGATCCATCAGTTTATTTCCCTTTGCTCTTGCTCTCCATCTCTCCTCCATCATTCGATCTCTACTCTAATCTAGCAAACTTACCGGCGAACCTTTCTATGGCCGTCAAACTCATCGTCACTCTCAGATCCGAAGACTATTCATCCCGGTTATATACGTCGGCTTTAAAGATCCTGTGCCTTACATCAATTAATTTACCCAGGTTTTCTTTCAATTTCACTATCGTACTTCATATTATTGTATTTGCTTGGTTAAACACTCCAGATTTGTTGTATTTGCTTGGTCGATTTCACTTTCTTACTTCACTTTATTCAGTCAATTTTACCCAGGTTTTCTTTCGATTTCACTTTCTTTACTTTAGGTTAATTTTTCCCTTGTTTCATAATTGAAAAGCTTTAAATTTCAATTACTTATATGTTACCTGTACAAGATTGCAGACTTGTACCTATAAATTAGCTATTTAGCATCGTTCGGGTATGTGGAATTGATGATTTTTAAAGGATATATATATGATTGTGTTTGGTAATCAAAATGTCATTAAGTAACAAAAGGGTTTCGGGTAATACACTATGGTTCACCACTTTTATGAAGAAGTATAATCTGCCATATGTATACAACTTGTAAAGAAGATTTGTAAAGAGGTATATAATTAGCGTACGTACATTGAGCCTATCCTTATAGAAAGAAATAGTCAGCCCATAATCTGAATCACGAGTGCCACCGTTAAAAAGTGATCATATGTTAATTACACATTTTCTTTTTTAGTTTGTAACTTCTAGATTTTTCATGTGACTTCAGTCTAGCTATGATGTCAAATGTTTGATTTAGAATCAAAACTTTGTTTGTGAATGTGAATGTGTAGTAAAATTGTTTGTAAAGCATCCATGAATTTTTATCTTTTGTCAAGGCTACTTAATTGTGGACATATTAAGCTAGTTGTCATATAAAGTATGAACATGTCAAAGGCCCAGCTGGGTGAAGCATTAACATTAGCATTATGTGAGCCACACCAGCACTTTTTATGTTTCTTATTATTGAATAGTTTTGCTGCCTTGTAAGATTGATTCCATGTAACTTAGTGGACTTTATCAAGTGACATCTAGCTAATTGTTGTTCAGATAAGCCCCGATCAGACAGAAAACAACAGGAAAAAGTTGAAGGGGAAAAGAATTTAAGAGACAATACTACTGTTTTTTAATTTCATTTTTCTCTTTTTTCTAGTTGGCTTCGTGATATCTTCCCCCCTTCCCCTCCCTTTCCCCTTTTTGTACTAAATTGGATTTATAAGACCCAATTAATACAATAAACTTGGGCATGGTGTTAACCTAGAAATTTTACTAGCTATCATTTATTATGTCTACTTAAAAACAGCCAGGATAGCTAATACTTGTAATCACTTTATTCTCTTAATGAAAGTTGCTTCAAAGTGACTTTGCATGGATAAACTGTTGCTTTTGTTATTTTATTTCTCTATAGAACTGTTTTGTTTGGAAAGCTTGATTCATCCAAAAACAAGGTAGACTACTTATGTAATATTCGTAGGATTAGCGTTCGCCGAAAGATCTTGCATAGTTTCAGTGGAGACTATGAAGACATATTCGGCACAGGATGGTCTAACGAAGAAGCCTTGGTTACTAAGCTTCGTACTTCTTAGTACCATCATTTGTTTTTGCATACATTGCTGAAACAAAATTCTTCGGGTAGCTATATTTTCCTATATTTTTGGATGTCTCATGACTTATAGCAGGACTTGGTATTGATGGAACAATCTGATGGCATAGTGAGATGAAATAGCCTATTTTATTTAATAATAAAAAAAGAAATTTTTTGTATTAGATTCCAGTGCGTTATTCAATTGCATTTGTGAGCTTTTTGTTTAAGCATACCTCGAAATTGTCCCTTTTTCATTAATCTTCTCTTGATCCCTTTAATTATTATCATAGCAAGTCTTGTTCCTGTTTCTCTCCATAAAACTTACAGCTATGATTATCTTTCATTTGTTTACTCAGGTATGCTAGGGATCTTCTTCGGAATCTTCCTGCATATGCAATCGCATCTACGATTCAAGGTTGGTGCCTTACTGGCATAGTATACCTTTTACTGCAAATGGTGTATGTTTTTCTTGATTGTGCTATAGGATGATTATTCGTTGGTGAATTATAAGAAAGAGTTAGTATTTTATAGGCTAATTGCATTTTAGGGTTTGATGATTAACTTTCCTTCTCTCACTTTTTTTTTTTTTTTGCAAATTAGTGTCCAAAGTCCCAAATTTGGTCAAATGGGTTCCATTCTTTCATTTTTCGTCTCCAAATGCCAATAATTTTAGTCTTTTAAAGTGTAACCAATCTTGTTATTTATGGTCCTAAGTCCAAAATTTGATTAAATGGGGTCCATTCTTTCATTTTTATCTCAAAATTCCAAATTTCGTCTTTTAGATTCTATTAAAGCAAAGGGGGTTACACAATGCTTAGATGAAGAAACAATTTGGATAATATGCATATTTCGATTGAAGTACTATAAATGTACTTCTAGTTATTTCATAGGTACTTAAGGGAACTTTTGTAACTTGCTATGTTTTTCATAGGCACCAAATTTGTATGTGCCTGTATAAAATCTTATTGTGTGATAGATTAAGACATCGAAATAGTAGAATTATGGTTCTTTTGGTTAAAATTCCTTGGTTACGTATGGTCAACATCCACTATATTAAGTGTGGAAGGTCAGTGTTTCTCAAACAATCTTGAAGCGTTGGATCAATAGGCCGACCTGAATCACGTTTCTAGATGCAATTATCAAATTCTGGATGCATTTTAATCATGTTTCTAGATGCATTTTACTTGATGGGATTAAAGAAAAACATGTCATAGTTTTATCATTGAGTCGCCTATCAAAATGTGTTTAATTCTTCCAAAAGAGAAGAAGACTATTTACTTTCATTTTACTTGATGCAATTATCAAATTCGAGTCGTTAGTTTAATTAAGTCTTCTTTGGTTAACTTTACTTAACCGCCACATAATAATAGGATAAATTCCAGCAGTGGCTTCATTTGTTGGACGTGCTTGATTAACTCTAAACTAAGTACTACGTTATTGATTATGTTGGGGTGAATGTATATTTCTTTGCCATCTGTCAGTGCTCGTTTTACTTTATCATGGTACAGGTTGATCTGGAATTAGATTATTCTTGTATACGAACCAATATCTTCAGTTATGCTTGCTGGTTGATATGATGCCACTCACTTAATAATGTTGTTTATGATAGCCTATCGCTTCAAGAACTTCTGGTAATCAGAATGCACTGTCTCATTATATCCTTTTGCGACCTCCATGTGTAGGTCGGAAATCGCTTGCTAGTCTTTGGAAAAGAGTGATGGTTGGGCCTTCAAGTGATAAGGACTTGCTAAGAATAGTGAAGGCATGGTATCTAAATTTCATGATGTTGCGAAAAAGCTCGTAAGTATGTGAGTTTATCTACGGATGGTGGTAGTGAGTGTACCGTGGGAAGGAGATTTTGTGGTGAGAGTAGAGCTTCGAAACCACCTGAATGTCTGAACACACGGTGTAAATGGAGCAAATGAAAGCAGATTTCCAGTTGTAACTGCATGAGGCAATTCGATCACTTAGAAGCTCCTAGCACCCTCCACTAGCTTCCATCTAGTTTATCAATTTGACAATGAATGTATCTTTGAAGCTTGTTTGACTTTAGAAGTTAACTTTTATGTGAAATGTTCAATAAGGTACAATTGAGAAATATTTGTAGTTTCAATATCAGTAATATTTTTTTTTCAAGAAATCATTTTTTGCAAATAATTTTTATGTGAAATGTTCAATTAGGTACAATTGAGAAATATTTGTAGTTTCAATGTCAGTAATAATTTTTTTTTTTCAAGAAATAATTTTTTGCAACGGAATTTACCGTTGCAATGATTAATCAATTTTTTTAAAAAAAATTTGGTTACAAAATAGAAACAGAGATATTTGTTGCTAATTGTAACTGAAAAATTGAAACGGAAAATCGGTTGAAATAATGAAACGGAAATAAATCCGTTGCTACTTGCAACGGACGTCAAAATAGCCCTGTGAAGCATCTTACAACCGAAGTTGCAACTACTTTTTTCCGTTGCATATATCTAGCAACAGACTACAAATCAGTTGCAAGTTTGCGACGAGCTCATTGCGACCGATTTTGAAACGGACGTTTTCCGTTGCAATTGTCATTTTGTAACGGATTTTCATAATTTGCAACGGAAAATTCCGTTTCAGTTGCCCCGTTTTCTTGTAGTGTAAATTCATTCATTACAATCCCGTTGGTATATTATCTATTGGTTAGCTCAAATTTGAAATGAACGATAGACCATAGCACTAGCTAGCTTGTTCTCAAAAAGTGAACTACAAGAGTAGTCAAAAAATTTATGGGTCACTTTCCCACTAATTGTCGACTTTGAAAGCAGACCAACGATGTTGGGTAAAGTCAATATTCACAAAAAAGAACCCCATAAGTGATAATGTAGGTACCCACCCAAGCTTTCTAATTCACCATGGCCTTATGAAATTCTCAATACGAAAAAGATTACACACCCACAAATATACTCCATTAGTTTGTACCATTGACTATGACTACGATACTCATTTCTCCAACCACTAAACAGGGCATACTACGTAAACACTAGCATGAGATCGAAACTTGATATTCAATTCAATATAAAGTCCAACAAAAATAAATAAACAATGTACTCCATTTTCTCTAAACATAAACATAGAACATTTTTGCTAGTTTGACATAAAATAAACCAAACCCCCCATATTACTCCAATTTTCCTCATTTCTCCATTGACATACATACACAGAGTACAATCGGGACTGTAACAAGCAAAGTACCATACAATATAGAGATTCAGGGTTCTGTAAAGAAGTAGGAGCCTAAGAATCGGAGTCTATTTAGTCAACTTCGAATCTTAATCCCAAAATTTTGTTGGAAATAACCTCATTGAGATACTAATATAGGTAGACATATGGATATGTGTATAGTAGCCCTAGAAAATTTACGATAGAAGGGCATGATGAAATTTGATGAAGTAGGGAGGTTACGTACCTCAAGTCATCGAGAGAACACAATGAAAGACAAGATTAAAACTAAAATTTCTCCGGTGACCAGAATGAGAATCCAACCAATTTGTTGCACACAAGAGAGAAGATGCTCATGGTTTCTTTTTGATTTTCAATTGAACCCGGGAAACTAAGAAATGTAAGGAGTAGAAGACAATTGTTATACTTGAGGGGTGGGCCTATACACTGTGTTCCATAAGCAAAGAAAAAAAATTAAAAAGTGATAAATTTGTTTTCTTTAAAAGGAAAGCAAAACAATAATTTAGGAATGGAATGAGTATTTTTTTAGAACAGAGAAAGTATATGATATCAAATAAAATTTATGTCACTCATATAAATTTAATTTATACACTGAAATTTTAATATATATATATAGTTTACCCCCTTTTAAAATATAACTATTTCTATAGGGCCAAGGGTGACTATGGCCCCCTAGGCAATTTGAGCAATATATAGTTTACCCCCTTTTAAAATATAATTATTTCTATTCTTATTATATTTTGGCTCTATGAGTTTTAGATGTTACGTTTTTTGTTAAGTTAACTTGAACATCATAAGGATCAAATCTTGAATTCACACACACACACACACACACACACACACACACACATATATATATATATATATATATATATATATAGGAGTATTCAATGGTTGCTACATTTTACTAACCATCAATGGTTACTATTATATCAACCATTGGATCAAAAATCAATGGCTAAGATTAATTGTATATATGACTCACCCACTTGCATTAATTGCCTTTTCAAATTAACCATTAAATCTTAGCCATTGATTTTTGATCTAATGGATAATAACAATGGTAACCATTGATGGTTAGTGAAACGTAGTAACTATTAAATATTTCCTCATATATATATATATATATATATATATAAATGTCATGTCTCACTTTTATCATATCTTAATTTCTGCATTGGGCACATGGTAGTAGAGGTGTAAATGGTTCGATTTATGCCAAAACTACGAACCGAACGGCCTCCTACCGGTTCATTTTTTTAAAACCAAACCAAACGACTTGAGCTTGAAACCAAACCGAACCACTTGAGGCTTGAAACTGAACCGAACCATTCTGTTTGGTTTGGTATTATAGTTCAAAGGAAATTTATTTTTTGATTAATTATTTTTTCAGAATCACTGAAAAGATATTGAAAAAGAAGAAGACAATGTCAATTTTCAAATATTAAAATAGAAGAAATTTAAGACTAATTTCGAGAGAGATTTTATGATGGTTGAAAGAAAATTTTGATTCTATGAGGTGTGAGAAAGAGTGTCGAGAGGTGAAAGAGAGAGCACCGACGAGATGAGAGGGACTAGACGGACTAATGGTGAGACACGATATTACGTCGTTTAGGTGAGAGAAAAATAGAGAGATTTGAGAGACCAAGGCATAAGATTATCATCTTTACTCTTAGAATTTTTTAGATTTCAGTAAACGGTTCAAATTTTTTAAGACAAATTAAATGACTATTAATAACAAGAATAATATATATATATATATATATTATATATATATATATAAAGGTTTGGTTTGGTTCAGTTTGGTTCGGTTTGAGTCCTAAAACCACAAACCGAACCGAACCGACCAATTTATAAATTTTTAAATCGTGACCGAACCACCCTAATCTAAAATCGAACCAAACCGCTCAATTTATTTTGATTCAGTTCGATTTTGCGGTTCAATGGTTCGAATTTACACCCCTACATGTAGACAATGCAGATTGGCCAGAAGTTCCTTGAAGAGTCACTATTGCTCGGTACTGTGGTTTATAGGTAAATTTTAAAGTTTTTATTTTGTATTTTGTAATAATTAAAAATAATAATAAAGAAATTAGTAGTTAAAAAAAAAAACAGTAAAAATCAAATCCAAAATTTTAGAACCTGACATAAACTGTATATATGCATGTAGGAGTATATAGATAGAAATCTTGCTGGTCAATAAGTTAATTTTATACCCGTGAACACTGATAGCAATTCGACAAATTAGTCACCTGGAAATACACAAAACACAAAACACTGAGAGTGAAAAAGATTCGAGGTTTTCACGTCAGACTAGATAAATGGCCAACTGCTAGGGACAAAACAGGGGATAGGTCGAACAATTCTAGGATTAAAATGATTTTACCAGAATATCTTTACTTTTAAAAATTAATATTTTATTTCGAGTCAAACAAGACTCTTTTTGAATAACTAAGGAAACAAAATATATATAGAACACATTAACGGAATTTATTTATATCATGCATTAAAATATTATATATATATATATAATATTTTAAAAAGATACGTGAGAGAAGAAATTAATATTTAAATCGACATAAGATAAAAACAAAAATGCTAAAGAAAGTAAACAAATTCATATTATTGTCGCAAATGAACGACATAAATTGGCTAAAGATTCAATTGATGAAATTGTAAAAAGTGAATTTTTTGGGTACTTGAGGTAGCAGTGGTGAAAGTCATTTGGACGACTCCAGATCTTTTGTGTCACAAGTTTGTGCCCTTTCTATGCCACAAGGCAAATCTAATGTTAAATTTTGGTTAGATTTTTAAATCCAATATTAAATTTGCCTTGTGATACAGAGAGGCACAAACTTATAGCACAGAAGATCTGGACATCATTTGACTGGGTCACAACTGTAATGGATTGGATGTTAGTGACAAATTTCTTCTCCTCTTTTTTCTTTTGGAGTTTCTGATCAAGTTTAGAGGCCATATTAATTTTTATGCAAGTATTTTAATCAACTATTCTCCAACGTCATTCTTGCTGACTTTAGTAATTCACGAAGAATTTTCATTAATATTCTTGGACAAAGTTAAGTTTAACGCTAGTATTTTGGACGAGGCTAGGAGCTCAGAACTTATTAAAGATTGTATTATGATTACAGTGGTAGAATGAGTTTAAAAAAAAAAAAAAAAAAAAAACTAAGAGCATCTTCAATGCTAATGTGAATGTGAAAAAAAATAGGTGCCACTTAGGATTGACATCTTCTTTGAAAAAATTCTCTTTCCAATGCAAATGTGAAGAAGGCTTGTAAATATGACATGACAACAATTTTTTTTCACATTGTTGATGAGAATGTGAATTTTTCACATTCTAAGAACATCACCAATGTAAATGTGAATGTGAAAAAATTGGGTGCCACATAGGATTTACACATTTTTCAAAGAAGAAAAACTCTTCAATGCAATTGTGGAGAAGGAATGTGAATATAATGTGTTAACTAAATTGTTTCCTATTGGTTATTAGATAATTAATTTTTTGACTTTCAATTCACATCCTCCTCACAATGTGCATTGGAAGTCAAAAAATCAATTATCTAATAACCAATAGAAAACAATTTAGTTGACACATCATATTCTACAATTGCATTGGAGAGTTTTTTTTTCTTTAAAAAATGTGTAAATTTTAGGTGTCACCTAATTTTTTCACATTCACATTTGCATTGGTGATGCTCTAATTGAGGGTGTGGAAACATTCTAGTCATCATTGTTTAAATTAAAAAATAACTAGATCTCATTTCTCTCTTTACTTTAGTTGTGGGACCCATGTTACATGGGATCAAATTTACATTTACATTGGAGAGGTATCTTTTAATTGAATGTGAAAGAAAAGATAAAAGATATCAAATGTGATTAAGGGTGTTAATTATTTACAGACACGTAAGATTAAATTCACAATTACATTGGTGATGCTCTAAGAAGTGTAAATCAGAGCTAAAACAAAGTAAACTGGGTCTTTTGTCGATAACCCAATGATCAAAGATTAATAAAAAACTTAGTTATTTTTAGAATTTTTTAAAGATTGTTATGGATTGCATTCATAATATTATATTAGTGATTTAAATTTTATTATTTAAAATATAAAAACTATATATTAAATAATAATTTAATATAAACAATTTTTTTGAACTTTCATGTTAATATTGAAGTTACATACTGAACAGTAACACGTGAGTCCACTAAGGACAAATTGGGAAGAGAAATCAAAAACATTTTTCTTGGAAGTCTATCCTTGAACAGTATAAACTGTACAAAAAAAATCAAAAAGTTAACTTACTTCAGGACTTTTTTGCCAAACTATTGTACCTCAAAAGACGAATCCAACTTGAGTATAAAAATCCCCAAGTAGATAAAGTCAAATTATAACAAAAAGAAGATCCAATGCATGAAAAAGTAACAAGGCCAAAGTTTTTTAATTTGGTTTCCCATTTCAATTTTCTCACCACACACACTCTCTCTCTCTCTCTCTCTCTCTCTCTCTCTCTCTCTCTCTCTACCAAAGAAGAAAAAGGAGGTATGGTAATGGTCATGGTCATGGTCATGGGGGTACTCAAAATGGCTATGGTGGAAAAGATGGAGGACAACCAGCTACCACCACTAGTGGGGCCACCACCTAAGGTGGTAGTGGTGGAGTCAAGTCACTCTACTCACCGATCAATCGAGACACTGGTGGTTGTCTTAGCGGTGATTACTATCGTCGGTGTTATGGCCGGGGTCATTGCTCGACTATGTGGTGGTAGGCATTTTGGTGGCAATGGAGAGCATGACATAGAAGGATGGGTGGAAAGAAAATGTAGAAGCTGCATTGATGCCGGACTCCCCCCTGCGCCGCCACCACCGCCACCGCCACCACCACCACCTGAAGATCCAAAACCAGCCAAAGAAGAAGAAAAAAAGTGATGAAGTTAGAGTACAAGTCATGGTGATCAGTGTAGTAGAAACTAGCTAGGAATAGTAAAGTATGCCACCCTTGTTTGGCTATGCTAAATTAACTGAAATATTTTTCTTTAAGGTCTTATTCAATATTCATATAGTGATTAAATTTTATCAATTTTTAGTTTAATTGATATTGTAAAGTTTGACCCCCACGTATAATAAATGGATAGTGTAATATATATATATATATATATATATATATATATATATATATATATACATATATATATATATATGTATTTATATATACACACACATATATATATATATATATAAATTTGCGGGGCTCCAAGAGATGATAATACTCAATCATGTATTACTGAATGCTTCTAATGCACTGCGAGCATTTCTATTGCAAAATCTTTTCATAAGTATAATCTCGAGAAATTAAAGTATTCCCAAGCAGTTCTATGATACACTGCGAGCATTTCCATTACAAAATATTTTCATAAGTATAATCTCGAGATAAGTGTTCCCGAGCAGTTGCTATCACTATTATTATTATTATTATTATTATTATTTACTTTAATTATGGTCATATGCACAATAACTTTAAAGTAAATTACATATATATTAATATTTATAATAGAATTAATTAGTATTTTTTAATTCATATGTCCAGTTAAACAAGATAATTATTTAAATTTAAAACAGATGGAGTATAAAATATTCCAATTGTAAAGTGGGGTGGTAACAAGTTTTCGTAATAGTTTATATCGTCCTTCTCTTTCACAACCCTAGACCACCCCCTCCATCCCCCCCACACCCACACACACAAGAAACCCCAAAATCTATGTGGATTTGTTGTCTTGCAAGGTTTTAGAGCTTTAATTAGTTTTTTACTTTTTTTCTCTGCGTTCTCTCTAGTTTATTCTATCATTTTGTTACGATTCTTCAATCATTTACTCCCTCCGTTTCCGTAAAAGAGTTTACTTTTTTATTTTAAAATATTTTAAATAAAAGTTTATTTTTAAAAATTATGCTATAATTTTCATAATTTTATAATATGTTTCAGTTAAAAATTTACTATTCTATTTTAGAATATTTCATAAAAAGAGTATTTTCAAAAATTATGCTATAAATCCTCATAATTTTATAACTTTACCCGTAGATGTGGTATAAACATATTGACCATGCTCAAACATTTTTGTAATTATGACCAATTTTAATCATACTTATATGTCCCTTTTTATCACTCTTTCCGTTCCGGTCAAAGAGTCTACTATATTATTCTGGGATGTTTCATTTAAAGAATCCACTTTCAAAAAATTATACTTACAATTTTCATAATCTTTCATCATTACCCTCCACTTATATTGTAATTATTTTGGTTGTGCTTAAATATTTTTATAATTATGACCAAATCTAATTATACTAATATATCTTTTAATAATTAGATTTTTCAAACATGTATTTTTTGGGTGGAACGGAAGGAGTAAAAATTCAAACGTAGTCTATTTGAGTGAAACAAACAGAGTATAAAACGAAAATTACTAGCTTAAAAATTCCATGTAAAACACAATTTAATCTTTGAGCCTATTCTTTTTGAAGTTTGAACCGTTGCTAATTCCCTTTAACGTGTAGAAACAAAGCGAAAAAGGCACGTAACAAAAGCAAATATGCAGCCCACTACACTAACATAAATGACTTAATATGAGTAAATTTCTCTCCCTCCCAGACCATTGATAAAGGTTTCGGTGAAGTCAAAAAATCACACTGACCTATTCCCCACCATTTATTATTTTTTTTTATGAGCAACAATGATTGATTATAGTAGCTAAGAATATACTATTAGTAATTATAAAAAAAATTATAACTCTCGTATTATATCTATTATACTATTAGTAATTGTAATAGATATTATTACTTTGATATCATAAATATTATACTACTCCATTAGTAATTATAATAGAGATTATTATTTTTTTGATACTAAAATGAAGATGATTTATCTATAGATACATGAATAGACATGTATTTGAATGAATCTGGATATCTTTTAAGTTAGCCAATATCGGTTATAAAACATTTTCATGTGAGAATTTTCTTCCCCATGATATATGTAGCATTTTAAATAAATACATAAAATATAAATGGTTGAGTTAGTCTAAGGTGCATGTTTTAATTCAAAAGGGTGTGGGTTCAAATCTCACTAACAACATTGTTTTATTTTCTAACTTTTCATTTCCTTGCCAATAGCTAAAGTTCCTCTACTAATGTATTTGAAGAATGGTATATACCACAATATCATATCTATAGTACTTAGCTAAGACTATTAGCTAATGGTACCCTCCCTAGAATTCCAAAAGTCAAGCCATGAGAATGCATATTTAACCAAAGGGGGTGAGGTGTCACATCCTTAAGCATCCTCACTAACTTTATATATATATATATATATATATATATATATATTTGTCTTTTGATGACTATATATATTTTTATATTTACTAATTTTACTTTTAATGCTTATCACATTCTGATGTAAAATTATAATATTATATGTAGGTATTCAGAGTATTAACGTGCACGTGCTACTAAAATGCTTCAATACTTTACTTTTTAATTTTAGCAAAAAATTAAAAATAAACACTCATTTAGGGATAGAGGAAGTACGTCGTAGCTAGAGCTCACAACAACACACATTTCAGCTTAGCAATAGCAACTACCAAACAATAAACCAAACGGCACCGAACCTAGCTTCACTTAACCGAATTCAAATCTTCTGTCCCACTTAGATATGTCCATACGAATACGGTTCAAATGGTTCACCGTTTGAACCGTGAATCGTGAAGTGTTTATGAACCGTAACAGGCGGTTCAGTGGTTCGGTTCCGGTTTACACAAACCTGAACCTTTGAACAGCCGATTTTGAACTATAACCGTGAACCGTAACCATGAACCGTTGAACCGTGAACTGTTGAGCGGCCGGTTCAAACGGTCAGAATTAAAAAAAAAATGGACAAATGATCTTGGCTGTTGATGATGAAAGATCGGACGGTGGCTGTTAAGTGCCGTTGATGCAACGGTCAAGTGACCGTTTTGGGCTAAAAAAAATCCAAAAGTTTTTTTTTCATCTTTCTCAACCTATAAATACTCACTTCATCTCTTCATTTTTTTCCAACTACATCTCTCTAATTCTCTCAAATTCTATACTCTCAAGTCTCAAATATCTTCATCTCTCAATTCTCTCAAGTGATCAAGTCTCAAAACTCAAAAGCTTCCAATTTTCAATTTTACAATAAGTTTATTTATTAATTATTATTAGATACGTTTTTATTTTTCAATAATATTATTAAGTACTGTATTTTTTTTATTAAATATCTTTTTTATTTATTTTTCTATACTAATTCTCTCAATTCTGTAAATTATTTTATACTTACTATAAATTATTAATTACTTCTATACTTACTATAAAATTATTTTATGCTTACTATATAATTATTTTTACATTCTATAAATTATTAATTACTTCTATACTTACTATAAAATTATTTTATACTTACTATAAAATTATTTTTACATTCTCTAAATTATTAATTACTTCTATACTTACTATAAAATTATTTTATACTTACTATAAAATTATTTTTACATTCTATAAATTATTAATTACTTCTATACTTACTGTAAAATTATTTTATACTTACTATAAAATTATTTTTACATTCTATAAATTATTAATTACTTCTATACTTACTATATAATTATTTTTACATTCTATAAATTATAATTATAATTATAGTACAAAAAAATATTTTTTTCTCGATCCACCGCAAAGGGTAAGAGCAAGGCAACTATGCAACCACCGTTCGAGGAGTTGAGCGATGACGAATATGATGTAAACAATCCAATGGGTGAGGGGGAGTGAATTCCCTCCGAAGCGAATCCTCGTACTCAAGAGAGTCAAACTCAAAGTGAAGTTAGAAGAGGTCAAGGTGGTGGTTGTCGAGGTCGAACAATGGGAAGATCCAATGTCATGATCGTGCACTTTACAAAGACACATATTGAAGGTCAAAATTTTAAAGTCAAATGCAACTATTGCACAAGCGAATACGTTTTAAAAACTGAAAATAGATACGGGACGTATAGTTGACGCATCCAAACTAGCATCCCGAGAAGCTTGGAATCGATCAAGGTCAAACACAACTCCAAACGGGATCATCACAAGGACCACAAGGTACATCTTCTAACCTATTTAAATTTAGTGATGTTGTGTATAGAAAAGAAATGAATTATTTTGTGAGTTCTAGGGACAACCTTTTAATTTTGCAAATATGCAAGTTGGGAGCGACTTGCACAATTGTCTTTGAACCTCGTCGCTAGACAAATTCATAGAAATATGATTACTCGTAACATAAAACTTAGAGTTTTTAAAGATAAACAAATCTTAATTAATACGTTTTTAGATTTACCAAATAAAGTTTCAATATGTGCCGATATTTGGAATGATCATTGGCAAATGCATAGTTATATAGGAATTACAAGTCATTGGATTGATAATTCATGGACGATTAAAAAACGAGTAATTGCATTTAGAGAGTTTGATACTGTACATAATGCACGTAATATTTATGTTAAAATATTAACAATTTTACAAGAATATTGTTTAACTAATAAAATATTTTCAATTGGATTTGACAATGTTACAAATAATACTGCTAGTTTACCATCTCTCATTGAAGTTTGTAAACCATCAATTGGTGGTAAATTTTTTTTATGTTAGATGTATATGTTATATTTTAAATTTGTGTGTGTAAGATGGTTTAAATATTTTACGTGATGAAGTCGTCCAATTAGGAAAATTATTTCTTATTTGAAGAGACATCCAAATATTACAAAAAAATGGGCTAAATTTTGTAGAACTATATAAGGTTGAACCTAAAAGATTTTCTGTGGATGTTTCAAACCGATGGAATTCCACTTATAAAATGTTAAATGAATCTTATGAATGGTGGGAACTATTGTGTGAATTTTTTCAACAAATAGAATATCTTATCACTTTATTTCCTCATCAATGGGATGCTTGTGAAACTTTAAAGCTAATTTTGAAAGTTTGTAATGATGCTACCTCTCAATTATCCGGTTCTTATTATCCTACTTCTGTATTAGTTTTAGAAAATTGTGTTAAAATTAGTTATATATTCAAGCATTTTAAAGATTGTCCAATTTTAGGTGAATGTGTTTGTCTTATGAGAGAAAAATGGCTAAAGTATTTTTTAACATACCACAATTATTTTTAGTAGCTAAACTATTAGATCCTAGGATAAGACAAGATGATTTAGAAGACATAGTTACGTATTATTATTAAAATTTATCCCCCGATGACATTGACTTATTTTTAACTGAACCTATCCCAAAAGTAAGTGACTTTGTAAATGAAGCTAAAAATTGTTTATATAATTTTTTAAAGAATATAATGCAATTTATGGTCAAAATAATAATAATGTAGGTACTAGTAGTACTAGTCAAATGAGTGAAGACCCATTTAATTGGGTAGATAATTATGTAAATTCAAGAACTCAAAAACGTGCACGAGACGATTCTAATACTATTGAACTTGATATATATTTAACAACTACTTTTGGGCCTATAGATAATTTTGACATTTTAAAGTGGTGGATATGAATGACTCAAAATTATCCTATTGTATCGTTGATAGCAAAGTACGTTCTAGCTTCTCCCGTCTCAACCGTCGCCATGGAACACACATTTAGCGTGGGAGAGTATGTTTTGGATGAATGAAGATCAAGGTTGAACGTTGTTAATTTAGAAAATTAACTTTTATTAGGCGATTGGGTTAAGGCACAAGATCGATTACAAGATAAGCTAAGTAGTTCCGAGGAGGAGGATGACTTTGATGAAAATACATCAACCGAAGGCGATTGAACTACGCCGCTCCATGAAGTAAGTTAATTGTAATTTTTAGATTAGAATTTTTTATTTATAGATTAGACTTTTTTTTTATTGAATAAATTGTAAATTAGAGGTAAAGCTCCTTTGGCAAAGTTCATTGGTTGTCCCCCTCCTTGTAATTTTTTATTATGATTAATAAAATTGGTCATGGTACCGTCCTTTTTTTTTTTTTTTAAATACTTTTGGTTATTTACAATTATAAAGTTTAACTTAAAGTATTAAAAAAATATTTTTGGTAACTTAAAAAAATCAAAAAATACTTTGTATAATGTTTACAAAGGTTTAAACTTTAAAGATGATATTTAAAAAAAAAAATGGTTGAAAATTACGATTTTGAATCGTGACCCGTGAACCGGACCACGGTTCTATACCGTAACTATCAACTGGCGGTTCACGGTGCGGTTCAAGTTCAGAGAGTTAGTTTATTTTGAATCGACAGTTCGGAACCGGAACCAAAACTGCTAGTTTGAACTGGATGTGTATTGCTAGTCCCACTTGTATGTGTCATTAGACTAAATCAAAACACGGGCTAATAAAAACCATGACCCATGTTCCAATTTTAGTCTAATAAGACATGAAATGACACGTATATTACAATGGTACAAGGGATTTGGACTCCACTTAACCATACAAACAACAAATACTAAGGATGATAATCGGTTGGGATTAGATCACATTTGTAATTTACTAAATTTGCTCCTAATCTTTTCCTACTTAACTCACACAAACATATAAGGCAAATTTTGGACAGGTCTTTCTTGATGAATTTTCAATCAGTTTATACCTTTATACTTGTTTTAAACTGAAAAAGACACTTTTATTGCGAAAAGTCTTCTATGCTCTTAAAAAATATAAAACAAACAGGCGATGTATTGCAATTTTAAATCGATGCATCACAAATCAAAGTATGCATCGCGATGATAGTATTGTATTAAAAAGTAAAGTTTTATAGCATTGCGATGCAAGAATTTTATTTTTGATACATCATATTGTATTGAATTAATCGACATTTCAATTGCGATGTGTTAAAGTATGCATCGCAATTCCAAAATCGATACATCGCAATTTAAAATTCGATGTATCACAAAGAGGCGTCAAGCCTCTTAATTTGAGCACCGCGCTTCTTACTATGGGCACCACACCCCTTTTAGACAGCTAAAATTGGATGCCATGCTCTCCCCCTTGGAGAAAGAAAGTGTATCGTAATTCAAATTTTATGTATCGCGATGCATCAATTTTGAATCTCGATTCATAAACAGGTGCATTATGATTCAAAATTGATGCATCACGATGCAAGTTTTGTGCATCGTCTATAATAAATGTTGCAACGGGTGCATTCTCTGTAATATCATCTCCATGTTTGTTTTTTTAATTCATCCCGTACGTCAAAGCATTATTAGTTTCAAAAACATCAACAGTTATAATGCAAACTGATTAAATATTGGTCAATGACACTATGTTTTTTGAAATCTTTTCCATTGGTTACAGTGTATTTCAAAGTACAATTATCGGATTGAAAATTGCAATATCTACATCTAATGATCAGATAAACAAAACAAAAATTCTCTGAACCTTTCGAAACAATATTATCTCATCTGAATTCGATTTTCCATTGAATCCATCGATTTTGAAGTGAATTCGATCACAGATTCACACCAACTTGAAGAATTTCAAAAAACGAAATAAAATTAGCAAAAGATTGACTGTGAAATGGAAGGAAATTTTGGTAATAAATCACAATGGAAGAAAAGACATGATTTACATGTGTAAATCAATGAAGACAATTCATAAAACATGCTTTAGATTGTTACGGGATAATTTTAAAATAATTGATCAAATCATCCACTAAACTACTTTACTGATTAAAAATAATTATTTAAGTCTAAAACAATTGAAAATCCATCCAAAAGGCACCGGCCGCAATTGTTCCAAACATTTACTTTATCCGTAGGACTTATAGGCCAAAGCCTAAGGCCTTGCTTTCGGCCAAGTCCAAACAACCCATATAATTTTTAATTCAGCCAACATTAAATTAATTAAAATTAATGGTAAATTACAGATCGGTCCCTTTTTAAATATTTGTAATCGCTTCAGTCTATCATACCTTTTTTAAAATTAGAAAAAGTCACTTTTAGGGAGAAATGGCAGAAATGCCATTAATGAAATTTGATCAGACACGCGCTGCATCGCGATTCTAAAGTCGATGCATTGGGATACATCAGTTTCTGTATCGCGATGCAGATTTACCGGAGAAATTTTAGGAAGTAATATTCACCGCTGCATCGCGATTCAAAGTCAATGTATTGGGATGCATCAGTTTCTGCATCGCGATGCAAATTTACCAGAAAAATTTTATGAAGTAAGAATCACCACTGCATCATGATTCAAAGTCTATGCATCGGGATGCATCAGTTTCTGTATCGCGATGCAGATTTACCGAAAAAATTTTAGGAAGTAAGATTCACCAAAGAAAATTTAAGAAAGAAAATATCTACAAGCAGTTGATCACCCCCGTATATCCTCGAAAATCGACTTTCTTCGCTATAAGCTATTAGATTGGAATGGAAATGAAGATTCACTAGAGAAAATATAGTAAGGAAGATTTACCGGAGAAATTTTAGGAACAAGCTGTTAAAATGAAAATGAAGATTCACCGGAGAAATTTTAGGAAGAAGTTTCATGCATCACAATTCAAAAATCATGCATCGCGATGTAAACATAATTCAAAATTATGCATCGCGATGGAAACATGATTCAAAATCATGCATCGCGATGTATCAGTTTGTGCAACGGGATGCATCGACTTTGATTTTTCTCTCACTATGTTTCTTCACATTTATCTCCTAAGTTAGACAGATTTGATTCCCAGTAATTGATCACCTCCTATATAAACGAAAATCAACTTTCTTCACTACAAGCTATTGGATTGGAAACAGAGATTCACTGGAGAAATTTTAGGAAGGGAGATTCATCGGAAAAATTTTAGGAAGAAAGAAAGATTCATCGGAAAAATTTTAGAAATAAGTTATCGGAAAGATTCATCGGAGAAATTTTAGGAAGAAAAGAAGATTTACCATAGTTGGTTTGGATGAAAGAGACGGGGGCATTTACAGGAAGCTATAGTTGATTTGGATGAAAGAGACGGGAGCATTTTAGAAAGAAAATTATCAAAGTGCCTTTTTCTGGTTAAAAAAAAAAAGTGGACTAGAGGGGTTAAATTTTTTTTAAAGTCGGCCATCAATTTCTCCTAAAATTAAATTAGATTTAGTTTACTAAACTACATTTTATCGGTTGAAAATAATTATTTAGGTCTATAGCGTTTGAAAAACCTTCTAAAAGGCACAAGGCACCGTCCGCAATTGTTCCAAACATTTACTCTATCCGTAGGACTTAATAGGCAAAAGCCCAAGCCCTTGCTTTCGGCCAAGCCCAAACAACCCATATAATTTTTAATTAAGCCAATATTAAATTAATTAAAATTAAATTAGATTTAGCCCACATTTGTATATTAAAAAAATAAAAGGAAAAATAAATAAATAATTAAAAAATCTAAGAAAATATATTACAGTAAAATTTCATCACAATTTGCTTAATTTAGTTAAATAAAATGCTTAAAAGTGTGCAATAAATGTCAAACTATAGTATCAAAATAAACAAAAAAAAAATCAAGTGGTGAAACTTCAAAATAGTTAGTACCCAAATATTACCTTCCCAATAATAGTTCATAAATCATAAATAAGGCTCCGTATGTTTTAAAAAAGAATGACTTCCAAAAAATGATTTCTAGAAAATAGTTTTCAAAAAATAAGAAATTTTATTTTTTAGGTGCTTAGTAAATTTTTTGAAAATATGTTAAAAAATATTTTCAGGTATAACGGAAAATACTAACGCACACTAATAATTTACGTTCATTCAAGCTGCTAATAATTTAAAATTATTTGCATCCATCGTATCGCATTTGTACTCTATTTTTGGTTAAGAGAAAGTATTCCTGATAGCTTTAACAAAATTTATACTACTATGTTTTACGAAAACTGTTAAAAGAAAATTTAATCTTCTTTTGAATATGCATTGTGTATTTTTATATTTGTGTGCCTTCTCGAGTTCAATATTTTTACCACGACGGTATAAAAAAATGTGAAGTCTTGCACGTACAGATGGAAAGTGATGTTGCACAGAAGTTGCGGGCACGAACTTTCTTGAATGCTCTTGAGTGTTTGGATATTTGGGCTTGGTTGTGAACCTAAAATAGCAAAGAACACACATACACTAGGTTGAATGCAGGGGCTTGCCCTGTTAAAACACTCTGGCGTGAGAGTAAGAACTTGCTTGCTATTTGACAGAATTTTAATTTGTGAATAGTGAATGTATCTTTGGCCAAGGGCTTGCTTGACTTTTATAGTGGAAGGGAGTGATTAGTGGGCTGTCTTCGTGAGATGTCTATCCCTGTGATTATGGGAGAGTAATTGTCGGGCTTGATTAATTTCAATCCCAGATTTATAGCATGCGATCTCGGGCACGATCAAACGTGATCTCGAGATTTTCGGGTAACGGCTACAGGTGGTCTTGACTACCCTTCTCTCTCGTGCTCGGGCTACGCGTAGATGCTTGCTTGATCGTGTCTTTTCACCTACTTCACAACCTTGTCCGTCCTTCTCCCACTGGATTGCGACTTGATCCGGGCAGGATTTTAGACTTGTGTCATCAGTGGCCCCATGCTTTTTGGCCAGCGAAAATTTATGCTCCTGGCAAGGAGAAATCATGACTTGGCATTTTGTTGTGAGATAAGGTCACGCGAGATAGAAGCACCGGGGCTCTTTTTCAGCACATGGCTCGTGACGTGAGCACGCGTGTGCGTGCCGCTACTTGAGGAATTGCGTCTATTGTAAGCTGCCGGGTTTCGAGGTTCCATGATGGCTAAGGGTAGGCTCATGGTGTAAGGACCCCTAGGTGCCTATTGGACTTCACCAGTGGAAGTGGGCGTGAAGGAAGACCCTATAAATACCACAGAGCTCTCTTCCTTCCCCTTTTTCACAATTCCAAACCTCTACAAATTCTTGGCTTCCCGAGACACTTTGTAAAACCTTACATTCCACGGATTCCCAAGCCTCCTACGACATTATTGCTTCCCTGATTCTTTAACTTCCTCTGCAACTCAAACTCAGGTAACTGCTTAAACCCCTTTCTCGATTTCCATTTCCCTTTTGCTTTGTTATGTGTTTTACTTGGTTCTGGTTAAATTCGTCATGAGAACGGTGGTGTGACATTACGATTAGCCCAGAGGAAGTGAGGGATCGAGGGAATTTTTAAGTTCTGGGTTTGCGTGTGCTTTGCTCCGATTAAACCCTAGTTTTAGGATTTTCTTTTGATTTTCCCCCTTTTTGTCCGCACAATGCTTTAGCCAACTTCTCTTTGGTCCTTCGTAGTGATGTCTTCTTCCATTAGCCTTCACAGTGCGTCTGACTCAGAAGCCACGCATTCGAAGGAGGCGTACAGTTATGACCGCAAACATAGCCTAACCGAGTCAAGCTTTTCGTCCACCCCCTACCTTTCTCCGGCGAGTAAATCTTCAAGTGTCGTCCAAGTTACTCGGGTCGTTGAAGCCGAGGATGTATAAATTCTTGACTCCCCTGTGGGTGCGGGCACCGAGGAGAGTGATGCTGAAGTGAGCTTGAGTTCACCAAGGCTTGCTTGGAAGCGAACTTGTAACTTTAGGTACGCGAAAAAAGGTACGCGACCTTCAGACATTCATTCCATGACCTCGGATGACCTGTAGAGATCCTTTACTGAAGACCGTGATGTCCAAAATTCGTTCACCTCCTTGGGTATCGATGAGCGGTCATACCGTGTTCGAATACTTGACCACCAAAGCAAAGAAGTGGACCTTCACGACCAGAAACATCAAGTGGTCTTCTTTTATGAGTTCTTCTATGTAGGGTGGTGCTTGCCCCATGACCCTTTTATTATTGAGTTTTTTATGGAATCGCGTGCCGTTCCCTCGGACCTTACGCTAAACACGGCTCGCGTACTGAGCTTGTATATTGTTCTTTGTCGCCTGCTCGGCTTTGAGCCTTCGATGCCCCGACGAATAAAATTTTTTATGTTTAGCACGGATAAGCGAACACAATGAATATTTGCTCTATCGAAGCCCCGGTGTCCCCGATTGCTCAGAGACTTCCCCAATAAGATGGAGAAGAAGGACGAAAAGATACTGCTCGTTGAATCGAGGCTTGGATGGCCTTCCCCCCAGCTATTGAGAGGGTCGTGCCTCCATTAGGAAGTGTTGATGCTTTCGTGGTTGGCGATCGTGAGCTGAAGATAGCGATCGAGGAAGCTCTCGAGATCGATGTTTGACTTGAGAGCCTTGACTGGCGATGTCGAACTGCTTCGCCTGGCCGGGGTCTATCATTTTCTCGTAGGAGGAGTGCTTGCTAGGATTGTTACGGCCGACAAAATACCCCATCCGGCCTGGGCCTCCATCCAAATACAATCTTCCCCAATGACTGTGGAGTCTACAAGGAGCTTGGGGCTAGTTGCATTACGCCTTTGGACCCTACCGGTCCAATCTTAGTCTGCATGTTTTAACTTATGCCCCCATTTTTTTTGCATTTTGATGCCCTGATATCTCATTTTACTTGCAGAAATGAAGCGATGGAATTTTAATGCTGCTCGAAGCGCCAAGAAAGATGCCGGCGAACGACGAGTTGAGCTGGCCAGCCACCGTCCCCAGTAAATCCAAGGTTCCACTTTTGGTCGCTCCAAGCTCCCATACCAGCTCGGTGTGGCGAGCACCTTCAGCCCAGTCAGAAAGGACCATTTAGTCTTCTGATCCCGCTTCGTCCCCCGACCATACTGCTTTGACCCTCTGTAAGAGAAAGACCCCCGAGGAGGCGTCTGACGTTCTGTCCGCTCCAAAGGTGACGATTCATCAAAGGGGACTTCTCGGACCGACGTTCCCTGAGCTAAGAAGGTTGGACCTTCATGGTTGGAGTGTGACTTCAAGATGCCTGCGACTCGGGATGAGGCGGTAGCTCTAACCAATTAGCTGGCTAATGTCCCAGCCATCGATAACATTGACCTCCACGTCAGGGGAGGTGCCGCGGTGTGCAGCCAGGGGATGGTCCAGAGGCTAACCCATATGGGCCTAGCCTGCAATAGCAGTAGGGAGTCTAACGGTCTTCTGCTCGGGAAAGTCAGACTGGCTATGTGCGAGGTAGTTTCCTTCCTTTATTTTTTTTCTAGCTTTATTCAGTCCTCCGAGGTGATCAAATCTTATATATTTCAATCTCGCAGGCAATGATACACCTCTCTACCTTCGCTTCTCGCGCCTCTAAGGCCATTTCCCGGGCTAATCACCTGGATAACGAGGTGAAGGGGTTGAAGAAGCTCACGGCCAAGAGGGACGAGCAACTTGTGGCCAAGGATAAAGAGGTGATGTCTAATACCCAAGACATCTCCAGGCTTGAGGAGGAACTGAAGGGATTGAAGGACCAGCTGGCTATTCTTAAGGGAACAGAGGAGCCCCTTTGCTCGCGCAATGTCGAGCTAGAGAAGACGAAAAGGGAGCTTAATCATCGGGTTTTTCGGCTAGAGAAAGACAAGCTTGATTTGGGCAACAAGCTTGAGCAGGCGACCCGAATAGGCCAACGGATGAATGAGACTAACGAGGAGGAGATCATTGCCCGCTATAAGGCATCGGTGGCCTATGGCAAGGATTTGGATGCCACGATCACTCCCTATTTTGATCAGGGGTTCGAGCATGTCTTCTGAGTGCTGGGGCCTTAACCTGGAAGGTGTAACTATTGACGTCCTGGCGGACTGTCCTGCGATTAAATATTATGGAGATGCAGCTCACTGGGGCTACCCTTGGTTCCCTTTTGATGACGAGGACTTGGCTTTGATAAAGGAGAACGACCTTAAGAAAGGTCGTGAAGAATGGTCTCCTCCTACTCCCCTGGCTATAAATGTGCGCAGCGTGATCGCCGCTCACCAGGATGCCGAGGAGACTGAGCCTGCTGCTCCGGTCAAAGAAGTTCCTCTGGTAGTGGTTGAGGAAGTGCCTGCTGCCAAAGCGGAGGGCTCGATCAATGAAGCTGGGGTTGATGCGGCGGCTTGATCCTCAACTCTTAATTTTTGTAGGCCTGCGTGCTAATGCTTATTCATGTCTGTAACTTTGCGCTTTTATCAATGACATTTCTTTATCATTTGTTTTCTGTGCACAAATTTAACTCGTTCTTATGAGTATACATGAATTGTCTTCGATCCTGTTTTGTTAACTTGAACTTGTAAGCATAAGTAGGATAGCTCGAACTTGCAAGCACAAATGTAAGTTGAACTATAACAAGTAAATAAATTTAAACTTATAATTATAACTTGAATCTTAACAAGTCAACTAGCTCACAAATTGCGAGAACAAAAGCAACTTGGATTCTAACCAGTTAATTAGCTCGGTCTTGCGAGCATAAAACACAACTTAAATTTTAACAAGTCATTCAGCTCGATCTTGTGAGCATAAAACACAACTTAAATTTTAACAAGTTATTTAGCCTGATCTTGCGAGCGTAATTTAAAAGCAGGACGAGTAAAATACAAACAACGATTCATTGAATACCCTCTTTTATTAACATCATCCTTGAATTACAAGAGTTAGGTTTATAAATTTCCCATAGGAAGCTAACCTTATATATTGATAAGATTTTCTGAGATGATCCGCGTGCCATTGATGTTTCAGGTTGGTTCCATCCTTTGCTCGCAACATATAGGTCCCTTCTTTGACCACTTTTATGACCTGATAGGGGCCTTCACAATTCGGTGATAGCTTTTCCATCTCTGCCCACTTTCGGTGGCCTCAATTTTTCTTAGGACCCAATCTCCGACCATAAAAGATCTCTTGTAGACCCTTTTATCATGATGACCCTTGGCCTTCTGTTTGTAGTTGACCATCCTCAAATTAGATTCCAGCCTCTTTTTTTTCTAGCATGTCAAGATCAGTTAGTCGAGCATGGTTGTTCTTCTGCTCATCGTACTTTGAGACCCTGAATGTTTGCAGAGCCATCTCAACCGGTGCCATAGCCTCAGAACAATAAGTTAAGGTGAAGGGAGTCTCCCCGGTGGGCCTCCTAACCGTGGTTCTAACGACCCATAGAGCTGCGGGCAACTCATCCAACAATCTCCCCGCTCTTCCCTCTAAGTTTCTCTTGAGCGCGTGCAACACTTGCTTGTTCGTATCCTTTGCTTGCTCGTTACACTACGGGTATGCTACTGACGATTGCTAGTGTTTGATGTCCAAATATTCACAAGCCATTGTAAATTTTTCAGAGAACTAGGTTTCATGGTCAGAGATAATTGCTCGAGGAATCCCAAAGCGACACTAGATGAAGTCATGGATAAAATTGATCATAGTTTCCTCGGTTATGCTCGCTAAAGGCTTGGCTTCGACCCACTTGGTGAAGTAGTCTACTGTCACAATCACGTGCTTGCAGTTTCCCCGTACAGTGGGGAAAGGTCCGATCAAATATATTCCCCACATGTCGAATGACCATGACGCAACCACCAGTGACTGCTTGGTAGAGGGGTAGCCGTGGTATGTCCTCGTAGTGCTAGTACTTGTCACATTTTCTGATATAACTCTCCGCATCTCTCCTGATATCACTCACATTTCCTAATATAACTCTTATCCAATAGTAGCCCGCAGAGATTACCTTGTCAGCCAGAGTTCTGGTCCCCGGGTGGCCTCTACATACTCCCTCGTGAACTTCAGCGAGCAGTCTCTCGGTTAATTTGTGGTGAATACATCTTAGCAACGGTCTGAAAAATGACCTTCTGTATAGAACCCCATCCATCACCGTGTACCGAGCTACACATTTTTGTACTGTCCAAGCTTGCTCTATGTTTTCTGGTAGCACTCCCTGCTCGATTAATTCTTGTAGATCGTCAATCTAACATATCTCAGTCATTTTTATGTCCAGGATTTTTGCTTGCTCAATGGTCGGTGTGTCCAGATGCTCGATCATAACTGCAGGGTGAAGAAATGAGATTTCAATTATTGCTATTTTGGACAAATAGTCAGCTCGCCCGTTGTTTGCCTGGTCAATTCTGATCAGTTCCCAAAATTGCATTCTTGAGACTAAGTCTTTCGCGAGCTCGCAGTATTTCTCCAGCGTGGGTTATTTACCCCATACTCCCCCCGAACATGATTCACAACAAGTTGAGAATCACTGTAGATGACCATGTCTTGGATGCCCATATCCAAAGCCATTTTTGTGCATGTGATGAGAGCTTTGTATTCGACCTAGTTGTTTGATGATGGGAAGTTGAAGCGTAATACCTTCTCAAATTGTTTTTGAGGTGCGAGAGAGACGATCAGGATGCCCGCGCCACTTCTAGTCTTGCTGGAAGCTCTATCCACAAATAGCTCCTAGTAGATGCTTGGTCTATCCTTGGGTTCTGGTTGTGGGTCGGGTTTGTCTATCTCCGTGTCCTCGATTTTTTGGTCAAAAAAACTTGTTTTGACCAGAAAACCTGGCAAAGCTTTGGCTTTGATTGCTCTGCGCGGTTCGTAGTCGATCTTGAATTCTATGAGCTTGATCGACCATATTAGCAGCTTGCCCGATGAATCTGGTTTACGCAGGATTTTCCTAAGTGGTGAATTTGTGTATACATTTATTGGATGTGCAGAAAAATAAGCTTTTAATTTGTGAGCTGAGACGACAAGGGAGTAGCCTAATACATGAAAATAGCGGGCTTCGGCCTAAGTCAAAGCCCTAGATACATAATAGACATGTTTTTGTACATTGGCTTCCTCCCTAACTAGTACCGCGACCACCGCGTGCTCGGTGGCTCCGAGGTAAACAAATAGCATCTCACCAAAAATAGGGCTGCTTAACAATGGAGGTTTGCCTATGTACCGCTTGAGCTGTCTGAACGCTTCCTATCATTCCTCTGTCCACTCGAACGACTTTTTCCCGCGTAGAGTTTTGAAGAAAGGGAGGCATTTTTCTGCTGATCTTGAGATAAATTGACCCAGAGCGATGATGCGACCATTTGGCCTCTGTACATCCAGATGGATTGGGGTTGCATCATCTCGAGTAGAGCCTTAATTTTATCAGGGTTGGCCTCGATTCCCCTTTGATTAACCATGAAGCCTAAAAACTTCCCTGCTCATACCCCAAAGACACACTTGTTTGGGTTAAGCTTCATGTTGTTATTGGATAGATTGACAAATGTTTCCTCTAGGTCTGTTGTTTTGTCGCGACCCTTTGTTTCCACGACCATGTCATCCATATATGCCTCAATATTTCTGCCAATTTAGGAGGCAAATACCTTATTGATCATCTGTTAGTAGGTGGCCCCAGCATTTTTAGCCCGAAAGGTATCATTTCGTAGCAGAACAGACCCCCAGCAGCTCGGAAGGCTGTGTGGGCCTTATCTTGATCGACCATTTTAACCTGGTGATACCCCGAGTAGGAACCCATGAAGCTGAGCATTTCGAATTCTGTAATGGCATCGACCGAGCAATCTATTTGGGGAAGTGGGTAGCAGTCTTTTGGGCAGGCCTTGTTCAGTTCGGTGAAGTCCACGCACAGTCTCCACTTCCTGTTGGACTTCTTCACCATGACTACAATGGCCAACCATGTTGGGTAATAGATCTCCTCGATGATGCCCGCAGCGAGCAGCTTCTCTATTTCGGCCTTTATGGCCTTATCTTTCTCAGGCGAGAACTGGTGAGCTCGCTGCTGTACTGGCCAAAATTTTGGGCTAATGTTCAACTTATGGAGGGCAATGTCTTCATTAATTCCCTCCATATCCTCGACCGTCCATGCAAATATGTTGAGGCTCCTTTTCAGATGCACAATTAGCCGCACATGCTCATCTCCGGTTAGGCTCGTCCCGGTATTGATTTTTTGCTCGGGATGAGCTGGGTTAATGACTATCTCCTCAAGCTCTCTGCGCGGCTCGAGCACTGGATTGCCCCTGACTTGCAGGGTTTCCACCTCAAATTCCTTTTTTCAGTAGAGTGCTTGCTCGGGGTCATTGGAGTTGAGTATGACGCCTATTTGCATTGGGATCGTCTTCGAGAATTCCTTATTCCACGAAATCTCGATCTCATTGTTGCCACTAGAGATTGTGAGCTTATGTTTGGATTTGTGTGTTTCCTGGAAGTATTTGTACACAGTGTTCGGTTGGCTCTTTAACTCGTCAATCCCGTAAGGTGTAAGGAATTTTTCCTGCTGGTGTGGGGCAGAGACGACCATTTGAAACTTGGCCATTGCGGGCGGGCCCAAAATGGCGTTGTAGTGTGCACAGAGATCGATCACGATGAACTTGATCATCTCAGTTCGAGTTCTCCTTCCCTTACCAAGCATAACCTCCAGCTCGATCGTCCCCTTGACTACCATTTTGTGATTGTTGAACCCTTTTAAATGGCCCACATATGGCGTCAAGTGCAAATCCGAGTAGCCCATATGTCGGAAGCAGTTGTAATAGAGGATATCGCGAGCTGCGCCTGTGTCCAGAAATATCTAATGCATGTCCCAGTAATTTATGCTCGCCTGGACAGCCAAGGCTTGCTCAACTGCTAGTTCTGTGGTTGCCAATTCACTTTGGGCAAAGCTAATGGTTTTTTTTTCGATTTTCGAGCACATTGGGTAGAGTGGGCACTTTATTCAGCATGTGGATCTGGGTCTTCAGCTTCATGAGGCTGAGCTCGTCTTCGAGGATCACAGAAATGTGTCTGGGTGAGCGATTGCAAAATGGGTCTTGCCCGATTCTATTCCTGCCCAGGTTGTTTCGAGCTTTGAACCAGTCCAGTTTCCCTTGGTTTATTAGCTTTTGGATTTCCCTCCTGAGCTGAAAGCATTCCTCGGTCGTGTGCTCGAGGTCATTATGGTACGCGCAGTGCTTTGTCTGGTCACGGGTATGACTAAACTCCGTGTCTAGAGGTGTGGCAGAGGGAAGGTCTATGCCGATCTAATTCATGATCTCCTCTTTAGGAGAATTCAATGGCTTAAACTACCAGCGAGTTCGATTCCTTCCTTGCCTTCTGCTTGCCATCAGGCCAACCGCATCCTCAGGGGCCTTTTTGCCTTTTTTCTTGCCCTTATCCTTGCCTTTCTTGGGTGCCCCCTCCTCGGTTGTGGTGACGTAGCTTTTTGTTCTAGTGAACATCTCACCACGGTCGAGAGGTGGTCGCATCCCTAAGTCCATTTTCAAGAAGCCTTTATTCAATCTAGCCTGAATATGGTAACCTCGCAGTCAATCAGATCATCGTACTGCCCGAACGTTTTTTTGAACCTGCTGAAGTACTGTTCGGTGGTTTCGGTGGCTCCCTGCCGGATGTTCCAAAGATCCATCCTGGCCTTTGGGGTTGAGCCCGCTGTACTAAACTTAGTCATGAACTTTTTCTTTAAATCTGTCTACCCATTTATATAACCGTGGGGCAACCAAGCGTACTACTTCACTGCCTTCTCCTTGAGTGTGCTCACAAATGCTTTACATTTGAGAGCTTGGTTGGTGGTGACCATATTGATTTGGTTTCAAATCCTATCACATGGTCGCAAGCAAGAGTGTTGCCCGTGTACTTGTCGAACACGGGGTTTTGCATGTCCGGGTTAGGTGGAGTTTGGACAATCCAATCTGCCAGCGGGACATCTTCCTCGGATGGTATGTCCAGCTTTGTTCCTGTTTTCCCGAACTCTAAAGCGATCAAACACCGTCTGACTTCTTCCAATCTGTCAGGCTCGGTCTATGTGTGCCAAGGTTGGGGTTTGTGAGTTTTATCCTTGGGGTGTTCGCTACGTGCTCTTCTTTTCGATGCCCCCTCAGGTGACTTGTGCCTATGAGATAGTGTGCGTCAAGATTGATGGGAACGGACACTGTTCTCCTTGCGTGGTCGCTGGAAAAGTGCCAAGGACTCAGCTTCCTGGCTGCGCGCACGATCTCTCTTTCATGACTCCCCTGGCCCCGTCAACCAGCTATGGATGCTCGGGGCCCTGCGACTTCTCGAGTACATGGGGGCTTTCTCGCGATTATCCCTCATATCTCCTCGAGGCTTGTGCCTACTATTAGCTTAGGTACTTGTCGCGTTAATGGGTTGCTCTTGGCATCCGCGACTCACGTGCATTGTAGAGGGAGTTGGGCGATGGGCGCTCACGGTTGGGATATCTGGGAAAAACTGTTCTTCCACTAGCACCATGGGATACCCTATAGCGAGCAGCTACTGATTCAGCACGTACATCTGGCTCAGGTATTGAGCCTGGTTTGTCAGAGCGGCTAACCGAGCATGCTCGGTTAGCAAGGAGACTTCTGGAGCTGCTACCTCGGCTCGTCGAGCATTAAGTTGATCCCAAAGTTTAACTCCGGCGTTGGCTCGAGGGAGTGGTGGTATATTGGATGGCACTACATAGCCCGATTGGGCCAAATTTGCCCAGGCAGTCGTGGATTGCAACCTGGTCATCCGAGTGTCAGGTTGTGGTGGCGCATGGTTACTTCTCGGTTGCTGTGGAGGTGGTGGTGTATTTTCACCGCCTATGTACACCAAAACAGGCCCCTCCACCAAAAGGTTAGCACCGTTCTCGACCATTTTTCTGAAGGACGTGTTTAGGATATGAGAGTTTTGAAAAAGAGAATCGAGTTCCCAGCGACGGAACCAACTGATGTTGCATAGAAGTTGCCGGCAGGAACTCTCGTGAATGCTCTTAAGTGTTTTGATATCTGGGCTTGGCTGTGAACCTGAAATAGCAAATAACACACATACACACACGGGTGAATGCAGGGGCTTGCCCTCCTAAAACACTCCGGCGTGGGAGTAAGAACCTGCTTGCTATTTGACAAAGTTTTAGCTTGTGAATAATGAACGTACCTTTGGCCAAGAGCTTGCTTGGCTTTTATAGCGAAAGGGGGTGATTAGTGGGCTGACTTCGTGGGATGTCTATTCCTGTGATTATGGGAGAGTAACTGTCGGGCTTGATTAATGTCAATCTCGAATTTATAGCATGTGATATCGGGCACGATCAAACATGATCCTGAGATTCTCGGGTAACTGCTACAGGTGGTCTTGACTACCCTTCTCTTTCGTGCTCGGGCTCCGCTTAGATGCTTGCTTGATCGTGTCTGCTCGCCTGCTTCATGACCCTGCCCGTCCTTCTCCCATTGGCTTGCAACTTGACCCGCGCAGGATTTTAGACTTGTGTAATCAGTAAGAAAGTAATAAAAAAAGGGTCTGAATGGTGTGAGTGGGTAGGGGTGTTCAATACTTGGTTTCATCCGAAAATCAAATCAAAAAACTAATCTTTCGAACCGAAAAAAAGAAACCAAATTAGAATTTTGTTTTTGGTTTGGTTTGGTTACCGTATTTCAATATGGTTTTTGGTTCGACTTTTGGGTTTGCTTTCAAACTGAAAACCAAAACTAAATTGAATAAAATAATAATAAAAATAAATATACTATTATTTATATAAATAATTATTAGATAAATCATAATTGTAAAAATATGTTAACATATTTAAAATTTGATTATGACTCCCGTTCTAACATTTGTTTGATTCATTTGTACTTTTCTCTAGTTTGATTACAATATTTAGAAATTTGGGCATTTACAATATTTAAGAAACCATAATTTTTTTAAACTTTCAAAATTTCAGTTTAACCGAAAACTGAACTGAACCAAATCGAAATCGAATTCAAATTTGGTTTGGTTCGGTTTTCGATTTTCAATTCTAAGATTAAAAAAAGAAAAATCAAACAAACCGAACCGATGAACACTACTAGGTGTGGGGTGGGGTGGCGGGCGCTGGTGTGCAGGAGAAGAAAGGCTGATTGGTTGTCGTTAATATTTGGGGATCAACTATTCGTGCAGTGGGTTAAGGACGATGACCTACGAAAGTGAAGGTAATTAAATCATGTATTAGAGAAATTCCTTAATTTTTCCTTGATTCGTGAAAAATTTTAAATTGATTATATATTCTAAATATTATTAAATATCGAAAAATGGGAAATTTTTTTGTTGGAAATATTATATTCCATGAAACGAATGAAAAAATAAAAATAAATCTGGATTCGACCCTTAATAAAAATAAAAAATAAAAATAGCAGTGACTTAGTCTGGATTCGACCCTTAAGGGCCAAGTTAACATAAAAAAATTAAAAAAAAAATCTAAAACTTAAAAGGGCCAAAACATAATAAGAATGATAATATTTTAAAAGGATGTAAATTGCATATTGCTCAAAGTCGTAGCGCACCATGGCCTGACTGTAGAGTGTCAAACCCCAAAAACTTTAATCTCGAATTTCATACAACTTTATTAACTTTAGGCCAACAAATACATACTTAAAGGTTAAATTGTAAACAATATTACTAGTAGGATTAATATAGTAATTATATATGGGTTGGTCGGGTTTTGAAATAGGTCAAGGGTAAAACCCAAATCCGACTTAAATCTGACGAGTTTTAATTGGCTTACTCAACCCGCTCCTTTAAGAGCGTGTTATTGATTTGGATATTTTGTTGTCCCTAACCCTATTCTACCGTGTAGCAGAAAGGTTTAAAATATTTAAAAAAAAAACAGATAAGATACATTGAAATGATAGTTTTATGGAATATACTGGAAATATTGCAAGTATTATGTGCTGTATTTATTTCCATGTGTTAAATTGTACTCCCTCTGTCTCTAAATTATTATCTTCCTTTCATTTTTTGTTCGACCTAAAATAATTATCTTGTTTGAAAACTTTTCTTTTTAGGATATCATTTTTACCATTTTATCCTTTTTTTTCCCTACTTTAATTATGGGCCACATACACATAAGTATTAAAGAAAATTATACATTATACCAATATTAATAATTAAATAAATTTTTTTTTAATCTGTGTGCCCGATCAAACATAACAATAATCAAGGGACGGATAGAGTAGTATTTATTTAGGTAAGTTGTTTAGCGTGATTGGCAAGAATCCTGCAGATAATTGTCATCCAAGATTGGGTTTAATTTCACCAAATTCTGTCTCTCTATAATCACACTGCCCTATCTCCTTTTCCGGTAAGAACTAGGATTTCCTCAAAAAGACTGTATAAATAGTTCAGAATCTCCTTCTATTCTTTTGCTTGCATCTGTCGAACTAGAAAGAAGATAACGAGAGCAATTTTGGTTGCAGACGAGGGTTAGGACGAGAGAGTTCATACAAACATGGATGTCGTATGGGAAGAAAGAGAACAGCATAGCAGTGGCAAACGAAGAAGCGGAGAGATCATCGAGGAAGATGGTGACTGTAAACGACAAAGAACTGAAAGCATATGCACGGTGACGACCTTAGAGGAAGAAGTATGCAGCACAAGAATACGTTTGTTCAAGTGGAATGAATCTTTATTCAATGAAGAGTACTCGGATAGCGGAATAATCATGATTCGTCTATACAACATTAATATCAAGAACAGAAGTCCAAACCCAGATGGTGTCTTTGTCGACAAAGAGGAAAACGAGGTAGTTGGCTTGTTCAAACTAACTAACTTGTTGCGGAGCCATGATAGTAGTGTGGATTTGATGAAGTCAGTGGTTCTGATGGCACTTGCAGACATGGAGGCTTTTGCAAAAGACACCACAATCGAAGCTTTAGCTGAAGAGATATCAACCTATCTTTCTAGTAACTTTCGGTTTACCAAACGAACCTTGTCTTGCCCGAGAACGAGGAGGATTGTTGTCCTTGTAGAAGTTGACATGGTTACGACTAAAGAGTACCGTGCGATTGAGGATGATGAAACTATCATGGCTATACATCAATATTGTGGCAATGGTGTCAGTTACCAAGGAGAAAATCATGATCAGTATGAACAATGTTTTGTGAATTTTGATCAGTTAGAGGATGATTCTGTGGAGTCACACACTGAAGAAGCTGGAGAAGAAGAAGATGAGGATGGTTCCATGGTGTCAGAAACTGAAGAAACTGGAGAACAAGAAGATGGAGAAATACAAGATGAGGATGATATGGAAGAGGTTTTGGGAGTAGTGAGTGACCCCGAGCTGATGGAAATTGAAGGCACATTATGGACGTTTCTAAGAGATTTGCCACAGTTTAATCTAGATGATAAAAAGTTTTCGCGTGCTTGTAAAGGTTTAAAGAATGTTGAGAGTGCAATCGAGATCATAACGAAATTTCATGATGGTAATGATAAAGAGGCAGATTCATGTCCGTGCTGTCTAGAGTTCATCGTGGAAGGAGAAGCAGTTGCTAAAACACGGTGTTCGCATTTGTTCCATAGAGACTGCTTATGCTTGTGGCTTTCTAGAAAGAATTCTTGCCCATTGTGCCGATCAGAATGTGCTACTTTGGTCTAGTTAATTTACCACTCCGGCCTTGTAATAGATTATTATGAACTGAAACTGACTTGCTTCGTGTTCTTTATATAAGATTTCAACAAACGTCAGGGAATAACATTTACTTCCTAGGATTCCAAATTTGCAACAACTAAACACTTCTGGGACTCTTGAATCTTTCAGTTTGTATCCTCAGTTAGTTTAGACTTGGTGTTATAATTTGAGCTAACTATATACATACATACTAATCTTCAACCTGTGATTTGTGTGTAATCAAAGCCTGGGTTTATCTCCATATCTTTGTACTTGTCAAGTTTCCATGACAGTTATGATCATATCTTTCAAGTCAGAAACTTTGCGTTGCCGGATTGTTGTCTGTAAAACTGTCAAATTGCATTGGCCGTAGACTCTAATTCGGTAATGCTTGCGCTAGCTATCTAGCTTGTTTTTCATCATTTCTCGTGTAGAGCCCTTCTAATATCGATCCAAGCATGAAATGAAATCACGGGAAATCTTTTTGAGACCATATATAACAGCCCACGAGATCAGATTAGTTAGTCTTCCCAACTACCTTGGGAACTCATTTGTTAATGTGTGAATTGAACCTCCATCATAAGCTTAAGATTTTTAGATTCACTAGCTCCTTGATTATGGTAGATAGTAGTCATATTTAAAGTACTATCTTCCATACGCAAACCTCGAAGCAATATAGGCAAACTGATCTATATATACATATGGCACATATGTACAAGACTACAACTCCGACTCCGAGTTTGTCATCCGCTGGAACACATTGTTGGCATTAATCTCCCATAGCTTAAGAAAAATCAGAGAGAGATTGTTCCGATGTCTACAAAGATTAAGGATGAGAAATAGAATGAGCGTAACTATGTGGATCAAACGTACGTACTTTTGCTGGCCGATTTAGATGATCGTTACACAGATTCAAAATCAACGGTACTGGAAAAGGTATGGGATCGATGGTATAAGAATAATGTCTAAAAGAAAAGACTCTTGGCCTGACTACCTCTCTTCCTCTCAGGATCTCCTTAAAAGGAAGAAGCAACAAACATTCCATTCTTCCAGCAAAAAGAAATGAAAAGAAAATTAAAGAAAGAGCAATGATATGGGCACAAATAAGTCACACAAAATTTTCCACAATTGTTGGGGATTATTAATTGGTTGTATAGTTTACGGGCTCGCCACTAACTAATGAAAAAAATCAATCACAAATTGACAACAAGATTTTTGTGACTAATTTTTTGTGACTTTTTTGTGCTCAAAGTATTACCCTTAAAGAAAAAGAACATTCCATCCGATCTTACATAGGTTTCATTTAGAATAAGTTCCTTGGATGTCATATCTCTCTTTCTCTCTCTCTACAAAACTTAATCTTCGGAAATCATGCAATTACAATATTCTACCCTGTTGACAGAAACACTTTACTCCCAGAAACGTATCCTATCACCCTTACACGAATTTTTAAAAAGTGTTTTATTTTATATAAATTTTCTTTAGGAAGAATCTATTTTCAATATAATATTTACTTATCCACTACGTTCATTAAAATTTAATTGAGTTAAACAATGTTTTAACACAATTACGCTTCAAACCTACCTTATTTAATTGTTTCCCTTTCTAATTTTTATCAGTTCAAACCTACCTTATTTAAAAGTACTACGAATTACATGTTTTATGATTTTGAAAAAAGTAAAAAAATATATGTCAAATTTGCGTTTGAAAAATGTTCTGTTTCACCAAAAAAAATCAAACAGGACAATAATTTCAGGACGGAGGGAGTATTTGTTTTTACAAATAATATTATATTCAATCGTGCACAAGAAAATAAATAATTTTATATTCAAAAAGTTAGAAAATATAAATGAGACATCTAAAAAGAAAATATTACATAAGTCTAATTTCTTTCGCTTACAAATAAAAAAATATAAATAACAAAATAAACTAAACAAAGGAATGACATGAGTTATATAATATTAAATTATGGAGTACAAATTATGAATTTTAAGTAAATACCTTGAATGAAAAATTAATTAAGGAATATATATTTAGCGATTACTTAAAATATTTTTATAACAAGTTGGCAATTGTATAACATCTTTTAGTTTTTTTTGACGTAAAATTTAATTTTATTAAAAAATAATTATTTAAAGAAATTAAATAAAAATAATGGATAAATTTATTTTTTTAGTGTTGACGAGTAGGCATAATTTATTTGAGAAGATAAAAAAAACAAAAAATAACTTTAAGGTATAAAGAAAAATAAAAATAAAATTAATCGACTTTAGGCAAGTACTTAATTATCAAACAATACTAGTATTTGAAGAACAATTGTGTAGTGCTAATAATTTATTCATTTAACCATTAATAAATATATCAAATTAGTAAAATTTGTAACGAAAATAATCCCTCCATTCTTTTAATACCTCCAACGTTGCGGTGTCAAATTAGTGTCATTTTGTATTACCCAATACTTAATAAGGGTATTATGTACAAGCGTAATGCTACATCTGCAACAAAAATCAACGCGCATCTTATACAGAAAATGAGTTGGCATGCCGACCTCACATTTCACTCGCAATAAAAATTTAACACTTTCTCTCTCTTCCAAAACCCACCACCGTCTCTCTTTAACATCCCGTTTTCCAACGCACCTCTTCAGTCTCATCCAGCTATATCACCACCCACCCTGCACCTGCACACTCTCTCTCCCCGTATAAACCCATCAAAATAGTTTGAGAGTGCATTTTTCACGTGTTGCTAAGCATAAAAAAGTCCCTGTAATCAGGAGGAGTAAAAAAAGTGATAAAGAGTAGAGTTGTAAGTGTTGGATTATTTCTTAAAGTGTCCCACATCACTTATTAGTTAATTGGGTTTTAAGGTAAAGAGACGTACTTTGATGGTTTAGTGAAAATAAATATTATTAAAATATTTGAAAGTTATAATAGGAAAATGATTTCCTCTTCATTTGACTATATAAAAACCTTAAAGTTGCAAACCCTCACACAATTTCAAAATTATTTTCAAGTCTCTAAGAAAGCTAGAAAAGTCACAAAGAGAGAGAGAGAGAGAGAAATGAAAAAAAAACTTAGGATTTTCTTCTCACCATCAAGAAGAGATTAAAGTAAAGACAAGGAGGAAGAAAAGTTCGTATATCAATGTTTACAGCTTGGATCAATGCATCCATCAAGGTTACTATTTAAATTCATGTTCATAAGATTATATGTTTAGTGATTATTATATATTTCAAGATTTTATGACATTATATGTTATGGTTGAGAATTTCATGAAAGCCTAAACTTGAAATTCCTAAAAAAGTTTACATGTGGTATTTTAAAAATCCCTAATTTTCGTTGATGGTGAAAATTTAATTTGATGATTAAAGTACATTCTGTCGTAGATTTTCGTTAAATTGAATTACACATATGATCATGTATGTTTTGAAAGTTGATTGTATAGATATTTTAGAAAACCCTAATTTTCCCTAAAGCGGCACTACGTATAAATTTCGCGCCTTAGCACCGAAAAGAATTTTTTTTTCATGACTTATGTCTGGGAACATTAAGCTAGAACAAATTAATTGGATAGCATGTTTTAATTTTCAGATAAAATATTGTTCTGTTCAAAGTTTGAAATTAACATGAAAATATAATGGAACGTAAAGATATTAAATAGTTTGTTAGTCACCAATGTTGCCTCACTGAATGGGATATTAACACATTTAATTGATAAAACTACAATTATTCATGAGTAAAGAAATGCCCGTAAAGCATGACATGAACGATAGATTGAACAACTGAGATTATATGTTATTTTTCTTGGAGGTCATCCAAAGATGGGCCATTGCACGTAATCTATAACATTAAAGACATTAATTATCTTGTCTTAGTTAGGTAGCCGTATATCCAAAGATAGAAAAATTATTTAGCTAAAGTATGTTATGACTATCCATTAAAGTATTTTCTCATGGCATCAATTGTGGTTATATATTTAGGAATTACCCAAAGGTGAACTCAAATTAAATGTGTACTTAAAGTTTTACGAAAAGATATTGAAATCTATTAAAATTAACTCAAAGCACTTAAAGATGAGCGTGTATAAAGATTTGCAATTCTATTAATCTCTTCGCATCGGGAATTCACTAGTTAAGTTTAAAGGGTTGAACTATGTTGATTGATCCAAATTGATCCAGTTTACTTTGGGTATTATGGATTTGGATCTAGCCATAATGACAAATAAGAAACCTGCAGCCATTACTGAGACTAGTTCGAAAATGACAAGACTCTATGGGGCTTGGGAGTGGTCTAATAGGCTGAGCTTAAACCTTATGAGGATAATCATGACAAAAGATATTAAGCTTTTGATGTCGAAGAGTGATGATGCTAGAGAGTTCCTACTGAAAATCAAAGAATATTCCCAACCAGACTTAGTCGATAAATCCAATGTGTTACCTTATTGGTGAGCTAACTACAAAGCAATTTGATTGGACTAAGTCAATTCATGATCACATAACAAAAATGTCCAACTTAGTAGCGAAACTGAAGACTTTGGGGATGGATTTGAGTGACTCATACTTTGGGGATGAATTTGATTAGTTCCAGGTGAATTACAATACCATGAAAGATAAATGAAACTCAAAAGAAGTTAAGGCCATGTTAGTGTAGGAGGAACGGAAATTAAAGAAGATAATGGATCACTCCATCAACTTCACATTATGATGAAAATAACAAGAGCAATGAAGAACAATAAAAGGGACAAGACCCAGATAAACGTTACTAAGGGTCGAATCCAAAAAAAAGGTAAAATGTTATTTCTATAGTGAGGAAGGACACGTAATGAAAGATTGTCCTAAAAGGAAGGAATGGTTCAAAAAAATGTTAATTTATTTTGAATCAAACCTTATAGAAGTATCTAATAATACCTGGTGGTTATTCTAGTGCAACTACTCATGTGTCACATGTCATACATGGATTCCTTATGATCCAGTCCTGTGAGAACCTCGTTTCGAAACCAATATGGATGAAAAGCGACGAGCTTCTCACTTGAGTGCGTTGAATACACTTCGGTCTCAAAATGGACTCCCAAATAATTATAAATTAGCAAGAGTCGTTACTTATGTTTATGAAGGAACAGAGAAAACTTAGATTCTAAGGTCCGGGGGCTAGGTCACGAGTTAAGAAGGTGTTAAGCATCTAACTCACCCTTTCGATCCCAAGGTTGCTAACATGCTTGAATACCTAATGTGTGGTCAAAAGATACATGGTTGGTCAAATGGCTTGCTAGGTCAAACGTTGGTGGTAAAATGATTACATTTGAGTAAGTAGAAAAATAAAACAAAAAACACACAAAATTAACCAAAATAGTCCAAAGTCAAACTTGGTCAACTCTAGTCAACAAGGGTCAACTAAAGTCACCAAAAAGTCTATAACATGCATGGAATAACTCACTAGTTATGTTAAGAAAATTAAACTAAATATTTTAGACGTAAAAAAATGACTTAACTAGTTATTATTAAAAATACATAAAATAAAATATATTAAACATTAATAAAAAAACAGTAACATGGATATAAACATGCTAAAATAAACTAACCCAAAACAAAGCTAGACATTAAAAGAAAACTTAAAATAAAACATGTATAAACACTAATAACAAAAACATGGACATAAACATAATTTAATAAACTAACGCAAAACAAAATATAAATATATACAAATTACACTAAACACAAAAGAACTACATTTTGAAATACTTAAAAATAACAACTAAACAATTAAATGTCTACATTTTGAAAGCTAAAATGAGCAGAAAATATAAAGATCTAAAAAATTACTAGAAACTTAGTATGCAATATATTACATTTTTTTCACAAAATTAAAACTCTAAAAGAAACTACATTACTAGCAAATAAAATTTTTTAGGGACTTAAAGAGTTGAACAATAAGAGTTAGGAAATAGGAATGACAGTGAGGCGGTTCGGTGGCGGTTTTACATAATACCACCCGTATTCCCCAATTTAATTTTATGCTCCATAATTGCCCCATTCACCACCGGGGAATTAATCAGATCCATCCCTTACGGGTAACGGTTAATCGAGAAATACCCATGAGTAATTGGTCAAACTAACCATTTAACTTAAAACAATTTAATGATTAGAAAATACTCAAAAAGAAACTTTCAAATAACATATTATTTAATCAGGTTCATAAGACTTGATAAAGGATAATAATTCTACTAAAAACTCATCATAATCATGTTCATAAAAGCTAAAAAGTCTAGTTAAGTAGTTGTGCACGCCACAAATTCACCAAATATTAAATCATTAAGTGATGAAGAAGAGTGAGTGACTAAGCGCACTAAGCGAAGGATTCGCATGATTGAGAATGATGTTAGAATTTAAGTGTTTTAAATCTAATATATATATATATATATATATATATATATATATATATAGGCTATATGGTAAATACTTGTATGAATATAGGTAAAATTATATTAGTACAAAATAAGTGGTTTGAGTAATGGTTGATTTGGTTTCCACTTTCATAGAAATGGAAAATAGAGAACTATGACTTTTAGGTATAGATGTTAAAAGGGCTACGGCCCGTAGGGTTGGCCCGTTTAAACCGAAAAAAACAGGGTTAGGGTTCAATATTTTTAGGTCGTTTAAAATCAGGGCTTTTTAGGGCTAGCCCGTTTAACCCGCGACCCGTTAGGGCTAGCCCGTCAGGTTTCAGGGTTGGCCCGCCAGCCCGCGTAATATGAATTAGGCCGTAAAAAGTTTAGAAGATATGTAAAATAATCACCATGAAAATAAAACCAACAACTTTTAATCCAAAGTCAAACACATTTATCATTTGTACTACAGGTTTTCTTTGTGTACTTGTGAATAGATACTGAAATATAAACAATTTTTTTGGAAATAACTGCTTAGTAAAGCTATTACATTATTTATTTTGAGAATAACAAGTTGGAAATTATAAGACATTGATGTAAAAAATGTCTAGTTTATATTTCTTTTGAAAACATAAGAAACTATCAAAGTTATGAATAGTTTATCGATTAACTATTTCAAAATATTGTTATATTATATCTTTTATCGTGGCCCGATAGTGGCCCGTTTAGCCCGAAACCCGCTAGGGTTAGGGTTAGGTTTGCAATATTAGTGGCCCGAAAAAATTGGACCATTTAGCCCGTGGCCCGTTAGGGTCACAACCCGTTAGGGCTGGCCCGTTTAACATCTCTACTTTTAGGCCCGGGTGGTCGGGTACTGCTAATACCAAAACCAAACTGTTCTCCAATTTTTCATTTCGGTTATTCTCCGTTACCCGCCCCATATCCAGTCAAACGTTAATAACCGTCAACTTCGATTCAGTTCAGTTCAGGTATCCACGGTTCGGTTCGAAATTGTCATCTCTATTAGGAAATATACCTACTCCAAAAATTATGTAGGGTTGTCATAGAAACGGATGAAACCCGAGCCTTCTTTATCTCATTTTCTTTGATTTTATTCTTGGATTGTTAATTTGTCCCCTTAATATGCAAGAAGTTGTTGTTGTTGAGATTGTTTGTGTTGTTGCTTACAAATTAAGTGAGTCGGGAGAAAGATAGAGTTAAACGAGAATGTTGCCTGAATTGTTCTGAGTTGTTTTTGTGAGTTGTAACTCAAAAGAATAATGAAAGAATGAATTGGGATGGGGAGAGACTTCGGATGAGAGGGATTGAGTGTGAGGGAATTGTTGTTCTGATTATTTGGAGTGAGCTGGGAGAGGGATTCGGGTATGTAGGAGAGTGAGAGAAATGTGTGAGTAATTATTAGTGGAGGTAGACCTATCCAAATCGGTTTTGAGTCCGGTTCGAAACCAACGGTTCGACAAACCGTAACAACGCAAACTGAAATCGAACCATGAATAACTGGTTCCGATTTCGGTTTTTCGATTTTTAGTTTTTTGATTTTTTTTAATTTTTTAAAATATTTTTTTATTTTAAAATTTTAAAATCTATTATAAAGTGTAAAAAAAGGTGTTATAATATGTTATTAATTATTAAAATACAAACTTAAAAAAAATATTTCGGGTGTGTTAGACATTATGATATAGTAGGTTGATTTTGACATTCAAAATTTACTATACTAAACTCCTCCAGCCTTTCATCAAGTTTCCTCGAGCCTTTCATCAAATCTCCTCCAATCTTTGATCAAGTCTAATGTCTAATGAGGTCAGAGTAAGTGTAGTCAATGTTTCAAAGGACTGTTGTCACTATCTATTTTTTTTCTGAAACTGATTGGAAAATCAAGATAAATTGAAGACAAATAAAAGAAAAATTGAAGATAAAGTTTATTGAAAATTAGACAAATTAAAGACAAATTTATTGAAAATCAAGACAAATTAAAGACAAATTTATTGGAAATCAAGACAAATTACGCCAATTAAAGACAAGTTACAATATTCTCTACTTAAACAGCTCCTCGGTACAATCTCGTGCAATCTTCTTCTTCTTCTGCTGATTTGTTTTTCTTCATCATCAAAAACTCCCATTGTCTAGATAATCGATTATTTCTGTCCTCCTCTAGCCTCATTTGTGTGAATTTCAAATATCGATCAAGCTTCTCATTAAGCTCTGACTCAATACGATTTCTCTCTATGTGGATACGTTGACGAACTTCTCTTTCTACTCTATGAGATTTAAGTAGTTCTCTTATGATTTGATGCTTACGACGTCGACGACCCGATAAGTCGAACATATATTCTTCCACACTTCTTTGAATTTCCCTATCTATGTCGATGTTATCATTGAAATCTACTTCATTTTCATCGTGGTTGTGAGAATTGAAACTAAAACTTGAAGACATGATTGTAGTAGGTATGTACTTAATTCTTCGGTGAAGTGTTGGGGATGATTGGTTGAAGTGTGTACACAACGAAATTTATAGGCCACGGGAAATGTACAAATATAATAATGGAAGTCAGTCACATGTGATCTGTCATAATAAGGACAGTGTACAAAACGTCCACCAACACATGTGATATCGTTTATTCTTATCTGCAAAGGAAAAAGACAATAAATTACAATAATTTATAGGCCAAGTGTTGGGGATGGTTGGTTAAAATGTGTACACAACGAAATTTATAGGCTAAAAGAAATGTACAAATATAATAATGGAAGTCAGTCACATGTGATCTGTCATAATAAAGTCAGTGTACAAAACATCCACCAACACATGTGATATCGTTTATTCTTATCTGCAAAGGAAAAAGACAATAAATTACAATAATTGAAGACATGTGATCGATTCGTGGCAAGTTGTGTTGTCACTAGCACATGTGAAAGAGTGCAATAAATGGACAACATTATTATTTTCTTTTTCAACTAACCAATAATTTTGAATTGTCAGTATCTTGTGGGAACCCCGTTTTGAACCTCGTCAATGAAAGCGGCGAATTTTCAACTTGAGCACGTGAAATACGCTTGGGCCTTAAAATGAATTCTCAAATAAATAAAGCAAAGCAAGAGTCACCACTTCCATTTATGAAGGAATGGAAGAAAATCTAGATTCTAAGGTCCGAGGGCTCAGTTACAAGTTGGAAAGGTGTTAGGCTCCTAACTCGCTCTATCGGTATAGAGGTTGCCAATCATGCTTGAATTCCTAATGATCGGTCAAAAAGTGGCATGTTGATCAAAGTTGCTTGGTTGGTCAAATGGTGGCGGCAAAATGATAACGTTAGAGTTGATAGAAAAATAGAACAAGTAAGAGCGTCCACAATGGGCTCCTCCTTCAACCCTCTAAAAACAATTTTGGAGATTTTTTGCTCCACTAAACCCACAGTGGCACCCTACTTTCATTCTCTATCTCCTAAACCAACTAAATAACTCTTGTAACATGGAGAGAGATTTAGTGTCAACAGTCACATTTCTTCTCTCTCCCAAAGGCAGCAAAAGCAATTTGATTGATTTCTTTATATTTTATTCCTCATTTATATTTATAAAAGTTAGGTTTATTAGTTGAGATGAGATATATTTAATTTTTAGAGGGTTGTATTGTTGGAGTGAATTTTTTTTAGAGTGTTAAAAAAGTAAAACTGGAACAGAAAACGATGTGTTTAGAGGGTGATATAGAGAGTCACCACTGTGAATGCTCTAAGCACACAAACTTACTCAAAGTAGTCTTAATTCAAACTTGGTCAACTCTTGTCAACTAGGGTCAACTAGAGTGAGCGAAACTAAATAAAAAGTTTACAACATGAAATAAAATACCAAAATGTTTTGACAAATTAAACTAAACATCTTAAGAATAAAAAAAAAAAGTTACTAAACTAAACATTGTAAAATATAAAATTGAGCACGTTAAATGATATACTTAAAAAACTCAAAATAATAAAATTAATAACTAAAGCATCCTAACATTCACGATAACAATCCAACAAACTGTAAACCAATTCAAAATCATAAACTACCATGTTTTGAGAATACACACTTAAATCTGCCCCACTATCAATCAAGACAATGGTTTGTATATTGAATTCTTCATTAATAACTAAAGTTATATTGATATATCATTTTTGATATGTTATTTCATCCATTAGGCACAAATATTGTATTTGGTTATTTTCAACACTTAAAAGTATTTGAACTTGTTTTAGCACTAAAAGATTGAGCTATGTTATTATCATGTTGAATGACTTTTTCCAATTTAGATAAGAGTTGTTTTCTTTCAATTTCTTCAACTTTTTTAAACTCCCTTATTTCAACTTTTAGTTGATTCATTTCTTGCTTTAGAATTTTATTGTTGGTTCTTTAGATGTTGTTTCTTCAAATCTATTCATAACCTCTTTTAGTAATAATTTAATTGAGATTTTCTTAAAAGATCAGTTTCTCGTTGTCTTTCGAAATTTTCTAATATTTTTTCTTTTTTCTTCTGGATCCTCAATTTCGCCTATTAGATCTAGAACAAACGTTTGACTTTTGGTAAGAGTATTTATAATTAAACCATTCATTTGTAAAATAGATTTATAATAATCAATTTCATTATTACAGTTTTCAGTACAACATTTTTCTTGCTCATAATCTTTTGAGCTGGATTCTGGATCAGAATTAATATGCATGATTTCATTTTCACTGTTACTAAAAGAATAACTTTCTTCATCCTCTTTTTCTTTGTCGGGATTAAGTAATATTTGTCATAATCCTTCTTTAAGATCTTCACTTATATTTAATTATTGTATTTTCTTTTTTATCCAACATCTATTTGCATAGTGGCCAATCTTTCCACATTTATGACATATAACCTCATTTTTAGATTTTCTTTTAATCAATTTCCTTGGGATTTTATTAGAAGAACTAGGTTGATTTGGTGTTTCTTTTAATCTTGGTTTCCTAAATTTGTTATATTTTCTTTTCAAGTAGACTTTTCCTGGTATTTGGCTCCTTTTTTTTTTTTTAACTTTCTTGCAGGTTTAGGTATTTTTGATTGAGGAATATGATTGACAAATTGGTGACAGAATTCACCTAATTCTTTTCGATTTGTTAAACCTTGCTTTTTGAGTTGGGCTTTAAGATCTAAATCATTACACATGGCTAATCTTTCTTGTGCACATTCAGTAAAATAATTCTTCGTATATATAATTATCATAAGGAATGTAATTATCGCCATGTTTATTTTTTAATCTAGTTTTTACCTTTTCAACAAATAAATGAGGTAATCCTGAGATAAATTTTTCTTTCCAGAATGCTACATTAGCATCATTTTTAAAGATACCTTAGTAAGGAAAACATCCTTATACCACTTAAAATGGTTAAGGTTGGATACATCTGAGGTTCATTAAGAGTTCTTTACTTCTATTCATCATTTGGAGAGGTTGCCCAATAAAATGTTTAATTGTTGCTTGAATTAATGTGTACATCCTATTATTTTCATTTACTGTATTTGTGGTTTTATAGATCATTGGGTCTGTTGTAGCAATTATTTTAGTAAAATTTAAATATTTCATATTGTTGAGTTTGAGTGAGAATGTTATCCCACCATCATTTAAGTTGGCCTAAGAATCCTGTGATTATTAATTTTACAATACCACTATCAGTATTTACATTTATCTTATATGCTGTTGAATATATACATTATCATCCTATTCTTGTAAGTTAATATTTGATATTCAACCATTCGAATAATATTTTATTCATATATAACTTTAGGATTATAATAAGTTTGACCAGTTAAACTATCTTCCTCAAAAGCTAGATCTACTGAACTGGGTCGAGGATAATAATATCTACTTGTAGCCTGAGGAATGTGTAAACTTTGAGTTCCTAACTTATTAATTTTTATATTTGTTGTAAATTGTTCTTCTAATTCTTGTAGATATGATTCACTGTAGATTTCATTTTGATTAATAACTTGGACACATCTATTTTTTAGGTTATGCTCATTTAGCTTTTTAGAAGTACAAGTAAAGTCTTTCGGACCATATTTAAAGGGGGTTTGACCAATGGTGTTTGTGTCATCATTGGTATTAATTGGTCTTGATATTTATTTATTTGTGTGGATTGAAGATTATCAATTTTATCTTCTATTCTTTTCATTTGTTTATTCATTGTTTGTAGACATAAATTAGTATAATTATTTTGTTGGATTACTTTATTCAAACCTTTACTTTTAGCATTTAGATGGGAAAAAACATTTACTTCCAAATCTTCTATCTTTAGATTTTTTGGTGGTGGATGGATGGATTTGATCTTTTCACCTTCGAATGTCTTCCATGTTTTAAAATGTTGTTCCATTATATTAAGCTCATTATTCGGATCTTTTAAATAAATATTTTCATACCATTCTACAAAGGGAATTACCATCTTATTTAGATCAATAAACATGTAAAATTCTTCTTTAATAATTTGTAATTCATTTTTATTATGATTATGAAAATACCAAGTTCTAAATTTCTCATATTTTTGTTGCAAAAATTCTTTATTTATTTATTGCCTGTCATACTTAAATTCTATTGTGATAACATTAACGGAGAAATTCATATCCGAAAATGTTGGAGATGATGCTCTGGGATTGCTATTTTTGTTATTATCCTCATGATATATTTCATGTGGAATGTTTTGGGAGTATTCTTTAATTCTTTCAAATATTAAATTATCAACCTTTCTTTCCCTTTATAAGATACATCAAATCTTTCCTACAAAGATGTAGATTTTCTACTATTTGAGCATCTTGAAAAATCAGTAAATTTAAAATTAGTTTTTCTACCACTATTAGCGAAAGTGACCTCAACATCTCCTTCAGGAGTGTATAATTTGTTATATTTACCATTTTTTTATAGGTTCAGAAGGAGCAGCTGCTAGAAAAGTCTAGACAATAGGAAGATCTATAACTTTCTAAGATTAAAGTATTTAGAAATTTATAATATATTCTATAAGATATGACTACATGTTCACTATCTTCCTGCATTTTGATAGCCTTTTGAATCTATATTAAGTGTGAGTACTTCAATTAAATGTTTATCTGTTAAAGAGATAGGAAAGTCTAGAAAATAATTAAAATAAACTGGACCATTACACAGACTCGTCTTCACTAGTCCTAATAAGGATGCATCAAATTCAAGATGTCTACAATCTCTTAAAGCTACCATCAGATTTGCGTTTAATCCTTCCCTAATTAGTGCCTTTAAGGCTACGTGTACAAGTCCTGTATGTAAGAATTTGTATCTCTCCTAGAATCCGAGAACATCTGAATTTAATATGTGTATTGTTTCATAATGTTTTTTTATATTAAAGTTTGTTTTTCTGTTTGGTGCATATATATATATATATATATATATATATATATATATATAGCTGCACCAAACATAAAAGAACTACATATTGAAATATTTAAAAGATATCAACTAAACAATTAAATTTTTACATTTTGGAAACTAAAATGAACACAACATAAAGATCTAAAAGAAAAGTCACTACAGACTTAGCATGCAATATTATTATATTTTATCAAACAATCAAAACCAAAAAAGAAATTACAATACTAGCAACTATAAAGTTATGAAAACTTAAAAGAGTTAAGAAAATATAGCTACTCCACAAAATGTGTAGAGCAAGAGAGAACGATTATTGTTGCACTTTAGACTTCTTCATCTCTTTTTCTTGGATCCAGTTGACGTAAAAGAGTACTCGTTGTTGTTGTTGAATAGATCGAGTTGTTGAAATTCTGTTCGGAACAACTTGTTGTTGAATAGATTGAGTTACTGAAATTGTGTTTGTTGTTGCTCCGAGGGATAACCGAGAGAGAGAGAGAGAGAGAGAGAGAGAGAGAGAGTGTGTGTGGTTGAGAAGGAGAGAGTAGTTGAGAGAAAGTTGTGTGGGTGAGTGTTTTGCTGTATGTGAATGAAAAGATATTACTATCTAAAAGTAAAAAATCGCGGGATGTTTTCCAGGTTTGCATTTGAGATTTTTTTGTTTAAAAAATATAAATTTATTTTATTTTTAATATTTTTTATTAAATAAATAATTATATCAAAGATATTAGTATTAGGCAGAGGTGAGAGCGATTGTAATTAATAGGTCGGCCAACCAGCTGGCGCGCACTCTCCTTCCGCCCCCGTGAAGACTTGTTTTTCCACACCCTGTCCGCCTGGCCCTCTCTCTTATGTGTTTGTCGGCCACCAATGTTTTGTTTTGTTTCTTCTTTTCCTGATTCGTTTGAATGAGTAATGTTTTTTGTATCTTAAATGTATATTAAATATTGCTTTCATCTTTTAATTATTATTTTATTTGATATGTTATATCGATTAAAAAAATAATTAACTTGATTATTAGTATTAATATAATGTAAATTTTTTTTAATATTTATGTGTATGTGGTCTATAATTAAAATAGAAAAAAAGTAAGGGTAAAATGGTAAAAATGACGTCCTAAAAAGGAAAGTTTTCAAACAAGACAATTATTCTGAGATAGACAAAAAAATAAAGAAAGACAATAATTTAGGGACGGAGGAAGTATGTATTAAATTTATAATTGAAATCTTTTATTTGTTTGTACGACATATATATTTGGAATATGTAATATATTAATTAAAATTATAAATAAATTAATTTATCTATAAAAATTTTTAAAATATGTAATATATTTATTAAAACTACAAGTAAGTTAATTTATTTGAAAATTATAAAAATAAATAAGTTGTATTTGAAAAGTGCAATGGGTCTAGTAAATATAAATAGTATGAGAATCCAAATAAATGGAAATTTGTACTGGTAAATGGGTTTTACTAGTATTAAATAAGTATGTGGAAGGGGGAAAGGTGAAACAAAAGTTTTGTTCCTTCCAACAGACATGCCCTTAAAGAAGAAAGAAAAATGAAGGAAATGGTTGTGTGAGAGAGAGAGAGAGAGAGAGAGAGAGAGTAATTGTGTTTTGTGGGTGAATGATTGTGTTTTTTAAGAAGGTGGAGAGGGGATTGTAGTGGAGTGGAGTGGAGTGGAGTGTGGTGGGATGTGATGTGAGGTAGACAGAAAAATGAGAGAGGGTGGGGTTTGTGGGGGCTTTTATTTATTTTTAGGAAATTGGAATTTTGACTTGGGTGGGGGGCTTCTCAAATGGATTTTTCTTCTCGTTTTTTTCTTTTTTTGTTTCCTAATTTTTTTGTCTTGTTTTCTTCTTCTTCTTTTTTTCGTTTTCTTCTCTTTTTTATTTGTCTTTTTTTTTTTCTTTTTTTAATAATATAATTATAATAACATGAATAAAATTAAGTAGTAAATAAAAATGAGAGTTCGAGATTGGGGTGTCTACAAGGCTATAAACGAAACTGAACAATATTTATTTATTGAAAACAAGATGAAAGCACTGAGACGTATAGATTGATATTAGACACTGATTATTACTTATATCTTAAAGGGTGTCTCTTTGTTTCTGATATGTTAAAAATCTTGTTTCAATAGAGAAACCAGATTATTTAAATTTTAACATTAAGATTGGAAACAGTATTTTTTCATTATTTAAATACAAATACTATTATAGTTCAGGTATTTGTGCAACTCTCTTTACCGTTTTAATTTTAATAACTAATGTGGAATAACCCGATAATCTCTCCCTTCCACATCGTGCCTTGGGATGGGGCAGTAACAACATGTAACTACTGGATCATACATGTCGAAGATGTTGTAACCTTGGACTCTAATACTTAGTGTTGGGTGCTATTGTGTGCCTTCTCGATCCGACAAACTAGCTAAAAGAGTGAGACTTTCCTTCACGATTATTAACGGATGTAAAATAACCGAACACAACCGATTGAAAGCTCATTACGGAAAATATTGATGAGAGTGAATGGAATGGAGTGCCAAAATGTCTTTCTGCCAACAGGAGTATGATGGTCTAATCAAGTAACATTACATTAAAGTGATGCCATTTTATCAAATTTTTAATGGTAATCGGAAGGAAGGTGTCCTTTTGCTAATCTAGGAAAAGGAATTGAAGAAGCAACAAACATTTCAATATTCTCCCAGCAAAAAGAAAAGAAAAGAAAAGAAAAGAAAACATTCCATTCTTACCTTTGAGTATAGTTTTCATTTAGCATAAGTTCGATGAATGTGATATAAATTTACATTTATGTTACCACCATGTTGTTTCCTAATTCATTCGCAGTTCCCACCCATAAGTTTATTCAATTTACTATCTTCCTTTTCCAACTTGAAGCAACGGATTGACAAAACGCCGGTGATAAGTATAGCTACGCTCTTGCTCCTCTCAAAAATTGGTGATTGATCGTGCCACGATTTGGGTCTATAAAAGCACAGGTAAATTGTATGATCGTTTCTTAGTTTTATTAGCTCAACTTATTGTTATTTAAGCAATCAAATCTTTATCTGGTATTTTCCCGATATAATCCATGGAACATTTATAGTTTAAACTCAATTAATCCGTCGTGATTATCATAAAAATAAAATAAAATACCCATATGAATTACTCTCTCCATCCCTAAATTATTGTTTTACTTTCTTTTTTTGTCCGTTCTAAAATAATTGTCTTGTTTAAAAAAATTTTTTAGGACAACACTTTTACCATTTTACCCTTACATTTTCTTTCTACTTTAATTATGAGCACATGCACATGAACATTAAAGAAAACTATATACTATAACAATATTAATAATTAAGTCAATATTAATAATTAATTGTGAATAGAAGTAGTATATGCTACGACAATATCTTTCTTACGTAAAGTTCAATTCCCATCCATAAGTTTCTTCAATTTACTAACTTTCTTTTCCAACTTGAAGAAACTAGTAGACGAATTGCTGGGTGAATAGTACAACTACGCTTTTGCTTCTCTCAATCTCAAACAAGTGGTGATTTGATCATGCCACGATTTGGGCCTACCAAAAATAGGTAAATCTTAATGACTATCTCTCCTTTAACTCCACTATAGATAGAGAGAATTTATTTTTGTATTTGTTACTATTTATTTGTTATTTTTTTACTTTTAGGGATTTAGCTTAGAAAATTGTTTAGATTCAAGTTTTAGTTATTTTCATTTTCGTAGTTTTGTTTCTAGTTATTATGGTAATTTAGGGCTTGTTTGTTAACCATGAGAGAGAAAGTTTTAGTTACTTTTAGGGATTTAACTTAGGATTTTAATTTCCTTGTTTCGTTGCCAACTTGTGATTGATTAAGGAATTTGTCTTTTGATGAAAAATATAGAGTTGTAGGTTTTTGAAAACCTAGGCTTCTCTCACGTGTTGAGAAAGTAGGCTTTTTCCTCATCATCTGAATTGTCCGAATCTTGACAATAATTCGAAAATTCCTCAATGTGGTTGATCATGTCGACCAATTAATGTTTGAATTGAAGATTCGACCATTATTGTAAAGAGTAGGTCCATGTGATGCCGTTTTACGGATCTTAATTTGTAAGACGAAACTCCACTCTTTTACAGTTCAGCCAACCAACACACGGTGGGTCCGGATAGATCCGTATTACAACCAACATACGATGGGTCGAGATAGATTCGTATTACAGAAAATACTCGTAAGACGATATTTTCTAAGTTTTTGACTATTATAAATTATTGTGGTGTGCAGTGTGCACGTGCCCAAATAATTTCTACATCACCTATTATAAGAGCCGAAACATGGTTCATCGAATTTTGAGCCAAAATTAATCATGGTTCCTCGAGTTTTGGGAGAATTGAAACATGGTTCCGTTGAGTTCCTGAATAGCAAAAATGTAACATTTGTGAAGAAGATTAGAGGCGCAGCAGGACTATGTGAGACTAAGTGAAAATGAGGAAACCTAAATTACCAAGCTTACGGCTCTCGAACATAGAGCGAATTTGGTCAATAACATGAAACTTCAGTCGGCGAGGAATCGGTGATGATAAAGTCGTCATCATAAACAAGAACGGGAAGCGCAAAAGAAGAGGTATGTCAAATAATTAAAGAACCATCCAATTCGCTGTTGAAGAAGCTGAGAGATATATAGGATATATACTCGTGTAAATGTTAAAGACATTCGTGGGGTGATTGATTTTAGACAAAGTGCGCGATTTTACTAGTAACAAAGGTTGAACAAAGGAGATCAATAAACTCAGATGGTTGAGACATATGCTTCCTCAATTAGAACCCTATTCAAGAAACATTACGAATATCTCACTAATAGTCAACCCTTTTAACACAAAAAAAATATTTAATAATTAAAAAATATTCCTTTTTTTTTTGTTATACTCCCTCCGTCCCTAAATTATTGTCTTCCTTTCCTTTTTCGTCCGTCCCTAAATAATTGTCTTGTTTGAAACTTTCCTTTTTAGAACATCACTTTTACTATTTTACCCTTACTTTTTCTTCCTACTTTAATTATGAGTCACATACACATGGGCATTAAAGGAAACAACACACTATTTCAATACTATTCCAATATTAATAATCAAGTCAATTGAGTTTTCTTAATCTGTGTGCCGAGTCAACCCAGACAATAATTTAGGAACGGAGGGAGTATATGATAAATAATTTTGACATTAGATAGGAGGCAAAATAAAAAAAAAATAAAGATATTCCTTTTTTTACTCTAGCAATCATAGTTAATAATTAAAATTTGCATATAGTAAGTGTATAATATGCGTACATATTAATAATTAAAAAATATTCCCATTTACCGAACTCAAACCAAATTTTGATATAATTATATTATTTAAACTATTTGATTTATATTAATAATCATGTTTGAATTGATCAAATATGATATATATATATATATTAACATGAAAATATTAATTATGAAGTCTAAAAATATTATTTATTACTACTCATACATTTTAAATTACATACATAAGATTATATAAGCTTAATCATGCTTTCATTTTTCTATTAACACGTAGCTATTTTGTAGTAAATAAGTGATAATATGAAAATAATAGCTTTGAGAGCATATAAATATGAAAATATTAAAATATTTAAACCTAAAAATAATGAAATTATAAAGTTATACATAATATAACGTATTTTAGTCCTGTACGATATAAATAGAAAACTATTGAATTAATTTTATGTTGTATGGAAACCAAAACACAAAAATAATATTTAATAAACCAAAACACAAAACTAGTATTTAAATCAAACTAAAACACAAAACTAGTATTTAAACCAAAACACAAAAATAGTATATAAAACAAACTCAAACACAAAACAAGAATTTAAACCAAAAAAAAAAAAAAAGATTGATAGCGCAGGGAAGCCTAGCTCATGTGCCAGTTTTAACGCAAGGGAGGGGCGAGCGCCAGTTTGAAGCCGTGGATGAAGATGCCTTTGGAGAGGACTTTCGGTGGATTTGCACCAATGATAGAGTAATAAAGCCCCCTTAGGATACTCTAATATGGTTAAGAGTCAAAAAAGATGCAAATTGATGATAAATAAATTCATCCACATTAGTTTTTATCGTTTTATTTTGTGAATGGTAGAGATTTTACGAGAATAATGATTTTTCAATTTAAGTCTTACAATTTAGGGAAAAGTAGAACAAACATAACAAGTAGTTATCAAGAATTGATAAATGAAATTTACAACCAGAATTTCGGTAAAAGCTTGCAAATATCTAAGTGAAACATATCAAGTGGTTTTAATGAATTCAAAGAACGAGAAGAAAAAAGAAAGATTACATATGATTTTGGACAAAAATGACGCATTTTATTTGTTTTCACGGGCCCACTAACCTAAGCCCAAAATCTATGAACTTAGGACTCGAAAACCTGAGATGAAGTGTGGCCATGCAAGGTGTGCATACCACAAGGATGTGGATGCTTGTTCGCCACTGATATCAAGAGGATTAAACTGAGCACTGGGCATGCATGAAAGGTTGTGTATACCATCCAAATTACTGCTTGAAAAAAATACCACCTCAGTAGTGTTGTCTTTTACACGAAAACCACTTTTGTGTTAAGTTCAAAAAAGAAGTTATGATTCGCAAATAAATTTTGAATGGACAATAGAGATTTATGCTCGAGGAACAAGCAAAGCATTATTTAAGGCAAAAGAGTGATTTACACAAACAAAGACAACTCACCAATAAAATAAGTAAGCAACGAAGTACCTTTTGTAATTATAACCGAGTTATTACCTATGTAAGGAGAATATTGTCACAGACGAGATCATGTCGTGTGGCGCGTTGCACCAGAGTCCATGACGGGGAACAAGATAAGACAGAATGACATAACTGATAAGGTGTACTCACGCCATAAGAGGAAACAAAGAGAGAATCATGCAACTCTAATAAGGCGTGCCCACGCCTTATTCCGAAACAGCTGATGTCCGACTTTTTAGTTCTATGTTAATTAGGATACTTGTTTCCTATTTTAATTAGCATTAAAGTATTACTCCCTCCGTCCCAAAATTATCGTCTGGGTTGACCCGGCACACGGATTAAGAAAACTCAATTGACTTGATTATTAATATTGGTATAGTGTGTAGTTTCCTTTAATGCCCATGTGTATGTGGCCCATAATTAAAGTAGGGAGAAAAAGTAAGGGTAAAATGGTAAAAGTGGTGTTCTAAAAAGGAAAGTTTTTAAAACAAGACAATTATTTAGGGACAAACAAAAAAGGAAAGGAAGACAATAATTTAGGGACGGAGGGAGTACTAGTTTTCCTTATTACTACTTTGTTTTTCGTTAGGATTTTAGTTTCCTTATTCTATAAGTTTAGGAGTTATTTTGGGAGTGAAGTTGTTGAGTCTTTTCTCCCTATATAAAAAGGGATCTTGTCCATGTATCAATACACGTTTTGATAATTTCAATAATACATCATTGTTGGTGTGCCAATAGTGGAGTTCTCTCCTTCGTTTGTTTTCTTTCCATTTGTTCGGGCGATATATCGAGCAAACGTTTGTTTGTATGTTAATACAAACAAAAATCTACTTTCTTACTCATTTCCGTTCTGCGTCAGTTGGTATCAAAGCTATGGATGATGTTCCGAATCGTAACCTTGATCAACGAGTACAAACCATAAAAAATATTGTTCGCGGTATACATACAGATCAGGCCAAAAAGTGCTCTGGTGATTTGTCGAAGTCCACGTATGCAGCTAGATTGTAGGTAGGATGCCCTAGCTCTCAATAGGCACAAGTGTTAGTGAGACTTGTCCTCCGGTAGATACCTGTGATGAAAGAAAGCACCATTAGGGAGCTGGACGTTGGTCCAGCTAAATCCCTCCGGTGAGAGAATCAGTATATGGTAAGGTTAATGGTCTCCGGTGAGGATTCAGGCTGCTCTTTTGAGAGTAAATGCACTGAATGCTTTGGAGATTTGGTAGTTGTGTGTGTTAATTTGAACTTAGATCATAAATGAAGGCAATCACCTTGTATTTATACTGGAATAATGTTGATTTGGGACAGGTGGGCCTGCCAGGTGTCAATCTAGGACAGGTAGGTCACATGCCCATTTTTGGCAGCCGCAATCTACATTGATGAGCTTTGATGAGGAAGTGACCTGCATTGATGTAGAAGATAGAACTTCTCTGGAAGTGGCATAGACCTTCTAGAAGCAGCTTTTCATAGAGAGCAAGTCACTCTTTCATCTAATGAGGAGCTGGTTGGTGGCCCCGGGATGACGCAATAGCAGGTAAGCCATAAATGCGACAGCTTTCGTTGACTATCTTCACTTCCTGGGGTGGAGACCTCGGGGTCTTAGCGTTGTAGCCCGGGTCTAGGATTTCGCGGGCTCTCAGGTATGACTGGAAAACATCTTTTTAATCACCTCGGGATCCTCGAGGAGGACGAGACAAGATGGCAGGTATACGCACCCGGGGTCCGAGCTATAATCAAAGCTCGGGGTCAAGTTGGTTATCTTCCGAGCTCTAGCTAGGCATGGCCACGTGTCTCGCTTGTGCCACGTGGAGGCACGATATTTTAGTATCTTCAATAGCCCCCGACTTCCCGAGGTGAGGATTTATCCTTTAAGTCGGGAAGTATCAGTTCGCTCGTGCTCGGGTGGTAGGTAGTAACTTCACCAACACACCTCTTCTTGGAATCTGTGTCAAATCATTGGCGCGAAAATATTCTGACGGTTCATTAAATGCATGTCCCTTCAGTTTAAAATTATAACCGTCATTTTGGGTTTAAACGACACCGTTTCGTAACTTAAGGAGAGGAAAACACGCGAACTATTCAGTTGGTGTCGGGTCGTGATTCGGATCCGAGTTCAAAACAGCATCGTTCTTCAGAGGTATATGTAGGGTTTTAGCACTGTTGATCTTCACTTTTGCGTAAAACCCTAGATTTCTCAAAACCCTTTCCGGCGATCTACGATTTCCGGCGAACTTTTCTCCAAGCGATCTTCGGGCTTTCCCTCGGTTTTCACTGTCATTTGCTGTTCCCTTTCCGTAGGTTAGTATCGTTTGAAGCTCCTTTTTCCCTTTAATCACTTTTTTAGTACATTTTTACCCCTGTTTGGGGTATATTGCGCTTTCGTTTTTGCTCCGGTGCTTTGCCACTTATTTCGATGCTAATCTCCGGCATCACGTGCCTTTCAGGTGACTTCCGTACGCCAACTCCCGAGCTTCTAATCTGATCCAGGTACTGTGACCTTCTTATATAAGCTTTGATTCCCTTCTGTCCTTTCAATATGTTTGCGGGTAGGAGGAGTGTTAGTTTTAGGGTTCTTGAGTGTAGCTCGTCGTCGGGATATTCCCCGAGCTTGGGTGCTGCTAGTCCACTATTACCCCTAGCTCCTATAATTTAGGAGATTCTCCCTCTCAGTCTGTATTTGCCCGCTCGCCCATGGGAAAGAATGTATACAGATTAGCCGAGGATCATTGGGAGGTAGTGGTCCCGAGTGAAGCTCGGGATATCCTAGGCTGCTGAGGAGTTGACTTCTCAGACCGAGTGGTTTCTGATGAGCCCTACTGGGTTCCTCCACTCCCATTTGCTGCTCAAATGGAAATATTAGACGATAAACCCTAAGTCATAACTGCCCTGATCTCTCGCTATTTCGTCATGACCCGATATTTGCAGAATCTGCGACTTGATCGTTCACGCCGACTTTGCGAGGCAGCTGCTACTGTCAGACTGAAGGCCCAGGATGAAAGTTCTAGCAAGATGAGTGACGTATCCACTTCTGGTAGGGCTGAAGTCCCTCGAGCTAGGGAACCTACTTCAGTCGAGAAGGCTGACCAAACTGCTATTGCGGCCTTACCGCGTAATTGGAGGAATAAGGCTTCCTCATCTGACCTGGCGGCATGGGAATCTATCTATCATACTGCTGACTTCCGTGCTTCAATCCCGGATGTCGGAAAAAATTGGGTAGAACTGAAGACCATTCGCGGGAAAGTGGTTTTTTACCTCAGTTTCTTTACACTCGATGGGCTCCGTCTTCCCCTCGATCCCCTCATAAGTGAATTCCTCGAGGAAGCGTCTGCAATGCCCCTCGACCTCTCGCTAGGCCTGGTGAGGACGCTAGTCTGCTTCATACCGTGTGTTCGGGGCTATAGGTTGCGAGCCATCTCTCTTCCGATATTACTTCCAGACGTGGGTTTCTACCTACCGTCTTCAGTGTAAAGTTCACAACAACTGGGTTAAGCTCTTCACCCCTTTCCCAGGGAAGGTGGATGGCTGGGTTGACAAGATCATATTGTTTGAGAGCTGCAAGGGTTAGAATTTCAACATTCCTGCGGGAAGGCCCCACGGCCTTAAACGCTTGAAAAAACTGGGCCCTTATGACGGTATTGCCCAGTGGGTGGTCGAAGCCAATTTGTACTCGGATGGCGAGCAAACCCGGCTGTATGACTTGGAGGCGATCCTCAGCGATGAACCCCGCCTTTCGCTCACCGGGCTTTCGAGGAGGACTTTCGGGATTCACCCAAGGTGCACCATGTGGCTATTGAATCAGCCCCGGGCTGGTTTAAGCATAAGGATGAGAAGTTCTGCGTCCAATGCGAAAATTATGCGGGTGCCGAGGAAAGCGACTGCTGGCCTCTTCCCGAGGGTTGTACTGCTTTATTTCTTCTGTTTGCTTTTTATTCCAAGTATCTCCTCCCCGCATCCATACTAATAAATGCCCTTTTTGCAGATATGGTGAACCTTTCCAATGCCTTCCGTGCCCGGAGGAACACTGCCTCGGGAGCTCGAAAGGACGAGTTGAGGCAATCTCATATTGTTGCTTCGGGTGATAAGGCGATCTTTCCACCGACTAAGCCAATCAACCTGGAAGCCACTCTCGATACGGAGCCTATCTCTGTGGCCGTCCCGACCACTAAGCGAACATTGATGAGTGAAGAAGCCGGAGCTCGCAAAAAATAAAAGTCGGTGCCTGTTGCAGAGGCGTTGATCACTGATCTAACCGACGAGCCCCTTCTGCGCAGAACCTCCAAGGGGAAAGAGAAAATGACTTCTGTCAAGGAGGTCAGTGAAGAGGTGATAGCCGGGCTTGGCCCCCACGAAGCGGTGGAGTTCAATAATATCAATGCCTACGCCACTCTCCTCGGATGGCTAAGCTTCTCCAGCAGAGCTCGAATCACGCTTTGAAATCCATGTCTTGCTCACTAGTCGAGGTTCGTGATTTTCAACATGTTTATCCTTATATCTCTTTGTTCTTTATACTGAAACTCGCTCGTTTGCAAATGGGCCACTACGCCAAATTCTTTGACCTCCGACTAGCTGAGGCTGATAAGCTGAAGTCCGATCTGGTCCAGCAGGTAAAGGATGATATTACCGAGCTGTCCCGGCTTCGCGGTCAGCTCAAAGCCAAAGACAAAGAGCTAAAAGTGAAGGACCAGGAGCTCGAGAAGACCAAAGCTTCTCTCTTTGCCTCGGTGACTGCTCAGTCAAAAGCCGAAGAATCTCTTATGCTCACCGAGGAAGAGATGAAGAAATTTGAGAAGCTTTTCACTAAGAAGGGCGCTGAACATGATGCTGCCATCCGCTCCTTAGATGAGAGGATGCAAAGGCTCAACTTAGAATGCCAGGATATCCGAGCACGGTACCCTATTAACGAGGAATCTGTCATCGCTCAGTACAAGGAATCCGATCTGTTCGTTGAAGATATCTCTCCTTACATGATGAAGGGACGATATCAGATTCTTCCGGCTACCGCGGGTGACGGGGTGCCTCTTGAGAAGCTCGTGGAGTGGGGGGCCTCTAACCTCTACGATGATCTTAATCGTAAGGGTTCCGTGCTTGTGCCTTTTGATGCTGAGGATATTGAAGCCATTGATGCTGAGGATGCGGAGGCAAGCAAGCCCGCGTGAGAGCATCCTGTTATTCTGCAACAACACGTGGAGAAGCTGGTCGATGCTCGGCTTCATCAAATGGCCCTAGAGCCTGCCGGAGGAAGTGACGCCTGAGAAAATGCCGAGCTCGGCCAGATTGCAGATCAACTCTTGCGGGATGCGGAAGGCACCCTGACCAACCGGACTGAGAATGAACGTGACGTTCTAGCCTCGAAAGGCATTGAGGATTGATATCCGACCTGCACTGCCTTTGTATTTTTGTAAAATCTTTTGATTGAGCCAGCGAGCTCATAATTTTATGAACAAGTAGATTTTAGTCAAATGTAAATTATTCATATATATACAGAATGTAGTTCTTTACTCAGCATTCTCTTTTGTTAGAATAATCCTAGCACGGTTTCTTATTGTGATCTTTGCAATGTGATTTATGTTTTTATAATGGTTTGGAACTATTACCAAGTGGCTAAGGCCGACCTTGGGTAATAATTGAATCGTTATGGAGTGGCCATAGCCGACCTCGAATAACAATTAGAATCATCACTGAGTAGCTTTGGCCGACCTCGAGCGATAATTTGAATAGAATTATTATTGAGTGGCTATGGCCGACCTCGAGTGACAATTAGAATCATCACTGAGTGGCCATGGTCGACCTCGAGTGACAATTTTAAGAACCATCACCGAGTGGCATAGGCCGCCCTCGAGGTGATGTTTTGAGACTACTTGAAGTGGCCCGTTGCCAATCCTGAGTAGTAGTTCTATACTTTAAGTGGCCTGCTGCCGATTTTAAGTATTATTCTTTATTAATATGTTTTAATCTCAATTTCGAGGTAATTTTTTAGAGAAACCAAAATACCATCTTTATACAAGCTTTCGTTACAAAAAATTAAGAAAAGAGTTACATTCATTGATAGTATCTCTTCAAATGATCAGCATGCCACGGGTTCTTCAGCGAGGTCCCGTCTTGTTCGGCCAATCGGTAAGTACCCTCTCGGATAATCACCGTAACCCGGAATGGGCCTTCCCAATTAGGGGATAGTTTGTTCCTCTGAGTGTTTCTGCCCGTAGTTTCAATCTTTCTGAGCACCCAGTCCCCGACTGAGAAGGTTCTGGGCTTCACTCTCCGGTCGTGATGACCTTTTGCGAGCTATTTGTAGTTTACCATTCTGAGTTGAGCTTCCAGCCTTCTTTCTTCTAACAGGTCGAGGTCAAGCTCCCGAGCTTCAAGATTTTTCTCCTCATCAAAATGTAATACCCGAGCTGTAGGGAGAGCTAATTCTATCGGAGCCATTACTTCTGATCCATAAGTTAAAATGAAGGGTGTTTCTCCCATCGGGCCTCGGATAGACGTTCTAATGCTCCATAAGACCGCGGGCAGCTCCTCCAGCCATCTCTCTTTCTTTTCATCTAGACTCCCTTTGAGAGAGTAGAGAATCTTTTTATTCCCGGCCTCTGCTTGGCCGTTGCCTTGCGGGTGAGCGACCAAAGACATCCAGTGCTTTACATTCATCTTTTCGCAGCTCGCTGTAAACTTTGTGGCAAACTGGGTCCCGTGATCAAAAACTATGACCCGGGGTAATCCAAATCTACACCAGATGAAGTCGTGGACGAAACTGATTGCTTTCTCCTCGGCAATGCTTGTTAGTGGCTTGGCCTCGATCCATTTGGTGAAGTAGTCTACAGCCACTATTAAGTACTCGCAACCTCCGGGAGCTTTGGGAAAGGGACCGATGAGGTCAATTCCCCACATATCAAAGGGCCAAGCCGCGACTACCGGCATCTGGGGCACAGAGGGTAGTCTGGGCACATCGGAGAATCTTTGGCACTTGTCACACTTTCTTACATAGGCCTCAGCATCTTTTCTTAGTGTCGGCCAATAGTATCCGTGAAAAAGGATCTTGTCAGAGAGTGTGCGAGCTCCGGGGTGTCCTTCGCATACTCCTTCGTGCACCTCGGCAATGAGATTCTCTGTGACCTCTGGCCGCACACACCTCAGCAAAGGTTTTGAAAAAGACCGCCGATATACTACTCCCGCGACTTTTGTGTACCTCGCAGCTCTCTTCCTTATCTACTGTGCGAGGGCTTTATCCTGAGGTAGGGTACCATGCTCTATGTAGTCCTCAATTTCGTCTATCCAGCACCTCGTAGCTGCCATAATTGGTAAGACAACTTCTCTGTTTATCGAGGGTGAACAGAGGAATTCTACCCTAACATCCGGGGGTAGATCATTCAGCTCCATGGAGGCTACTTTGGATAAATAGTCAGCCCGAGTGCTGCTCTCTCTGTCGATCTGCTGAACTTCCCAGTATTCGAACTCGGCTAGCAACTGCCTGACGAGCTCACAGTATTTTATCAAGGTAGGGTGATTAGCCCCATATTCCCTCAAAATTTGCTTCACGACGAGCTGAAAGTCGCTGAAGACAACAATTTAAGAGACTGTGAGGTCTTTTGCCAACTGCAAGCCCGCAACCATAGCTTCGTACTCTGCCTGATTGTTTGATGCTGGGAACTTGAATCGGAACACCTTCCGAAATTCAGTTCCGTCGGGGGAATCCAAAGACAAACCCACGCTGCTTCCTGAGCTGCTGATCGAATACCGTCGACAAATAGCTGCCAGTGGTTGTCTGGTCGTGTTTCCCTTGAGCTAGAGCGGATGTTTTTAGGTGGTAGGGCGACTTGCAATTTGCCTTTGCCTAGCTCGTTTGGCGAGATCTCCGGAGATGCGTTATGAGCGAATGTTGTTTCTGCAACAAAGTCAGCGAGGACTTGTCCTCGGATTGCTTTCCTTGGCTCATATGCGATGTCGAAGGCAGAAAGCTCGACTGCCCACTTCATCATTCTTCCAGCTACATCGGGCTTGTGCAACATTTTCCGGAGGGGTAGATCTGTGTAGACCACCAAGGCGTGGGCCTGGAAGTAGTGTGATAGTTTTCTCACCATTACTATCAATGCCAGGACTACTTTTTCAACATTCAAGTATCGTGCCTCTAGGTCAGATAAGGCGTGAGAGACATAGTACACTGGTTTTTGAATGAGCCTCTCTTCTCTGATTAACACCGCAGCCACTGCTGCATCCGATGCAGAGATATAAATGTATAATTTCTCACCGGGCACCGGGCTGGAGAGTAATGGCGGGCTGCCAAGGTATTGCTTCAGCTCAGCAAAAGCCTTGTCACATTCTGGTCCCTATGCAAATTTCTGACTTCCTTTCAAAATTTTAAAAAAAGGGAGGCTCTTCTCAGCAGCTTTGGCAATGAATCTGCTCAAGGCGGTTATTCTGCCATTGATCTGTTGCACGATTTTGATGCTCGTCGGGGCCTTTATATCCAGCAATGCCTGGATCTTTCCGGGATTTGCCTCTATCCCTCGCTCATTAACCATGTACCCTAGGAACTTTCCCGCAGTTACCCTAAAGGCACATTTGGCGGGGTTAAGCTTCATGCTGTTTTTCCTGAGGTTAGAAAATGTTTCTTGGAGGTCCTCGACGTGGTTAGCTCTTTTGGTTTTGATCACCATGTCGTTGATGTAAGCTTCCACGTTTCTTCCGAGCTGATCACCGAACACCTTGTTCACCATTCTCTGATAAGTAGCCCCCGCGTTCTTTAGTTCGAAGGGCATCATTACATAAAAATACAATGCCCCTACAGCTCGAAAGGTTATAAGCTTTTGGTCCTGCAGCCATATTCGAATCTGGTGATATCCCGAGTATGCATCCAATAAGCTCAGGATTTTATGCCCGGCGATTGTGTCTACGAGCTGATTAATCCTGGGTAATGGATACCAGTCTTTTAGGCAAGCCTTATTGAGGTCGGTGTAGCCCACACACATCCTCCATTTGCCACTGGTCTTCTTGACCATGACGACATTCGCGATCCACGTCGGGTAAAAATTTCTTTAATTATTTTAGCCCGACGGCTTGTCTACCTTCTCTTTCATAGCCGCTTGCTTCTGGGGAAAAAACCAGTGGCCGCTGTTGTATTGGAGTGATCGCGGGGTCCACGTTGAGCTTATGGACGGAAACGTCTTCACTGATGCCTGTCATGTCCTCAACCCTCCAAGCGAATACATCTGTGTTTCCTCGGAGGAATTGGATGATGGCTTGACGTTCTCCCTCATCTATATCCAGACCGATTTTAATTTTTTGGTCGAAAAAGTCGAAGTTGATGACCACTTCATCAAAGTCTTCATGAGGCTGGATATTGGGCAGGTCGCGATTGTCGAGACTTTCAATGGTGATCACCCTTGCCCTCTTTCTGCTCGGGCCCTGATATTGCGAGCTAGGATTGCAAGCCCGCGTTAACTGCTACCTTTGGGCCGAGCATTCAGCTAACGCCGCGTTCTCAGGAACTGCGGTCTGGTCTGCTTCAACAAGGATTTATTCAGTAAGAGGTCGTGCCCTCTTCACTGAGGGTTTGACGACCTCCACAACCTGAGCCTTTCCTTTCATCGCTGCCTCCTTGTCCTTGCGAGCCTCTATCATGTGAAAAGAGTACTCTTCGGGTCGTTCGTCATCATGCCGACCTTCCCGTTTGTTGCAAATTTAATTCTCTGATGAGGAGTGGAAACGATCATGCCAAATTTGGCCTGAGCTGGAAGCCCCAAGATTGCATTATAAGGTGAAGGGATGTCGAGGACGAAGAATTCTATTTCCTCCGACCTGAAAAGATTTCCTTCTCCAATTGTCACCTTCAACGTCACGGTGCCCTTGGTGACCACCTTGTGGCCAGTGAAACCTTCCAGCTGGACATTGCTTGGGGCAAACCGGGTATCTACGAGCTTCATCTTCTTGAAACAATCATAATACATGATGTTTCTGTTAGCTCCGGTATCTATCAATACCCTTCTCACCATATACTGCTCCACTCTGAGGTACAATGTTAGAGGTTGCACTTTTGCCAGGTCGGTGCTGGCCAACTCGCTCGGGTAAAAACATATGCCAACCTCGTCCTTCACTCGAGGTTGGGACACCACGTTGTTGAGGCTGTACATGGTGTCATTGAGCTGAGTGATGCTCAAGTTGTCCTCCAGGACTGTGGAAATTCTGAATTCCTCGCTATCCACATGCTCCCGGCCATGCGCTGCTAGCCTCTGCTCTGGCTCATCTCTCTGCTCAAACCTTCTGAGCTCGCCCCGACTTATAAGCCGCTGAATGGCCTTTTTCAGCTGGATACAATCCTCGGTGGTATGTCCATTTTCTTTGTTGTACTCGCACCTCTTGGCAGGGTTCCGAGGATATCTGGTTTCCCTCATCGGATAAGGTTTTTCCAGCCTATTCTCATGTTGTAGTACGGTCATGATATGCTCCCGAGACGCGTTCAAAGGTGTATAAACCATCTTATCCTCTTTCTCTTGTGCTTTTATCCTAGCACTAGTCTGCCCGGTCCTTTGATCCGGGTTTTTCGAGTCCTCCACCTTTGCGGGAGCCGAGGCTCCTTCTTTAGCCTTCTTCTTATTGGCCAGGATCTTTTCGATCTTGGCCACTCCCTTAGCCATGACGAACATCTCTGCGCTGGAGGGCAGAGTCCGGAGATTGAGCGCCTCCAATAGTTTGTCCGACTGATGTCTACCTTCAAAGCAGACCATGATTGTCTCGTCAGGGACGTTGGAGAGCTCATCAGCTACATTCTTGAACCACTAGATGTAATCTGCCCGCGATTCAGTAGGGCCTTGTTTTGTATTTGCAAGGTCCGACTTGTCTTTAGGAAGTTCCCCAGCTGAGGTATACTTACTAAGGAATTTCCTCTTCAGGCCCCTCCAGTCTGTCACGGACTCTTTCGGGAGTTCTCTGAACCACTTCATCACTCTTTCGTCAAATGTGCTAATGAAAACCTTGCACCACATATCTTTCTTGGCCGTGCATAAGCCCATTTTGGCCTCGAAGATGGAGAGGTGGGTCTATGCGTGAGTCTTTCCTGTATATGACTTGAAGTCAGGAAGCTTTAACCGAGGATTTGGTGGAGTTCTTTGAATTCGACGGCAGAGCGGACTTTCCAAAACTTGTGTGGGAAGCCCTAGTTTTCCCATTTCAAGAGCTTCTAAGCGCTCCTGGAAAACCTTTAGGGCCTCTACTGGCGACCCCTCAGCCCGGGACTCACGATGGCCTCGTCTGTTGCGTCCATCATTTTTCGATCGCTTATGTGATGAAGCGACTGAGCCAGGTGAACTTCCCTGAGGAGACGGCGAACGCCCTCGCCTTCCTCCCTGGGCATCCTTACGCCAGGACTGAACCTCCGGCTTATAGGTCCTGTTAGACCCCTGCGAGCTTTGGGAATGTGTCCGGGCTTCGAGTCGGTCATACATAGCCTTGAGCGCTGCACCGACCTGATGCCCCAGCCTATTCTTAGCACTCTCGCGCAGTCTGCTGTGCGCGCTTTCTCGAGGTGCCTCCACAGCTCGGGATCTGCGATCGCGATTGCGTGGCCTTTCAGCCTGTGCCCTCTCCCGCTCGAGAGGGACCTTTCGGGCTGGGACAGCTGCCTCCACCTTTCTGGTGAGCTCATATTCCCGTCGCTCGAGTGTTAGGTCCAAGGTTGCTCAAGATAGGCTAGAAGGGGGGGTTGAATAGCCTATCTCCAATTTTTGAATTTGCTTTTGAAAACCTTACTTCACTATTGATTTATAAAGTTTTGCGGGCGGAAGTCTTGTGAAGTATAGGACAAGTTGAGAATGGGCGATCTTCACAGTCAAGATCGGCGGTTCTCAACAGTTTGAAATCGGAAATTTAAAGCGGCACAAACAAGTCACAATCACACACACAAGTAGACAGAGAATTTAATATGGTTCACACTTATAAATAAGTGCTACGTCCACAACCAAAGTGGTCAACTTTGGATTTAAAGATCGTGTACTAAGTTTTTCCACTAGATCTTTTACAAATTAAATCTCTAATGGATTGTGTACAAAAATTTTGTTGACCAAGTGTTTGTGTGGGAGAATTGATATCAATAAGATACAATTCTCGTGAGGTATGAAAAGCTAGATGTTGCAATCAATGAAGAGCTTTAATGGATGGACGTCTAAGTGTGAAGCTCTTCAATGAATGTATAGATAGGACGTTTTGCTTTAATGCACTTGAAGAAGATGAGGGTTCAGAGTTGAAGTGGTTGAAGTGTGTTTAATGCAGCAATGCAGTCTCCTTTTATATGCAGGAGGAACCTTGGAGCCGTTGGTGATATTCAAACTTGAATTTAAGAGCAATTAATGCTCTAATCGGTTGTTGACTCTGATAGGCGTCACGCAACTTGCGATCTGTCTCCCGAATTTTTGCTAAAAATAGGCGGTATGCGCTTGCAGGAGGAATGTCCTTTTCTGAGTGTATGCCAAGAATGGAAACCTTCATTAATTTATAGTTGCAGGTTAACGTTGTATCGCAATTAATGAGGTCTTTAATTTAGGACATATCTTCAGCAGATAACTATCGGACGTTCTTGGAGTTCTTCAACATTGCTGATGAAGCTTGGCTGATACGAGCTTGTCCGATATCTAAAGGAAGACTGCTGGTTCAGACTTTGCCTATTTGTGCAGAGGACATCCGATGTCCTGTAGGCTATCTTCTTCAAGACTTATACAATTAGCAACCCTAGGCTATTCAAGATATGCCTAAGTACAAGTTGCCACACTAAACGCGCAGTCCATTAGTCACCTTGTCTTAGACTTAGGTTATGGATTCAAGCAAATCTAAGCTAAAATACAACAATCTCCTCCTATTTGCTTGAGTCCATGACCTTACGAATACAATATCGGTGACCATGTTCAAGTCTAGTAATAACATGCTTGTAAGATTGATATATTAAGTAAGCATGCCCTAGATGAACTTACACAAAGATCATTGTATTCGAAAATTACAAAGTGTTTACAAATAGGGAATTAAGCATCGAACACTTGTAATAATCGAGTTTAAAAACATGCCGATAGGCGAATTAGGCAATAGAGAGCATGTCTTTAAACCGGTGGTTTAAATTTCATGCATTCACATAATAAGCGAATTTAACCTCGCAAGTGCACGAATACGGAGTATAGGCTGCGCAAAGACAAGGGTCGAACCACGAGACAAGAGAATGATTGAATATTGTTAACTAGCAACTTAAAAAAACAAAAATAAAAGACAAAGGGGTTTTTGTTGATTTCCTAAAACTACGACAATAATTTAAACTAATTTATCACCTAAAATTATCAACTAAATTATCAAAGCGGATAACGAATTAAACAAGAATTGAGAAGACCTAGGAATTGGGATTCACTCGTATCTTGGATTTATGCCTTTCTAATTTATGTATCGGTTCGGTTCTAGGATTGGTTCACAAAGGTAAAACCTGGACGCTTGGATCACGATTTGCGGGCTTAGTATCCCTAATTGTTATACTTTCTTGATCCGTCCATATAACAAACAGGGACCCTTTAAGAACTTAGGAACAATTAATCTCTTTCTTATCTTAGCAAGATTATGAATCAATAAGAAAGAACATTCATAAAAGATGGCAAACATATGACTTATGCATTCTGATCGTGCAATTCATCATACCCTGATAATCTAACGGTTGTAATTACCTACACGCAAATACAACTTAGAAAGATTCGATAAAAATACTTTTATGAATGACTAGAATAATTGAACTGAATAAGAATTATATTAAGGCATAAATATTTGATACAGAGTTACCTCCAATTCCTAGATAAAGAGATTAGTTCCTCATAATAATTGATAGTACAAAAACTTGAACCATTCTTGAATTAACTTTCTTCATAGACAAAGAAAAATTATACAAGACGACTCTCTCCAATCCTAACCTAAAAGGGATATATTTATAACCTAATACTATACAACAACCAAGGGAAAAGGGGTACAATACATTAAAACTATCCAAAAGAGGTCTAAGGCTGCCGCACACATCCCAAAAAGACACTATGCGGCTGCCCTAATTGACATAAAGCAAATTTTATGATTCTGCCTTTGACTTTCTGAAAATTGCACTTTATACCCCTAAATTGGCATTTTTGGCTTTTTCTTTACTTTCTTCAACATGAGTTGACTTGAATTAACTTCATTGGACTTGAGATGTCTTGAGTTGACTTTCATCCTCATTAATTCTTCTAGAAACTTGAGCCATCCATCAAAAGTACACATTCCGTTAACTTTTCTTTTGCAAAACAGTCCTTTTCCATTATAATTCCTAACGGAGTGTAACGAAATCTTCTGAAATCACTTCAAAACCATCCAACTTTGCAAGTTTAACCCCTTTAACCCCTGAAACTATAAAACAACACTAAAACACAATATTAGATAACAAAAATCTCGAGAAATAGCTAAATCTAAGCCGGATAAATACCCAATAAATGAGTAAAATACTCATTCATCAAATACCCCCAAACTTAGACTTTTGCTCGTCCTCGAGTAAAACAAGAAAACAAAACAAAAACACAAACCAAACTATACAAAACAAAAGCAAAACTTTTTTTCTTTGTCACAAGTCAAGCTTCGGCATGGCACCACATAATGCCTCAGAGTAAAATTAACAACACTAAGCAAATAACAACACATAGCCACAAGTCTAAACTTTCACTCAATCATCATCAATCTCACTTTAAATCTCCGTGTGTGTGTGCGCCATTACTCAATAGTTTCAAGAATTGAAATCCCTTATAGAGCCAAGTACCTCATACATTCCCTAAAAATAACAAGTATTAACCTTTGCATTTATATATATATCAAAGTATATTTCATGAAACATAAAAACTAGTAATTACTCCCCTCCATTACTACAAACATAAGTAGCAATACCGAAAAAAAAAATTTCTTTTTTTTCTTCTTTTTCTTTCCTTTTTTTCTGCAAATTTTTTTTCGAGAACAAACTTGTGGACTGTGCAATGTTTAGCTCCCTTAAGCTTTCTAATTAACCCATGTAACGAGTATTAGGCTAATGACTCTCAAACCATACGGCTTTAAGGCATTAGGTGTAGAAACACCCCTACGAGCTTATTAACTCGAGTTAAAAAGGCTATGAAGCTAACTACGTCTTCACAAAGATATTCCTCTTTTTTTTTTTTTTTCCTTTTTTTTTTTGGATTACTTAAACTCTGTTTAGGCCTAACTTCAAGGAGTAAAAACAGTTTAAAAATTTCATGAATACTCTAATAATTTTTTTTCTTCCATATCAAAGGCTCTAGGGAATGATATGTGCACTATATAACTCTATAAAGTCATTCAAATCTCCCAACAAATCAATTCATGACATAAAGTGCTCAAAGATTAGAGATTCAAAGTTCCATCAACTAGATCAAATTTCAGTATATAAACAAGTACAATATGCATTGCTAGTTACAAAATGTCAAATACCAAACAAATTATCATCATTGGCGGTAGTAACCATGCCTACACTAAAAACTCGCTCAAATTTTCAACTTTTCGATTTTTTTTTTTAAAGAAAGCAAAAACTAGAAAGAAAAACAAAATAATACACAAAAAAACAATGGCTACTCCCAAATATAGCATCATAGGACAATATCCCACCCCGAACTTAAATCACACATTGTCCTCAATGTGTAACAATATAGAAATAAGAATATGCAATGATGCAATTCAAAACCATAAGAACCAAATCAATTTTCTTTCCGATCAATGCATTCCTAATTCCTCACCCCCAAACTTGAATGGCACAATGTCCGCAATATGTGAATAACAATATAGAACAACAGGGAGAGAAATACCAACTCCCTCAATAATGTAAACACAAACTGCTCAAAAGTGTCAATGCCCAAGGAATCTAAAGAAAAATCATCCCCAATCATAGTTGCAAACTCTACTTTCCAGGATTGAATTTAGTTCGAAATCAACAAAATTTGGCCGAACTTGGAAATCAAATGGAACACAAGCCAGTCACAACAACAATCAATGCGCCAAGAAATTGCACCGGAATAACAGAAAGAATAATATGCGCACAAGATCATCAATCACCAATTTGCAAAAGCTTAGCAAGGAGAGCAACGGAAGTAGAAAATTCTTACTTGACATTGCAATAGGGAATGCCAATTCCAAGCCCTAGGCTCAAATTTCTAACGAGCGGCACAGACGGTGGTAGAGATGAGTACCGGGGTTGCGGCCGCGGCGGATCTGCTGGGAAGAAGAAATAGCTTGGGAGGAAGACCGCCGGAGTTGGAGGGGCGGCGGCGGGCTTGGGCTATTGTTGTGGGTGCTGCGGCGGATCTGCTGTGGCTGCCTGGTGTGCGCGCGGAGAAGGAGAACAGAGCGCTTGGCTTGGTGGGGCTGTTGTCTTTAGGCCGGGTTCGCCGCCGGAGAAGAGGAAGGGGAGGAAACCGCGGAGTGAGTGCGCGGATGTGAGGAGGAACAGGAAGACCACCGGAGTTGATAGCAGCGGCGGCGGGCTCGCTGGAAGGTGAGAGAGAACGGGAGGATGGCGTGGGAGGGGCGTGGCGTGGCTATTTGTTCTTGTGGGGCGGAGAAGAAGAGGCGGCGATGGAAGGGAGTACGGCTTGGGACCTTATTTGTCTTTCTCACTTTTTTTTTTTTTTTTTTTGACAATTGTAGCCCTCTACACCATTCTTTTCAAAAGTATGTACGTAGTTACTGGAAAATGCGCGGGCGCAAGCGCGCCCTTTTTTTTGGCACTCAACCCCTTTAGATTGCTCCCCTTTTCATTTTAGTCCGACCGCCACACTGCGTTCTAAATTGCACAACAATAACACTATAGCCAAAAATTAAAGTTAGAAACACTAAATTACAAATAATAATAATAATAATAATAAATAAAAAAATTTAAAAAAAATAAAATCTTTTTGGAGGGTGACACTATAAACACTCCTTTATAAACCCACAAACTCAAGGAGACTCTAAAGAGTGACTCGATAACAAAACAAATAAATACAAAGAGGTAAGGGTTTAGAAAAAGTTCTAAGTTATAGTCGTTAGCTTGACTTTGATCCTCCCTTTTCAACTAAGGAGGCACCGGATCACCTAGGAAAGCGCACATCTTCGGTCCATAAAATCCACCACCCATGTAGTGTCTCAATTTTTGTCCGTAAAACCTGAACACTTCCTTGGTGACTTGCTCAACATAAGATGACCATCTAATTGAATTGGGGGATGGAAATATCACACCTAATTCATGTAATGTAATCCCATTTGAAATTTCCACCACTTTTCCTCACCCCTTCTTTGCTCATGTGTCTCAAAAGAGGGCACAAATTTTTCTTTGAAATGCCCTAGGGGGTGAAAAGGAAAGTCACTAGGAATTTTCTCTTCGATCTTATCGAAGACAGCTTTTATTTCACGGACTTCCTCATTATCCCTGTTCTCACCACCCTTCAGCAAAGCCTCAATTTCATCACAAATACGCTCATTCTCCAAATTATCAGAGATTATATCGTCTAACTTATCAACAGAGAAGCATTCAGTCATATCATCAGGCAATTTCATAGAATCAAAGACAGATATCTCAACAGACTCATCCATAACAGACATGGACAAATTTAGGGGGATTCAGTAAACGGCGATCGAACATAAAAGTTCAGACACCACGACGTTACCAGTTAAACTTACTCAATCAATCTAACTTGTCCCCGGCAACGGCGCCAAAAACTTGATGAATAAAAATTTAACCTCGCAAGTGCACGAGAATACCGGAGTATAGCTGCGCAAAGACAAGGGTCGAACCACAGAGACAAGAGAATGATTGAATATTGTTAACTAGCAACTTAAAAAAAACAAAAATAAAAGACAAAGGGGTTTTTGTTGATTTCCTAAAAACTACTGACAATAATTTAAACTAATTTATCACCTAAAAATTATCAACTAAATTATCAAAGCAGGCAGATAACGAATTAAACAAGAATTGAGAAGACCTAGGAATTGGGATTCACTCTGTATCTTGGATTTATGCCTTTCTAATTTATGTATCAGTTCAGTTCTAGGATTGGTTCACAAAGGTAAAACCTGGGACGCTTGGATCACGATTTGCAGGCTTAGTATCCCTAATTGTTATACTTTCTTGATCCGTCCATATAACAAACAGGGACCCTTTAAGAACTTAGGAACAATTAATCTCTTTCTTATCTTAGCAAGATTATGAATCAATAAGAAAGAACATTCATAAAAGATGGCAAACATATGACTTATGCATTCTGATCGTGCAATTCATCATACCCTGATAATCTAACGGTTGTAATTACCTACACGCAAATACAACTTAGAAAGATTCGATAAAAATACTTTTATGAATGACTAGAATAATTGAACTGAATAAGAATTATATTAAGGCATAAATATTTGATACAGAGTTACCTCCAATTCCTAGATAAAGAGATTAGTTCCTCATAATAATTGATAGTACAAAAACTTGAACCATTCTTGAATTAACTTTCTTCATAGACAAAGAAAAATTATACAAGACGACTCTCTCCAATCCTAACCTAAAAGGGATATATTTATAGCTAATACTATACAACAACCAAGGAAAAGGGTACAATACATTAAAACTATCCAAAAGAGGTCTAAGGCTGCCGCACACATCCCAAAAGACACTATGCGGCTGCCCTAATTGACATAAAGCAAATTTTATGATTCTGCCTTTGACTTTCTGAAAATTGCACTTTATACCCCTAAATTGGCATTTTTGGCTTTTTCTTTACTTTCTTCAACATGAGTTGACTTGAATTAACTTCATTGGACTTGAGATGTCTTGAGTTGACTTTCATCCTCATTAATTCTTCTAGAAACTTGAGCCATCCATCAAAAGTACACATTCCGTTAACTTTTCTTTTGCAAAACAGTCCTTTTCCATTATAATTCCTAACGGAGTGTAACGAAATCTTCGAAATTCAAAACCATCCAACTTTGCAAGTTTAACCCCTTTAACCCCTGAAACTATAAAACAACACTAAAACACAATATTAGATAACAAAAACCTCGAGAAATAGCTAAATCTAAGCCAGATAAATACCCAATAAATGAGTAAAATACTCATTCATCACAGTTCAAAAAAAAAGGCATGAAAATTTAAAATATAGACATTGTGAATTAAACACGGAGTTTAATTACAAAGTTTTTGCAAAAGATTATACAGAAATTTATCGGCCGGGTCGAGAGGATGATCGAGATGAGGTATGACCTTTGCCTTTGCTCGATGATTGCCCGGCCTCTTGATGCCCATTTAGAGTCAACTGCCTTAAGTCTTGCAATTTCTTCTTTTCTTTTGCTAGCTCTTCTTTAGTGTCGCCATTCGGAGGAGAGATCTTTGTTTTTACGTACGATCGAGCATATCTCTCAATGAGCTCGGTCCGTGATCATTGTTGAGTCCGCTATCTCCTCCTTCATGGGCCTTGCGAGGTATCAATGAGGGCGAGACGGTTCGTAGTAGTGATGTGCTCTTTGCGATAGAAAGCCAAGTGCTTGGAGGTGAGATTGCGTGTCGCCGCACCGAGGAGTGGACGAGCGATTTGCACGGCGTTGGGAATGAAGCACAAGCTTGTAGCGTCAATCATGTCGATTGTCCGCATCATCTTTGTTGAGTGGTTGTCCCAATTGGCTTTGAAGATAGCAGAGTTAGCGGAGGAAGTTGCGGAGATCTTGCTAGCTAACGCATTCTGGATGGCAGTGATGGAGCGCAGGCAGGCATCGAAGGCGGCCTTTGCACCCCTTGAAATTTCCATGACTTGGGTCATGCAGTCAGCCTGGATATGGGTGATGTGGGACTGATCTGCGGAGAGCGGGTGCGGGGCCTTGGTTAGGTCAACGAGATGACCTCAAAATCTTTCAAGAATTTATGAACGCCTCGGCGGGGTATGTATCGAAGAGTCGGGATGACTCACGGAGGAGAGGACGGACTGCGAGGGGAAGGATGGGGTGAAGGAAGAAGGTTGGCAGGTAGGTTGGGTAGAGGATGGTGGAGTATGGCTGGTAGAAGATTGGGACTGGCCGGAGGATGATGGAGAATGGTGGAGGATGAAATGGAAATATGGTGGGAGAGGGCTGGGATTGGCTAGGGTAGGTCAGACGAAGGGCTGGATAATTTGGAAGGACGAGAGGTGCACGGGATCGAGTCCTTAGACGACCAATGAGAAAAGGAGTAGGGACAGGAACAAGGTGAGGTGAACGGTATAGAATAGGGATGAGAGGGTTAAAGCCTAAAAGGGTGGTGACTACATCAAAGAAGTCGTAGACCACAGACCGAAAAAGGACAGAAGGGTGGCAAATGAGGGTGAAGACTGGGGGTTTAGGCAGAGAAAGGAAGGGAGAGATGTCTGACTTGGTAGGGATAGGAAGACCTAGGTCCTTATGAATGGCAACCCATTGGTTGAAGATCATGAGATCTTGCACCGCGAGTTGTGGGAGAAAAATTCTGGGACCAGTGGAGGAAGTGGTTCATAGAAAGCACCCCATCGAAAGATAATTTCACTGCGACATTGGGCGACGGGGAATTTTCTTGGGGTAGTCAAGGAGAAAGGATTGGGTCGAATCGGTGGGTTGGGTTTAGGTGCGGTCTCGGAAGGACAACGGATCTGAACTTCGGGATGAAGATGGATATAGGGATTGATTTTGATGCGTTTTGGGGTAGGCATGTCGAAGAAGGAGAGATAGGACGCTTTGAAGATGGGTTGAGTGGGAGAGGTTTGAGAAGCGGAAGGCGTTGGGATAGGAGTTGTGTGGAGAGATTCGAAATGTGGAGGTGAAGAAGTAGGATAGGTGGAAGTGTTTGTGGGTAGCATTGGAGAAGTTGGAGGAGTGTGAGTAGGTGAAGATGGAGAAGAGGGATCGGTGGCTTCAAAAAATGCACGTTCTTTTGGCACTCTTTTTAAAACGACGTGCATGAGTAGAGTTTGCGAAGTTGGAGATGGTGTAGTCGGTGGCTGCGGGTGGAGGAACAGTAGGAGAAGGATCGGTTTGGCTTGAGACTGTTTGTGTAGGGGAGCGATAGATGTAACTTTGGGTAGACCAAAAGATTCATCAGTGGGTGAAGAGTCTGTTTGAGTGAGGGTTTGGATAGATCGGCGGGTTTGAAGGTAGAGGTATCCTTTTCAACCTCGATCTCGTGCGAGACTTCTGTTTTTCTTGAGACGGAGGGTGAGAGTGGAGGAATGTGTGGCCTTTTGGAAGGAGGCTCGAAGGCTCATAGGGATCATGATCAAGTTTCTGAGATCAAAGTTCTCGGGAAGTTCAGCCCTATAGGTTTAGGCTCCTCCTCGGCAGTGGCTCGGTTGAGAACATGTGACCTTTCGTTTACCCTTGGCTTGGGTAGAGGTGCCACTAGTAGAAGAAGCGGCGGAAGAACAACGATTGTCCGTTTGGCCATGTCATCCCGGGCGGGTGATGTTGTTGATGTGAAGACGTAGGTGTTGGACACCTTGATGAGATTGTCAGCGATAACCTTTTCATCGATCTCTTCAAATCTGCGAAGAATGACATTGATGACCCTTACGAAAGGTCGTCGCATAGAGGGGTTAGCTTGGACGTCAGCAACACTTTGAGATAGCATAGAGAAAATGATTTTAGCCCAGTTAAGCTGCTTTCGGAGAATTACTGCTTTGGTCCATAGCAGCTGCTGAGACGTAAAAATATCCCTAGCGCCATTCTTAAAGAGAATGCTCTTATCGAGCGAATGGCGATGTGATAGGCGTTTTCGGGAAAGAGGTTCATTGACATCTCGTAGAATCTTTCGGGTTGAGCGAGATCCTTGCATCATTTCCCAAGCAAGCGTCGATTCAGCATCGGTCAAGTCCAGTTTGCCTTCAATAGGCAGTTCAAGGATTGCCCCAATATCCTTATAGGTCAATTTGATGTAGTGGCCTCTGATGTAGCCTTTGATGTAGCTTAGGTTGACTGGCTCATTGGCATTAGCTGGAGGAGAAGGCAGAATCATTCTTGTGTAAAATTCCTCTGCCAGAGCATTGCTGTAATGAGTGTCATATAGTTGAAACAAGGGAAGAAGCCCACATTCTTTCAGATCCTTAAGCAGGGCATCGCCACGGATGTACGATGATGGAATCTCGGTCGATTGTCATGCCGGGGTGATAATTTGACCGGGAGAATTCTTAGTGGAAGATTTGCGGCTGTTTAGCCCTAGATGGCTTAGCGGATGCGAGGGATGACGTTGTGTCGGTAGCCTTGGAAGATTTAGTCCTTGCCTATACAGTTGGTGGTTATGAGAACAGCACATAGATATAGGAAGGTATGTTTAAAACATCCGATACAAGTAATCAGCCGATATTAACACAAACAGGTACTGTTCAGATTAAAATCCAAAACATACGCATTTTAGAAAGAGACGCAAGAACAGTACATGAACTGGGTTTAACAATAATTACATACTTTGTCATACTATAATCAAATGGACCAGTATAAGCTGTAGGTATAGTATCACTGAAACTTTAAAAACACAATTTTATACAATATGAACAAGATTTAAACAATAATTTCAAGATTTTGCAGTTCATCAATGATGTACAGTTTGAAATTACACAAATTAGGTTAATGCAAACCATAAAACTTGATTTAAACGAATTAGAAGGTGTAGAGATCATTACCATTGATGATTTCTGCTTGAGAACAAGAGAAATTTGAAGATTTGAAAGGATTTGGGAAGATTGCAGATTGAAGGTCGAGAGGTTTTTGAAAACTAGCAAATGGCGGTTTTTGAAAAATGTGAAGAAATCTTGTATCATTTGCCTTTTGTACTTCGACGGGTTAATAAATGATATTTGATAATTTTGAAGTCCGCATTTATGACTTACACGATTGTTCATATTACGCTCTTGGAGTCGCCTATTTTATAGAAGACTGCCGATATGGGGATAGATACTTACTCAAGGCTATATATTCGGCAGAGTTGCGATCGGTTGATTGCATAGGCAGTTCTATAGCAGCGGTTTATGAAATGATTTTAAAAAAATTAAGGATTAAGAGCAAGCATACCAAGCTCTCCTCTTAAATATGCAAACCTGGTTGAATCAAGTGGTTTTGTGAAGATGTCTGCTACCTGATTCTCGGTAGGCACATATTGCATGCTGATGTTACCTTTTTCAACATGATCTTTAAGAAAGTGATATCTCACATCAATGTGCTTTGTTTTGGAGTGCATGACAGGATTTTGAGAAACTGAGATTGCTGATGTGTTGTCACACATTATAGGACAATCAGGTTTTGATCTCATAGTCAACAAGTTCTTTGTTTGATCCACAGCAATTGTGGCAGCATTACCAGCGGCTATGTATTACTTCGATTGTTGAAGTTGAAACAGAGGTTTGCTTCTTCGGCCCATGAGACAAGTCTATTTCCTAAGAATTGACATGTCCCACTTGTGCTTTTCTGTCAACTTTACATGCGGCAAAATCGGCATCGAATAGCCTATAAGATTAAAAGATGAATCCTAGGGTACCAGATTCCCAAATTGGAAGTATCTATTAAATATCTGATGATTCTTTTGACTGCTTGTAGGTGAGACTCCTTTGGATCAGCTTGAAATCTAGCACAAACACAAACAGCAAACATGATATCAGGCCTACTAGCAGTTAAATATAAAAGTGAACCAATCATGCCTCTGTAAAGAGTCATGTCCACTTTCTTGCCCTTCTCATCTTTGTCAAGATGGCAATTAGTAGCCATAGGAGTCTTGAAGTGTTTGCATTCTCAAGACCAAATTTCTTGATAACATCCTTTGCATATTTGGCTTGATGATGAAGATACCATTTGAACTTTGTTGAATTTGAAGACCAAGGAAAAAATTGAGCTCTCCCATCATGCTCATCTCAAATTTACTCTGCATAAGCTTTTCAAACCTTTTGCAAAGATTTTCATTAGTAGAACCAAAGATAATATCATCAACATAGATTTGAACAAGTAAGGAATGACCTTTATGTTTCATAATGAAAAGAGTAGTATCAATTTGACCTCTTACAAAGCCTTGAGATGTCAAGAACTTTGAAAGGGTCTCATACCATGCTCTTGGAGCTTGTTTGAGTCCATAAAGGGCTTTCCTCAGCTTGTAGACATCTTCTCTTCTTGAGCAATCAATGAATCCAGGAGGTTGTTCTACATAGACTTCTTCTTGAAGTTCTCCATTTAGAAATGCACTCTTTACGTCCATTTGATAAACTTTGAAGTCTTTGTAAGAGGCATAGGCCAAGAATAATCTGATGGCCTCTAATCTTGCAACAGGAGCAAATGTCTCATCATAGTCAATACCCTCCTCGTCTATATCCTTGGGCTACAAGTCGGCCTTGTTTGGTAATGTTGCCGTTTTCATCCATTTTGTTTCGAAAACCCACTTTGTGCCAATAACGACTTGTCCTTTAGGTCTAGGGACCGGTGACCGAGACTTGGCATCTGTCAAATTGGTTTAGCTCTTCTTGCATAGCTTCCACCCGACTTGGATCTTCCGAGCTTCATCAATCTTTTGGGTTCAATGTTAGATACAAATGCGGTAGAATACATGCATTCATTCCTTGAAGCTTGTCTAGTTTGAACGCCGGCATTAAGATCTCCAATGATTTGAGTGATAGGATGATCTTTTACTTCCCTAACTTGCGAGTTGAACTCGTCCTATTGCATCGGCGAGTTGGATTCTTGAGAAGTAGAAGTGTCAAGCTTGATTTTCGAAGGATAGGTTAATTCCAAGGTAGGTTGTATGACTTCGGTGTGGAAGGCGAAGTGGATTCGGGATTTTCGAGTTTTCATTTGTTGGTTCATTTGAGGATTCTATTAGGTTGACTCTTGGAGGAACTTGTGAAGGAGTGGGATCTGATTTTGTGCTTGGTGCATACTGTCTCATACTCATCGAGAATCATTAGCAACTTTAGGAGCCAAATGTGGCCCAATAAAATCAAATTCATCAAAAGAAACATGTACGATTCAACAACTCTTAGTGAAGTTTTATTGTAAACTCTATAAGCTTTTGAAAATTTAGCATATCCCGAAAAATTCCTTCATCACTTTTGGATTCAAATTTACCTCTATGTTCTCTACCATTGTAAAGAACATAGCATTTGCAACCAAATATTTTAAAGAATCCAATGTTGGGAACTCGCCTCTCCATACCTCATATGGAGTTTTGTTATGAAACTTGTTTATGATAGACTGTTTTGTGTGAAGCGGCGGTATTCACGGCCTACGCCGAAATACATAGGCGGTTTGGCTTGGCAATCATTGTCTTTCTGCTTCAATGAGAGTTCATTCTTCCTTTCAAGAACTCCATTTTGTTGAGGTGTGCCTACGAGAAAATTGTGACCAATTCCATGGTCATCACAATATTTGGCAACACCATTGTTCTTGAACTCTGTTCCATTGTCTGATCTGACATCAGAGATATCATCCAGCTTCTGAGTCTGAAGTCTTCTGAAGAGTTCAGTAATGATGTCATATGCTTCATCTTTGGAGGACATCATCTCTACCCAAGTAAATCTTGAGTAATCATCAACTACCACAAGGGTATACTTGCTGCCACCAAGACTTGCAGTAGTTACGAGTCCAAACAAATCCATGTGCAAGAGTTGTAGAGGTGCAGTCGTTGATAAGCAAGGCTTGCTTTTGAATGAAGATTTGTGTAGTTTGCCTAGTTGACATGCTCTGCGAGCGTGTGATTCAGCTGATATTTTAGGCAAACCAACAACTAGATTGTCCTTTGATAGTTTCTCCAAATATTTGAAGTTGAGATGGCTAAGCCTTTTGTGCCATAACCAGCTGTTGTCAGTTGATGACCTTGCAACTAAGCATAGATTTGATTTTCTTCCAACAGCATTTAGGTCAACAGCATAGACATTCCCTTTTCTGAATCCTGTCAGGATAGTTGAACATGTCTCATTGTCCTTTATGAGACAGTGTCTTGAGAAAAAGCGACGGAGTTAGACCTTTATCACGAAATTGTGATATGCTCGGCGGTGTGCTTTAAGCCTTCAACCGAGAGACTTTCTTGATGGAGAGATTTCCTCGATTATGCTTCCATATCCAATGGTCTTCCCTTTTGAGTTGTCTCCAAAAATGACTGAGGGACCCTTTGCTTCAACAATACTTGAGAGAAGATTTGGATTACCAGTCATATGCTTTGAGCATCCACTGTCTAGATACCATAGATCTTTCTCTTCTTCATTGACGGCCATAAAGCATTCTGAAATATAGACATTTAAGAATATGGTCCCCTTTTATTTTTGGGTCCTCAAGGTTAGCATCCTTTTGGGATCCACACTGTTTAACCTTTGGAGGTGTAAATCCTCTAGATTTAGGTGTGAATCTCGAAAGGCATTCATGAATCTCATGACCATGTCCTTTGCGAAAGAGCATTTGTGAAATCCTTTAACATGAGTAATGATTTCTTTTTGAGGCTTCTTATCATCGCGATCTTTGAGGTGACCTTTGTGCGATAAGCGGCCTATAGGACTTAGGTGAGAATGCCTTTTCTTATTGATGTAAGGCTTATCATAGGTAGACCTCTTATCAAAAGATTTTGCATTTTCAGGCATATGTCCTTTAAGCCTTTTATTAGCAGAATTCACTCCTTTCACTCTTTTATAGGCAATGTTGGGATCAGCGGTCTTGCCGACAAATTTAATAGGTTTGAGTGAGTATTCTTTGACTTGCCACTAGTCATCCCTGTTTTCTTAGGGTGACTAATAGCGAGTTTAAGTTGCTCGAGACTCCTATTAGCGAGAGTCATAGGCGGTGCTTTCCTTTGGACTTGTGTTTTGTATTCTTGGGATAAACAAAAGGAACTCTGTTAAAGCCAAGTCCTTGCCTTTTGGGAGACTAGGTCATAAGAAACTTCTGACCAATTCTTCAGCAATCACAATAGATGTCTCATCCTTTTGAGAACCATAGGAACTACCTTCATTGAACTCACTTTGGAAACCAATACCAGGTTTGTCATCTAAAGTTTTTTGGTTTAAGAGAATGGTATCAAAGTTTCCTTTAGAGTTATTCCAAGTATTGACAACCTTTTGAAGGTCATCTTTCTCAGAATTTATCTTCTTGATGTGTTCAAGTAGGAAGTCCACTTTTTCATCAAAGTTTTGTTCTCTTTTTGCAATTTGATACTTTCACTTGTCTATCAAGATCTTTGATCTTAGACATCAAGGTTGATTTCTCGAGACAACTAGTTCATGCTTCTTGGCTAGTTTTACATAGGCGGCTTTGAATTTTGAAAACTCTTCCAGCATATCTTTGTTTGCTTTGATGAGCTCTCCCTTTGATGGGTCATTGAGCTCATCATCATCATCACTTGTCATCTTGTTGAAAAGGTAGTGACCTTCTGAATCATGTGGTGACTCCCGGCCATAAGGCATATGTTTGCTTCTTCAGCAAAATCACAGGAGTCATCCTCATCAGTGTCAGTGTCACACCATGTAGGTAGGTTGCTTTCATCAATATCTTCAGCCACCATCCCTTTTTGCTTTTGAAATTTTGACTCGGGACGTTTCTTATAAAATTCATACTTTGGCTTAGGACATTGAGACGCAAAGTGGCCTGGTTTTCTACAATTAAAACAAACTAGCTCATTATCCTTTTGATGGTCTGCGATTTATAAGGAGCGAGAACTTTTTGTTTGGCGGCGGTTCTATGAGGAACGGCGGTTTGTGAGAGGGCCTATGTGATGATGATTTGTTAAACCTTTTGAAACGTTGATATTTCTTTACAAACATAGCAAATGCTTCGTCAGAAAGAATATCATCACCATCTATGGGTGATGTAGATGGGGTTTCATCAGGTGTTGAACATGAAGGTTCATTAGACATGGCTGGTAATGACAAGTTTTTAAAACTCTTTTCCATTTCTTGGGCTTGTTGGATCTCAAGCTCATAGGCGAAAGACTAGCATAAAGATTTCTAAGGGTCAATTTGTTTAAATCTTTTGACTCTTTCATGGCGTGATTTTAACATGCCATAAAGCGCCTAGTGCATTTAGAAATCTCATGTTTATTTCCTTCTTTTCATACTTCTTTCCTAAGGAGTAACAAGAGTTGACTACCTCATAGAATGCGTCGTAGGCGCTTCGTAGAGACTCTTTGGGATCCTTTTTGAAGGAGTCAAACTTCTGGATGCAGGTATATAATTTGTTGTTCTTTGTCTCACCATCACCTTCAAGATATTCAAGGATGGCTTCCCACATCTCCTTTGCTATGTCCAGGTTGATAATCTGCTGATAAGTGCTTATATCAACACAGCTGGTAATGATGTTGATGGCTTTTCCATCCGAGCATCATTCTTTCTGTCTTCATCATCCCACTCTTCTTCGGCTTTGGTACTTTAGGTTCGGCTTGGATCTACCGCGGCCGGTGTATTCGGCTTCATTGGAATTCGGGTCCATCGTAACACATTTCCACAAACGTTTATCAATTGAGTTCATATGTCTTTTGACTTTATCTTTCCAGATGTCAAAGTGAACTTCATCCAATACAGGACAATGGTTCACGTTTGAAGTTTCCAACATTTGGTGAGCAGCCATGATCTTTAATCTCTCAAGAGGTTAATCTAGGAAAAACAAGTTTTCAAAGAGTTAAGCTCTGATACCAATTGTTAGGTCCAAGGTTGCTCAAGATAGGCTAGAAGGGGGGGGGTTGAATAGCCTATCTCCAATTTTTGAATTTGCTTTTGAAAACCTTACTTCACTATTGATTTATAAAGTTTTGCAGGCGGAAGTCTTGTGAAGTATAGGACAAGTTGAGAATGGCTGATCTTCACAGGTCAAGATCAGCAGTTCTCAACAGTTTGGAAATCTGGAAATTTAAAGCAGCACAAACAAGTCACAATCACACACACAAGTAGACAGAGAATTTAATATGGTTCACACTTATAAATAAGTGCTACGTCCTCAACCAAAGTGGTCAACTTTGGATTTGAAGATCGTGTACTAAGTTTTTCCACTAGATCTTTTACAAATTAAATCTCTAATGGATTGTGTACAAAAATTTTGTTGACCAAGTGTTTGTGTGGGAGAATTGATATCAATAAGATACAATTCTCGTGAGGTATGAAAAGCTAGATGTTGCAATCAATGAAGAGCTTTAATGGACTGGACGTCTAAGTGTGAAGCTCTTCAATGAATGTATACAGATAGGACGTTTTTGCTTTAATGCACTTGAAGAAGATGAGGGTTCAGAGTTGAAGTGGTTGAAGTGTGTTTAATGCAGCAATGCAGTCTCCTTTTATATGCAGGAGGAACCTTGGAGCCGTTGGTGATATTCAAACTTGAATTTAAGAGCAATTAATGCTCTAATCGGTTGTTGACTCCGATAGGCGTCCCGCAACTTGCGTCTGTCTCTGAATTTTGCTAAAAATAGGCGGCTGCGCTTGCGGGAGGAATGTCCTTTTCGAGTGTATGCCAAGAATGGAAACCTTCATTAATTTATAGTTGCGAGTTAACGTTGTATCGCAATTAATGAGGTCTTTAATTTAGGACATATCTTCACGAGATAACTATCGGACGTTCTTGGAGTTCTTCAACATTGCGATGAAGCTTGGGCGATACGAGCTTGTCCGATATCTAAAGGAAGACTGGTTCGACTTTGCCTATTTGTGCGAGAGGACATCCGATGTCCTGTAGGCTATCTTCTTCAAGACTTATACAATTAGCAACCCTAGGCTATTCAAGATATGCCTAAGTACAAGTTGCCACACTAACAGACGCGCAGGTCCATTAGTCACCTTGTCTTAGACTTAGGTTATGGATTCAAGAAAATCTAAGCTAAAATACAACATCGAGCTCTCTGACCTTCTCGACGTGAGCTTTCTCCCGTTGTTGATGTTCCATCTCGGCCTGGTCTCTTTGAAGCTGAGTAGCAGGCCTCTTGACCCCAGTTATTCTCACTTCGTCGTTGCCACAGGTTTCTTCGCCTCCGGAAGATTCACTAGCCGTTTCCCCATATTGACGGGCTTTTTATGTGGCCTTTCCCTTGCTGGCACGCGACCTCTCCGCCGCCTTCTTCGTCAACACCCGAGCTACGTCCCGGGCTGACTTTCTGACCCTTAAATTATCAGCAAGGGTTTTTCTGAGAGTTTTAGGCGCATGCTTCTGTGCTGACGGGGCTGCATGCTCATCAGAGTGCGAAGACTTTGGGCCAACTTCTTGTGCAGCTGACGTAGCTTGTTGTCTGGAAATTCGTCATCTCTAAACTGTATTTGCTAGGTTACGTGAAGTTCAAACTGGAAGTATCTAATTTCGGCGTCCCGGCAACGGAGCCAAACTGATCAGACCAAAAAGTGCTCTGGTGATCTATCGAAGTCCACGTATGCAGCTAGATTGTAGGTAGGATGCCCCGGCTCTCAATAGGCACAAGTGTTAGTGGGACTTGTCCTCCGGTAGATACCTGTGATGAAAGAAAGCACCGTTAGGGAGCTGGACGTTGGTCCAGCTAAAGCCCTCCGGTGAGAGAATCAGTATATGGTAAGGTTAATGGTCTCCGGTGAGGATTCAGACTGCTCTTTTGAGAGTAAATGCACTGAATGCTTTGGAGATTTGGTAGTTGTGTGTGTTAATTTGAACTTAGGTCATAAATGAAGGCAATCACCTTGTATTTATACTGGAAGAATATTAATTTAGGACAGGTGGGCCTGCCAGGTGTCAATCTAGGACAGGTAGTCACATGCCCATTTATGGCAGCCGCAATCTACATTGATGAGCTTTGATAAGGAAGTGACCTGCATTGATGTAAAAGATAGAACTTCTCTGGAAGTGGCATAGACCTTCTAGAATCAGCTTTTCTTAGAGAGCAAGTCACTCTTTCAACCAATGAGGAGCTAGTTGGTGGCCCCAGGATGACGCAATAGCAGGTAAGCCATAAATGCGGCAACTTTCGTTAACTATCTTCACTTCCCGGGGTGGAGACCTCGGGGTCTTAGCGTTGTAAACTGGGTCTAGGATTTCGCAGGCTCTCAGGTATGACTGGAAAGCATCTTTTTAATCACCTCGGGATCCTCAGGGAGGACGAGACAAGATGGCGGGTATACACACCCGGGGTCCGAGCTATAATCAAAGCTCGGGGTCGAGTTAGTTATCTTCCGAGTTCCAGCTAGGCATGGCCACGTGTCTCGTTTGTTCCACGTGGAGGCAGGATATTTTAGTATCTTCATATACCAGATTGGATGAAATATTTGTTGCCCTCCAATTACGCATAAAACAGCAGGAAAACGAAGTAGCAACTATCCAACCATAAGTTTCTGTCCAACAACAACTTGTTGCTCATCAACATGCAATAAATCCCTTACCACCACAAGTTTTTCGACAAGGCAAAGAATTCTATAGGTACAAAATAAAGGCCAAAATCCCTGCTTTCAAAGGAGGAATAGATGTTGAATCCTTTCTTGATTGGGTGAATGAAGTATAACGGTTCTTCAAACCTAAGAAGGTTATTGAAGAACGACAAAAAAAGTAGCAATCATCTCTTGTAAACTCAAAGGCAATGCTGGAGCATGGTGGCAGAACTTTTGCGAGGAGGGTTATCGCCAACGACTCATTCCAATTCACAACTGGGTTAGATGAAGGAACTATTACACAATCCTTTTCTACCGCAAGATTACGTCCAAAATCTATATCGATAAACCTTAGCCCAGTAAGCAACATGCCCCACCTTACCACCTACTCCAGACATAATAGTAGCAACGTGCCGAGAAAGCCACCCGAAAAACATTAATTTCAGGATGCCTTTTTCGTTGAATCAAAACGAAGTTAGCCCAATGTCAAGCAAAATCCAAAAGCAACCACCAGCAATCCCTTTGCTAAACCACACCCAGTCAAGTGTTATGGTTGTTAACAACCAGGGAATCGCTCTCACGAGTGCTCCGAACGAAAACGTTGTAAGGTGTAATGAGGGGAAAGATGTTGATGGCGATGACATAGAGGTTGACGATATTTGTGTTGACAAACAGGAAGAACACAACTATGATGTACAACAAACTTTTTTTTTGCCAAAAGAAGAAGACCCAAGTGAGCGGCGTTGAATTTTTCAAGTCAAGTGTCGTGAAGAGGAGACAGGTTGTAGCTTGATTATTAAAGCCACTAAATTGTTATCTCATCAGTATGTTGAACCCATTGATGTCAATAATAAATTGGAGGAGTCAACTGCCAAGTATATGGAAGAGACTTTTACACAAAGATGAAGTAGCAACTGCTAAAGTAGTAAATAACCAAGTTGAGGAACACTTTCAAGTTGTTCAAGAATATAAAGACCCTATATTTCAAGGCATCTACTTTGAGCTAAAAGTATGTCCAATGTTTTTGCTCATATCTCATATATTTCCCAAGTTATGATAATTATGTGGACGCTCAAGCTTCAATGGATGGCTTCTTGGCCTTTCTTTCTTCGCCATTTTAAAACTCGAGATAGAGTTTTCTCTAACAAGAGGAGAATTATGGGGAACAAGATAAGACAAAATGATATAACTAATAAGGCGTGCCCACACCTTAAGAGGAACATAGATAGAATCACGCAACACTAATATGGCGTACCCACACCTTATTCAGAAACAGCTACTTCCCGACTTTTTAGTTTTATGTTAATAAGGATTCTTGTTTCCTATTTTAATTAGCATTGAAGTATTACTAGTTTTCCTTTTTAAAGTCAAATTTAGAGTCAAATACGTGGTTGTTTGTTAGGATTTTAGTATCCTTATTCCATAAGTTTAGGAGTTATTTTGGGAGTTAACTTGTTGAGTATTTTCTCCCTATATAAAAAAGGATCTTGTCCATGTACCAATACATGTTTTGATAATTTCAATAATACATCATTGTTGGTGCGCCAATAGTTGGAGTTCTCTCCTTCGTTTCTTTCCATCCGTTCGAGCAATATATCGAGCAAACATCCGTTCGTACATTAATACAAACAAGAATCTACTGTCTTTCTCGCTTTCGTTCTACATCTGTTCAAGAGATAGGATACAAGATCCACAAGAGATGAGTTTGAAGCTCGATAAGAAGTATTTACTTATGAAGAATATGGGTACGGAGAATAGTGAGCTACATAAGCATACTTAGCATGATTTTGACACAAGGGGCATGTATAATTAGGTCATAATTAGTAAAATAAATATAGAATTCTAGAATTACAGGAAAATAGAGAAACATAAAATAAAAACAGAAACAAAAGTGTTCACTGTGACGACAATCGGAGAAGCCTTATCACTTGAGGACCTGACGAACTGAGTATTTGGAGGCCAAAGAATTTTGGCCTTTGGAAGAAGAATACTGTCTGACAAACGTCAAGATATCATGTCGTGTGGTGCATTGCGCCAGAGTCCAAGAGATAGGATACATGAGCCACAAGAGTTAAGTTTGAAGCTGGATAAGAAGTATTTACATATTATATTAATAATAGGTTCGACGAGTAGTGAGCTGCATAAGCGTAATAAGCATGGTTTCGACACTAGTGGGCTCTATAATCATGTTGTAATTGTTAGTAAAATAAATATAGAATTTTGGAATTATAGGAAAAAAATAGAAAGAAAAGTCTTTGCTGTGACGATTTAAGGCCTGTGTTTTGACACAGATTTCTTAAAATGGATTCGTCCCTTCACGTAGTGCTTTAAGGTTTTGTAGACATCTGTCTCCCAGGATATAACGAAAAACTGGAGAAGCCTTAGCACTTAAGGATATGACGAATTGAGTTGTGCTCGGACATGATCACCAACTTATTAGGAGGCCAAAGAAATGTTGCTGACAATATGCAAATGCAGAGATTTTGGAGAGAGATTTTCAAAATGTAGAAATGCGTTTCTAACGTTTTCATCAGCCCATTTAATTAGGAGTCATACACCGACAAAGTTAAGGCTAGAGTTACATTTTACTTCTGAAAAAAAATAATTCAGGAAATAATAACAAAATGCGGGCTAGCTAGACTAAGTCTGGCATAGGTGCTCGTACATGAGTCCATTGATCTGAACCTCGAAACAGACGTGAGATTCGCACCCCTGCAAGGGCGCATGGAGAGGTCCTCTATGCTACACACTCTTAATCCTTTCTATCAAGAAGTTTGTTAATATACTAGCCAAGACTTTGTTAATTTTCTAATGTGGGACAAACCACTTATCAAAGATAACCAATTTCAACATTATTTTTTAAATCTTAATTTCTCCATCATCAAAACACCAATTTGGATAAATAAATATACGATTTCGATGTTCTCATGGCAAAGAACACATTTCCACTCTTATCTTTGTCATTAGACAACCGAGATATTAAGAAAATCGTGCCGAGAGTTGCACAATTTCCTTCACATATATTACAATTTCCAATATTAAGCAGAGTTGGCTAGTGACAACGAAGCGCAACGTAGATGGTATGATGCCTCACCTACAACTGATGTGTCGTGGGTTCGAGTCACCAAGGGGGTTCAATGAGGGACCACTATTCATCCTCTTTAAAATAATAATAGTAAAAAAAAAAAAAAAACCTAGTTGGCTTGTGGCGTTCATGTTAGAGCTTGTAAACGGGTTAGGCTACATATAGGGTGGTGTGCCTTGATAGAATATGCGGCTAAATAGTTTGATGGTACAACTGCCCCTGAGTAACTTTAAGCTTCTGTGACTAGTGTTAAAAGGCATGAGCAAAATACCTCGGCCTCTGCAACCCTTGTTTCCCTACTAGTTACCACCATGACTGTGACCCCATGACTTGAAAGAGGAGGGGAGTCTTATAATATCATGTACTAGAGAAAACAATCCCCCTGGGTAAACTGTGGTGAAGAGATAATCAGACTTGACTTAATTTGATAGGTGTGTGTAGATGGTGGCATTTATCCATCGCGAGGGTGGTGTTTTGATGAAGAGAGAGGGTAGAAAATTTCTTTTATAGATCCTCTTCTTCAAATAAAAGGTGTTGAAGATCACTAATTGAAACAAATAAGGTTTTGTACCATAATAAATTCCTTACATGAGGGACCTAATCCACTTGTAGACAACATTGGCGTTCTTGATCGAATATTCTACTTTGCTAAAGGCCTTATTATTGTTTTAGCCCTGCGAAGATATTGAGTGTAGAGAGAATTGAAAGATATTATATTATTGAATGAATAATAGATGTTATATACAACTTTACAAGGATCTATTCTATTCAATTATAATGACTAATTGTGAGGCTAATCTTTAGACTCCTACCAGGAATACAATACTTGATTATACAAACCATAAATAGATTCTACATAATATGGAGAGGATAATGTCAATCCCATATACATCGTCTAGTATTATTTACATGAGCTGTATCTTTATCATCCCCCCTCAAGAAGGATGGCTGAAGGGCAAGGCCGATCTTGGACATCAACATTTGAAAAGGTGTATGAGCAAGGGGCTTGGTAAGAGCATCTGGAAGTTGGTCAGTGCAGGAAATATGAGAAACACAAAGAGTGCCATGTTATATATGTTCCGAGACAAAGTGATAGTCTAGACCAAGATGTTTTATTTTAGAGTAGAACTTTGGGTTAGCAGCAACATAAGTCGCACCCATGTTATCACAGTAGATTGTTGGTCGAGCGGAAGATGAGATACCTGGTTCGGTGAGTAAATTGATGACCCAAAGAACTTCAGCAGTTGTAGCAGCGATATCAAGGTATTTGGCCTCCGTAGAGGAACGAGCTAGGGTGCGCTACTTGGTGGAGCTCCAAGAGATGAGATTACCAACATAGACTATGTATTATGTAGTAGAGACATAATCATCCTTATCACCGGCCCAATCAGCATCAGTAAAAGCATAAAGGCAAGGTGGAGAGTTGTGGCGTAGTAATATACTATGATGTGAGGTTCCTGTAAGATAACATAGAGGACATTTCAAGGCAGACCAATGAGTATCAGTCGACTTGTGCATATATTGAGACAATCAGTTGACTATGAAAACAATATCGGGTCTAGTAAGGGATAAATATTGTAAACTTCTAACAAGGGTACGAAGTTTGTGGATGGGGTAGAGGAGAGTCGATATGAAGAGATAATAAGGGGGAGGTATCCATAAGAGTGGGAACGGGCTTTGCCTCATCCATGTGAGCTTTATGGAGTAAGTCATGGATATATTTATGTTGGCTAAGAAAGAGGCAGTGAGGGTGAGGAAGGACCTCGACACCAAGAAAATAAGATAGGGAACCATGGTCTTTAAGAGAGAATCGTGTAGAGATTTTTTTGATGAATGTATCAATGAAGGCGGAGTTGGAGTTGGTGACAATAATGTCATTGACATAGATAAGGAGATAGATGAGATGGTGAGACTGGCAGAGAATGAAGAGAGAGGAATTCATAACTATATTGACAAAGCCAATGCTTAGAAGATAGTGTTTAAGTTCGGTATATCAAGCCCGAGAGGCTTGTTTGAGACCATAAGAGCTTGGCGAAGCTTGCAAACATAATGTGGGCGGGTTTGGTCAATAAATTTGGGATGTTAGACCATATATATTTCCACCATGAGAGACCCTTGAAGGAATGCATTGTTGATATCAATTTGGCAAAGAGACCAACCTCGAGAAACGACAAGAGAAAGAATGACTAGAATCATAAGGGATTTAACAATAGGGCTAAAGGTTTTGGTACAGTCTAGACCGGGGAGTTTATGAAATCCCTAGGCTACAAGGCGAGATTTTTGACGTTCGATAGAGCCATCAGGTTTATATTTATTGCAAAAAATCCATTTACACTTGAAAGATTATACGAAGGAGAAGGAGGGACAAGGTCCCAAGTATGATTATGAAGGAGAGCTTCATAGTCAGATTGCATTACATTTTTCCAAGACGGACTCTTTAGAGCTTGAGCCACCATGGTGGGTTCAAGAGAGTTGGTGGAAATGTGAGAGTTGACATTGTATTTAGGATTGGGTTTGACTATATAATTTTGAGAGCGTGCGACAATGGAACGAGAGGGGAGAGCAGGGGGTGGGGGAGGAGGAGGAGGAGCATAAGAGGAGCTCGGAGAGAAAGGGTTCGAAGGAGGCTGAGTTGAGGAAGTTGAGGAGAGCAAAGTGTCGGGTATAGAGGCAACAGTAGGTTGCGGCATGGAAGGAGTGAGTAGGGGCATGGAGACATTGCATAATGTATCAAAAGTGGGAGAAGCAGGCGATAGAGAGGAGTCCTTAGACTCAGCGAAGGGAAAGGAAGTCTCGACAAATTTTACATGCTGAGAAACATATATTCTGCTACTGGTAGGATCAAGACAGTAATAGGCGCTTTGAGTAAGAGAATAGCCCACGAAAATACACGGCTTGGAGCGAGGGTCAAGTTTGTGAGATGTGTAGGGACGAAGACAGGGGTAGCATAGGCAGCCAAAACTTCATAATTTGGCATAGTTAGGATTAGAGCCAAAGAGTTTAGAGAAGGGTGATTAAAGGGAGAGAGTTGGGGTAGGCATGTGATTAATGAGGTAAACTGCGGTAGAGAAAGCAAAGGGCCAATATTTGAGAGGCATTGAAACATGAGAGAGGAGGAAGAGACTAGTTTCAACTATGTGACGATGACGCCTTTCGAAATAGCCATTGTGTTGATGTGTATGAGGTGGAGAGGTGAGGTGAGAGACACCATTAGTGGCAAGGAAGGTATTAAGTTTTCACCGCCATTATCAAAGTACAGAGTAATAATAGGGCGGTTGAAATATTTTTTGACCAAGGCTTTGAAACGAAGAAAGATGTTTTCGGTGTCAGATTTCTTTTTTAGAGGGTAGAGCTATATATATTTAGTGAAGTGATCGACAAAAATAACGTAATATTTATAGCCATCATAAGAATTGAGAGGAGAGGTCCAAACATCACTAAAAATAATATCAAGAGGGTCATTTGAAGTAAGAGTTGATTGAGAAAATGGTAATTTAATTTGTGACTTTTATTGCAATCACACGCATTACAGTGCAAGGAATTAGAAAATAGAATTGAAAGATTAAACATTGAACTAGGATGCTTCAAAATGGAATGTGATAGATGTCCTAAGCGGTGATGCCAATTAGAATAGGAGATAATAAAGCGGAGTTGACAGTCGGAGCGGTGGAGGGGATGGTGGGATGCCAGTCATAGATGCCGGACTTAGTAAGACCATGAAGAAGTGTTGTCCCTGTTGGATTGTCTTTCACATAAAAGAAATTAGATGAGAATGTAATGGAAACATTTTTATCATGACAAAATTGAGATATGGAAATAATGTTGCGAGTTGCAGAAGGAACACGAAGAACATTAGAAAGAGAAAAGGTATGTGAAAGAGAATGAAGACAGAGATAACTAGTGTTGGCAATTGGAAGGTCCGAACCATCATCAATTAGAATTTGATCACCATCATCATAAGGGGTATGAAGATAGAGGTTAGCCAAATCATTAGTGACATGATCGCACCACTATCTAGTAACCATCCAAACGAGGGGGGCACGGGTGCATTGGCAGTGTAAGCTCGGGGAAGGTATTGTGGTTGGAATTTTTTGACAAGAGGACGAGTAGGTGAAAAGGATAAAGAGGTAGTTGGATTGGGGGATGGAGACGGTTGGATGGCATTAGGGAATTGGTTACGGAACATAGGACATTGAGTGACATAATGGTCGAATTGATGACACCATTGACAGCGGCCTTGAAAGGGACGGAAGGGTGGTCGGGAATTAGTGGCATGGACTGGAAGAATGGGGAGTAGGCCAGGGGAGGATGAGGAAGGAGTATAGGAGCGGTGTTTGGATTAGGTTTGTTTGGCAACATAATGGGCAGTAGCGGGATAGAGAGGAGAGGAGGAATATTTTTATTTGCTGGTGAGTTCACGATTAAAGAGTTTCTCGTGTAACTCATCAAAGGAAATGGGAGAGTCACGGCTGTGGATGGCATTGAGAACATTCTCGTAGTCAGGATTATTAAGTTGATCAAGAACACGATCAACAATGTCATCGGCATCAAAGGGACTACTAAGAGAGGCAAATTAATCCAAGCAGAGTTTAATGTCATTCATATATTCGGTGATGGACCGAGTACCTTTGGTGATATTTTTTAGGCGATCTTTGATTTGCTTAAGGTGAACCTTGGAGTGATTAGTATAGGTTTTAGCAAGGGTTCGCCAAGCATCATGAGGTACGACATTGAGAGATGAGAGGGACAAGGTTAGGAGATAGAGTGCCGGAGAGTGCCCCAAAAATTAATTTGTCTTGACAACGCCATGTTGTATGGGCAGGATTGGGTGTAGAGACATTAACAATGGTGATAGTGGGAGGAGGATTAGGAAGAAAGCCATCGAGATATTCGAAGAGGTCATGGACAATAAAGGTTGCCTCAATTTGGGTTTGCTAGGAGATGTAGTTTGTAGGAGCAAGTTTGAGAATGTGGTTGAGAGAGATGACGATGAAAGGTTTGGTGGGTTCAGCTCTGTTGAGGATGTGGGCACTATTATTAGGAGATGCCATGAGGAAAAGAGAAAACGTGAAGAAAAGAGAGGAACAAATTAAAAAATTGGAGAAGGATGCTTACTACTCTGATACCATGTGGAGAGAATTGAAAGATATTATATTATTGAATAAATAATACCTGCTATAAACTACTTTACAAGCATCTATTCTATTCAATTAAAATGACTAATTGTGAGGCTAATCTTAAGACTCCTACCAGGAATACAATATTTTATTATACAAACCATAAATAGATTATACTAGATATGGAGAGGATACTGTCAATCCCATATACATCGTCTAATATTATTTACATGAGTTGTATCTTTATCATTGAGGAACGATAATGTCTAATTTAAGAGCTAAATCGTGGAGTTCATCTTGCAATTACGACTTTGTGATGCAACTTCAGATTGTTATCAAGTAACTTCTGGCTTCAAAAATCGTATCACCAAAATTTACATGAACTTGAATATCATAAGTTACAATAGCCTTAATCCATCAAAGGACAAAGCCCGAGACTTGTGGAATATGGTAAAACATAATTATAAATGGAACCATCATCAAAATATTTAGACGGGTAATTTTTTTCTTGGATAAATTACAAATAACCCACCTTAACTATAGGTTGAGTTTCAATTGCCCCATAAACTATCAATTGAAGCAATGTGCCCCCTCAACTATAACATTTTCTTAAATCACAACTTTTGTTTAGACGCTGCCTTTTGAATTGACAGAATTTGTCCACCTAAGACTCACGTGACCATCTTCACGTATTTTTTTTTACCATAATATTCAAAATAAAGATAAGAAATTTTTGTTTTTTAATCATCTTTAGGTCTTGGAAAATGTAGATGCATGCTACCACTTTGTTAGAAATTTTCCCATCGTTAGAGTGAGGGTGAAGAATGGGGCTTAGGTCTAAGGATTGACCATCTATAGCACATTAAATCTTGAAAAACTTACCAAAAAGTTCAATTAAAAAACTTATATATAAAAAAGTTTCCAAAAGAAATTCTTCAATCGACAAGGTCTTAAAGTTAAACTTTAATACTAAAAAATTTCAAAACTTAACATTTCTACTAATGTTGTTATATTTATGGTAACGGTCCTGCTTACGTTGTTATTCTTATTTTTATTCTACATTTATGGTGACGGTCCTGCTTACGTTGTTATATTTTAATGTCACTTTTTGTAAGATTCAAGTATTATCTAACATGAAAGTAATAATTTTGGGTCAAATGCCTAATCAAGTAATGACATTCAAGAAATCCATTTTGCCTAGTTGAAGGTGTTAGCAATCCTAATTTGCTTTGTAATAATTATATATGGGTAATTAATACTCCCTCCATTCCTAAAAAGAGTCCATCTTTCCTTTTTCATCCATTAAAAAAAATGTCAACTTTCTAATTTTTTCTTTGGACAAAATATGAAAACCCCCCCAAACTATCCACCCAATTCCACTTTGCCACCCAATGTTAAGAATGTCCCAAGTTCGTACCTAACGTTGTCATTTGTCCCATTTTGCCCCCTCCCGTCAATTGCCATTTGGAAAATCACGTTAAGTTGCATGTGGTCATACACGTGCAGGGCAATATGGTCATTTTCTGGGTCATTTTTTATGTCAAAGAATTGCGTAAATTAAGGAAGTGACTACTAAAATAAGCAGGTATGTGCACATTACCTCTCTCAAGTTCTTCTTCTTTCTTGAACTTGTTGTCAATTACCTTCTTCTCAAATTTCTACCATGAATAGGCTTTATGAGCTTCTTTACAATAACCTAAACCCTTGTTCCGACGATTCTTTCCCATGTATTCCCGCTAATAACCTAAACCCTTATTCCTGGTATGGTGTTTCTTGCGGCCCTCCCAGTAATTTTTCCATTACCCAACTTTCTCTCTCCTCAATTTCTCTCTCGAACTCTAATTCCCTCGCTCTTATTTGCTAAATCGACACCTTACAGTCACATGACCTCTCCAACAATCACTTCACCTCAATCCCAAATGGGTTCCTCTCTGGTTGTGGTGGGATTGTTTGTTTGAAGGTGTTGAATTTCAGTAGAAATATAATGGTGGGTTCACTGCCTTATTTTCGGCGTTTCGATTCGTTAGAGATTTTGGATTTTTCTCATAATTCGTTAACTGGTGCCATTGATTTGCAACTGCAAGGGTTGAATGGACTCAAAAGTTTGAACCTCAGTGTCAATCAGTTTAATGAGTCTATTCCCATTAACCTTGGAAGATCAATGGCGTTAGAGGTGCTTGCTTTCTCGCAATTTCTTTCAAGGGAATATCCTAGAAGGAATTGTGAATTATGAGAATTTGACTCTGATTGATTTTGGTGCTAATATGTTTTCTGGGTCAATTCCTAAAAGATTTGGAGAGCTCTCCAAATTGCAACTCTTGATTTTGTCTCTCAATAATTTGAGCGGTGAAATACCCAATTCCCTTTCCAGAATTACAACTCTGACACGATTTGCAGCATTATAGAATCGGTTTAATGGTGCGATTTCGCTCAAAATCGGTTTATTGGTCAACGCAATTTCTTTGGGTGGAAATCATCCTTACAGTAGTTCTAGTACCACAGGCACTGGAGATATACTGATTAAATGATATCCCACAATTGAAAATGACCCTAATGCCCTGCTCGTGTATGACCACGTGCAAACGAGGTTTTCCAAATGGCAATTGACGGGAGGGGGCAAAATGGGACAAATGGCAACGTTAGGTACGAACTTGGGATATTTTTAACACTGGGGGGCGAAGTGGGATTGGGTGGATACTTTGGGGGGGATTTTCAAATTTTGGCCTTTTTCTTTTTACAAGTTATCTTTACCATTTTATCATTAATTTGTTTCCCACTTTAATTGATGAGCTCCACTCTCATATGGGTATTCTTGGAAACACACACTATTCTAATATTTATAATAGAACCAATTATTTTTTTCTTAATCTGTGTATTGGGTCAAAACGGACACTATTTTAGGAACGGAGGGAGTATTGTTTTTAGTCACTTAAAACTTCTAGTTAGCATGTATATTTCTAATTGTATAAATATCCCCTGGTTAGATCTCTAAGTTAGTACTTTTTATGAGTAACTATCCTTTGATTCTTCGATTTGTAGATTTTCTCAATACACGAGGATCATAGAGGTAAAGCAACGCAAGAAATGGCTACAGACGTGGCTACAGAAGTTGCTTCTTCCATGTTGTCAAAATTCGGAGAACTTTTGATTACGAAAATTGGACATCAGATTGGATATTTCATTAACTACAACGACAACATTGAGAATCTAAAGAAACAAGCTGAGAATCTAAAGCTTAAATTAGGTGGAGTACAATTAGTAGTTGATACTGCAATAAAGAATGGAGATGTTATCTTACCCGAGATTAAAGGGTGGCTGCAAACTGTGGATAAGCTATGGAAGGAAGCAACAAGTTTTCTTGAACACGAAGTTAAAGAAAACAAAGAGTGCCTATACGGTTGGTGTCCAAATGTGAAGGCATGGTACTTACTGAGCAGAAGGGCACAAAAAATGACTCGGGAGGTAACCGAGCTGCTAAACAAAGGAGATCTATTCAAGAAAATATCCGAACATGCTTCTCCAATGGGGATAGAATTTACATCGACTGGAAATTTTTGGAGTTTCCTATCTAGGGAACGCATAACACAAGATCTAAAGGATACTGTGAAGGGTGGTGGTTTCCACATGATTGGGATATGTGGACTCGGAGGTGTTGGTAAGACAACATTGATCAAAGAAGTTGGAAAATGGGCTCATGAAGAGAAATTGTTTGCTGATATTGTGATGGCGGTAGTTTCCCGAAATGCAGACTTGTTTAAAATTCAAGGTGAACTTGCAGATAAGTTGGGTATGAGATTCGATGAGACAAGTTTGAGTGGAAGAGCAGGCCGACTATGGCAAAGATTAGTCACGGGTAGTAGGGGAAGCCTCGTTGTTTTGGACGATGTTTGGGAATCTATTGATTTGAAGGAATTACGAATTCCTTTTGGTGGTGACAGTAAGAAAAACACGATTGTGATAACATCGAGAAGTGAGGAGGTTTGCATAGGAATGGGATGCAATAAGATTATCAAAGTTGATGTCTTATCTGAACAGGAAGCATGGATCCTATTCAGGGAGATGGCTGGGGATACAACCGTTGATGCACCTGATTTTTATGTAACGGCTTCTCGGGTTGCAAAAGAATGCGGGGGTCTGCCCATTGCAATTGTTACAGTTGGAAGTGCATTGAAAGGTAAAAAAATAGAAGTGTGGAATGACGCGTTTCTAAAGCTCTCACAATCTATTATGCCGACTAACCTCCCAGGAGTAGAGAAAAAAGTGTTTCAATCATTGCAACTAAGCTATGACCAAGTAAATTGTGAGGATAAAGAAGCCGGGTCAATTTTTCTGCTCTGCTGTTTATATCATGAAGATGCGAATATTCAGATCGAAGAATTGGTTAGATATGGGATCGGGATGAAGCTATTCGAAGGCATCAAGGTAGTATTGCAAGCAAGGGATAGGGTACATGCATTGATAGAGAAGCTTCGAAATTGTTTCTTGCTGCTAGATGGTGACGAGCCACATACCGTGAAAATGCATGACGTTGTGCGGGATGTTGGAATTTCGATTGCATCTAAAAAGTCATGTCACTTTATGATGAAGGTGATAAATGATGGAGGGTGGCCAGACGCTACTTACGAACATTTCAATGCCATATCGGTGGGATCTTCCGAAATCACTGAGCTTCCTCTGGAAGGGTTAAACTATCCAGAGCTTGATGTTTTACATATGTCATGCAAGAGTCTTTCCATAGAGAAGATGAATGCCGGGAACATGTTTGAGGGGATGAAAAAACTGAGAGTCGTAAGCATGTTGTCTATGTCTATTTCATCACTGCCGTCATCACTTCGATTGTGCACCAACCTGCGAGTTCTGAATCTGGAGTACTGCTTGTCATTGACAGATATGTGTAGTATACCCGAGGAGTTGGTTCATCTTGAAATTTTGAGCTTAAGAGGTTGTCATTCTATTAAGAAGCTACCAAGAGAGATTGGAAGACTTTCAAAACTTAGGGTGTTAGACATGAGGGGTTGTGATGTCGAAAGTATCTCGCCTGGCGTCATCTCGAGCATGTGTCGGCTGGAAGAACTATACACAGGAACATGGTTATGGGATGAAAAAGGTAATGCAAGCCTTAATGATCTAGAGTCGTTGCATAAATTGACTCACTTAATGACTAGGATCCGGTACCCAAAGTTTCTGCCCAAAGACTGTGTCTTTGAGAAGCTAAAAAGGTACTACATAAAACTTGGCGAGGAGGACTACTTTAGAAACGATGAAATTAGCAATAATCCATTTTTCGAGAAGGTTCTGGATTTATGCCTTGATGACAGTAGTACTGAAGCACCTATAGGGTACTGTGGGATTTGGAAGTTGCTAAAGGAGAGTGCGGAACGTGTATACCTCAAAGGGGATGGCTTAGTGATTGCCTTGGATGAGTTAGCTCCAGGAGGTTTTCGGCACTTGAAGGAATTAAGGATTCGAGATTGTGATAATAAAGTGGTGGAGTATCTTGCTAACTGCAGCAGCACGGCAATGGAGTGGGTCAACGGGCCTAATAGTTCTTTTGGTGTATTTACTAAGCTGGAGACATTGAATCTTCGTAAAATGAGTCATTTAAAAGCCATTGTATCATGTTGTCATGATGGCAAACCTGCAGCAGGATTCTTTGGAAATCTAAAAGAGATTAGTCTAAATGAATTACCTGAACTAACCCATTTGTGGAAGTATGGCCCTTCCATCCATCCTCAGGCTGGTGCTATAAAACTAAGCAGCCTGCAATGTGTCCGGCTGAGCAATTGCAAGAGTTTGGAATATTTGTTTACACTGTCAGAAGCAGCAAGTTTGGAGCATCTCACAACTCTTGATATCAGCAATTGTAAGATGATGAAAGCAGTTATCTTGGGGAACTTAGGACCTTCATCATCAGCAACAACTATTAGAGATGGGGTGGAAGTGGAACCATCAAGCAACAAAGTCATCGAGTTCCCGAAATTAAAAGAACTAGTCCTTGAGCACCTGGACAGCCTCACTTGTTTCGGCAGTGCGATTGAGTTTCCTCAGTTGAAAGAGTTGAGGTTATGGAATCTAAAAAAGTATGCTTCTTTGCAGTCCATCTTCAACCACAAGGTATTTAAGTTCATGAACAATACCTAATACTAGTAGTAATATTAATTAGTGTACGTAAATAATTTAAAGGCATTTTTTATTATGTATTTCGACAGGCCATGTTTCCTAGCTTGGAGACACTGTCATTGGAAAACTTGCCGTGGAAGGAGTTATGGGGCAGCCAATATCCACCAGGCTTCTTTTGGAAACTTAAGTTCCTCAGCGTTGGAGATTTTCGTGATATAGTTAATATCATACCATCGAATTTGGCCCAATACTTTAGTACTCTAATGCTTTTACAAGTATATTCTTGTGATTTATTGGAAGAGGTGTTTGAGTCCACAGGAGTTAACATCAGAGGGGATGATCATGTTATTCTCTTCAAGAACCTAACTTTTATACAAGTGGGGCTTTGTGGCCGTTTGAAGAATTTATTCTCTTCTTCTGTGGCCAGAAACCTTCCGAATCTCTATTTCTTATCGATAGTTAAGTGTGAATCGATGGAAGAAGTGATTGCAAAGGAGGAAGGAGTAGAAGAAGATGGAAGGATATATCATGAAACCATTTTTCCTAAATTGAAAACTCTGCTACTTGTGGACCTTCCACGGATGAAGAGGTTTTGCCCCGTCAATAGTACTTTGAAATTGCCAGCATTAGATGGCTTGCAGATAGATATCATATATTGCCCAGAATGGACTGATTTCGGAAGGAACACAAAAAAGAGCAGTCAAGATACTCTGTTACTACTCAAGGATAAGTCTCTAAAAGGTAGGTATATATATATATATATATATATATATATATATATATATATATATAGGGAGTATTTAATGGTTAAAAATACAATTAATGCAAGTAGGTGAGTCTTACTTTTTTATTTAACCATCAATGGTTACTCTCATTATCAACCATTGGATCAAAAATTAAAGGTTGAGATTTAATGCATTAAATGATTCTTACATGCCATGTGTTTGTGTGTTTTTATCAAAGCATGCAGTTGCTTTTGCTTATAAATTTTCAAGTTTGCGTCTCTATATATATTTAGTTGTCCACATCTCTAATATTTAGTCTTGTCAGTCGCCGCCCGTATGAAAGCAGAGATAGAAGAATCTGAATTTAGATTTACACGAGAGAGTTGATTTCGGACCGGTATACGTGGTACTGATCATTTGGTATGCATCTCTATTTAAATTTTTACGACCATTAATTTGTGATTTGTATATGGTTTTCTCTTTCTATATTATTTTTACATCAAATATATATATATATATATATATATATATCAAATATTATGTTTAGATACTCAATGTCAAACTTTAGAATTTAAATTGGATGAATAATTTTAGCTCCACGGCCGCTTCCAATTCTAATTCCAAGCTATGACATTGGGGTTCTCAACCATAATACAACAATAATGATTAATTGTTAGAAAGATGAAGTAACTATTGAATACTGATACAGTATAAAAAAGGTTAATGGTAAAAAGTATTTTTACAAAATATTTTTATTACCACAAAATCTAGGAAATAATCACGAAAGCTGTTTTTGTTTTTAGTTCATACCTTTGTACAACTCCATAAGCACGAAAGCTGATACAGTATAATCACGAAAGCTGATACAGTATAAAGATGAAGTAACTATTGATTATACTGATACAGTATAATCACGAAAGCTGTTTTTGTATTTCACATCACCATAAGCAAAAAGGGTCAAAAGAGGAGAGCTAAAAGGAGGCTTCACATATCTTTGTACAACTCCTTGTGACTGTTGACTTTATGTTGACTTTTGTGTACCACTTCATTTATGTGCCACACAACACAAATATGTGACAATTATGTTGACTTTCGTGTACCACACTCCCCTGTGTCACACAACACAAATGTGTGACAGAGGATTTGAGGTCAGGTAATTGATAAGATCTCATGATAATCCAAGTTTCAATAACTTGTCTTGTGATTGTATTTTGTTGATATTTTTGCCTATTTTCATCAGAAGCAGTAATTAACAAATGTTCTAAAATGTCTTTTATTAACCATTTTGATCCAGTCATCTACTTTATGTTTTTGGATCTTTAGGTGGTATTTTCACTCACCTTGTGTGAACAAAGTTTGATCTCTTTCCTTGTTCTTTTTCATGATGATGCTTTTGCATTAATACGAATTACGTGTTTTATAATTTTAAAAAAATAATAATAATATACATCAAAGTTGTAATTGAAAAACATCCAACTTTAAAAAAAAGTCATTGCCTTTCATTTCTTTTTCTTTTTTTAAATCCGGCTTCTTTTACACCTGAAAAATACATAACAAGAATATATTATAAAATAGAAGGATGAAGATGATGACAATGTTAAGAGAAATCCAATAACATTTTTGAGGAATACTTATGATTTTATTTCTGAAACAACCACAAAATATTCAAATTTTATGACATATTACCGATCAACCTAATTTATAATTGTACAATATACATTTAGACAATACCATATAGACAATTGTACAATGTATATATATACATATAGACAATATCATACCTTTAGTAAATTATACATATAAAGAAAAATATATAGAAATATTGGGATGATGAGCTCTTCAAGGGCAATGTGGGTTAACATTTCCCTTTTCACTCAATTTAACATTTTTACATTTGGCTTTCGCAACTTTGCCTCCTTCTTCAACAATGTTGATTTCCTGCAACACAATCCCTTGACACGGATAGCTCTTACTGCAATCGAACTTTATCGCCACTTCAGAAGCGCTTGTACCTTTTATGTTTTGGTATACCACATTCTTAACTTGGACGGATGAACTCTATTTTAAAAAGAAAATAAAAAGTATAAGCAAAATTTAAGACAACAAAAAATTGATGAAATTAATTGCGTAAATATGAGTTAGAGAGTAATTGTTAATTGTTTGATAATTACCTGTTCCTTGCAGGGTTTATCTTGGTCACAATAGTTTTGGTCTATGATTATAGGGTTAGCCACATTTTTCATTTCAATGTTCTGAAACATTATGTTACTTGCACTACCAGAGCCACCCTGATATCGAGCCAAGAAAAATATGTAAATGGAAAATTTAATAAATTAATTTACAGATGCACACACACTCACGCGCGCGCGCGCGTATATATAATACTTCGTCCATTTGATAATAGTCACTATAGACACGTGTTGAACGTCGACGCACCTGCCAAGTCTTGATCCTAACACCATTTGTTGTTCCAGAAAGCTTAGCTCCATTCACAATAACATCAGAAACATAAGCTTCTGAATGTCCATCTCCCAAGCTTCCAATACTGAACTCATTAAAAAGCATGAAATTAAAATTTGTAAAAATGAATAGTTCTTAGACAAAAGAAAATCACAAACTATTTTGATTAATTAGTACTACTTTTAGGTTAAGAATATTTGGATTACTGACCTTATTCCATGACCTGGGCCGCAGGTTATATCCGTGGCTCGAACCTTCTCAGATCCACTTTCAATTGAAATACAATCATCACCTTCAATGTTAAATACCAAAATCTTATAATGAGATTAGAAAAACTTTAACCGGCCGCGTCAAAGTATAAAATATACTATACATTTATGTTTTTTTTTTTTCTTCTAACTATAACGACATTGATGGATAAAGAGAAACCTGTTCCGATGACGGAGTTGGTGATTTGGATGTTTTTGGTGTCTGTGATATGGATTCCATCGGTGTTAGGGCTTTTCCCTGGTGCAGTCACTTGAAGATTGGAAGCTTCAACATTTGTACATTTTTCGAAAGAGACATGCATTTGTTGTGCATTTTGGATCTTCAGGTCCTTCACTACCAAGTTTTGGCTCTTGTAAAAGGTTAAAGCCTGCCAATGATAAATTTTATACTTAAGAATATAAAGGAATTAATGAATATTTTCTGCTAAACTGATTAATAATATTGTAAAATTGTGTGTGGCCATGGATTTAGTTAATGAATCTTTATGTTCATGGCTAACTAAATAAAGAATAGTACTCCCTATGTTCCTATATTATTGTCTTAATTGACCTTTTTGAGTTAAATCGACTATTTTTCAAATGAAAATTTGACTTTTATTTTTTTCAAAAGCATTAAACACGTAATTCGTAATACTTTGTTCTATTTTAGAGCTACGAATTACATGTTTTAATATTTTGAAAAAGAAAAAAATATTAAATTTTCATTTGAAAAACAATCATTTTGACTCAAAAACTCAAAAAAGACAATAATTTAGGAATGGAGGGAGTACTATTTTCATAAAATCAAAAACTCCCTCGGTCCCAAAATTATTGTCATGTTTGACCGGAACACGGATTAATGAAAAATAATTGACTTGATAATTAATATTGGTATAATATTTAGTTTCCTGTAAAGTCCATGTCTATATGATTCATAATTAAAGTAGAACGAAAAAAGTAAGGGTAAAATAGTAAAAGTGATATCCTAAAAAAGAAACTTTCAAACAAGATAATTTTTTTGGGACGGACGAAAAAGGAATGCTGGAAAATAATTTTGGGTCGGAGGGAGTAACATATTCCAATTAATCTTAGAATTTATCTTTTTCCTGAGGTGATCCAGATAGAAGTTGAAATGCTTGTTTAAAGAGGATCGCATACCGTTGGAGCATCCTTGCATGGCTGCACACCATCAACGAAAAATGGAAAAATAATTAAAAGAGTAAAAAGATTAAAGCACATGATTTTAAAAATTAAATAAAAATATTAGAGAGAATTTAAATTAGGTTTTAGTATAGTAATAATGACTTACAAGAGCTTTATTGATTTTACAGGAATTTTGCCACCAAATATTCCCATTACCATCGATAATTCCACCTCCTCCGATAGCTAAATTGTTAAGACTGTCAAAGATAAGCCAGTGCCTCCCATCCTGGCTGTAGTCCGATCTATCACCCGATGCTTGGATAGTTCCATAAATCTGGTGATATATATTCAAATAAAGTTACTTTCTTGAACAATTCTTAATGCGTTATTGTATTCTCTATAAAGAAGAAAATTAAGATTAAAAAAAAAAAGAACTTCACCTGCATAGTAAGAACAGATTTGCACGGGCCAGTAAATCGAATCGGCTTAAGTAGATACTTTTTGTTCTTCGTAACAACAAAAACTGCTTCTGTAGTTGATGAACAAGCTGCTTTCCAAGCCTTCTGAAATGCCTGAATATCGAAATATCACATATCGAATTAATACCCGGTCAAAACTATTGCACATCACAATAATTACAATCGAGATATATATTAAAATATGTTTATTATGTTACATACTAATAGAAAAACATAATACATTAAAATATTAGAAAATGTAACACAACTATCGATGCATTGATTATACGATGTATAACAATGATTTTTGTTTTCTGCATACCTATTTTACAACTTAAGAAACTTGTGATGTACGACATGTATATAGCTCTCTAATAGTTAAGCCATACACGAATGAATACCTGAGTATCATCTGTGTGTGTGTGTGTGTGTGTGTTTTGTAGCTATAAAACTAACTAATGAATACCTGAGTATCATCTGTTTTCCCATCACCTTTAGCTCCAAAATCATCTACACGAATAAATTTAGCTGACCCTTCAACCCTATGATCATACTTCTTCAAGCTAAAGATATCAGTTTTGACTTTGCTTAAATTCAAGAACTCGTCATCTTTAATAATGGGACTGAAGAATGAAGGGTAAGCTTCAAAATCATAACCGGATTCTTCATCGTATGAATGATCCCAAGGTAGCTCATGATCACGAAAACTGGAGGAAGATGAGATGAAAGAACAAAGAATAACGATTACGATTATACGACTTCGTGAACTCGTCATATTGATCGTATATATCAAATCAATTTCGCTAGCTGTTATTGTAGGAGAGGGAGAATGATTTTCTTGAGAAAAGTAGGATTTTAATTAATGAGAGGTATGGCAGTGGAAGTGATACAAAGTGGTTCCAATATTTATAGGAAAAAGAGAGAGATGGGGGGTAATGTTTGTTCATGTTATTTAAGGCTCGTGCGGTATGGAGTAAGGTGTAAGAGATTTATACGGAAGGGTCACTTTGGGGGTTGTTGCTGACTTTAATTTGCTGCATGTCATCATCTACAAATGCATGTATACTTAAGTCGACATGCAAGAAAAAAATATTAAGAATTGTTATGCCCTTCTCTTCCTTCCTAAATAACTGTCTTGTTTCTATTTTTTAAAGTAAACAGATAAAAAAATATACGTTAAATTTTTATTTGAAAGACAATAAATTTGACTTAAAAAGTTATAAAGGGACAGTTACGTAGGAACTGAGGGAGTATTTCTTAAGGATAATTACCAAATATTAAAATGAACCTAACAAAAATATAAGTGTCATGATGTGTAGACTTTTAGAACTTATAATTTACACCATTAATTTATCAGAATAAATTATCAGTTAAATTATCCCTTCGACATTTTCATATCCTACTCCGAACAATTCAAGATAAAATGATATCAAGCCCAAGAAACATTTGACTTGATTAGAATGGAAGAGGCTGCCATCATGTAAAAATCTGCGACTCAGAACTCATTGGTGCCACTGCCGTTCAAAGACTGTCCGACGCAGGTCATCGTCATTTCTGACAATAAGGCAAAGGCTTATTTACCTCTTCTGGCCGCTGAGGCGCCTGGAGCCCTTGGCAGTGGTTTTGCTAGCACTTTGGTGGAATTTGCACAGATGGGTTGGGGTTTCACGTCGAGGACAGTGGCGGATGCACAGCTAGGGGGGGGGGGAAAGTGACCCAACTAAAAAAAAAATTTTGGCTTACAAAAGTGTGATTTTTTAGATAGTGACCCCACTTAAATTTTTTTTTTCATTTTTAAGTCACGCATAAAGCAACAATGAGGTAGAGACTAGTGATGAATTGTGATTTCTAAGCTTTTATGTGATAGTTAAATTTTGTGACCCTACTGAAATATTTTTCTGGATCCGCCACTGGTTGAGGAAGGCTCGATTTCTCTCTTAACTTTTTTTGATGCACTGAAAATACTAAAATTTTTGTTTTTATGTGCATAAAAGATGCATTTTTTGTTGTTATTGTTGTTGTATATTAATATGGTTGATGATGCTCAGGAATCCAGCAAGCAATTACAAGAGCAAGACAGGAATTGTCAAGCAAAGAGCCAAGCGCACTGTCAAGGATAGTCCGAGGGTGTCGAGTGTAAATATGGAGAGTTAGTTAGTGGCAGTTATATGTGTAATGTATTTCAATCTCATGATGCTGTAAGCATTCAGTTAGTTTGTTAGAAGGGTTATTAAACCCTTAAGCCAATCTGTATCTTGTAATCAATGAATTCATTCATGCTTAATACGATGTGATAGAGAGACTTTATTTTCTCTCTAACTTTCCCTGCATTTTCTCTTTCTTTCTTCCTGTGATTGTAAAATAAATGGTGGATCGTCTGCAAATTCTTCAGCTGTGAATGGTGTAATCTCTATGCCAGAAGATCACTATAAACAGCTCATGTCCATGCTTAACCAACATTGCTCTTCAAATGCTCCTACTACTCAAGTTGCAGGTAACTTTGATCATACACATCCAAGTATTATTAGTTCTTCTTGTTTAAATGTTAGTGCCAAGCATGCCCAGGATTGGATCATAGACTCAGGAGCTTCAGATCATGTTATATCTGTTTTTGATTTTCTTGTTGATCCTAAACCTTTTATCTCTTTTGCCCTATGGATTAACAACTTCCATAACACACATTGGTAAAGTTCATCTTCCAATTGGTATAACTCTGTTTAATGTTCCTTTTGTTAACTGAGTTTTCTTTCAATCTCATTTCTGTAAGTAAGCTTGTTTCAATCTCATTTCTGTAAGTAAGCTTGTTACTTCCAGTAAATGTTGTATATCATTTTCTGTCTTCCACGACTTAGCTTGCAAGAACTTGAAATTGGTAAGATTGAAGGGGGTCTTTATAAGCTTGATTTGCTTGGCACTACATTTGCAAGTTCTCATTGTGCTGCTTCCATTTTTATTGTTTCTTCCGTATCTTTTAGTCCTGAAACTCTGTGGCATTTGAGATTAGGTCATGTACCTATGTCCACATTAAAACATTACCATTGTTGCACTTTATCTAGATTTGCTTGTATTCATAACCTAAGTCTAAAGCCAAGGAGACTAATCCGCCTGCATGTCTATTAAAGTGGCAACTTGTACTTAGACAAATTGCTTGTAATAGCTTAGGATTGCTTGTTATACTTAGCTTAGTCTTCAGAAGATGGCTTTTGTATATCAGCCATCTTCACCAGCAATGTTCGTTCAGTCATCAGCCAAGCTTCACCAGCAATATGTGTAGACCAGAAGAACGGCTGATCAAGTTCCTGGAGATCTGCTCGTGTTACTAGCAGAGTTTTCGTTGACTTTGGTAAAAATGATCACCTGCAAGACAGTACTTTATCTACCTACTCCTGTCAGAAATTGCAGGCTTTGCTCAGTAACAACATGAACGTTGCATCACAACCACTCAGATTTGGAACACCAAAAATCAAGGCATTTAATGCATGTCACATTGCATTAAATGCATCAAATTCAAATCCTTCCATTGTCTGAAGACTTGATGAAGCATTGAAGATTTAATCCAACAACTCGAACATTTTCTGAATATCTTCATCTTCACAAACAGTGCACTTAAAGCTTCAAATCATTATCCTGTAATTCTTTCTTTGAAGAGCACCAATCTTAGACGCCTAGTCTTTATTGCTCTTCATTGATTGCAATCCTTTGTATTCATAGCACACAAAAGTTGTATCTTTCTAGATATCAACTTTCACCATAAACACTTGATTAAAATACTTTTGTACATGATCCATTAGTGATCCTTGTGATTATTTTAGTAGAAAACATAGTGCCCATTTTCAAATCCAAAGCTAACCACTTTGGTAGTGAACGTAGCACTTATTCATAGTGTGAACCACTTCAAATACTTGTCTACTTTTCTTCCTGCTTCACTGTTTTATTTAATATCTTGAAGTCTTCCAGTTTCCAACACTGTCTAAAGAACAGCTGATCTTGGCTTATCAAGATCAGCCATCTTGAACTTGTCCTATACTTCTCTCTATTCGCTGCAAATTATTTTTTAACTCTTTTGAGAAGTAATTTTATAAATCAATTTTTAAAATTGGACATAGGCTATTCAAACCCCCTCTTCTAGTCTATTTGAGTACCTTGTGATCTAACAACCACATATCTTGTAATAATGTTGATGATGAAAATGTATGTGACACTTGTCACTTGGATAAGCAATGCAGAATTCCCTTTCCTCTTAGCCTTAGTCATTATCTTATTCCTTTTTCTTTGATTCACTGTGATGTATGGGGTCCTTATAAACATTATACCTATAATGGATATCACTCTTTCCTTACCATTGTTGATGATTGTCTAAGAACAACATGGACTTATCTTCTTTCTTCTAAAATACAAATCTAGTTTTATCTCAAGGCTTTCATTAATATGAATCAAACTCAATCTCAATCTTTTATAAAAATAATCAAATCATATAATGGATCTGAATTCTTCAATAATGACATTAGTTCTTAATTAAAAAATCTTGGCATTGAGCAACAAAGCTCTTGTGTGGAAACTCCTTAGCAAAATGGGAGGGTTGAAAGGAAGCATAAGCACTTGTTAAATGTAGCTAGGGCTTTAAGATTCCAGGATAATTTACCCATTCATTTCTGGGGTGAATGTGTTCTTGCTGCTGCATATTTGTTTAACAGAACCCCATCTTCTCTTCTTTCTTACAACCCCATATGAAACCCTTCTTAAACAATCCCCTACATATTCACATCTTAGGGTCTTTGGCTGTTTGTGTTATGCCTCTACATTGCAGTCTCATAGAGACAAATTTGCACCTAAAGCCTCTAAATGCCTTTTTCTTGGCTATCCCTACGGGAAGAAAGCCTATAAACTATATAATCGTTCAACACACAAGGTGTTCTATTCCAGGGATGTCATTTTCTATGAAGATCAGTTCCTCTTTGCTCTTGATTCTTCTTTAGAAACCTCTCTTCCTATGTTTACTCCTGTTGAGCCTTTCCCTCTTTTGATGATATTGATATTGATACTCCTTCTTCATCACCTTCTTCTTCATTACCTTCTTCTCTTCCTGCTTCTCCTATTGTTCCAGATCCTCGATCCTGTTGTTCCAGCTTCCTCAAGGCCTTTGAGACACAGGGCAGTGCCAAGTAAATATAAATACTATACTGGACTTCCTTCTCAGTTTACTACTGCTTCTTGTTCTGCAGGTTTGATTTCTGATTCTTCTATATCTTATTCTTCTATTTATACTCCTTATTACACTTATATTTGTAATATATCTACTATTACTGAACCAACTTCTTACTCCCAAGCTTTGAAAGATCTAAACTGGCCTGGTGTGCTACTATGGCTGCTGAATTAAGTGCTTTAGAACATAATAATACATGGAATTTTCTTGAATTGTCTGTCAATAAGAGGCTAGTAGGTTGTAAGTGGGTTTATAGGCCTAAGTATAAGCCTGATGGTACTATACCCTGGACAAGTACAAAGCCAAGTTAGTTGCAAAGGTGTTTACACAGACAGAAGGAGAGGATTACTTTGAGACCTTTGCGCCTGTGGCCAAGATGACTACATTGAGAGTTTTCTTGGCATTGACAGCTGTTAAGTGTTGGTATATTTCTTAAATGGATGTGGCCAATGCCTTTTTGCATGGTGATTTGGATGAAGAAGTCTATATCCCTTCAAGGTATAGTTTCAAGGAATAAAAAAATGATCATACTCTCTTCACTCTTTCCAGAGATGACACATTTACTGCTTTGCTTGTTTATGTGGATGATATTCTTGTGGCTGGATCAAGTAAGGATATGGTTGCTCAGGTTAAGACTCATCTTCAAAGTGAGTTTAACATCAAATATCTTGGTCATCTTAAATTCTTTTTGGGCATTGAGATTGCTAGATCTCATGAGGATATTTGCATTCATCAGAGAAAGTATTATTTGGACATAATCTCTGATGCAGGTCTGCCAAATCCTCCAAGATTTCTATGGAGCAGCATCATACATTGGCTCATGACCAGGGTTCTTTGATGACCAATCCTTATCAGTTTAGAAGGCTCATTGGCAGGCTTGTTTATCTTACAATTACTAGGCCTGATCTTACTTACCTTTTTCATATACTGAGTCAATTCCTTGCCAGTCCAAGAGAAGCTCATTGGACTGCTGCTTTGAAGCTAGTTAGGTATATCTCTAAGGTTCAATTGGTTAGGGTTTACTTTACTCTTCCTCTAGTCCTTTGTCTCTTCAAGTGAACTGTGATGCTGATTGGGCATCCTGTCCCAATTCAAGAAGATCTCTTTTTGGTTATTGTGTATTACTTGGTTCTTCTCTCATTTCTTGGATGGCCAAAAAACAGGGCATTGTTTCCAGATCTTCCTGTGAGGCGGAGTATAAAAGTCTTGTTAATGCTTCCTGTGAAGTTGTTAGGTTGTTATCTTTACTGGCTGATTTTGGTCTGACTAATCTCACTCTAGTACCTTTATATTGTGAAAATCAGTCAGCCTTGCATTTGGCTTCTAATCCAGTGCTCCATGAACGAACGAAGCATATAGAGATTGATTGTCATCTCATTAGGGATAAGATTGTGACTGGTATTGTTCAACCTATATTTGTTTCTTCACAGTTGCAGTTGGCTGATCTTTTTACCAAGGCTTTGCCTTTTGCTTCCTTGTCTTTTCTTGTTTCCAAGCTAAATGTTCTTAATTTATTTGGGACATTTAGCTTGAGGGGGGATAATATGGTTGACGATACAAGAGCAAGACAAGAATTGTCAAGCAAAGAGCCAAGTGCACTGTTAAGGATAGTCTGAGGGTGTCGAGTGTAAATATGGAGAGTTAGTTATTGACAGTTATATGTGTGATGTATTTCTAATCTCATGATGATGTCAGCATTGAGTTAGTTTGTTAGAAGGGTTATTAAACCCTTAAGTCATCTGTATCTTGTAATCATTGAATTCATTCATGCTTAATATGATGTGATAGAGAGACTATTTTCTCTCTAACTTTCCCTGCATTTTCTCTCTCTTTCTTCCTGTGATTCATAAACTGCAAATGTAATATATATGCACTTTTAAAGAGCCATTTTTGTTGTTCAATGCACTAAAACGTGCCATTTTTAAAAGCATTTTAAGCGCATTTTTTGTTTCCACTTGGTGCAATTTTTATAAGCACTTGTTGCAACTATAAATTCTTATTGGCTATGGCCCAAAATTACCAATTAATGACCAGACTCACTCATACACACTTAAACGTGCCATTTTTATAAGCATTTTAAGCGCATTTTTTGTTTCCACTTAGTGTAATTTTTTAGAAATTTTTATTGGTTATGGCTCGCAAAACTGGCCGAATGGAATAACCGATTCCCAATAATCAAAAGCCTTAGTCATGTTTAATCAATTTTTTGGGACGAAATGTAGTACCACGGGAATAACGAAATGTTGGATTATTTCAAATAAAAGTGTTCCACATGACTTAATATTTAATTGAATTTTAATATTAAGGTCCCCTCTGATGGTTTAGTAGGAATAAAATATCATTAAAAATTAGAGAATTATAAAAGGAAAATCTGCCTATAAAAAGACTTAAAGTTGAAAACCGAAAAGAGAAAAGGCCTAGGGTTTCCTTATCACCGAAGAGATTAAAGTAAAGGAAAGGAAAAAAAAAAATTCCTCCATCAAAGTCTTCAACTTCAAGCAAAGCATGGATCAAGGTTAATACTTAAATTCATGTTCCTGAAATTATAAGTTTAATGATTATTATGTGTTCCAAGATTATATGGTATTATAGATTATGAATACATGAAATTAAAGTAGCATGAATTTTCAATTAAAGTTTACATGTGGTATCAGAGCCTAGAATTATGGAACCTATAATTTCCCTATTATTGACGATTTAATTTGACGATTAAGGTATATTTCGCCAAAGATTTTCGTTCAAATTATATTACACATGACTTATTACAATGGCTGTCCGTTTCATACATATATGCATGCATAGTTTGTGACGTGTTCACTGATCAAGTATGGACTTTCAATTCGCGCCCTGTCAAATGAAAATTGGGTTTGATTGTTGCCGTGAGGTTAAACAACATATACAATTTATGGTTCTAATTTCTTATGTTATTTGACTTTTTAATGATGATTGATAGATATTTAAGTGGGACCCAATAAATTTTAAAAAAATTTATAACAAGTATAGTACGCAAGGTTGAAACTTGCGAATTAGCACTATTTGGTGTTAGTAATTTGGCACGTGACGGGAGCTCAAATCATCAGTATCACTTTATGTGTATTACATGTGTATCACTAAATTAAATTATTACTCTCTCCATCTTTAAATTATTATTGTCTGTCAATAAATATTGCCTTGTTTGAAATTTTTTTTTTTAGGAAATCACATTTATCATTTTAGCTTTATTTTTTCTTCTTTCTTTAATTATGTGCCATATGCACATGTGCATTAAAGGAAACAACATACTATATCAATATTAATAATCAAGTTAATTATTTTTTTAATCCGTGTGCCGGATCAAACATGACAATAATTTAGAGATGGAGGGAGTACATGGGATCAACAAAGCCCAAAGCTCGTGTGATAATTTTAGTCTAGTGACACACCTGTGTCACACACAAAATAGCACAGGTGATCTAAACTCCGTGATGAGACGTTATCATGATTTTATGCCTTAGAATATTATGATAGTTGGATTGTATGTTTATTTTCCAAATAAAAATTTAATTCGTTCATAGCCTAAAATATGAAAAATATAATGGAACGTGAAGATATTAAATAACTTGTTAGTCACCAAAGTGGCCTAGCTGAATGAGATATCAATACATTAAATTAATAAAATTACAATTATTAATGAGTAAAGAGAGATGTCCTTAAAGAATGACGATAATGATAAATTGAACAATTATGTTTATAGATTATTTTGCTAGGAGATCATTCAAAGATGGACCATTGTTTATAATCTATAACAATTAAAGTAATTAATCATCATGCGTTAGTTAGATAGTCGTATATTCAAAGATAAAAAGCTTATTTACCTAATGTATGTAATGATTATTCATTAAAGTATTTTCTATTAGCATTAATTATGTTTATATATTTAGGGATTGCCCAAAGGAGAACTTAAATATATGTTTTTTAGGGAAATAGAGATGTCACCCTGCTTAGATTTTATTAATAAAGAGAAAAAAAAAATGCAAAAGGGGGACAACCAAGCCTTGCCCAGGGAGGTGGAGGACAAAGGAGCTGGACCTCGAGTGAATGCCACGAGAAAACCTCCCAAAGAAAAAATACAAATGCCATAAAAGAATCTAGGAAATACGAATCCGTGATAAGCCTTGAGCATTCACAATAATATCTCCGCGAATCGAGCGAGGGAGAGCTGTCATAGAAGAAAAGGAAGCATCCATACCAGAATCTATAGGAAGATTAGCGAAGTCGTCAGCCACCGTATTAGCTTCCTGGAAGCAATGACGAAACACAAAGTGCCCAGCTTGCTACATAGCAATAATGCCACGAATATAGTAGGAGCATTGCCACGACGAAGAGTGGTCTTTGGTAAGATAGCCAAAGAGGAAACCAAAATCTATCTCAACTATATAGTCCCGAAAACCTTACGAAATCAACCAACTAACCACTTGGAATAAGGCTCTAACCTCCGCAATCGTGTTAGAACAAACATCATATCTGGTGAAACGGTCTGATAAAGGAAGTTCTTTACTGCCCTTCAAAGCTTGAGCAATAGGGGGAAGTTCCAAATTCAAAGCGTCTAGAACATTTGAAGAATCCTCCAGCTCTTCAATAATTTCCAACACAGCAAATTTATTTGTGGACAAAGGCATGGCATCATCATTCAACTACGTGGCATTATTGTTATCAAGCAAGTCTGGAGTTGCATGGCCAGCCATAGGAACGCTCTCACCCAGATTGTGGTTCTGATTAGGCCGTAAAATTTCAGTCTCCATCATAGTTGTTAGTATCGTACGATACGCGATACGTATCGTACGATACGATATAAAATTACCCTCTTTCGATACGAATCGCATCTGCGTATCGTAATATGCTATGTATCGTACGATACATATGGCGTATCGAACGATACACCTGCGTATCGCAAAAATTGAGTATCGCACAATACATCTTACTTTCTTCAAGGGGTGCATGTGTAATATTTTTATCATTTAATTTCTTAAAATTCACGATTTACATAACCAATCGAACATCGTCGACTTCTCGTCTTCTCAAAAAAGACGTCTCACGAAGCTTCTCAAATCTCAATCTATTAGGGCTTTGAATCTTTTCCTTTTGCTTCCTCCTTTGATCTAGCTAATGTCCATAATCCTTTGATCCTTCATGCTTCATCTTTCATTAAGATAAGAAAAACCCTTTGTTGCTTTGCTGAGTGATGGAATCAATTGTGCTACTGCCTACTGCTATGAACTGTGAAGAGCGAAGACTGTGAAGAAGACAAAATTGATAACATTACAAGTTTATAACAATAACAGATTATTTGATTTCTCATTTCTCTTTGCAAAAGGTACGAGACAGACACTGTCTTGTTTTGTTCTTGTTTGAATACTCTGTTTTCATGCAAGTATGTAACTTTGTCTCTGCCTCTTTTTTTCCCAAAACTTGTATAAATTCTATTACAATTCACATATTTGATCTTTTTAGTTTTTACTCTTTAAAATAAATTAGGTCATGGCTCCAAAAAATAAAAAGAACCTTGACCCAACTTGGAAGCACTGTCAACGTGTCATTGAACCTGGACAAGATGAAAAAGATACATCAAGGTTGAAATTGAAATGCAACTACTATGAAAAATCGTTTTAATTTGGGGGGGTGTTAGTAGAATGAAACATCACCTAGCTCGCACAAGAAAAAATGTCATAGAATGTCAGAAGAGCCCTGAAGATGTTGTCAAATTTTTTAAAAATGTGTTAGAAGATTTGGCAAAAAAAAAAAATGACTTTGAAGGTGAGATGGAGTGCTTTGATGACCAGGATAGGGATGATGGTTATGAGAAATCAAAAGGGGGGTCTTCTCAAAAGGGAAAGGGTGCAATAAAACAGAGCACCATAACTTCGGTTGTAAAAGATAGAAAACCGTATGTTTAGATATTTGCGGTTCTTTTATGCACATGCTTTACCTTTTCATTTGGTTAAAAGTCCTTTTTTTCATAAGATGATGGAGTCAGCTATAAATTATGGAAAAGGATTGAAACTCCCTAGTTATCATGAGATTAGAGTGCCTTTCTTGAAGAAGGAAGTGCAAAATGTTTACGACAGTTTGGAAAAATATAAAAATGAATGGAAGAAAAATGGATGCACTTTGATGTTTGATGGGTGGACGGATGGAAAGCAAAGATCTATAACAAACTTCCTTGTTAATAGTCCTAAAGGTACGGTGTTTCTAAAGTCTGTGGACACATCAAGTATAATTAAGGATGCGGATAATTTATGTGAATTGCTTGATTCCATCGTAGAAGAAATTGGTGAGGAAAATGTAGTTCAAGTAGTTACGGATAGTGCTGCAGCTTATGTTTCTGCTGGTGCAAAGCTAATGGAAAAAAGAAAAAAATTATTTTGGTCACCATGTGCAGCTCATTGCATTGATTTGATGCTATCTGACATTGGTGAGTTGCGAGTGCATAAAGAAACTCTTGAGAAAGCGAAAACAATCACTGTGTATATTTATCGTCATGCTTGGGTGCTTGATTTGATGAGAAAGTACACTAAGAAGAAAGAGTTGGCAAGACCGGGAGTGACAAGGTTTGCCACTTCTTATCTCACTTTAAGGGCCCTCCTAAACAACTATAGAGCTCTAAGGGCCATGTTTTCCTCAGACAATTGGGCTAAGAGCAGTTATGCAAAGAAACGTAATGGCAAGAGAGTCAAAGAAATAATTTTGGGTGATTCTAGATTTTTGTTAGCAGTCAAGTATTGCTTGAAAGGGGTTCTTCCATTGGTTAAAGTTTTAAGGCTAGTAGATGGTGATGCTAAGCCTCCTATGGGGTATATCTATGAATCAGTTGATAGAGCCAAGGAGCAAATAGAAAAAAACTTTAATTATGTCAAGTCAAGGTATGCTCAAGTTTGGAAGATCATTGATGATCGGTGGTTATTGCAACTCCATAGGCCTCTTCATGCAGCTGGGTACTTTCTTAATCCAACGTAAATTCTTTTTTTTTGTAATTACTAACTTGCCAATTTGATGTATACAAGAATATAATTAACTCTTCTGATATATTTATTGGTTTCTTTATCCAGGTTTCATTATGCTAGCAACTTCAATGCAGATATGGAGGTGAAATTGGGGTTATATAGAACTATCGAGAGGATGTTTCCTGATCTTGAAACTTGAGTCAAGGTTGATCAACAACTTGACAGATTCACTAATGCTGAAGGCATGTTTGGCATGGACATGGCTTTGATAACACGAGAAAAGAAGCATCCTGGTAAATTCTCTAATCCTATATCCAATTAATGTTTCTCTTCCGACATACACATTGCAGTCCTTTTTCTCATTTTTCTTTTAATTGTGATATACGATATAGCATTGTGGTGGGAGAGCTATGGAAGTGGTTGCCCAGAGCTTCAAAAGCTTGCTATGAGAGTTTTAAGCCTCACTTGTAGTGCGTCAGGATGTGAAAGAAATTGGAGTATCTTTGATTGCGTTCACTCAAAAAAAAGAAACCGTTTGGAGCAACAAAGATTGAATGCATTGGTGTTTGTGAAGTACAACCTTAACCTAGAGACAAGACAAAAGAAAAGGCAAGAAAATGGTGACTCCTATGATCCTATTTGCCTTTCAGATATGGAATCCGACGATGAATGGATTACCGAAAAGGAAGATCCTTGCTTACCTGAAGATACTTCATGGATGGATATGCATGAATGTTTTGACGAGGGAGAAACTAGTAACAAGAGAAAGAGAGGTATAAAAACATACTCCTTTGATATCATTTGTTTTACAACCAGTTCCTTCTTTAGTACTTAGATGACACATTTAAATTTTGTTCATAGGACCAAGAAACTTGCAAGATGATGTAATTGGCAAAAGGGCGGCGACTGTACTTCAAGAAAATGATGATTTACATGAGATTGAAGTAATCGAAGATTTTGAGAATGAAGAAGGTTTTATTGATGATAATGGACGAGTTGTGGGAGATGATCTAGATGACTTTGAGATGGATATCGACAACTTTGACTAGAATTTTTATCTAACTTTGCTTGGCTTTTGGTGGGATAGTTAGTATAGTTTTTATTTACCTATAGTCGTTGACTTGCTTCACCTTTTCTTTTTTGGGATAGTAACAACATAGGTTATGAAGCTTTTTGGGGATAGCAACAACTTAGTTATGAAGTTTTAAGTTAATGGTTGATAATCTATTTTTATTAATTTATTGTTCAATAGTATTTTTTATTAATATATATATATATATATATAAGTATATATATATATTCGCGTATCTTACGATACACAATGCGTATCCCGATACGTATCATAGAAACAGAATTCCGATACAACGTATCCCGTTTTGACAACTATGGTCTCCATACCTTGATTAGAGTCCTCGGTATCAGTACAAGTAAAATCGTTGTCGGCATTAACCTGTGGCTGAGAATCATCATTAATTGGAAGGGCTGCATTCACGACATGAGAAGGAGAAAGGATAGTTATGGGGTTTTCATCTTTCAACATAAACGAAGTAGGGTTTACTGGAGCTACATCATTAGGGTTTGGAGAAGTGTCTGAAATAATGTTCTTGCATGGTAAAACACATAATCGGGCCACTGTACTTTGGGAAAGGTTACAATTCAGTCACTGATTATTTAAAAATATTATTTGGGCCACCGTACTTCAATTATCTTGCAAGCGAGCCCTCTAGCACGTTAATTTTAAATAAAATCTCTATTTTACCCCTGTCTTCATTAACGGAGATGAGGACGAAGACTGGGGTAAAATAGGAATTTCATTTAAAATTAACGTGCTGGTGGGCTTGCTTGAAAGATAACTGAAATACAGTGGCCCAAATAACATTTTCAAACAATCAGTGGCCAAATTACAACATTCCCCAAAGTACAGTGGCCCAATTGTGTGTTTTGCCCTCTTGCCTTTATCATCCTTTTTAGGAGTCCATCTAGTTGTTGGGCCTGAATGTTGCTTTGGAGGCTTAGGAGCCTTCGGTGAACCTGCTGTAAACGGTGGGGGGGTGTTTGATTTTGCAAAATTCTTCCGAATGACCTTGTCGAATGCAATAACCACAGTATCGCATAAGATTTTCAGCCTCCAAGGTTTGCCAAAATCCTGGAAATTGTGAGCCACTTTCAATCCAGATCCTTTTTGGGACAGATTTGAAGGGATCAAATTCCACACAAAAGCGCCCAACACTAGGTCTGGTAAGATTTTGTGTGGCTTGATCTATCATCAAAGACTTCCCGAAGAGATTAGTAATAGAGAAGAGGGCTGTCTTGTGGAATAAGTGAATAGGGAGAAAGGGAAGAAAATACGCCCAACCAAGGTAGGTTGGAATTTCCTTAGTATTTTCTATTCTTTTCTTTCAAGTCTATGTCCCGTTTTTCTTCTGCTGTGCGTCTTCTTCCTTTCATATCTTTTAAATGAAAATAAATTTCATGCATCGCGATGCAATAAAACAGTACGTTTTAGTATAATTTTGTGCATCGCGAAGCACACTTTTAATGCATCGTAAATGTAATGTTGATTAAAAGTTGTGCATCAAAAATAAAAGTTGTGCATCGCGAGGCATAAAAATAGTACTTTTTAGTACAATTTTGTGCATCGCGATGCACATTTTTGATACATCGCAAGTGTAATGTCGATTAAAAGTTATGCATCGCGATAAAGTTGTGCATCAGAAATAAAAGTTGTGCATCGCGATGCATTAATTTTGCGCATTGCGATGCATCAATTTTTGAACAGGTGTGAAGGCTAAAATTATGGACGTGACGCCCAAAATTATGGGCGTGGCGCCCATTTTGAAGTCTTAAGGAAATTTCAGGCATCGCGATGCGAAAAAACAGTACTTTTTAGTATAATTTGTGCATCGTGATGCACACTTTGAACTACGATGCATCAATTTGTTTTGCGATGCATAGCATACATGTTTCGTATTTTTAAGGGCATAGACGACATTTTGTAACAAAAGTATCATTTTTCAGTTTGAAACAATTATATGAGATTAAAGCGGTTAAAAATTCATTAAAACGCACGGGTCCAAATTTCACCCAAATTTTTATGATGACACTTTTTGGTGTTTTTAAAGATTTTAAAATATTTAAAATTTAGCAACTTGGCTATTTATTCATGTCACGGCCTCAAAGTTTGGGCCTTGGGCCTTGAAACCATTAGGTTTCTATTAGTTTTTAGGAATAATTGCTTGTCGGTCCCTTTTACAGATTTTCAACCGCTTTAGGCCCTCATTTTTCTTCCAACCGCTTAAGTCTATTTTAAGTGAGAAATTGGCCCGTTGTTCCAAAATTGTCCCTTTAATAACCTAAACAACGTTTTAAGCATTGTCTTCCTTTAATTTTCTCCTGTAAAACATTGTTTACTTTGCTACAGCCTTTTTCTCTCTCTCAGTTTCTTTCCATGCCCATTTCATCATAAAAAACAAAACCAGTATAATTTTTCAAATCATTTTAATTCTTTGTGTCTTTGTTGTATCAATATTGATCGTCAATCACTGAATGTTACCACAATAAATTTTAGTCCCATCCCGATGTGGAAATTCAAAAGAAAGTGACCATCTTTTTTAAAGTGTATTGGAGAGTTCATTTAATGTTAATTTAAATCCATAATATTCACAACATGTTGTGCATTGGAAATAAAAGTTGTCCATCGCGATGTATGAAAATAGTACTTTTTCAGTACAATTTTGTGTATCGCGATACCGACTTTGAACTACGATGTATCAATTTTGTTTTGCGATGTATCATGTGCAGTTCTGTATTTTTTAAGGACATAGAGGACATTTCGCAACAAAAGTTTTCTTTTTCGGTTTGAAATAATTATAGGGAACTAAAGCGGTTTAAAATTCATTAAAAGGTACCAGCCTGAATTTCGCTCTAGTTTTTATTAAGAACTTATTGTTGGTCGGTCTCCTTTCACTGATTTTCAACCACTTTAAACCCTTATTTTTGTTTACAACTGGTAAAGTCTATTTTAAGTGGTAAATTGGTCAATTTCCAAAACTATCCCCGTAACAACCTAAAACATGTTTTAAGCTGCTGCATTTTCATTGATTTACTCCTGTAAATATAGGCTTTCCTTCCATTGGATTTAATGTGATATCAAAATCACTGTTATAATCGAATTCAAGCTGTAATAACTGAAAATGCTATCACACTGTGCCGAATGACTGATGTCCTATAGACAAGATCAACCGTTCTTATGGGCAGAATAAAAACTTGAAGAACAGTAAGTGAATAATGAATAACACAAGTGCAGTCAAAGTAAAGAACAAATATTTGAAGTGGTTCACACTATGAATAAGTGTTACGTCCTCTACCAAAGTGGTCAACTTTGAATTTGAAAAAATGCACTATGTTTTTCACTAAGATCTATTACAAGAATCACTAATGGATCGTGTACAAAATATTTGACCAAGTATTTTCGGTGAGAGTTATAATCTAGAAAGATTAAACTCTCGTGTGCCTTAAAAGATTAGGATTACAATTAATGAAGAGCAATAAAGACTAAAATCTAAGTGTAGTGATCTTCACAGAATTGAATGCTAGCATATTTCTTTGAAGCTCTTGAATGCACAGAGTACTTTGAAGCTAGCATGAAGGTTGTTGAGATTGCAAGAAGGTTTTTTTTTTCAATGCTTCAAGTCTTTCTATTTATACTTGGAGAGATTGATGTCATCGTTGGAGAGATCTTCGGATTTGAGAAGTTCAAATGGGGTGCATTTAATGCAAAGTAACGTGCATTAAATACACACAAATGTGTGTCAAAATCTGATTGGCGAAATGAGTCTTCCAAGGTTGACTCCAGCTGGTGCTGCAAACTTTGCTAAAAATGGTTAGACAAAGTGATGTTTGTAGAGTGTCCTGTTTAGGGAGATAACATAAAATAGAAAGGTTCAATAAATGAACCACTTGCATAAGGTTATGACAAAGTTAAGGAGAGACATTACTGGTAACACATGCAAATCTTTAGAACATAGTCTTGATCAGTCATTCTTCAGATCTTCACACATTACTGATGAAGCTTGGTTGGTAGACAATGACTGATAACTTAAAGGACATTGTTGGTGAAGGATAGCTGGTAGACAATGGCTATCAGCTGAAGGACATTGCTGGTGAAAGTTGGCAGATAGACGATGACTGATGACTTAAAGGACATTACTGGTGAAGGTTGGTTGATAGACAATGGCTATCAGCTGAAGGACATCGCTGGTGCAAGAGTAATCCTAATATCTATCACTACAACAAAACTGGTCATTTACAACATTTATTTCACAACGTTTTTGAGAAAACGTTGTTAAAAAGCGTATTTAGACAACGTTTTTTAAATAAACGTTGTGGTATTTTTATAATACAACATTTTTAGAAATAAACGTTGTTATTAATATTTAATGACAACGTTTTTAACGGAACCGTTGTAAAAGTGTCAAGGAATTAACAACGTTTCTTGGGAAAACACTGTCTAAGAGTTGTATTTTAACAACGTTTCTTTGTAAACGTTGTAAAGCTACACGATTACCCACTGTTTTTTAACGAGCATTGTAAACCAAAGGACGAAATTTTTCAGTTTTCCCTCTTCTCCCGCCTTGTGGCCTTTTGCGCGGTTAGCTTAATAGGTAAAACCCCCAAATCAAAATTCCCTCATCGCTGCTCTTCTATGTAAGAATTCAATATTCATATCAAAATCCCCAAATCAAAACCCCCAAATCCAAATCAAAACCGCCCTCTCTCCCATAACCAGCAAAAATCCAATATTCATCACTACTCTTCTATGTAAAAATCCAATATTCAGAGCTAAGTGGTCCGTCTCCGTCTCCGGCTCAGACTCCGGCTTCGTCTCCGTCTCAGTCTCCGGTTTCGTCTCTGTCTCAGTCTCCGGCTATCTCAGTCTCCGGCTATCTCTTTGACCGAGCCTATCTCAGTCTCCGGCTATCTCAGTTTAATGACTCGAATTCGAGCGATGTGAAGCTGACATTGAGCTCTAAAGAAGGGATTAGTGTTTGTATGAGTGTGCATAGGCAGATCTTGGTGGGTCATAGTCGGTTTTTCGCTGTCAAGCTGTTGGATCGATGGAAAGGGCAGAGGAACGGAAACAATAACACCCACCCATGGATTGTGGAGATTGCGGATTGTGATGAAATTGAGGTTTATATTGAGACTCTTAGGTTGATGTACTGTAAGGATTTGAGGAGGAATCTTGAAGGTACCCTTTACACTCACTCTCTCACACACACACACACACTCATAAATTAATCAGAAGGGATAACAAACTGCACAATTGTTACTTACAGAAAAAGGGTAGAGTCGTAGGTAGAAGTTGGCTAATGGCTAGATGAGCTGGGTCCTTGTGGTCGCTTTCACATGCCATATAACTATAGATGTCTGTGTATATTGGAGCTTAAATATAATCTTAGTTAGGACTGACCTGTTTCGTAATAATACATGGAATTTTGTGTATTAATTGAACATGCGCTAGTCTTTGTATATGCAATACTTTTGCTAAAAGTGCCTCGAACACAATTTGTAATTGCGAAGCTACTTATGAAATTGTTTTGGCTTGCACTTTGGTGCATTATTTCAATACATAGATCTTTGTCGGGCATTTGTTAGCGGGACCCATATGTTACTCAAAGATGGCATGTGTATGTATGTGTGTGTATTAGGTATAATGGTGTAATGTGTATGTATATTCGTTACTTGCACTTTCATGTATATAATAGTTGCCATCATCTGATTAAACATGAATTGAACTAATTAATCCTGAAACTCTCATAAGTGGAGTATGAAGGATTTTTAACAAGTCTGTTGTGCTTAATGAACAAATGTGTGATTAGCTCTTGGGTATTTCATGGTTGAAGTTACGTAACATATACAGATAGAGATGTACATGAGCTGCATATAGTTTTGATGCATACAATCCAAGTTAAAAGGAGGTATGGAAAGTAGAAGAAAATGCTTATGCACAACATATTGTCATAGTAACAAACATGGTGATGGGTAGAAGTGTTAATCATAGTCTTCAGAGGTAGCCCAAGGGGCCTTCCGGAAAGAATTGCGAATCGATTAGGATCCACAGGAGTAGACCAAGGGTACTTCATGGATAGATCTCTTGGGAATTTTCTGAAGTTGAGAAATGGCGCCCAAAGCAATACTCTGTACATTGGCAAAACAGACGATTAGTGTGTCAGTAAATTTTCTCTGATTATATAGTCGTTGTGATTCTCACATAGCATTGGCAGTTGTAGTTTTCAATCAATTCTGACAGAGGGTGCGTGAAGGAATCAAAAAATGAATCATGTTGATCTTGTTAGGAATGCAATGCATGGAGGCATGCATTCCATAACTAGATTTTTGGTCTGTATTTGGGAATTGTGGTAGTATGGAACGAAATTTGGAGGTTTAATTGGTTAATGGATTTCGTGGAGGAATAGAAAATGGATAGGAAAATTCATCATTGTCGAGTAGCAAAAAAACATGAAAAGCAAGATGCATTTCTCGCTTGTTTTGCTTTCTCCACATTTTCATTAACCAATTGATAATCAAAAGAAAAAGTTATGGAATCTGAGTTATTGTTTGTATGGTGGCAGACAGTACTCACCCTGGAAAGAATATGAAGACAAACATGAACTGCAAATACATCTCCAATAGCCCCCTTCTGTACCATCTGATCCTAAGCCAGTTCATAATTATAGGCTCCCACAAAAAAATGTCATCTGCCTGAATGATGGCATGATTGATTGGTCGCAAGTAAGTGAAATTTATATGTCGTCTGCCTGAATGCTATCTTTTCTGATGCAAACCAAAGTACATAGATTCAGAAACCTTTTTAGAAACAGTAAATTTTTTTTAATGTGATTTACCTCTGAGATAAACTAATTTCAGGCTTCGGCCTATTTCTGTTGGTTTATGGCTCGTGTACCTAACTTTCCCTTTTCCTTATCTCGTTCTTTCTTAAATGATATGTCGCTACATTCTTCTAAATTCCACCTCTACATAAACCTTTCTATATTCTTTTCAAGTTACATTGCATTACTAATGGATTTTGGTTTGAGGGTTTCATAAATGTATAGTTCGTACTCAAGTGCATGCTGGTAAATCAAAGTGAGGCCCCTAATTGTCATAAAACATTATGTTGAAATTCAAAAGCAAGTGCTTTGGAGTTGGCAAGCAAGATGAACTCTATAATGTTAAGATCAATGCCGTTGCATTCCTTTGTGAACTCTATTTGTTATTTATGATAAGACCTACTTTGCATATCCAGAAAGTACCATCTTCAAGTATGCTCCAATTGTTTTTTATATTTTGATAATTTCTTGGGTCAAATCGAATGTCTAACATGTCCTAGAAAGGTTATCAGAGTGTCATCTTAATGAGTGTCTTTTTGTAATGCGTGTATTTGCTCAGTTTAGGTTTCAAGTTAGGATCCGCATTCTTACGATGAATAAAGCTTGGGTGTATTTGCCAAGGTTTTAAATCTGAACTCAAAGATTAGTTTGGTACTAGCATGCTCTCTTGTTGCTCGCCAACTAATTTGCTTAAGTTTCCTTTGTAGACCAACGCCTGCATACAGTGCAGGAGCTAGATCTTTCGTTGCAAGAGCTATGGAGAAGTTAGGAAATCCCTTGAAAATTCAATGTCCTTGTACTCGGTGTAGAAATATGACTTATCAGACTAGTGATGATGTGGTGTCCCACTTGGTTATATTTGGGATGGATGCTACGTACAATGATTGGATTTTTCATGGGGAAGAACGTCCTAGCACTTCCTCCAAAATGACATGTGATCGCGATGATGTATCAGATACATATAGGATGTTCGTAGATGTGCAAGTTAACGAGGAAGAGATTGCAGATTATACTGAAGAAAGGAGAGATGGAGGGTTTTCTAAGCTGTTGGAAGAAGCAGAAACTCCCTTATACCCGGGTTGCACAGAATACACAAAGTTGACAGCAACGGTAGTGCTTTTCAAACATAAAGCTGTCAATGGTATTTCAGATAAGGCATTTACTGAACTTCTCAAAATCTTGAGTAACATGTTACCACAAGAAAATACACTTCCTGGTTCCACGTATGCTTCCAAAAAGTTACTTAAGACCTTTGACTTGGGGTATGAAAAAATACATGCATGTATCAATGACTGTTGTCTATTTAGAAAAGACTTGGCAGATCTAGACAATTGCCCAAGATGTGGGAAATCCCAGTGGAAAGTGGTCGGAAAAGGAGATGAGCGCAAAATTAAAAAGGGGGTACCGGCCAAGGTTTTGAGGTACTTTCCGATTATTCCTAGATTTAGAAGGATGTTCAGATCATTAGAAAAGTCTGAACAATTATTGTGGCATAGCACCCATCATAGTAAGGATAATAAGATGCGACATCCGGATGATTCGCCTCAATGGAGTTTTATTGATAATAAGTGGCCTTGTTTTGCATCTGATCATCGAAATTTAAGATTTGCACTTTCTACGGATGGATTTAATCCTCATCACAATCTAAGTTCTACGTACAGTTGTTGGCCTGTGATTCTTGTTACTTACAACCTCCCCTTATGGCTATGCATGAAAAGAGAAAACACGATGTTAACTTTGTTAATTCCTGGGCCGAAGTAACCAGGAAATGATATTGATGTATATTTAAGGCCACTCATTGAAGACTTGAAAGAATTATGGATAAGTGGGGTTGAGGTGTATGATGCATACAAGAATAGTATGTTCAATTTAAGGGCCATTCTCATGTGGACAATTAATGATTTCCCAGCTTATGGAAATCTGGCTGGATGTACTACAAAGGGTAAGGCAACATGTCCTATTTGTGGTGTTGACACTTGTTCAATATGGCTACCTTACAGCAACAAGTGTGCATACATGGGTCATCGAAGGTTCCTTCCATCAAATCATCCATATCGAAAGAAGAAGAGTTGGTTTGACGGAACCCATGAGAAAAGGGGGAGGCCTTCAATATTGACTGGTTCGGAAGTTTTAAAAGTTGTTAGTTATATTACAAATGATTTTGGAAAAGTTTGAAAGATATTTTCCTCCTTCCTTTTTCGACATTATGATGCACTTGCCAATACATTTAGGACGGGAAACACGTTATTGCGGACCAAATCAATTCCATTGGATGTATCCAAGTGAGAGGTATCCATATTCTATTTATTCATCAAACATTATTTTTTCAGTACTCTTAGTAGTTTGTCTTCACCTTTTTATTCAATTTTTTTTTAGATTTATGAAGACATGCAAGGATTATGTTAGAAATCGTGCACGTCCTGAGGGATGCATTTGTGAATGCTATCTTGCCGAAGAGTGCATGAGATATTGCAGTGAGTATATTAAGAAAGCTTGTGAAATTGGTGAAACACATAATCGTAATGAGGTCTATCGAGATGAAAAAACGTTCGAGGGACGACCGATTTCTAAAGGAGAGCATACTATTTTGTCCGATGAAGACATGCGGAATGCTCATCGATACGTGTTATTTAATACAACGGAAGTGGAACCATATGAAGAGTAAGTTTAAGTTAGATTAAAATTTGTCAAGTTTCTTCGTCATGAATGTTTTTTAATCTTTCTTTCTTTTAGGATGCGTATGGAAGAGTTAAAGAGGTTACATGATAATCTCTCTGATGAAGAACTTTCAAAGAAACATTCAGAGACTTTCTCAGATTGGTTTACAGATAAGGTTAATTTCTTAAGTTTTATTGCACAATAGGTTAGTCTACATATTACGAATACATATGTTATTCTTTTGAACACATGTACAGGTTAAACTCGAAATGGCAACACGTAATGTTTCTGAAACAATAAAGTGGCTATCGTATGGGCCTAGAAAGCAAGCACTCTCCTACTCTGGCTTTATTATAAATGATCGTCGATTTCGCACAAAGGCCACTGAAAAGTCCACACAGAATAGTGGTGTTTCACTCGAAGCAACTACAATACGTACATCTGCGTCAAATGACCAAGAACAATCTAGCAACACTACAATAGGTCACTATGGGATCTTGCGTGACATTATTGTGTTGGACTATCTTGTTTTCCAAATTCCTTTATTTAAGTGTGATTGGGCGAATATTTATCGTGGAGTGAAGGTTGAAGATGGATTTACATTAGTCAACTTTGACCAATTTCAAGATCAATTTAAAGGAGATCCTTTTATACTAGCAACACAGACCTCCCAAGTGTTCTATTGGAGAGAAAACAAATCATCAAATTGGCAAGTCGTAGTGGCCAAGGAGATCCTTTTATACTAGCAACACAAGCCTCCCAAGTGTTCTATTGGAGAGAAAACAAATCATCCAATTGGCAAGTCGTAGTGAGGCCACCACCAAGAGGCTACCACGATATGGAAATCTATGATGGGGATGAGGATGAGGATTTGGAATCATCCTATAACCCACTGGATGCTACTTTGCATGATAGAACCATGGACGACCAAGATGGTAGTTGCGCAAGAGTGGGTTGTGACGGCATATTGGTAAAATTTGTAAATGTTTCTTTTATTATGAGTATATTGTTTTTATTACATGAGTTGTGATGGCATATGTGTACAAATACTTTGATCTCTAAATTTTTGTTTCCTTTTTCATGAGTATACTGTTTATATACAATATTTAAACTTTGGAAATTTTCTTGAACTAACAGGTGGATCTTTAGATAGCAGGACCTCAATTTATCATTATCATCATCATCACTATGGCAAATGACCAAACAGAGGTAAGACTTGACTACATCAGCTTAAACTTTTATATTCATGTTATCTAGTTTTATCCAAATAAATTGTATAAATTGTACATATATTGCAATACTTGAACAAATATGTGATTTAAATTACAGAGTTTTAAATAGTTGGTTTATAATATATATATATATATATATATATATATATATATTGTGTGTACTAATTGTTATTTGATAATGAACTATGCAGAGTTCAAAACAAGGGAAGAAGCGTTCTAAAAGATTAAAACTAGCAGCCATTTCAATTTCGCAACAACAGGGAAATGAAGGCATCAGGATTTCTGAAAGAGGATCTAATCCCTCTCCTGACCAAAATTCTATTGCACAAAGAATGCCCTCTCCCCGGCCTTCTACATCCAACGAAGTGCCTAATCAGCCCATTGAAGAAGAGGAAAGACCGAGAAAGAGCAAAAGAGGTCCAACAAAGATGCGAACATTGAGCTTAACTCCTGATGATCGAGTAGAGGTAGAATTCAATGAAAGAGGACAACCTATAGGTTTGCACTCTGAGTGGTTATCTTCTTACTTGGGTGCATTGGCACGAGACATGGTACCGGTCACTGCCCATGATTGGAGGAAAGTTACTCAAACAGTAAAGGATGATTTGTGGAAATGTGTTTTGGTAATAATTATATAGCTAACTCAAGTTCAAACATAAATTGTCAAGAGTGTGTGTGTGTATGTGTGTATATATATATATATATATATATATATATATATATATGTTATATAGATCTGATGTGATACTTTTTTAACAGGCAAGGTTCATGATCGATGACTTATACAAGAAGCTTTTTGTTCAAGTGATGGGCACTCGTTGGAGAGAGTTCAAGTCAAGGCTGATAACATCACTTAGAGAAGCATCAAAACTCCCGGATAAGGAGTCTAGATATGCCATCCTTAAACCAAATAACATAAAATCTCCTCAAGAGTGGAATGATTTTGTAGCACAAAAGTTATCTAATGAATTTGAGGTACACCATAAGTTTTTATTTAAGGATTTTGTAATGTATGCTTTGCTTACAATCGAATTTTTGGTGTAGGTAAAGAGCAAAAAGTTTAAGGAAATTAGGGCGAAGAATCAAACCCCACATACAATGAGTAGGAAGGGGTATGCCCGACTAGAGGATGATATGGTAACTTTCTATGAAGCGACTAATACATGGATGCCTGTTTCTAAATTATGTAATGTGATTTATATAATGTTTTATTTTTAATTTAGAGAAAGGAGAGTCCAAATACAGCTATAAGGAGAGTAGATGTTTGGTGTAAAGCACACACTAAAAAAAATGGGAAAGTACCAACTGCATTTATTGCTGATTGTGTGGTAAGTGTACATATTTTTTAAATCATCTATTTTCTAATTGTTTTTTTTTACTATTCTATATCTTGATACTTTTTTGTTTATAAATTTTCAAGAGTAAAATTCAAGAATTCAATTCCTCGCAAACCTCTCCTTCGACATCATTACATATAAATGAAGATGCACTCTCACATACCCTCGGACCCGAACGGAATGGAAGATTTAGAGGGATGGGATTTGGCATTACCCCTTCTCTACTAGGTGTCCATACGAAGGGTTCAAAGAACGTAGAAGCACTTCGGAACCAGGTTTCAAATTTGACGAATCAAGTGGAGTTCCTGAAAATTCTAATCATGAAGGCAAGTATTCTACAATAAAGCACATTATTTTAGAGAGTTATTTTAAATTTGCACTTACATGTTAGTTTGTGTTTGCCACCAGAGTATGGCTTCAAAAAATAATGAGGATGCAAACACACCTTCTTAACATTCACATAGTATTGCTTCAAGGGTTAATGTGATTGACAAAACACCCTCTCATCCGTCAAACAATGGGAGCTCTAACCTTCGTGATTGTACCAATTTAAATGCAATAGATGTTCCCAAGAATGGTGATGTTGGTACTAAATGCAAATTATTAAATTGGCAAAAGACTGTTGTTGCAGAAGGTAAAATTGCATCCACGGATCCAAATGCTTTGGTGCACCATGTTCCCCTTGGCAAAGATGTTTGGAAAGTTTGGGTTGTTGTGCCGATAGTTCCCAAGGATCCATTGTGGAGGCCTAACTCAAATATGTCGCTGATCGAGGATGCAGTTGGGAGTAGAGTTGCATGGCTTAAGGATTTCATTAGTTTTGAATAATATATGTTAAAGGCTTATTTTGGACTTTTATGTTTTCTATGTTAAGAACGTGATATTAATTGCTTTGACTATTTTATAAATTACTTTCTAAAGACGCATGCACCACTTAGTTAACTAACCCCTTTTTAACTCCGCCACTGTAATTGCTATATATAGCATTGCATTGCCGGTCCCAAGCCCGGATAAAGGAGGAGGGGAAAGGTGAGCTACAGCAATTGTAATGCCTTTGCATTTCGATTTAACTTAGATCTTATTATTTACGCTCGTATCTTTGGTTTTGTCCATTTTATGCAATATTGCCATCCTGCCACTTATTTCTCTTTCATTATCTGATATTTTCCGTGAATGATAGAACAAGGCTATCATCTATTGCAGTGCCTTTCTGCTATGAATTGCTGGCTTAAGTGTATGATGCTTAATTTATTATGTTTCTTCCTTCATTACTACTTCTCTTTGCCAAAAATATCATGTTCAGTCGTTTTCCGAAATAAAATTGACCGTTTGCCGCAAGTGAAGATAAGCTTTGTGTTGGTTAGATTTGACACCGATTCATTTATCCGAGGACACTAGATGATTTTTGTAGTATACTTGTCTTGACTCATGCTACAAATGATATTGTTTGGTGATGGTGAGTACTTGGTTCTTGTAATATATATATATATATATATATATATATATATATATATATATATTTAATGACGTGTTTCCCTAGAAGAGGTTTTTAGTGTTAGAATGGAAGGCGATATGAAGCTTTGGTGGCGTTTTCGGGTACCACATGTGCAACCGTGCTCACTCGTGCAATATATTCGAAGGATGCAAGTCGATTGCAGTGGAATGAATGCGTGGATCCGAGACGTGGGATCACCATGGTGATCTTTGTTGTGACAAACTTGAAGAGCGAGCTCGGATGATCGGCACATCGAAGAAATAGCACGAGTTTGTTTTGTAAGTGCATCGATCATTATCGCCAAATTACTTGAGGGTGCTTCTTGTGCCTCTTTTGGTTGATCTGTTTTGCAAAGGTTGGGACTATATCGGCAAATGGAGAAAGAGAAATTGGGGAACTTATTGCCAAGGCAATGGAGAAAGTTGGTTGAGATAGTGAAAGGGGGAATTAGAACAGGACTTACGGAAACTTCTTGAGTCAAAAACATCTATGATACTTTATAATGAAAAAGAGTGAAGGAGCTTGAAGAGGAAAATGATCGATTCAAAAGAAAAACGTAGTCTAGACCTTGAAGGCGAGGAGTTGCGGTGGGATCTCATGAAGAAGTCTAAGGAAGTTGATGAGGGAATGGAATTGCAGAGCTAGCTAGTCCAATTGGTTCGGTCGAAGGCTTCATTGATATTGCGAAAGAACGAGAAATTGAGAGATAATGAAGAAAAGACTACCGAGCTTTTAGCAAAACTTAGAGGTTTAGAGATGGAAGTTCAAGTGCTCCAAAAGGCTCAAAGAAATGGAGTTGCATGGAAAATTGCTTTAGCAGATTGAAACTAGAGACTCGAGTTCTTGTGAAAAGAAGAAAATGAGAGAATTCATTGATGCTTACAAGAAGTGAAGTCTCGATACAACTATCTGCGCGCAAAATATGGTCTTACTCCCGAGAATATGCTTCCTCGAACCAAAGACGATGATGATTTTCTTGATACTCCATTGGAAAACATCGGAGGAAACTTCAAGAAGGCCATGAAGGAAGAAGAAATTCATCAACTTCGGGCCCGGTTCCCAAAGACATGAATTTTGGACTCGATGATGAAACCCGGGACCTAAGTGCTAATCTGGTGTAACAAAGCGGCAAAAGCCACCTTAAGTGATGAAACAAAAGGGTTCAAGTATGTGGAACCGACAAGGAACTTATAGATCTATGGCTTGAAAATATTGCGAGTCCGAGACGTATGATGTATCGTATATGCTTCTTCGTCTTGGAATATGTCCAAAGTAAAAGTTCGAAGAATATAAGAACTAGATAAGGAACATATTCGAGTTAAATATGCTAAAAACTTGAGTTTTATTAGTTTCAACCTTATATACTTGCTCTTGTCTTGTTCTATTTTTGAACTCTCCACATACTTACCGGATTTGACTAACTTTGTTATGTGTGGTTGCGGGGTCAATAGATCCCTATATGGGTGTTCAACTTGGAGCACTGCTGATTTTGGTAGAAATGACATGACAAAATTACAAAGAACTACTTGATGCCTTGTTCGAAGGTATGCCTTTGTTGATAATTGGAATTCGATCTGGATGGAAACTGTAATAGAAGATGCATGCTGGTATTGAGAAGCATGCATAAGTTAGTTGCTGATAAGTTATTTTCTTTCATCTCTTTCTAGATTTAAGGGATTTACTTGTCAAAGACCCAGCTGGGTCTTATGTGTTGATTCTCAACCCTTAATCTGCCTCAGACTTCTATGGTATTGACCGGTGGCAGGTTCTTGTTATAATCTGTTTATATTCATATAGTGTGCTTCTGTTCTGTTGAGTAATATAGCACCAAAACGACTTCCAAATACTTTTCCAGGACAGCAAATTAATAAACCCAAGACTAACAAGATATCCAAGCAAGATAATAACTAATAATCACAGCAGCAAATTAAGCGATAAAACACTAGAACAAGACAACGATTTTTACGTGGAAAACCCGAATCGGGAAAAACCACGGGACCGTAGTCCAAGTCAAAACTTCCACTATGACAAATAGGTTTACAAATGGGTTCTTCTCTAGTTACACTAGAAGATCACACATACATTAGGAACAACTAGTGTCTAGGATTACCACAAAGTCAACAAAATTTCTCACCAATCAAATTGGTGGCTAACAATACTACAAGTCTACAAGAGATGTGGGTTTAGAGAGAGACCAACTTACAGCACAAATTTGGGTCCTTTCGAGACACACCACCAGCTGAAACAAGAGACTTTGATGAGAGGAATAAACACCCAAAAACTGTGCAAAATAGTTCAATGAGGAAGCTCGAACAGTTGCAACTTTTCCTCCTTCGTTTGCCTTGTTTCTCTCTCTAATCTCTCTTTGTTTTGCTGAATTCACTCTGTTTTTTGTGTTTCTCTCTCTATTTTGCTGCTGAATTTGCACTCTTTCTTGCTGTATTTTCTCTCAAACTTGCTGAATTTTTCTAGCTATTTGCTGCTCTGTTTTCTCCCTTAAATAGCCATGTCAAGGATCTCCCTCAATCACTCTTGAAGCTTCCGAAAATATCAAAATGGCGCAGCGAAGTCTGGAAGCACCGAGAGAGAGACAATCTGTTTCCTCTCTTTTCTTTTTTCTTCTCTTGTTTTTTTTTTTTTTAATTATTATTCAAACTATAATAAGTCATGGGTTGGGCCACCACATGGGCTGGACCCACCCAACAATTCTCCCCCTCCAGTTCATGTGGGGGGCTCAACCAAGCCTGCTTCCTTCCGACAATAGCTAAACTTTTCACCCGGCAAAGGTTTCGTCATCATATCCGACCCATTCTCATCGGTATGAATTTTATCAAGCTCCAACAGTTTTGAATCCAAAACATCACGGATCCAATGATATCTAACATCTATATGTTTCGACCTTGAATGAAAGGTTGGATTCTTACAAAGATGAATTGCACTTTGACTATCACAATAAAGTGTATACCTTTCTTGCTTCAAGCCCAATTCTTGGAGAAACTTCTTTAACCACAAAGTCTCCTTGCAAGCTTCGGTCACCGCAATGTACTCGGCTTCGGTGGTGGACAATGCAACGCACTTTTGAAGTCGAGATTGCCATGATACTGCTGCCCCGGCAAAAGTCATTAAGTATCCAGAAGTAGACTTTCTAGAGTCAACATCACCCGCCATATTAGCATCGGTGTACCCATCTAGTATAGCCTTGCCATTACCGAAACATAAGCACACTCTAGAAGTACCTCTAAGATAACGAAGAATCCATTTCACGGCTGCCCAATGTTCCTTTCCTGGGTTAGAAAGAAACCTACTAACAACTCCAACGGCATGAGCAATATCGGGCCTTGTGCATACCATGGCGTACATCAAACTACCAACCACGGATGCATATGGCACTCTTTTCATCTCTTCTTTCTCTTTCTCACTTGAAGGACATTGCTTGGAGCTTAACTTGAAATGGCCTGCAAGTGGAGTACAAACACTTTTTGCTTTGCTCATGTTAAACCTTTCAAGAACTTTTTCAATATATTTCTCTTGGGACAACCAAAGTTTTCCAGTTTTTCTATCTCTTGAGATTTTCATCCCAAGAATCTGTTTTGCCGGTCCCAAGTCCTTCATTGCAAAGGACTTACTCAACTCCTTCTTCAATTTGTCAATCTTGCTAGCATCATGACCCACAATTAACATATCATCCACATAAAGCAAGAGAATAATAAAATCATTTTCAGTAAAATATTTCACAAACACACAATGATCAGAAGTGGTTCGAGTGTACCCGTGATTCACCATGAAAGAGTCGAACTTCTTGTACCATTGTCGTGGTGCTTGTTTAAGCCCATATAAGCTCTTCCTCAAACGACACACAAGATGACCCTTGCCTTTAACTTCGAACCCTTCTGGTTGCTCCATGTAAATTTCTTCTTCCAAATCACCATGAAGGAATGCCGTTTTCACATCAAGTTGTTCAACTTCTAGGTTCAAGCTTGCTGCTAACCCAAGCACAACTCGGATGGATGTCATCTTCACAACAGGAGAGAATATTTCTTCAAAGTCGACACCTTTCTTTTGAGTAAATCCCTTCACAACCAACCTTGCCTTGTACCGAGGTTGAGAGCTATTTTCTTCGGACTTTATTTTGTAAACCCACTTATTCTTGAGCGCTCTTTTTCCTTTTGGAAGCTTTACCAAATCATAGGTGTGGTTGTCATGCAATGACTTCATCTCCTCCTGCATGGCTTTCTCCCATTCTCCCTTTTTCTCGTGAGACTTGGCTTCTTGGTAGCTCTCCGGCTCTCCCCCGTCAGTTAACATCACATACTCATTAGGGGAGTATTTTGTGGAAGCTCTGCGATCTCTAGTTGACCTTCTTGGTTCGAGTTGAACGGGTACTTCTTCTTCTTGCTCATCTTGCTCCGCAGGTTCATTTATGGGTATATCTTGATCAGTATCACCATTTTGCTCATCTTGCACTTCTCCCCCATAATTTTCATGCACCGTAGGAGGGGAAATAGGCTCCAAATTGACAGGACCAGCTGCTGCGTTTTTCTTTTTCTCGCCTCTTTCAATGTCTTCAATTGTTTGATCTTCAAGAAAGATCACATCTCGGCTTCTAACAATTTTTCTTGCAATTGGGTCCCACAATCTATACCCAAATTCTTCGTGCCCATAGCCCAAGAAGATGCACTGCTTAGCCTTATCATCAAGCTTCGCCCTTTCATCTTTTGGAACATGAATAAAAGCCCTGCAACCGAACACCTTCAAGTGTTCATACGACACATCCTTTCCTGACCAAACTCTTTCAGGTACATCACCATCCAAAGGAACTGAAGGAAAGAGATTGATTAAATCAACTGCAGTCCTCATTGCTTCACCCCAAAAAGATTTAGGTAGCTTTGCATGTGAAAGCATACATTTGATTCTTTCACAAATCGTTCGATTCATTCTCTCGGCCACACCATTGTGTTGCGGTGTTTTGGGCACACTTTTCTCGAGCTTGATTCCATGGTTTTTGCAATATTCTTCGAAAGGCCCTCTATATTCTCCACCATTATCAGCTCGTACACATTTCAACAGCTTTCCAGTTTCCCGTTCCACCTTGACATGGAAGTTCTTGAAAACCTCAAGCACTTGATCTTTGGTTTTCAAAGCAAACGTCCACACCTTTCTTGAATGATCATCTATGAATGTCACAAAGTAACTTGCACCGCCAAGAGTTTTATCTCGCATGAAACAAACATCGGTGTGAACTAAATCAAGAACACTAGATTTTCTAGATGGAGGACGTTTATGAAATGCAACTCTATGTGTTTTTCCGGCTAAGCAATCAACACAAGCTTTAAAAAGTGTACCTTTAGCTCCCGGCAAGAGTTGCCTTTTAGATAAGATTTGCAACCCCTTCTCACTCAAGTGTCCGAGCCTTTTATGCCAAAGCTCAATGGAAGAGTCTTTTTCAACGACGTTAATTTCTCCTTTGCTAAGCTTGGCTTGTGTCATGTAAAGGCTGCTCATCTTCTTGCCCTTGGCCACCACTAAGGAGCCTCTTGTAAGCTTCCATTTTCCTTCGCCAAACTGGTTGTTGTAGCCATCATCATCGAGCTTTCCGGTAGAGATCAAATTGAGCCTCATATCGGGAACATGCCTTACTTCCTTCAAGATCAATTTGCAACCTGCATTTGTCTCCAAGTGAATATCTCCAATGCCCATGATCTTGGAGGCTCCATCATTTCCCATTCGCACAAAACCATAATCTCCGGTGGTATATGATGAGAAAAAATCAGCTCGAGAAGTCACGTGAAATGATGCGCCGGAATCAACGACCCACGTGCTTTCTTGACACACGAGGTTCACACAACCTTCATCGCAAACAATTACCACATCACCATCTGTGGCTGCTGCGGTAGTCTCATTTGTATCTCGATTTTCTCCTTTTCTTCCTCTAGATTGCTCCCTTTTTAAAATTCTGCATTCGCTCTTCTTGTGTCCGGGCTTTTGGCAATGATAGCATATCATTTCTTTTCTAGACACAGATTTTGATCTCCCTCTTGATTTTCCTCAACTGCTACTTCGATTTCTGTAATTTCTGAAATTTCTTTCGTTACTCCGTCCTCGATTTTCTTGTCTTTCTGTGACAAGAGCGTGAGTCTCAGATGTCGAACCTTGCTCTTTTCTCCTTGCCTCTTCGTTCAACAAGCTGTCCTTAACCATCTCCATGGTTAACGGCCATTTGGTCTTTGAATTCTTGAGTGAAATCACCAAAGTCTCCGGCTATCGGGCAACGAGCGAGAAGCAACAAAGCACGCAACTCGTCATCAAGCGTCAACTTCATCGTGTTTAGCTGATTAACAAGACCTTGAAAGTCACTTAGGTGCGCCGTGACACTATGCCCGTCCTTGTATTTCAGATTTACAATTCTTCGAATTAAAGAGGCTTTGTTTTGTGCTGATTGTCGCTCATACATAGACTCCAACTTCTTCCAAAGTACATCTGCTCTTGTCTCCTTTGAAACATGATGAAAGATGCTTTCATCAATCCATTGCCGGATAATTGCACAAGCCTTTCTGTGCAGTACCTCCCACTCTTTGTCAGTCTTGTCGCCTTGCTCCGCACCTTCCACGGGCTCGTACAAATCCTTGCAATAAAGTAAATCCTCCATACGAGGCTTCCAAATAGAGTAGTTCGATGAATTCAGTTTAATCATCGATCCAATAGACTCCGCCATTAAGAATCCCCAATACAACCTTCGGCTCTGATACCACTGTTGAGTAATATAGCACCAAAACGACTTCCAAATACTTTTCCAGGACAGCAAATTAATAAACCCAAGACTAACAAGATATCCAAGCAAGATAATAACTAATAATCACAGCAGCAAATTAAGCGATAAAACACTAGAACAAGACAACGATTTTTACGTGGAAAACCCGAATCGGGAAAAACCACGGGACCGTAGTCCAAGTCAAAACTTCCACTATGACAAATAGGTTTACAAATGGGTTCTTCTCTAGTTACACTAGAAGATCACACATACATTAGGAACAACTAGTGTCTAGGATTACCACAAAGTCAACAAAATTTCTCACCAATCAAATTGGTGGCTAACAATACTACAAGTCTACAAGAGATGTGGGTTTAGAGAGAGACCAACTTACAGCACAAATTTGGGTCCTTTCGAGACACACCACCAGCTGAAACAAGAGACTTTGATGAGAGGAATAAACACCCAAAAACTGTGCAAAATAGTTCAATGAGGAAGCTCCGAACAGTTGCAACTTTTCCTCCTTCGTTTGCACTGTTTCTCTCTCTAATCTCTCTTTGTTTGCTGCTGAATTCACTCTGTTTTTGCTGTGTTTCTCTCTCTATTTTGCTGCTGAATTTGCACTCTTTCTTGCTGTATTTTCTCTCAAACTTGCTGAATTTTTCTAGCTATTTGCTGCTCTGTTTTCTCCCTTAAATAGCCATGTCAAGGATCTCCCTCAATCACTCTTGAAGCTTCCGAAAATATCAAAATGGCGCAGCGAAGTCTGGAAGCACCGAGAGAGAGAGACAATCTGTTTCCTCTCTTTTCTTTTTTCTTCTCTTGTTTTTTTTTAATAATTATTATTCAGACTATAATAAGTCATGGGTTGGGCCACCACATGGGCTGGACCCACCCAACATGTTCAAATCGTAATCTTTAGAGTTGTTATTCTCTAATCATGGAGAGATTTTGTGGGTACTCTTCGAGTTCTTTCTGTGCATGCCCAGCTGTTATTTCACATCCTTGGATCATGTTTAAGTAGGGCCTTTTAACTTGGTAGTCAACTCTTCCTGAGGTGTCAGTTAGTTCTTGCTGGATGCTAGTCGACTGTTGCATAGACTAGCACCACATAAGTAATTGGCCCCATTAAACTGGGGTTAGCCACAATGGGTACACCTGTGAGGTAGCAATGTAGCAATGTATTTCTCCTATTTTTGATCGCCAAGTATCATCGTAGCTTGTTCTGGTAGCAAAGTATTTCTCTCTTTTTTTTTTTTTTTAATATATTTTTCTCTAGTTCTTCACTGACAAGCCTGTTCTGTAGTCTTCTTTGCTTCCACTGTTTCCAGTAGTGTTAATTTGAGCTTGTACCATGAATCATTTCCCCCCATTTGTGTTCCCTTACTATCTAATTGAGTGATATCTTAACATTTGGCACACTTCTTTCTACATTTGCTCTGAAAGAACTGTTAGGGTAAAAAGGTGGGAAAAGGTTGAAATAATGGACATGCATGGTTGTATACATGCAAATCAGCAAAATATTAATGTGTCACTAGGGATCTTGCTACTCTTGTGGTTGTTTAGCGCGATATGCTGGAGATTTAGGATACATCAATGTTGTAAAGTGTACCAAGTCAATGAATGGCACAGGGACATTATCTCTTCTTTCATTCTTCTATCAATCCCCTTGTGGAGACTTCAATAATCTCCCTTCTTCTTGGTTCTATTTCTGATGATATCTGAAGATCAAGAAGAAAAATGAAGGAAAAGGGTGAAGAAGAACTTCTAGGACTCAGATCTCTTAATAGGTGTAAAAGACTATGAGTTTCAGAAATTTTGCCATCTGTCTACTTCTGTGAATGTTATAGTTGTGAGGTCATAACCTGCTTTTCTTTGTCACTGAAATATGTTATATTCAGCAAATTGTATTTTTATAGAAAGTGCTATTTTATATATGGTATCTGACCCCTTTTTTGGTTATAATTATCATCTTAAGAGTTATATTTCATTGATCATATGCGATAAGTTCATTGTCATGCATAAGTTAGTCTGTGAAGACTTATGCTCAGTTGATTATAGGACATATGAAATGTATATCAATGGCTAAGGCAGCTTCTAGTTTATTTGCCTCAAGTGTTCTTCTACTATTTCGTATTCTTTTTCTTTAATACATTTAATTTCCTTTTCTACAAGCAGGATTATTTTTCCTTAAACATGCTGAAGCGGCGGAAAAGGATCTGCCAGCTAGAGAGCTACACGAACTGCTGCTTCTTTCTCTACAGTGGTTAAGTGGAATGATATCCCAGTCTGCTCCGTAAGTGATTTTGCCCACGTCTCAAAGCTTCAGTACAGTTCACATGGAATACATGATCTCTTAGCAGATTTTGTTTGGTGTAGTTTTAGGATCTGATTGTCCCATTTACCACTATTCTCTGGAAGTGTTTCTCATGCCTTTGTTTTTGCTTCGGGAGGAATCTCAAAATTCCTTAGCAAATTTATCTGGAGAAGTTTTAGGATTTTTATGAGACCGAAATATATCCTTGCTTTAATATTGTACAACTAAAAGATGACCACTCACACCTTTGAAAATGAGGCTCTCAAATGTATTTTTCTCGGTGTTCTTATATGTTCTACATATATATACATACATATATATATATATGTGTGAATTTGCAAAAGAGTTGTGTCTTTCCCAGCAGAATAATTTGCTCCTTGTGCTACATGCCTCAATTCATTGAGTTTGTGAATTCCCCTTTTTTGGCCAATTTTGCTAGGGTGCTTTTACATATCACCATACTTGGGAGACATTTCCAAAAAAGAATGTGATATCATATACTTAGATATACAGCAGTGTATATGTTTTGTAGAATCCCCGAGTCGGTGAAAGCCCAACTCTTTCGGACTGAAAGTTCCATCCTTCCTAATTAGTCAATTATCTCGTGCTACTATTGATCTACTTAATAAATTTAACAACGGGACGGGGGAAGAATGGGACCAAACCAGGCCAGGGAATAAAAAATAATAATAATAAATTTAACAACGTTTTTGATAAACGTTGTAAAAAGATATTTCACAACGTTTTTAAAATATTGTAAAAATCAGAATTAACAACGTTGTAAAAACCAGTTTTCACAACGTTTTTAGAATATTGTAAAAACCAGAATTCACAACATTTTAAAAATGTTGTAAAAACTAGTTTTCACAACGTTTTAAAAACGTTGTAAAAACCAGATTTCACAACGCTTTTAGAATATTGTAAAAACCAGAATTCACAACGTTTTAAAAACGTTGTAAAAAACAGTTTTCACAACGTTTTAAAAACGTTGTAAAAACCAGATTTCACAACGTTTTTAAAACGTTGTAAAAATAAGATTTCACAACGTTTTTAAAACGTTGTGAAAACCAGGAACCTACCACAACGTACCATTCCACAACGTTTTTGAAAACGTTGTGAAAACTCTATTACAACGTTTTTAAAACTTTGTTAAAGCCCAGTTTTGTTGTAGTGTATTACAAGACTTAAGTCTAAGTACAAGTTGTCACACCACTTGACACGCAAGCCCAGTGGTCACTTTTAACAAAGACTTGGTGATGGATACAAGCAAATCTAAACAATATTTAACAATCTTCTCTTATTTGCTTGTGTCTATTACCTCTAAATTCATTTGAGCTAAAAACGTCTAATACTAGTAATAGCATGTTTTAAAAATGTCTTATAAGCAAACATGCCCTAGTATAGACTTACAATATAGCCAATGTATAAGATTAAAAAGTGTACAGAATAATAAGATCAAGCATAAACACTTCATAATGAATTTAAAGACACAGGAAGATATGAGCAGTTATAGAGAAAAATTTCTTTACACCAGTGGTTTAAATTTCATGCAGACATAGAATAATCAATGAAATAAAGCATGAAATAAACAAGTAGAATGTAGACACTAATTTTAAATAAGAAGTTAAAATTACAGAGTTTGGCAAAAATATGAGTTGTTGCTTAAACAAGAAGGTAAAAAATTATACCAACAGAGTGTTTGTTCCTTGTCTTTAGCAGCAGCCGCTTCTAGTTCAGCAATATTGGCTTGGGCTCCCTTTAACTCTTCTTTAGTGGAGAGATACGTCTTTCGTAACATAGCATTCTTCTCAAATAGCTCAAAGTATTTGTTGCTGATATCTACCTACTCCTTAATGGACACACAAGGGATTTTTCCATAGCAGTAAACTTGACCTGGAAAGAGGTGAGATGTTGGTGAAGAGCGGCACGAGATTGAGTGTTGGCCAGACGCAAGCTAACTAAGGTCTTGTGCAGTGATTTTTGAGATCTAGCATTAGCATCTTTGGATTTTTGAGATTTGGCTGCTGAACTTGTCAAGAAAGGAGGACAGGCTGGCTTTAATGGAGAAGGGGATGGAGATGGCTGGACAGCAGAGGCAAAAAACATAGCCTTCCTGGATTTCTGCTTAATATTCTTGCTCTTTTTGGGTTTGACTTGGACGGAGCAGGTTCAGGTTCAGCTGGTTGAGGAACGACTGGAGTTGGGCCTGTAGTAGTTTCTGCTGGTGGAGAGATAGATGGTAGGTCAAAGCTCTCATCTGTTGGATGAATTAATGGTGGTTTTTTAATTGAGAATGGCTTTGGTGAGAGGTTTTAAAGTGGGTTTGGCTGGTGGTTTAGGAGGTTGAGAGGATGACTAACTAGCAGTTTTGAGAACTATTAGTTCAAATGATTAGACATCCCTCCCGGCAGCCTTCTTAGAAGAGGCATGCTTCCTTGAAGGTTTAGAAACTTGAGGTGGAGAAGAACACGGCTTGGACTTCATGGGCTTAGGCTCAAAGGGATCATAGTCAAGGAGAGAGAGGTCGAAATCGTCTAGAAGAGTAGCAGCTAATGGTATAAGGGGATTAGCTATTTTGGACTTCCCCTTGGCTGGTCTCTCCTCCTGAATAGGTAGACCCTCAGCAGAATAGTTGACCTTCCTCTTGGCCTTCTTAGGTTTGGGTGAAGGAGCATGAACAACAACTCTCTTGGTTGTATCATCTTTGTCTAGAACTCTTCAGCCAAAGCATTGATATAGTCGTTTTTACCTAGCTGGAAGAGGGGCAGTAGTCTAGAGCCATCAAGGTCATTGACAAGTGTCTTCCTAGATTCTTAGATGCCGACAGAGTCCACATCGATAGTAAGACTTAGGTGATATTTGTTATTGGGGAGCTTAGGGATTGGCTTGAGTGCAACAGCTGTAACTCTGGTGAGATTGGCTGGTTGCTGAGGAGCAGTACCAGCAGAGTGTGTAGTAGAGGAAGATTCAGACTTGGCCTATACAATAGCTACACTATTAAGAATGGCGGATATGTGAACGAATATTAGTTTGTATAAAACAAGTACTGTAGAGATCATAACCCAAGATTAAAAACCACAAATGTATATGTCTAGATTTAACTGAAAAATCAACATTTGCCTGATGAACTAGAGTGCATGTTCTAATAATGCATATTCTGAACAAGAGTAACATTCTAGATTTCCAGAGACCATAAACATATAACCATGCATAGATAATTTCATATTCACGAAGCGATAGCAAGAACGTCATAAACATCAATAATTATAGAATCTTTAATGAAGGCATATAACTGATGATGTGACCAAAATAGGTTCTAAATAAGGATTAGAGTTGAGATATACTAACCATTGTGATTTAAAGAGTAGGACATACTGGCAAATTGTGAGTTTGAGATGCTCAAAAAGGGTTGTGTTTCAACAATGGAAGCTTGAGAGGTTTTAGCAGCAGTGCTGAAGTTGTCTTATTACAACAGCAGTGCTCAAGACTTGGTTGTTAAGAACTCTCAGCAGTTCCATGAATAACAATTAATGCAAAGTAAAAGTAGATAAGTACTAAGAACTGAGTTCAAGCATACCAAGATCTTCTTTAAGATAAGCAAACCTGGTTGAGTTAAGTGGATTGGTAAAGATATCAACAATTTGTTGATCTGTTGGAACATTTTGCATACTGATCTTACCTTTTTCCACATGATCTTTTAAGAAATGATATCTCTCATCTATGTGTTTTGTCTCGGAGTGCATAACAGGATTTTAAGATACAGAGATGGTTGAGGTGTTGTCACACATGATTGGACAGTCAGTAGTCTTTATCTCATAATCCATAAGTTGTTGTTTGATGCACAACAGCTGTGAGAAGCAACAACCAGTAGCTATATATTCTACCTCAGTTGTTGAAGTAGATACAGATGATTGCTTTTTGCTTGCCCATGAGATCAATCGATTCCCTAAGAATTGACAAGTCCTACTAGTGCTTTTCCTGTCAACTTTACAAGCACCAAAGTCAGCATCAGAATAGCCTATAAGAGTAAATGATGAGTCCCTTGGGTACCAAATGCCCAAGTTGGCTGTGTCAATTAGGTATCTAATGATCCTTTTAACTGGTTATAAATGAGACTCCTTTGGATCAGCTTGAAATCTAGCACATACATAAACAACAAGCATGCTATCAGGTCTGCTAGCTATTAGATAAAGTAGTGAGCCAATCATGCCTCTATATAGAGTCATGTCCACTTTTTTTACCTTTTCATCTTTGTCAAGATGACAGTTTGTAGTCATATGAGTGTTGAAGCTGTTTGTATTTTCAAGACCAAATTTCTTGATGAGTTCCTTATCATATTTGGCTTGGCTGATGAAGATACGAGTAGAGCTTTGCTTGATTTGCAATCTTAGGAAGAATGTGAGTTCTCCCATCATGCTCATTTCAAATTTACTCTCCATAAGCTTTTCAAACCTTTTACACAAATTTTCATTAGTACCTAAAATAAAAAATAATATCATCAACATAAATTTTGAACTAATAATGCATGACCTTTATGTTTCATGATAAATAAAGTTGTGTCAATTTGACCTCTTTCAAAGCCTTGATTAATCAAGAACTTTGAAAGGTCTTATACCAGGCCCAATGAGTTTTCTTGAGTCCATAGAGAGCTTTCCTTAGCTTGTAGACATCATCTCGTCTAGAGTTGTCATCCAGGTGGTTGTTCTACGTATACTTCTTCTTGCAGTTCACCATTTAGAATTGCACTTTTGACATCCATTTGATATAGCTTGAAGTCTTTAAAGGATGCATAAGCAAGGAAAAGTCTGATAGCTTCTAATCTTGTAACAAGAGCAAATGTCTCATCATAGTCAATGCTCTCCTCCTATCTATATCCTTGAGCTACCAATCTCGCCTTGTTCCTTGTAATGTTTCCATTCTCATCCATCTTATTCCTGAATACCCACTTAGTTCCAATCACAGTTTGATCACTTGGTCTAGTAACCAGTTTCCAAACTTGACATCTTTCGAATTGATTTAGCTCTTCTTGCATAGCTTCTATCTAGCTTGGATCTTCCAGAGCTTCATCAACCTTTTTGGGTTCAATGTTTGATACAAATTCAGTAGAATACATGCATTCATTTCTTGAGGCTTGCCTTGTTTGAACACCAACATGAAGATCACCAATGATTTAAGTGATAGGATAATCTTTACTTGAGTGATAGGATGGTCTTTTCTGACTGGATCAACATTTAGTAGGCTCTGAGAAGTGGAGATGTCTAGAGCTTGGTTTTCAGGTTGATAAGTAAGTTCTAAGATTGGCTGATTTTCTTCCGAAGATGGTGGAACAATAGTTTCTTCATGATTAGCAGATTCAGTGTTGGCTGAACCATTATCAGTAGTTTGTAGTTCTACTACATTGATTCCTAAAGGAAATTGAACATTAACAGAGTTGGATCTTGGCTGTTGTGTACCTGTCTCACACTCATCAGTAACTTTTGGAGCCATATGTGGCCCAATAAAATCAGATTCATCAAATGAGACGTGAGCTGATTCTATAACTTTAAGAGATCTTTTATTATAGACTCTATAAGCTTTTGAAGTTGTACTAAAACGTGTGCATCGCGATGCACAAAAATTGTACTAAAAGTACTATTTTTGTGCATTGCGATGCACAACATTTTCTTTTGAACCAGAAGAAAGCACTCTATTTGCGAAATATCGTCTATGCCCTTCCTTCTAACACGTAGGCATTGCATCGGCTTCACACTCCAAAAACAACTACTCAGTTGAATGCTTAAAACAAATATACTGCAAAAAAAACCCTCTTTACTTCAAAAAATCTTAAAAACCTTCGGCGAATACTTAACAAACAACCTCCGACGATTTTGCAAAAGGATTTAAAAGCATTATTGTGAGTTATTATCAACCAAAGCAAAAATATCTTCGCACCTACAACAAAGCATTGGGAAAAAAACAACAAGCACCAGAACGAACAATACCCGAAAACAATAAGTTGATGAAGTATTAGGTTAGTATTGCTGAATACATTTTATAGTTGAATTTTTCGTTTACAAGGTCCTAAATAGATTGAAATTTGAATAAATTTGCATATTTGTTAGGTTTCAAATTTTGTGCATCGTAATGCAACTTTTATTGTTTTTGATGTATCGCAATGCATTTGACACATCGCGTTCACTAAAAATATAAAACACCATTTTGTAGTGTTTCAAATTTTGTGCATCGCGATGCACCATTTGTGCATCGTGATGCGTGACATGTGCATCGTGTTTTCCTTCTTTATTGTAATATTTTAGTTGTATAACTGTAACCACAATATACGTGTTATGCAGGTGTGAGGACTACAAGGACAACAAAATAGTCTACAGATCAAGTATGCAGTCCTTTATAAAGAAAATTAGAAATATTAGGTTCAGGGAAGACCATATAACAATATTGAAGAAAATACCATTTCGGTACATAATAGAGAACATTTTGGGTAATGACCTCCTGCGCAAGCATTGTAAGAAGGATGACTCAATAGTAAGGAGTATTGCCAAATGCTACCTCAAATTAAAAAAAGTGTTTCCCAATTGCTAGGAGAAATTGAAGCTTAGGGCAAGATATGCCAAGCTAATTTTTGGAATCAAGGATGCAGAGAAGGAAATTAACATCTCCTTTAACAAATTGGAGCGCACAGATTTCCTCTAAAGGTGCTTCCCTGAGAAGATGTCAAAAGAAACAAAAGACATCATATTAATGCCAAAAATGATCTTTGACATAATCAAGGAGAGGATAGACAATGTCGACCAAATAGATGTCAACTGCGTTGCTGGGTTGACGGCACTGCTTGTTCTCGCAACGTTGCTGGTTGTGACCAAGACATCATATATACCTTGGGCGTACACAAACCTTGTCTCTGACATGAACAAAATATCAACCTACAATTGGTCGAAACATGTAGTTGATATGCTGTTGGAAAAGCTTGGAAAATGCAACTGATGAAGGCATAGAGAGATGTGTGATGCTGTTGTCGATAAATTTAAGTTAATTTGATATTATTATATGTAATTTCTGTGTATGATGCATGTAGATTTAGTCATATTAACAGTGTTCAATTTATGTACACAGTACTGGTTATGCGAGCAGAGTGACATTGTGTAACCGACATACAAAAATTATATCCCAAGATTTGTCAAATGGGACTTGTCGGCGCTGCCGAAAGTACTTAGTGAATCAAATTTTATTGGAGTCATGAACAACCAGGTAAGTGGTTATATAAATGGCACATTAGTTTTCTAATAGAAATAACAACATTACACTTGCGATGCACAAAGCTCTTCATCGCGATGCACAAATTAAGTTGTGCTAAAAAGTACGGTTATTGTGCATCGCGATGCACAACTTTTATTGCCGATGCATAATATTGTACTGAAGTATAAAAGTACACTTGTGATACACTATGCACACAATTGTACTAAAAAAGTATTATTTTGTTGCATCATGATGCACAAAAAAATCTATTTTCAATGCACCTTCTCTAAAAATTACATTTTTATGTTTTTGCAGACGTTTCAAGATGTTTTGCAAAGAACACAGAATGAAAAGGCACTCCTCTGGGGAAAAGGAAGGAATGAGATGAATATCCTTTATGAGGCTGCTGTGATGGAAGCCCTCCAACAAAACGACGTGAATTTACCTCATCCGAATGAAGGTGTGGATGCCAATCCATAAAATGAACACACTACTTCAGACGCTACAAGATATGACATAGTTGACCAACAAATAACAATAAACGTTGTCATGGCTGATGTGGATGAAGAATTATCCATAATTGAAGTCAAGGACAATGAAATTGAGATCCTGAGGTCTGAATTGGAAGGTAAGGATAAACAATTGAAACCATGGTTAGACAGCCTGAGATCTGATATAGCCAAGACACATGATCAACAAAATGTTAGGATAAATGAAGCTAAGGCTCAGATTGAAGATCTCAAAAGGTTGTTATTACAAATTATCGAGGAAAATAAAATGATAAAAAATAAGAGGCAACAGACCCTCATATCAAATGCAGCTGAACAAGAAATTGAGGATGAGGTGGATGATGGAAACGAAGAAAATGAATTAAAGGGTGCAGAAAATGAAACGGTGGAGGTACATACCAAAGGGAATAAGACTCCTACTTCCCTTATCAAGAGAATACAAAATTGAAAAGGCCGGAAGAGGAAAAATCCAGATTACTCGTGTACCGAAACCGACAATGCAGCAGAGCCTAAAAAGATGACAAAACAGTCAAAAAAGAACAATCTCCCCAAGTTATTGAACTGGATGCTAAATTTCAATAACATAACATTATTATCTGTATTGTGCTTATAATAACATTAATATGGGTTTCGTGATTTTGTGGTGAATTCCTTATTAATATGGTCCTCAATCTTTTGCAAGGCAATTGTTTATAAGGGTGGGGAGATTGAACCAATCATTCATTTCTCTGATATTCAAATCTTGTTGCAGCACAACATACTAGAGAACAGTGTATGTATTCTACAAATTGATATTGATTTCAAATGAAAAAGATATCAACATTACACTAGCGATGCACAGAAGGTGTGCATCGCGATGCACAAGTTTGTACTAAAAGAGTACTGTTTTTGTGCATTGCGATGCATAACCTTTATTTCCGATGCAACATATTGTATTGAATGTAATGTTTTATTAAATACAATGAATGACCCAGTTTCATTTGCAATGTTATTTTATTTTTCTCAGCTATATAACTTGCTTTTCTTGTTTACAACACATCGATCTTTGGAAGTTGATTATGAAAAACCAAATCAAAAAAAAGTAAGAAAGAAAAATATTGAATGGTTTTTAATGCTTCTTGCTGGGTAAATATTATAATCTTAATTATTTACTATATAAGTTTCTTAATTAATTGTTGTAAAATAAATTTGTATACGTTACATTATTTAGCTGTACGTGACAAGACATTCCACCGTCAGCTTTTTTAAAAACTTGGCAACAATACATATCGACGAGAAGTTGAAGGAGGCCATCAATTATGATCTATTAATTTTCCCAATCAACACACCGGGCAGGGGCACTTGCAGACTGATAGTTGCTTACATTTGACCCTGCTGGTGTTCTAAGAAAATGATAATTCTTGAGTACTCTATAACTCGTCAATCAACAATAAAAAAAAATATTGAAACTTGGAAAGGGCAAAAATACTAGTGAGTAATGTACCCCTGTCTATTAAATATACAGAAATAATCAACTGATAATTGTATTTTTTTAATAATTTCCATTATAGGCATCATATGTTGAAGAAATCATGAAGGCATTGATCGCTAAATCATCATTATTGTGATACCAAAGATTAAGTCAGATACAAGATGTCTACTCAATCAAAACATGTAAAACATCACCACAACAAGCAGTTGGCACTGATAATTGTGGGGTGATCGTGTGCTTTTTGATTGAAAACTTGCTCGAGGCTTAAAAATACCTACGACAGTGAGCGCTAGTTCTTGTGCACAATATAGGGCAAGAATGGCTAGAGCAATGGTAATGCATGGAGAAAAAGTTAGAGAAACAATACTTTTTAGATACATTTTCCGTGTTATATTTTCTATGTATTTGAATACATGTTTTAATACTAATTATAAATATCTAGGAATGTAAATAATTTAGTCTTGATTAAATCTGTAGTTTTATGCAAGTGTGCTGATAACATTGTGTAATTTCTCTATTGTTTGAAATTACACTTACGATGCACAATAGTATGCATTGCGATGCGCAAAATTGTACTAAAAAGTACTGTTTTTGTGCATCGCGATACACAACTTTTATTCCCGATGCACAATTTTGTGCATTGCGATGCACAACCTTTAAATTTAACAATTTTGTGTATCGTTTAAAAACTCTTTAGATTCTAATAGGCGGCTCATTTAAATACAAACATATTTTAAAGAGAGAATAGTCATTGATATGATAAATGCCTTTTTGAATTCTACAAGAAGGATAAATGCCTTCTCGAATTCTACAAAAACTAACTGTCCAATTTTGTGCATCATTTAAAAACTCTTTCAGATTCTAATAGACGGCTCATTTAAATACAAACAGGTTTTAAAGAAAGAAAATTCATTGATATGATAAATGTCTTTTCAATTTCGACAAGAAGTGACTGATTAATGCCTATTAAACGATATAACCTTCAAATTACGTATAAATATGAGACACCTAGATATTGTTTAAACAAAATCCACCAGCAAAAATCAAACAAATTGTAAACATTTCCCTCATCAAATACAAAAAAATAAAGAAAAAATGTTGAGACATGTACCTTATGACATTCTATTAGTTATATTCTAAATGGTTGATGTATCGTCATTCAGAGACGTCCTCAACCTCCAACAAGTTTGCATGTTTTACGTTGCTAGCAACGAGGAAGTAGTTCTCCAAAATATGTCTGTGGAAGGTCTCTTCCCCCGTAGGTGGTTTTTGAGTGAAGCTTGAATGGAAGCATACGATTATTTCTGCACAAGATTAACTCTTGTCAGAAACAGAGGAATGCTCCACCAAATTACCATCTCATATTCTTCTCCAATGGAACACTCGAAGACTTAGCCATTGCATCGTTGCTCTGGGAGTATCTTGCAAACGATGGATACTTTTGAGGCCATGCACGCCACTACTGGAAAACACGTAATTACTGTCGGAGAAATCTGACAGTAATTCATGGATTCCGACAGTAATTGTAAATTTACTGTCGGAACTCCTCCGACAGTATCCGACAGTAAACCTTCGACGCTAATTTATCTCCGAAAGTATTCCGACAATAATTACTTTCGGTGTAGTATTCCGACTAATTACTGTCGGAATATCCGATAGTAATTACTGTCGGTGTAGTATTCCGACAGTAATTACTGTCGCTATCTCTGACAGTAATATGGTCGCAGACAGTAACATTCTGTTAATTTACTGTTGGAACACCATTAATTTTTTGACGGAAATCCGACAGTAACTTAAACCCGTTATTATTTTTAACGATAAATTACTGTCGGAGATCCGACAGTAAATTTTAAAAAATTAAAATAATAATTTCTGTCGGAGCTCCGACAGTAAGTATTACAAAAAATTTTAAAAATTAATTTAAAAATTAGTTTTTCACCTAATATAGTAGTTATATATACACAATCACACACACAGATACTGCAACAATAAACTATAATTAACAACTAATACATAAATTAAATTACAATTAATATATATATACGATTTAAAAAATATTACAGTACTAAAATAATGTGTCTACTGTGGAAGGGGGTCAAATAAATTACGCATAATAGAAGACCTAATAGGCTGCTGCTGCTCCATGACCAGTCGTCGCAGCCGCTCTAACTGATCGGCCTGCTGCTGCACCAGTTGGGCCAGCTGTTGCACTTGCTCGGCCTGCTGCTGTACCAGCTGCTCGAGAGTCTTCGTCTTCTGGACCAGGGCACGCTCTGTGACGACCCAACCCCGACCCCGAGATGGGAACGCGGGTCGAGCCGTCCAAATAAGGACTACAATCATGCAAGGACTCGATTATCACAACTAACGTGACGCAACATTGGACACGAAATAAAACTCGGCATTAAAAAGCCGGAATATTTAAAACTTCAAAACCTGATATAACAATTAATAACAAGTAAACCAAGTCATCGGCGAAGTTACGCGGAACCCAACACTAACAAGTCATGCTAATATATAAACACCTCGACGGCTAAACATGCCGAGAAACCACGTCAATAAACAAGAGCTAAAGGGATGCTCGGCGGAAGTCTTAACAAGTGAACCATATACATGTAAACAAGGCTCGGCCAACAAGTGCCGGCAAATAACAAGAGACATAAGTAGAATATTCATTTAGTCTACGACAAGTACAAGTTACTATGATTACACATTCCCAAGCGAAGTCTAAATGACTTGCTTAAACCCCACGTCCTTGCAAAAGAAGAAACCAAAAGCCAACGCTACCACCTCTCGGTGAACGATCACGAGCACGAGAAGACTATCAACCTCGAGAAGACGAACCGGACGACTAGGATCTAAAACAGTAAAGGGAGGGGTAAGTCATAAAGACTTTGTAAGTAACCAATATGCATGACAGATATAATGCAAGGCATACATAGTACGTATCAAGCAAGATCATGTTAGCACGTAGTTCTCATGTCGCGATGCACATTGTTTTCACATAGGTGCGTAATTAAATCACATAGGATTAGGATATGCTATAGAACCGGTGCCGCTCGTAGTCCCTGAAATAGACAAGGTTATCACGATTGTATTTGTCGGATGCACGTGTATGATACATCGACCACGATTAGTATTATTCCAAGCGCCCTTTTGGTTACGACATGGTACTCTTCTCCACTTGTGATCAGTAGTGAAGGGTGTGTGCAAGTTATGGTATGGCGACCCATCATCATCATGAACCTCATGATTCATGACTATGATGCATCGTTGACCATCGATACAATTCACTTAATGCCACTGGACTAATGGTATGTCAAGTAGGTATTTACTTGTCATACAAATCAAGTAAGGAGCAAGTTCGACAAGAGCGAACGTGTCCGAGTCAAGTAGATGTTTACTCACGTAATAAATCAAGTAATGGAGCGAGGTCGACAAGAGCGACTCGTCCGATCAAGTAGGCATGTTATTCTATAATGTACAAGTTGAGCAATAGATCAATCATGTCAAGAATTCCCAAGAACAAATTTACAATTCGATTGAACTCTAAACGTCGTAGGGATTTGTTTGTAGAGTCGGTATTGTTCAATGACTCTCTAACGCAACTCCGATGAGTTATTGCTAAAATATTCCTAAGTAGCGAATGAATGCTATGTGCAATTCATGGCTCTTTTCTAAGTTCTCGATTCATATGCAATTAGACTATATGTCATTCATGACTTTTAGTCCATCAAGATTTAAGTTCCACACTTGTGAACCCTAACATGTCCATCAATTTTCGAAGTGATGAATTATAACAAGCCCAAGAACAAAAGTTATTCCAAGTTCATCCTAGAACATTATTCATACTTGACACAAGTTCAAATTATCAATTATGAGTCATTAATCCAAAATTCACAGAAAGTTTACTTAAGGAATTTCAAGTTTTTAACATGATGCATGTCTTCTTAAACATGTAAACTAAAACTATCATGAAGGGAGCATACTTGATAATGAGCATACAAGACAAGGGATTGGGTACTTACCTCAAACACACAATTTAACCCAACAAAAGAAGAATCAAAGCCTCCCAAGTTGTTTCTCTAGTCTCAAGGAACACAAATATGGCTTTGCATGCAAGTTTGAGTGGTTGGAAATGGAGGAGATGAAAACACACAGTGATCTCACCAAGAACACACACAGTCTCTCTCACTTGTTCTAAGAAGGTTTTGGGTGAAGTGGGTGAAGTGGAGGGTCATTCCCAGTGTTGAGGCGAAGGGAGGTATGAGTGAGCTGATCTCTCACTTAGGGACGTGTCCCAACTTAAACAAACAGTCCACAAGTCAACAATTATTAAAATAAAGCTTCGGCGTAACAGGCGATCGCCTCCCACGAAGAAAGGCGATCGCTTTGACATTCGCCTACAAGGCGATCGCTTTGTTAAGGACCAAAGCGATCGCTTTGTACCCTTCTCAATAGTACATTCGTCTACAAAGCGATCGCTCGTCCAAAAACAAGGCGATCGCTTTGTACCCATATGCACCTCACCGAGTACAAAGTCATTTTGGTTACTAAAAATCATACCAAATCATTTTTGTATGAGCAACACAAGTAAACAAAGCTAAAACAAGCAGAAATTATCAAATTATAATACATTATACTAACATGGCATTTCTATTCATGCGAACAAGATATATAACATGCAAATTATGCAATTAAGAGAACTAGGGTGTCACACGCTCGGTAGCTGACTACTGTGGAGGACCTGAAGACGAGGTCGCCGAGGAAGAAGTCGATGCACCTGGCCTCAACACAACGGCGTCGTGGTCTCCAAAGCCGTATAGGCGAGCTCCCCTATACGGCTTTGGCACCTCAGGGGTCGTTTGGACAAGCCCGTCGGCGACCTGCATGTCCATACTCGCCTTATAGTCATTCTGTGTCATAAAAACATAAAAACATTAATATTAACATTTTAATTAACTAATAAACAAAATAAAATTAAAATATTTTAAATAATACTTACAAATGCTATCTTTACCGTCTCATTGAAAAAGACAAACGGCAAATCAGCACCAGGAGGAGCAGGAGTGGTGTGGGTCGCAGCAAATAAATCTGTGTAGGGTACCTCGGTACCGTAGTGTCGATTCCACAAATATAATGAATTAAAATTAGCGAACAACACATATTAAGGTATAACATGATCAACTTATAAGAAAATAATAAAAACGACCTATATATATATATATATATAGATATATAGATATACACTCAAACACTTCTAAAGTAGCCTATATACACTCAAACCCTTTTTAAACTACCTATTTCACTTAAAATTGTTATAAAATAGCCTATTTACACTCAAACCCCTTCTAAAACTATCATTTACACTCAAAACGCTTCTTAAACAACTTATTTACATTCAGAGCCTTCTAAAATAACCTATTTGTACTCAAACCCTTCTAAAACAACCTATTTAAACTCAAAACACTTGTAAAGCAGCCTATATACACTCAAACCCTACTAAGACTGTCTATTTACAGTCAAAACCTTCTTAAACAACCTATTTAGACTCAAACCATTCTAAAATAGCCTATTTACACCCAAACCCCTTCTAAAACTACCTATTTGTACTCAAAACCCTGCTAAAACAACCTATTTACACTCAGAGCCTTCTAAAATAACCTATTTACACTCAAACCCTTCTAAAGCAGCCTATTTAAACTCAAAACCGTTTCATAACGGCTTATTTACTCTCAAACCCTTCAAAAATAGCCTATTTACACTTAAGCTCGTTCTAAAGTAGGCTATACACACTCAAACCCAGAAAAAAATTTATTTACTCTCAAACCCTTCTAAAGCAGCCTATTTACAATCCAAACCCTTATAAAGCAACTTATATACACTCAAACCCTACTAAGACAGCCTATTACACTCAAAACCTTGTTAAACAACCTATTTAGACTCAAACCATTCTAAAATAGCCTATTTACACTCAAACCCCTTTTAAAACTACCTATTTGCACTCAAAGCCTGCTAAAACAACGTCTTTACACTCAGAGCCTTCTAAAACAACCTATTTACACTCAAACCCTTCTAAAGCAGCCTATTTAAACTCAAAACCTTTTCATAACGGCCTATTTACTCTCAAACCCTTCTAAAATAGCCTATTTACACTCAAGCTCGTTCTAAAGCAGCCTATACACACTCAAACCCAGAAAAAATAACCTATTTATAATCAAACCCTTCTAAAGCAACCTATTTACACTCTAAACCCTTGTAAAGCAGCCTATATACACTCAAACACTACTAAGACAACTTATTTACACTTAAAACCTTCTTAAGCAACCTATTTAGACTCAAACCATTTTAAAATAGCCTATTTACACTCAAACCCCATCTAAAACTACGTATTTATACTCAAAGCCCTGCTAAAATAACTTATTTACACTCGAGCCTCTTAAAACAACCTATTTGCACTCAACCCTTCTAAAGCAGCCTATTTAAACTCAAAACCCTTCATAACGACCTATTTACTCTCAAACCCTTGTAAAATAACCTATTTACACTCAAGCTCATTCTAAAACAGCATATACACGCTCAAACCCAGAAAAAAAAACCTATTTCCACTCAAACCCTTCTAAAGTAGCCTATTTAGACTCAAAACCCTTGTAAAGCAGCCTATATACACTCAAACCCTACTAAAACAGCCTATTTTAACTCAATCCCTAAACATAACAAGTAACAAATTACTTTCAGCCATGGATTTCATAGCATCCACATGGCTACCCAACAAATCAATTTAAACTGTAAGTAAAATAATAAAATATGGTATATATGTTTGAGGAATAATTAAGGCATGTATTACAATACAACACATTAAAGTTCTTGCCATGCGCAAGTGGTGCTCGGAGGTGTTGATTGACCCTGAGGTGTGCTTCATCCCCTCCCCGTTGAGCTCAACCTATTCTGCCTCTGTCGCTCGGCGACAGCCCTAGCTTCCTTGGAATCCCACGTCGAGGTAAACTTGTAAAAATGTTAAAATTGTTATAGAAACAATACATACAAAATAACATTTATTTAAGGAATGAAATTAAATTAAGTATACTTATTATAATGCACTCGTACGCCTCGGCGTCAGAGTGCTCAGGCCAACAATACGTCCACTACAAGTTTGACCATGATAAACATATTAATTATGAACTTTTATAGAAAGTATTAAATTATTAAACTTTAACATATCTTATCTTACCCTAAAATCATCCCACCAGGACTCTCGGACATCCTTAGGCACGTGAGAGTACTGTGGCCAGTACTCATCGTGCCTCATCGCACGTAGGATGCATCTGATAAAGCGAGTAGGATTGGGATACCAGCTTGCAAACCTGTCAAATATACATTAAACAAATATATTACAGAAATATGTAATTAACATTTATCTAAGGAAGCATTAAAATTTTACAACTGTAAAGTTATTACTTACTGCTTAAGGCCGGAGATGGTAATGATAATTCTACCATCTCTTTCAACAACCTATGGGTTAGATGATGACCCAACCCCACTGATTGGATCGTGGGGAGAGTCGGGCGCATCCTCGGGCTGAGAAAAGTGAGACTCAGCTCCTCCTGTGGGTACTGTAGGTGGTGTAGGTACACGTGGATGTGTACCTGTAATGCAAGAAAGTAGAAGTCAGACCTTACCAATCCGACCCCTACCTCTACCAGCTCATCCTGACATGTCTATATATGATAAAAACATAATTAATATATTAATAATGACAATTAACGCTAAGTTTAGATGACAATTAAGTTAAAATACATAACATTAATTAAAATGACTCTTCTTCATGATAACAAGTAACATACAAATAGTGTTCTATACATGACTATTCATCTTTTACAAAAAATAAAAGAACCTAAACGGTACACAAGACTACTCAGAGTCTTCATTCTTAATGTCTTCATTTTTTTCATTCTCAGATTCTTCAGTCTCAGCGTTTGAGTCGCTACTACAAAACTCAAGTTCTTCTTCATCGTCATCCTCGGACATCCAATCCTCTTCATCTTCTTTTACCTTGCCGTCTTCTTCTGCATCACCTTCAATAATTGGGACTTCGTCTTCAGATGTGGAAGGAGGTGGAAAATCAACGGGTAATACCACTTCCAAGCACAAGGGAGGAACGGGCATTTCATCCATTGGATGACTATCGAAAGATACAACGGGAGGCACGGGCATTTCATCTTCTTGATAACATCCTTCTAATGACGATTCTGTAGTTATGTCGTTAGACCGATATGCTATATCAATCGTGCTTCTGGCCTTAGTCTTCCAAACAGCCCACCATCCCCTCTTATCAGCTCGCCGATAAGGGTATGGTGTCATGTATACTTGTTGTGCTTGTGATGCTAAGATGAACACATCATCACCCGCATGTCTAGACGTTTGCTTCACATCGATTAGGTCAAACGAGTCATGCTTTTTTATACCTCGTACAACATTTCGCCAGTCACAATTGAATAGAACTATGTTTTTCCTCCCGAGATATCGTAACTCAATGACTTCTTTAAGGACACCATAATAGTCAAGGTTACCTTTAAGATTGACACCGCTATTATCCGTTTGTTTTCCCTCCCCGTATTCCTTAGTATGGAAGACATAGCCATTCACATAATATCTGTTGTATAAAGTAACTCTTATCAACGGATTTGCAGATATGTGAGATAATCTCGCGACTTTCGGGTCATTAGGATGTTCCAAAACCTGGAAAGTAATAATTAATAGGCATTTTTAAATGACTGAGATATTGTACTGTTTGGATGCATATATAAAATATCTACATATAAATCGAGCCAGGAAATGATATTTACATATTTGCGTAACCACGACGGAAACTCTTTCTCTGTCCTGATTTCTTGCAATTCGTCAGATATATCATCTCCGGCTTGATCTTCGAACATACTACATTAGGTTTAAAGTTTATACGAGTTATTTATGCATGTTGCAACTTTAATTTGAATCGGATGACTATCCAAAATTAAATGAAATTGATAATTAACTTACTTGAGATATTCCTCAACCTCAGGACAATTAAGGAGTATATAAAGTCTCGCAGCGTCATACTCCTTATTGCTTAGCATTCGAGTCTTAACCGGTTTACCGAGTGGCCGACCCGGAGCATTAAATAATGAGATGTCTCCATTGGGATCGGGCTCTCTACCATCATAATTACGCCAAACCCTAGTCAATCTCGTTTCAACATCGGGATGAAAATATTGCGCGGCAAAGGCAAAAATTTCCTCTATAATAATAGCCTCGCATATTGAGGCCTCAACCTTTGCCCTGTTCCTCATCTTCCTTTTCAAATGACCGAGATACCTAATTGCAGATGCATGACAGGATAAATAAATGCTACACAAGTTATATCCGACTTTTAAGTATGTTATAGAGGAAAAATGATTATTATGAGACGAGTAATTACATCTCAAATGGATATATCCATCTGTATTGAACTGGACCACCAACCCTAGCTTTATATGCCAAGTGGACCAGTAAATGCTCCATAGAATCAAAAAAATACGGAGGAAAGATCTTCTCAATTTTACAAATCGTCACGACAATGTTCGCTTCCAGTCTTCTCATGTCATCAACCTGCAGAGTGCTGGATGATAACGCTCTGAATGACTCACTCAGCTCGGTTAACGCAATCCATATATTGTCGAGCAACAAGTCTCTAAGCATAATAGGAAGTAACCTGTTCAGTAACACGTGACAATCATGACTCTTCAAACCATGAACCTTTCCTTCATTTACATTTACACAATTTTCGATGTTAGAAGCGTAACCGTCTGAAAGCCTCAATCCCTTCAACCACTTCAACACTAGAAGTCTTTAAGAGCGATAGGTTTCACTGTTTTACCATTGACCTCTTTTAGCTCCAAGGCATGTCACTTACATATGTCTTTCATGTCCATTCGGGCTTTGGGTGTATCCTTGGTAGTGGCCCTCTAATCCATAATGGTGTTAAAAATATTGTCAAACACATTCTTCTTAATGTGCATGATGTCAAGGTTATGATGTATCAAATTATCTTTCCAATACGGCAACTCCCAAAATATACTCTTCTTAGTCCAATTATGCTTTACATCGAAATCTCGTAGTCTATCCTTTGCAAACGTCTTCCCCCACCTGGTTTTATATAGTTTAGATACCTTTCCATAAACAGCTTCACCACTCAAACGTCTAGGTGCCTCATCACGCTCAACCCTATTCTTAGTGAATTGCTGCTTCTGTGAGCTGAATGGGTGGTCATCCGGTAGAAACTGACGATGACAATCAAACCAATAAGGTTTACGAGAGTGCTCGAGTGTGAACGACTTAGTGTCATCCATACAAATCGGACATGCCGCTTCCCGTGTGTGCTCCAACCCGATAACATCCTATAGGCAGGGAAGTCATTCACCATCCACATCAACGAGGCTTTCATTTTAAAATTTTCTTCTTTGAATGCATACCATGTTTCCACTCCGTCTTCCCAGAGCATTTTTAACTGATCAATCAAAGGTCAGAGATAAACATCAATATTCTTGCCAGGGCTAGTCGGTCTAGGTATGAACAGTGACAAGAACATGTAATGATCACTCATAAACAACCACGTTGGAAGATTGTAGACGGTCGCTATAACCGGCCAACAAGAGTAGGACTTCGCCCCAGACCCGAAAGAAGTAAAACCATCCACGCATATGCACAACCTTATATTTCTAGCTTCGGCAGCAAAGTCAGGATGGGTTGCATCAAATTATTTCCAAGCCAAGCCGTCGGACGGATGAGTCAACACGCCATCCTCGCGCGGGCTCTCCTTGTGCCAACGCATAGTTTCTGAATTAGCTTTAGACGCGTAATGGCGTTACAATCTCGGAGTCAAAGGCAGGTAACGCAACTGCTTATAAGGTTCATTCTTTTTGCGTTTCGAACTGCCCATCTGTTTTGGCTTATATCTATCTTGGCCACACACGGAACACTCTTTCAAGGTTGAATCTTCCTTGTAGAAAAGCATGCAATCATTCTTGCACGCATCAATCTTCTCATATTTCAACCCAATAAGCCCCACCATCTTCTTTGTCTGATAGAAGTTCTCTAGCATCTTATTCCCTTTCGGTAAAGCTTTTTTCAGTGCTTTCATGAGACAATCGAAACCAGCTTGATTAATATTACAATCTGACTTGATGTTACTCATCCACAGTCTCCAAAACAGTCTGCTCAGAGCCAGGATACAGCTTCTCCCTTGCAGACTCCATAGCATTAATGAACTTATTAGCTGCAGGATTTGGCTCCTCCTGACGTGCGTTCTCTGACCAGTCAAAATGAGCACCAGTAACATCCCTAACCATATCTTCCATACCACGAATTGGTTAATCGTTCACACTTGTATTTACTGGTTCAAGTTCAGGTACAGGATTCCTCTGCCGGTTATTTTCTGGCCTAGTCGCTACTCTAATTTGCTCACCGTGAGCTACCCACCGCTTGTACCCAACTTGAAACCACCCGTGTTAGAGAAGGTGCTTCTCAATAATCATCGAAAGGAAATACTTTCAATTTTTGCAGCTATCACATGGACACCTAATGTTGTTACCACTCATGTATTTGGGGTTCGCTAGAGCAAATTCGATAAAACTCTTCAAACCTCTAATAAACTCATCTGTAATACCATTACGATTTGGCAACCTTCGATTATACATCCAACTGCGATCGTCAGTCGACATCATTCCTATTAAGCAACAAACAATTAGTATGAGATCGAATACACTATTAAGTAATCACAATTCACTCACAGCAATGTTGAGAATGGGGTGCCAGTGAGGAAAGTGAGATCAAAGAATAGAAGGGGATGGGATGAGCTTGCAAATCGGAGACATGCAATGGAAATTGGTTTACCTAAAGTGCAGAATATTAACAGTGAGAAGAAAAAAAAGGGGAAGAGGAAAGATAACATTAAAAATATAACTAATTGTAACCCTATCGAAACCCTAAACCCTATCTAAACCCTAAACCCTATATATCGTATACCCCTATACCCTAAACTAACCCTATGCCCCATGATGATTACCTATACCCTAAATATAGATAGACGCACCTTTACCAATAGTGGAGTATCCAAGCAGAAAATACAAAAAATAGAACTAAACTTTCTCAAAAGATCCATCATCCAAGTGAAAAAGTGAATGCCACTTGAAAAAGGTTTTGAATTCAAGATGGGAGATCCTTCAATTGAAGTACCTCTTCCATTTGCCGTCGAGAAATTTCTTGATAAAATTTGTGTACGTCGTCATTTATCTCTGTTGCCGAATTCAGATTATTTAAGAAGAGGAATTCTTGAAAGCATCCAGGGACATCGTAGTTTTTTAAAAGAGGAATTCTTGATGTCATTGATAGTTGTCCATCCTTCATTGAAGCCTACAAATATTGCTGAGGAAGAAGAGTTATCAGCACTTGGGAGTGAGGTCAAAAAGGATTGCCAATTATCCTTAAGACTAAGCTTTAACAAAACTTAGTAGCATCTCCAGCATAAGGATAGTTTTCAACCCTTTTGAGCTCACTCCCAAGTGCTGATAACTCTTCTTCACGAGCAATATTTGTAGGCATCAATGAAAGGACAAATAACTATCAATGACATAAAGAATTCCTCTTTTAAAAAACTACGTTGTCCCTGGATGTTTTCAAGAATTCCATTTCTTAAATAATCTTAATTCAGCAACAGAGATAAATGACGACGTACACAAATTTTATCAAGAAATTGCTCGACGGCGAATGGAAGAGGTACTTCAATTGAAGGATCTCCCATCTTGAATCCAAAACCTTTTTCAAGTGGCATTCACTTTTTTACTTGGATGTTGGATCTTTTGAGAAAGTTTAGTTCTATTTTTTGTATTTCCCGCTCGGATACTCCACTGTTGGTAAAGGTGCGTCTATCCATATTTAGGGTATAGGTAATCATCATAGGGTATAGTTTAGGGTATAGGGGTATACGGTATATAGGGTTTAGGATTTAGATGGTGTTTAGGGTTTAGATAGGGTTACAATTTGTTATATTTTTATTGTTATCTTTCCACTTCCTATTTTTTTCTTCTCACTGTTAATATTCTGCACTTTAGGTAAACCAATTTCCATTGCATGTCTCTGATTTGCAAGCTCATCCCATCCCCTTCTATTCTTTGATCTTACTTTCCTCACTGGCACCCCATTCTCAACATTGCCGTGAATGACCTACATTCACATATAATGACATTATAGTATAAACTCTCTACACACCAGACATCATACTCAAATAGGTTGTGCTAGAGCAACCGCAACAAGCAACCTATTGTATCAACACGCGCGGTGCAGTGTGCACTTACCAAACAGTGGCCCATGATTAAGTGATTTCGTGTCCCATGATTTCAAGTAAGTGTTAGATTTTAGGTTAAGGGTAGCGTTTAGGGTTAAGGTTTCAAGGTCCAGTTTAGGGTTTAGGTTTAATTAGGGTTTAAGGTTTAAGGGTCCAGTTTCGGGTTTAGGTTGGGGTTTAGAGTTAATTTAAGGTTGTGATTAAGGGTAAAGGTTGGGGTTAAGCGTATGGTTTAGGGTTAAAGTAGGGTTAAGGTTGGGTTTAAGGGTTTCGTTTTAAGGTAAAGGGTATAGTTTAGGGTTAAGTTAGGTTTTAGGGTTAGGTTTTAAGGTTAAGGTCGTGGTTTAGGGTCAAGAGTAGGGTTTAAGGTTGTGACTAGAGTTATGGTATAGGGTTTAAGGATGTGGTTTAGGATTAACATTAGGTTTAGGATTAGGGATAAGAGTTAGGTTTTAAATTTAAGAATGTGGTTTAGGGTTAAGGGTATAGTTTAGGGTTAATGTTGTCTTTTATGGTTAGGTTTTAAGGTTAAAGGCGTGGTTTAGGATTAAGATTGAGTTAACGGTTCATGTTTAAGGTTATGTGCGTGGTTTAGGATTTTTATAATTTAATAATTTAATTAGTTAAAATTTAAGGTTTAATTCAAAGTATACGTAGAGTACTTACCTAATAACTATCGGTATCACACTAACATACGTATATCTAACCAAACAATACATACACCATTAAAAAGACGATACTAAGTATGTCGGGTTGTCAGGGTCTTACATCCTTAACCCCTTAAAAAGAATTCGCCCTCGAATTCTTACCAGTGTACCAAAGAAGGCATGGTACGTCCTTATTAACTCTTACACCAATCCTACGACACCAAGAGTTAGTTCTAAACCCAAACTAGTTTGTCCTAGTACATCAAATCCCAAGACAACTTTCTCATGATCCTATTACTTTCAATGATTCACACTTTGCTGCTACTAGACTATGCTCAACCAAGAGACAACGTACTACCACGCCACGTCATGTATTACCCTCAACAATTCAATGGTCCAATCAATAAATTTAATCACTCAAGAACACGAAATGAAAAGTATGTGGTGTAACCACTCGTACTTACTATAAAGCACAACTGATAAACCTGCGATAATACTAAACAAGTCTTCGGCGACACTGCAGCCGGAACCCAACTAACAAAAACCACAAGTCTAAGACTCGAGAAACAACAAACAACAACATTAACAACCTCTACGGCCACAACATGTCGGAGATTAACAAAAAAAGTACAGAAAACAGAAAAACAAAAATTATACATTTTTCATATTTTTTAAAGTACAAATTAAAATTACAAACAAATACATACCTTAAACAGAAACATACATACATATACAAAATTTAAAAAAAATCGTAAATTAAAAACAAAATAAAATATTTGCACAAAATACATACCTTAAATGTGGAGGCTGGTGACGACAGTGGCGAGATGGAGAATGGCCGGAGAAACTTCAACATAAAGAGAGAGATAGAGAGAGAGAAGTTAGGGTTTAGGAGTTCAAAATAAAAAAAAATACAATAAAATTAAGGAAGAAGGGGAAGGGGACGGGACTTACTGGAGGCGACGGTGGCACGCGGCTGGACACGATGGCTCAGGGAGAGAGAGAAAGAGAGAAAAAAAAGAGAGAGCTACAGATTGACTAGTGCGGGGGGGCGCTGTTCGATTTGAGAATTTTGTTTTAAATTACTGTCGGAGCTCAGACAGTAAATCTCACTTAATTACTGTCAAAGATAATTACTGTCGGACTCTCAAACAGTAATATTGATCACAATTTTCTAGCGGTTGAAAAGGGAATATTCGAAGAATATTCCTGTATTACTATCGAAATTATTACTGTCAGAAGAATCCGACAGTAATTACTGTCGGATGAAAAGGGAATATTCGAAGAATATTCCTGTATTACTGTGGGAATAATTACTGTCGGATGTATTTCGACAGTAATTATTATCCCGCCAACAAATTGAAAATTATTGTCGGATATCCGACAGTAACTTGAAAATCTCCGTCAGTAATTACTGACGGAAGTAATCCGTTAGTAATTGATCCGACAGTAATTAACGTGTTTCTAGTAGTGCGCGTCGGGTGTTCTTTCGGTGCTACATTATGGAGAAGCATCACAAATTGGCATGGAGATGCTAAGGAACTGTCTACTTGAGAAATATAACACATATTTGCAAACTTCTCATGACAGAATAAATTAAGAGGGTTCAACAAAATTCTTGGCCCATGGTCGACGTCATTAAACGACATCGAGTCTTTTTGGGTAACAAGGTAGGGCCACCACATGTAAATAGACAAGATTTCCCTATTCTATAACACTAAATTCATACAATAAAATTTTAATTGTGTGCTATGGGTTGTATTCTCGATAACTTTTGTGATAATAATAGGAATTAATAAAAATTACAATTATTATAGTTTCAAAGTGTACATCGCGATGCACAAACTTGTACTGAAAATTTATTGTTTTTATGCATCGCGTCGCATACCTTTTTTATTCCGATGCACAATTTTCTACTGAATCAACAATATAACATTTGCGATGCATAACAGTGTGCATCGCGATACACAAAAGTGTACTACAAAATACTATTTTTGTGCATCGCGATGCACAACTTTTATTACGATGCACACAACTGAACTCAATGTATTCTCTTATTAAGTACAAAACAGATTACTATTCTAGTTCTTAATACAAATAAAATCAAATTCAAATCTTGAATGAATTCTTTATAAGCTACATATAAGAAAATACTTCATACCACCTTAATCATTCGAATCAATTATATCTCTTAAATTTCAACAATAGCATCACAACAGTTTTCATTGAATCAATTGATTTCAATTTCACAACGAAGACGATTATAGCAACTTCAAGAAACTCAAAAAACGAAATCGAATGATCAGAAACTTTCGAATGTGATATAGATAGAAATTTTGGTAAGAAATCGCAATGAAAAGAAAGACGCAACTACTAAAACGCCATATGTTGTTACCGGGGTAGTTTTGGAACAATTAGTTAATTTATCACTTAAAAATTAAAATAGAATTAAGCGATTGAAAACAAAAATAAAATACTAAAACAGTTAAAAATTTCAAAAAAGAAATCGACCCGCAATTATTCCCTTTTTATAACGAGTGAATAGTTGGGCTATCACCCTGGAAAGTCCCATTTTCCTATGGAGGGCCACCAATTACAATTTTTTTCATGAAATGGCTGACCGATACACTTTGAAAAAAATTTGTTCTCTCTAGTCCATCCCTTTTTGTTTTAAACTGGAAAAAGGCACTTTGAGAATTTTCTTCCTAAAATATCTCCGTCTCTTTAATGATGAAGATAGACTTTTACAACCCAGCTCCCCAGCTTGAAAGCTTAATAACATTTAAATCGGAGAAATATAAATTCACAAAACAAACGTGAAAACGAAAAAAAAATAGTCGAATTTCCATGCATAGAACACAAATTCGAATTTTCTGAGTTCATCCCCTTTTTCCTTGTTCTTGGGCTGTTTTGGCCACTTTAATCTATGTTTTAAGTTTCGAATTTGTTTAAAATCAATCTCTGTTATCCTAACTTAGTACTATATTTGTGCACAATTTTTCTACTAAAAAATACTATTTTCGAATTGGGCATCGCGATATAGGGATGCGCACCGAGTTGGGCATCGCGATATAGGGATGCCTCATCGCGATGCCAGAATTCCTCATCGCGATGCCTTGATGCCTCATCGCGATGCCCAAATACTGAGAAATGAATGATCCAATCCAATAGAAAAATCAATTAAAGAATCAAAATCAAGATTAAAAGGAACTGCATTTGGGGTGAGGGGGAAGATTATCAAATTCTTTATAAAGATTCTAGAAGTATTAAATTCGGGAGAGGAATTTGGAAAGAAACATTTGAATGAGATGACAACAAAGGTTGTTTGAAAGTGAAAGTTAGAAAAATCAACTCAATGAAGAAAGGGTGGGCGAACAGGACAGATATGGAAAAATATTTTCAATTTCATTAACAGCACACGTCAGACAATTCAAATACGGAGCATCGCGATGCACAAAGTAGAGCATCGCGATGCACAAAGTGGAGCATCGCTTTTTGTCCCTGTTACTCGCCTTAGCGATGCGGCAGCTCGCCTTAGCGAGGTGCGGCAATCAAAATATATACCCAAAAAATAAGTGACTGCAGGGTGTTTGTTTGTTTGTCTCTGTAAATAAACTGAAATTGATGGCTTGAGCAACAGCTCGCCTTAGCGGGCAACGGAAAGCTCGCTCTAGTGAGCAACGGCAATTCAATTTTTTCAGTTGGCCCCCGCTCACTAAGGCGCGTAACGGGAAGACTCGCCCTAGCGAGTCAATTTTTTCATTTTGTTCCTGCTCGCTAAGGTGCACACCGATTAGTCCCCTAAGGCGCGCTGCGATGATCGCGATGCACCAATTATTGCATTGCGATGCCCCAATTTGCAAAAGTGGTGCATCGCGATGCACAAAAATAAATATTTAAATTTGGCATCACGATGCCTTGAGTTACTGACACACGTGTGTTTTTCTTTCATTAATGGCATAATCGTCTTTTTACCCCAAAAATGTCTTTTTCCGATTTTTTTTAAAAAAAAATGAGTGGACTGGAGCGATTACAAATGTTAAAAAGGAACCGGCCTGTAATTCACCTTTTTTTTTCTTTTCTTTTTACTGTTTTGTTTTTTTAAAATTAGTGTATATTTTCAAGATGATGACAATATTAAGAGCAAGACAATAACATTCTCAAGGAACAGTATAGTTTTATTTCTGAAATAATTATAAATAATCAAATTTTACTAAATACTGTCGATCAACGTAATTTACAATTTTACACGTATAAACTACATAGCAAAGTTGATTTTATTTTATTACAATATGTACATCTCAAATAAAAATAATCCATAAACAGTCAGCGAAATTCCACGTGCTCTTTGTGACATCCAAAAAAAAACCTGAAATTATTAAAGCAAAATAAATATGTAATAATTTTCTAGCTAATAAGTATGAATTTTGCACGAGTAAATTGCTCTATATGTTAGAATTTAATTTAATTTAAAAACAATTTGTTCTCACCGTATCATAAGGTTTCTTCGATAGTCCAAAAGCTTCAATGACAATTTGTACAATTACAATACATACATTACCACACCTTTAGCAAATTATCAAATAAATTTTAGAAATATTGGGATTATATATGAGCTCTTCAAGGGCAATGTGGATTAACATTTCCCTTTTTACTCAATTTAACATTGTTGCATACGGCTTTCGCGTCTTTGCCACCTTCTTTAACAATGTCAATTTCCTGCAACACAATCCCTTGACACGGATAGCTCTTACTGCAATTGAATTTTATTGCCACTTCAGAAGCGCTTGTACCGTTTATGTATTGGTACACCACATTCTTAACTTGAACAGCTGAGCTCTATATTTTTAAAAAAAAAGGGCTAATTAGCGTGTGCAGAAACTAAGACAATGAAATTAAACTTAAGGACATTTAATTATGTAAATATGGATTCGAGAGTAATTAATTGTTTGATGATTACCTGTTCCTCGCAAGGTTTATCTTGATCACAATAGTTTTGGTCTACGATTATAGGGTGAGACACATTTTTCATTTCAATGTTCTTAAACGTTATGTTGCTTGCGCTTCCAGAGCCACCCTGCAATTGATCCATGCAAATAAATTGATTTACAGACGCGTATACACAGACATACACGTATATATAATAATTGAATGCTAATTTAGTAAAAGAATATTCTTTTATAGAAGAGAAAATTTTAATTTTCCTTAAATTTTAAATTAACTACTCCATAATCCTATGTATGAGTTTTTAGTAGAAAATGATTATTGAAAATGATACATATACCTGCCAAGTCTTGATCCTAACACCATTTGTTGTTCCAAAAAGCTTAGCTCCATCCAGAACAACATCTGAAACATAAGCTTCTGACTGTCCAGCTCCCAAGCTTCCAATACTGAACTCATTTAGAAGCAAGAAATTAAAATTAGTGAAAATGAATAGCTTTTAAACAAATGCAAATCAAAACTATTTTGATTAATTACCTTATTCCATGACCTGGACCGCAGGTTATATTCGTAGCTCGAACTTTCTCAGATCCACTTACAATTGAAATACAGTCATCACCTTCAATGTTACGCAGGGAATAACTTTATGTGATTAATTAGAAAAACTTTAAATAGCCGCGTGTAGCAACAATATATAACATTGCGAGGATTTTTTTTTTTCATTTACATTACAACGGAATTCGAAGGACAAAGAAAAACCTGTTCCTATAATGGAGTCGGAGACTTGGATATTTTGGGTGGCCGTGATATGGATTCCATCGGTATTAGGGCTTTTCTCTGGTGCGATAACCTGAAGATTGGAGGCTTCAACATTTGTACATCTTTGGAAAGAGACATGTATTTGTTGTGCATTCTGGATCTTCAAGTCCTTCACTACCAAGTTTTGGCTCTTGTAGAAGGTTAAAGCCTGCCAAAAAAAAAAAAAAAAGATAAGTATAAATAATTCTAAGAAATTTTTTCCGCACTCCTTATTAAAATTGATTATTACTATTGTAAAATGATGTGTGGTCATAGATCTAGTTAATGAATCATTATTTTCAAGGCTAAGTGAACTCCTAAAATCCATGGCAAGGGTAAAAAGGTATTTGCAACCCGTTATCTTCATACTTCGGGCTCTCTTGAGGTGGCCGGGCGGTCACCTTGGTGACCACGGAGAAAAGATATCTATCCAATCCCAAGATTCTCTAGGGTGTGACCTAGTATAAAGATCTCTATCCAATTCGGCATCATCAATAAGTATGATTTTCATTAAATCAAATGAATCATTTGCCGTAAATATATGATGAAATCTTACTTCGCCTTTTACATTAAATGAAATTAATATCTCTAGTAAAATTCAAGCCTTAATAAGTCCCAATTAATATATATTAAAGTTAATTTTTTTCTTGAGATGATCAAGATAGAAGTAGAAATTTATCTAAAGAGGATCGCATACCGTTGGAGCACCCTTGCATGGCTGCACAGTCAATTAAAATGGAAAAACAATTAGAAGAGTTAATTAAGATGATTAAAACATTAGAAAACTAACAAAAGTTATTATAGAGAATAATGGCCTACGAGAGATTTATTGACTTTACAGGAATTTTGCCACCAAATATTCCCATTGCCATCAATAATTCCACCTCCTCCCACAGCTAGACTGTCGAGTCTGTCGAAGATAAGCCAGTGCCTCCGATCTTTACTGTAGTCTGATCGATCATCGGATGCTTGAATGGTTCCATAAATCTGGTGATATATGTTCAAATAAATCATAATTATTCGTATTCGATTACTTTTAAAGCCTTGCTGATCTATTAGTAATAAATTTACAAAAAAAAAAAATCCTCACCTGTATTGTAAGAGAAGATTTGCAAGGGCCACTGAATCGAATTGGCTTAAGGAGATACTTTTTATTCTTGGAAACAACAAAAACTGCTCCTGTAGTTGATGAACAAGCTGCTTTCCAAGCCCTCCGAAATGCCTTAATATTAATCAAATATCACATCACCAATAAAATAGTGCACATACCAATAATTACTATCAAGAAACTTCTCAATGAGTTTATTCGGTGTCACAAATTACAAATTACACTAACAAGCGTATAGATCAGCTGGTAAAGTAATGTTTCAGTTTAACCATAGGTTTTGATTTTTAGCTTAACCATAGGTTTCGATTTCGAGCATGAGAACGTAGCATCGCTAAAAACTTGTTGGGTCCACGTGCCTGAGAACACTTTTGGGAAACTAAAAAGAAAAAAAATCCACATATTGCAATAATTTTATAGTTGAAAATTGAAATTATTTTGGGCATAATTTAACAAAATGGTTATATAAATCCAAAATAAAATCATAAAATGTAGACTCTATTCTTAAATATCCAGCAAGCTTAAGGGCAACTATAGTGTGATTAATGAGGAAGTAGATCCCACGTATTCAGGTACAGTATTAATTAAAAACGCAACTACACACCCTTTAGTTTCGAGATATTCCTCCTTTACTACCTTTAAGTTTTTTAAGATAAGTATTTCTACCATCAAAAAGATCCTTTATATACATACACATTTATGGGGTGGGCTGGCTTTTGTGGCTTAATCACATACTTATATTTTACTCACATTTATTTGGACTCAAATATGTAGAGTACACTTATCTTCAACCATTGTAATCTAAGGTTCAAGATTATCTGACAATAGTCCGAAATTTTATTAAGTCACAATATATTTATAAGATAAAAGAAAAAAAAGAATGCATTAAAGAGTTCCTCCCCCCGTTTCAGGCAAAGAGTTCACTTTCTTTTTTTAGAAGTCAACACGTTACTAAATCAAATTAAATTTTACATACTTTACTTATGTTTTAATACATAAAATTTTATTAATTAAAAACTATATTAAATACATAAAATTTTATTAATTAAAAATTATCTTAAAAATACTATGAATTACAACTTTCATAACTTTGTAAGAACCACTAAATTTATATTAATTATCGATTAAATTTTAATTAAGTTGATTGAAAAAAGTTAAAAATTGACTATTTATCTGAAAATGAAGAGTATATAGTACAACCATTAATAATGCAATGGTAGGATAACATATAAAACTGTTTTTTGTTTTTGCTTTTTTATTTTATATAAACGGCCTTTTTACTATTTTACAACATAAAGACACTTGACAACTATATGTGTTGTGCTCTCCAATGGTAAAAGACCTAAAGATACTATAATTAATACCAATAGACCTTTGAGAAAAGGGGCCGCATATAATATATATATATATATATATATATATATACACACACACACACTACAATAACGTATATAAGTGCGTGTGTGTGTACACTTATAAAACTAACTAATAAGTACCTTAGTATCATCTTTTTTCCCATCACCTTTGGCTCCAAAATCATCTACAGTAACAACTTTTGCAGACCCTGCAACCTTATGATCGGTCTTCTTGAAGCTAAATATATCAAGTTCAACTTTGCTTAAATTAGAGAACTCGTCATCTTTGATAATGGTGGGGCTGAAATATGAAGGGTAAGCTTCAAAATCATAACCGGATTCTTCGTCGTAGGAACCGGGATCTGGCAGCTCAAGATAATGATCATGATCGTGAGAACTGGAGGAAGATGAGATCAATGAATAAAGAATAATATTGATTATGAATATATGACTTTGTGAAGTCATCATATATGTTGATTAGTTTTTCTGGTTTTTGTTGGAGAGAGAGAGAGAGAGAGAGAGAGAGTGTGTGTGTGTGTGTGTGTGTGTGTGTGTGTGTGTGATTTTATTGAAAATGGAATGGAAGAATGTGGTGTTTTTGTGTGGTAACGGAAATGAAACAAAAGGCATATTGTCGTTCAATTATTTATAGCAAAGGGAAAGATAGATGGGAAAATGTATGTTCATGATATTTACGGCTCGTGCGTTGTTGGAGTAAGAGATTTATACGAAAGGGGCACTTTGGGGATGCATGTCATATACATATGCATGTATTATGTATACATAAATATGCCATGCAAAATTTTGAAGAATTGTTATATTTCTTATTATGTGAATTCTGACCAAAAAAAAAAAAAAAGACATTAAAGATATATTTGGTAACTTAATGTCAAGAATTGGAATTGAATGAACAAATTGAGCTTCACAGAATTCAAATTATTCTTCCAATTTCAATTCGGAGCTCTAGAATTAAGCATCCAAACATAACTTAAAAGAAATTATAGAATTCTAATAATGAATCATTTCTGGACTATGATTTAATTATGGATAAATGCACTGGTACTCCATGTACTTTTCTTTTTCTTCAAGTAGTCTTGTACTCGGCCTTGCACACAATTGATTTAAATACGACATTTTGGCATGCATGGTGGTCTCTGAAATGGGTATTGTTAGATGTTTAACTGTTAAGTAACTTTTGGAGGGTAAAAATACAAAAACTCTAACTTTAGCTCTCAAACTTCTATTTTAAACGATAGGGGTTAGATTATTTTCATTTTTAAAACATCAAAACTCATTTGATTTTATCCCTCTCTGAAAGAAGAAAACTGAGTTCAAGAATGTACTTATTCGTATTTAGGCAAAAAATTTACTCGGGTGACGATTTTTGGGGCATAGCATCTTACTTTTTCGTCCGATCGAAGTGATTCAATATGATATAGATTTTTTTTTACATGATCTAGGAATGAGATAAGAACATCTCGAAACTAAAGTGTGTGTAGGGCATAATTATAAATTTCTTATTAAAGGATCTATAAATAGAGTATGGGGCATAGCATCTTACTCTTTCCTCCTTTACTACCTTTAAGTTCTTGAAAGAAACTGGAAGGAGGTATTGATAAAAAAACAAAACAATAGCTTCAATAAACATAAACCATAAAAAAAATAACATTTATTTAGAAATTAACTATAAGAACTACAAGTCTGACTATCTTTTTTTCTTCTTTCACGAGCCTTAGATAGAAGCCTTCCATCAGACCCTCACTCTCATTCCCAGGAAAGAAGGGCACTTTTGTTATTAATGCGAGCTGCTCCTAACCGCCTAGGAGCTTGATGCCTTCGTCCCAGCCAGTAGCAGCAAGTTTTTGGTAATCAATTCTCTACCAGAAACCCATTTTTATTAATCAATTGGACAAATTGAAAAATCAAGGGACATGGAAGAAAGAGAAGAAAGAGGGAAAGAGGAAGAAAGAGAATAAGGAGGAAAGAAAGAGAAGGCAAACACAGTGAGGAAGAAAGATCGCCGAGAGAGAAGGAGAGAGGTGTAGAGAGGCTTCTGAGAGAGAAAGAGGGTAAGAGGCGTACAACAAACGATGCTAGGGTTTACTTTATGGTTTATATATGGTATAATATGAACGGCAGGATTAGCTTCTTAACAGATGAACGACTAGAATTTTGTCAAGAAATATAAAATATAAAACTTGGTTTGGTTCGGTTCGGTGAACCGCGGTTTGGCATGCTGAACTGCAAAGCGAACCGAACCGACCAATTTACTAATTTTTGAAACCGAATCGAGCCATTAGTGCTAAAAGACCGAATCAAACCACCCAATTCAGTTTGATTCGATTCGATTTATCGGTTTACCGATTTATACTTACACCCCTAACAGGGACCACCGACATACTAAACTGTCGCACTTAGACCAATCGTGTGGGAAAACTGAGTACATGGACTACTGATAGAACAAGGCAAAGTTATTATTACGTTAGACTTAACATCAAAAATTGATTTAAAAAAAATGTTATTTGCTAAATTAACCTCCAATATAACGGGAAATTATTTAAAAACTTGATCAATTGATCCATGTAAGGCATAAATAGCAAATTGGTCACCCTATTTTAAAATTTTATTTATTAAAGTCACGCTACTATATATTTAGTCAATTTTATCACAATACTTTAATTTAGCAGTCACGTTAGTCATTTCATCTACTTTCATTAAGGATAAAGTTAATATAACACTTTGTTGTATGTATTTGTTAAAATATGTATAAAATGACTAATTAACATATAAATCTATAGTGTTAAATGATTTATCTAAACTTTTAAATTAACACACAAACCAAAAGCATAAATAAAAAATTGTAGAGATCAAAACTATAAATAAGAGCATCTCTCTAAATTATCTACAATTATATTTTTTCTAACCAAAAATCTATGTGTGTGTGTGTGTAATAGAGAGATTTTTCTTAAAAACATTTCCTTAAACGTTGTCTTGTTTTCGATTTTTCTACTATTTTTTTTTTATTTTTGCTTTTGCATTCTTTTAAAAAATTTAATTGTTTTCATCTCTCATTTTTTTCACATTAACTTTTTTCCGGCAACTAGAAAAGCAATTGCAAATTCATGATAGAAAAAAAAAAAAACTTGAAAAAATAAATTACAGTTAGAAGAAACAAGTAGTATTATAAAAGAGAAAAAGTAAAAAGTGTAAACAATGAAAACGCGAAAAGATATGGAAAATATGAGAGAATAATATATTTTCCATATATTTGTATTCAAATGTGATTATATTTGGTATCCTCCCTATTAATTAGGTCTCCCAGTTACTATTGTATTGTAACTCTTCTCCTAGTTCTTATTATATTAGGTTAACTTGTAACTCAAGTATTGTAACCCTATAAATATATTCTTCAATCAATACAAAGGCTATGTCATTATTCTCTACATAGTATCAAAGCTTTGATTCCAAAAACCCTAAAACCACCAAACTTCCGCAACCCTTAAACACCACCGCCCACCACCCTTCTCTTTCCTCTCAAACAGCAACCATGGCTTCCAACACAATCACCATCCAAGATTCCACAGACTCCACCAAAACCTATCAACTCATCAACATCTCCAACCACAACATCACCAAGCTCACCCCCACTACCTACCTCGTCTGGAAACTCTAAGTTGAGTCCACGATCATTGGCTATGATCTCTACGAATTTGTAGATGGCACCTTTGTCTGCCCGCAACCACCATCATAGTCAATGTCACTGAAGCACCCAACCCAGCCTACCTCTCATGGATCCAATAAGACAAACTTCTGTTTGGCGCCCTTGTCGGCTTCCTCTCCACAAGCCTAGTTCCGCTTATTCAGCAAGCGGCTACAACTCGAGAGGCTTGGGTCATACTGGCCAGCACATATGCTCCCCCACCTGCGGGCATATCAAACAAATCAAAGACCAGCTCAAACAAAAGGTTCCGGTCGATCTCCGAGTACATGCAATTCATTAAAAGCAAACTCGATGAACTCGCTGCCCTAGGAAAATCCCTCGACCATAAGGACCTCATAGAAACAGTGCTCGGCTGCCTGGATGATGACTATCGACATGTCGCTGATGTAATTGAAGGACGGGACACTCATATCCCCTTTGATAAACTTCATGAAAAGCTCATCAACCGCAGCTGGTGCTGAAGCAATCCCACCTCGCCTCTATTCCCCACCCCGTCACAGCTAATACCATGACGACCAGGTAACATGGATCTCCTCAGCCTCAGTATCCTCGTCACCAGCAGCCCGCCCAGCCTCCTCGGCATCCATATTCGGGTAATTAACACTGGTCCTCGCCAACAGCGACCTTACCTCGGCAAATGTCAAGGCTACCGTCAACAAAGTCACACGGTCGCTTAATGTCCCAGCTTTCAGCTTGTTCGACCTCATCATCCAGCTCGCCTCACTCCTTTCCTGCGGACAACAAATGGCAACCTCGAGCAAACATAGCTACAACCTCGGGCAACACAACTCCAAGCTAGCTCCTTGACAGCGATGTTTCCCACCATGTCACTATTGACCTCGGCAATCTCTCTCTCCACACTCCGTACTCGGGCCTTGACGACATGGTTATTGGTGATGTCACTGGGTTACACATTACCAATACTGGTTCTAACTCTCTCCACACACCCTCTCACACCTTTCAATTGCATAATGTTCTGCTTGTACCTAGCATGCAAAGAAACCTCATTTCTATCTCTCAATTCTGCACATCTAATAATGCATCTATTGAATTCTTACCCACTTTTTTTTCGTGTGAAGGATCTACAGACAGGGACCTCGCTGCTGGAAGGACAATCTAAGAATGGTGTGTATGAATGAACAAGCTCAATCCCACCGTGTCACCCTACTGCCTTTGCAAGTTTAAGAGAGTCCACTCCTGACTGGCATCATCGACTTGGTCATCCCTCTGCCAAAATCCAAAGTCATATCAAGTTTAGTTTTGCTCTCGATCATTCTCAAGCTAAGTCATCTTTTTGTAAAGCATGTTTAAGCAATAAAAGTCATAAACTTCCTTTTACTTTATCCACTATTGTGTCCACCCACCCCCTTCAAATTATTTATTCTGATGTATGGACCTCGCCCATTCATTCATTTGATGGCTTCAAATACGATGTGATCTTCGTTGATCACTTACGCATTACATCTGGCTCTACCCTCTCAAAAGAAAATCTGATGTTGCATCCATCTTTCCTCGCTTCCAAACCCTAGTCGAAAACCACTTCAAACATAAGATAGTCACCTTTTACTCGGACAACGGTGGTGAATATACAGGTCTCGCCCAAACCACCGGCCTGGCCACATACCTCACCACTAATGGAATCTCGCACCTCACCTCACCCCCCCCCCACACACCAGAGCACAATGGCTTTTCTGAACGCCGACATCGACACATTATCGAAACAGGCCTATCTCTACTGTCCAAAGCCTCTCTTTCCCTCACCTTCTGGTCGTATGCCTTCCTCACAGCTACCTATCTCATAAATCGACTTCCCACTCCTACACTCTAGATGCTTTCTCGCTACCACAAACTTTTTGGGTTTGCCCCCAACTATTTAAAACTCCGATCATTTGGATGTCTATGCAACCCCTGGCTGCGACCATACACCACTCACAAGCTTGATCCTCGCTCGACTCCCTGTGTCTTCCTCGGGTACTCCCTCACCCAAAGTGCATATATCTGTTATGACCCGACCGGTGCAAAGCTCTTCGTCTCCCGCTATGTTTGGTTTGTCGAGTCTTAGTTTCCCATGTCTTAGGTCGAGCTGGGTCTTCCCCAACCTGACGAGTTAGCCCGCACTACCTGGTTACCACCTCATGATATCCCCGCGGCTTCATACACACCATCGGTAGATAGCCCTCGCAGCGAACTGACTGATGCTAGCTCCTCCCGTGACCTCGCCTCAACAAACCTCGGTGCCCGACATAGCTAACCCTGCCCTTGCTGAGTCCTCGCAGGTTGCCCCACCTAACACCAACCTTCCTCATTAGACTATCCCCCAGGCCGCTACTCGCACCTCACCTATTATTACCCGCTCCCGAAATAACATCCACAAACCCGTAAACAAACTCTGCCTCTCAGCCCAACTAAATACTGACCTTGAACCAACATGTGTAACTCAAACCATCAAAGACAGTAGGTGGCGACAGGCCATGTCCGAGGAGTATGATGCCCTCTTCAATAATGGTACTTGGGAACTGGTACCTCCCACAGGAGTCCCTAATATTGTTGGCTGCAAATGGATTTTTTGGATTAAATGATCTGTTGATGGAAAAATTGACAGGTACAAAGCTCGCTTAGTCACCAAAGGATTCCATCAATGACCAGGAGTTGACTACCATGAGACCTTCAGCCCAGTGATCAAACCCACCACGGTTCACCTCATCCTCTCCCTTACGATTAGCCGGGGATGGGATCTTCATCAGCTCGATGTCAACAATGCCTTCTTGCAGGAAACCCTCACCGAGGAAGTCTTCATGACAACCTCAAGGCTTCGTCGACACTAATCACCCGCAACATGTGTGTCGACTACGAAAGGCTATATATGGTCTCAAGTAGGTACCCCGAGCATGGTACAATGAACTTCGTCAATTTCTCCTCACTGCTCGGTTCACGAACTCAGTGGCTGATACCTCCTTATTCATCTTTGATAAGGTCGATATCACCCTTCTATTGATCGTCTATGTTGATGACATCATCATCACTGGCAACAATACCAAGGCAGTGCAAGAGTTCATCATTGTTCTCGCTGCTCGGTTCTCGCTCAAAGACCTCGGCGACCTTCATTACTTCCTCGACATAGAAGTGGTTCCTCGATCTACTGGGCTTCTTCTCTCCCAACTAGGATACATAGCCAACCTCCCTGCTCACACTAGTATGTCTGATGCTCTCCTAGTGGCAACACCCCTTGCGACCTCACCAGTTCTCACACTTCAGTCAGGCACTGCTATGACTGACCCTACCGAGTTTCGAGCAGTGGTCGGGAGTCTTCAGTAACTCTCTCTCACTTGCCCGGACATTGCCTATGTCGTCAACAAGCTTTCTCAGTTTATGCATCGGTCTACCTCGGATCACTGGCTCGTCACCAAGCATCTGCTTCACTATCTCAATGGTACCATTGATCATGGCATCTTTCTTCATCGCTAGTCGCCTCTCGATCTTCATGCGTTCACTGATGCTAACTAGGTTGGTAACAAAGCTGATTTTACCTCCACAGGTTCTTACATAGTGTATCTTGGTCGAAACCCCATCTCCTGTAGCTCGAAAAAGTAGCGTACAGTTACTCGCTCCTCGACTGAAGCCGAGTACCGAACTGTTACAGCAACAGCTACCGAGGTCCACTGGGTCACCTCTCTTCTCGATGAGCTCGACGTCACCTCCTCACGACAACCAGTCATCTATTGCGATAATGTCGGCGCCATGAATCTCTGCTTCAACCCGGTGTTTCATTCTCGCATAAAACATGTTGCTCTCAACTATCATTTTATCCGTCAACAGGTCCAAGACGGTCTCTTACCGGTATCTCACATCTTCTCGGCCGCCAACTCGCTAATGCCCTTACCAAGCCGCTTCCTCGCATTCGCTTTCAATATCTCCTATTCAAGATTGGTCTCTCCTCCCGAGGATCCAACTTGCGGGGGCATATAAGAGAATAATATCTCTTCCATGTATTTGTATTCAAGTGTGATTATATTTGGTATATTCTCCCTATTAATTAGGTATCCTAGTTACTATTTTATTGTAACTCTTCTCCTAGTTCTTATTGTATTAGGTTAACTTGTAACCCAAGTATTGTAACCCTATAAATATGTTCTTCAATCAATGAAAATACTATGTCATTATTCACAAGAATTATTATTCTCTACAGAAAACGTCTCCTTTTTTTATTTATTCTTCTTTCACTTAAATTTGGGTAAGTAAAATAAAGTAGTTTGGAGATAATTTCATGAAATAATTGTTTAAAATTTTTGTCTATGCCTTCTTTATATATTCTCTTTATTTGTGTTGATTTCTAGTATTTTGTTTGTTATATGTTAAGGCAAAAACTTAGAAAACACCGTCTTACGAGTATTTTCTGTAACACGGATCACCCTGACCCGACCCACCATCATGTGTTGATAGATTGAGCTGTGAGAGAGTGCGGGTTTGTCTTACGAATTAGAATCCGTAAGACGATCTTACAGGATACCTACTCATATATATGTTAATTTGTTAATTCTTATACAATTTGTAACATTTATTTATGATCAAAAGTGTTCAATCAATATTATCTTTTTAAATTTTCAATTGATTATTTAATTGCTAATTAAGTTATCTCTTTTTAATATTTTTCATCTAAAATCTTTTACAACAATGGATGGAGTGGCTAACGTTACTCTAAAGTTGAAGTATAATAATGAAATGACAAAACATACAATCGGGTCACTATATTTTGGGAAAGGTTGCAATTTGGCCACTGATTGTTTGAAAATGTTATTTGGGTCACTGTACTTCAATTATCTTGCAAGCGAGCCCACTAGGACGTTAATTTTAAATAAAATTCTTATTTTACCCATGTCTTCATCTTCATCTCTCTTAATGAAGAATGGGGTAAAATAGGAATTTTATTTAAAATTAACATCATGATGGGCTTGCTGTAAGATAACTGAAGTACAGTGGCTCAAATAATATTTTTCAAACAATCAGTGGCCGAATTGCAACCTTCCCCAAAGTACAGTGGCCCGATTATGTGTTTTGCCTGATGAAATTGATGAAAAAATAATACTAAAGTGGTTTTAATGAATAATAGTTCAAAGTAAAGTGTTCTTCGATCTAAGACTTCTTTTAGAACATTATTTCAGACGTGACATTATTTTATAATTATTTATAAAAAATAAAAATTAAAAATTACTCTTACTATAACTTATTGACGGTAAAAAATATAAATAAAAACTAACGGTAAATGACGTAGATGAAAAGACATCCTCTAGGGGCATGTTTGGTAACCCAATTAAGAGCTTAATTAGGAATGTTTTAAGTGATATTAAAAATAAAATTGTTTGATAATGTAATATTATATCACTTAATAAATTAAGTATCTCTTAAAAATAGCCAAAATTTTAAGTCAAAAGATGATGTCTTAATATTTTAAGCTCTACTTTTTCAGACATCAGTTTTCAGATATTAATTTTCAGTTTTAACAAACAGGCCCCTAGGTGACCCTCTAGAAGTAGAGGATCACGTAGAGGATGTCTTCCCAACTAAATGTCACATCATCTCCACCTCAGCATTAGATGTTTGCATTGGAGAAGGTTTTTTTTGGAAAAATCTACCTTTCCTACGTGTTTAACATTTTTTACTAGATAGATGATTGCATTCGAGAAGCTCTTAGTTCTTTAACATTTGAGTTCTAAACCAACCACATAGATGCCTTAAGTAAAAACTTATCAAATTTAACACCATAAATCAAAAATTATATCTTACAAATATTCGAGATCCTTAATACGTAGAAAATAAGATATAGTTTTAGAGGATGTATCAAAGTAGGGGTGGCAATTCGTGTCATCGTGTCGTGTTCGTGTCACACTATCGTGTTTTCGTGTTATTTATCTTATTTTATCATAAATATAATAATAAACGTTATTTTAACTAAATTTATAATTTCGTACTTTCGTGTCGTGTCGTGTCGTGCCGTGCCTTATCGTGTTTCTTGTCTCTGTAATTCGTGTTTATAATCGTGTCGTGTTGGTTCGTGCAATCGTATCGTGCCGGTCATTGCCACCCCTATATCAAAGGTTGAATCATCATTTTTCTTTTTTTATAGTTGCTTAGCAGTCACGGCTAGCTAGAAACCACAATTTTTTCTCTAGTTTAATTCACTTTTAGACAAGTTTACTTAGTGTTAAAAATCGTGAGTAATACATTTTGAAGAAATTTGATTGAAAAAAGAAAAAGTTCGACTTTCTTTTCTTAATTTGAGGAAAAAAAAAGGTTGCCCTACTATATCTTAATTTTCACGTATATTTCTTTATATAAACTCATGAATAAATTACTTTGCACTCCCATGCATCCATGTTTGATACATGACGCATGCTTGCGTTTGAATTTTACTATGCGCAATTGTCAAAATATTATTTTAGAATATAGAACAGTTTTTCCTATCCATATACTTCATCCGTTCTAATCAAAAATTCCTTTTTTTTAATTAATTTAATTAACGTTTGACGGAAACTTTACATAAATTTATTTGCTTTTATGAAGTCAATAAAGTTGTAATCCAGAATATTATTAATGTAGTATTTTTGTGAATGAGATTTTACACCAAAAACATAATTAAATCATGTTAAAATTTAATTTAATTTAACCACATGTTGATTTTTAAAATTAGAAAGTGGACTCTTTAGTCAGAATAGAGCGAGTATATAACAATATTAAACCTGATACACACTATAGCGATCCGAGCGCGAAGTCCAATCCGTCATGCATGGCGCACACACTAGCCCACCCAAAAATTCATTAATAATGTTGGTGCCTAGTGATAGTGGATGATCACTTATGAAGTACATATATATATATATATATATATATAATATTAAAGTTTAAGTAAAATTTCGAAACCAGTTAAAGGAATTAAAACATTTAGGCTAAAATATGAATTACCCCCCAAAATTTTCACCAAATTCCAAAGTGTCCCCCCCCCCACATAAGGTTTGCCCCAGAAACCCGTCTGATGTTGCCAATTTTCCCAGTTAGCCCCCTGACTGTGATGACCGTTAGAAAGTTAACGTTTTTCACATGTGCCTTGCACGTGGCGGGGGCAATTAGGTCATTTCATCATATATACAAAATAACACTAAATAAAGGGGGTCAAAGTGTCAAAAGATGAAATTAATTTTTTTGAAAAATAATTATTTGTTAATTATAGAGACAAATAGGTCAATTGTGTCTTATTCGGTGTATTCATCACCATACACCATCTTCCGATCTTCCGGCCTCCCTCCCTAAGCCGGCGGCGAAACCAATTCTTCGTTTAGGCCTAGTTCGTACCATGCCCTAATTTTCCTTCCCCGCTCTCTCTCTCTCTTCCCAAAACCCAGCACCACCGGCAAGTCATCTCCGAGCTCCTTCTCCAACGTCGGTGAGTCCCTCACTCGTGCCCTCTCTTGCGCCGCCTCCAACCCCAAACCTGAGAGCAACCGGCTCGTCCGATCCAGATGAATCGACCCATAATTTCAAGTGCTTGAGACTGATGTTATTGTTGGAGAGAGGTGTAAGTTGAGAGATATTTAAGGTTGAAATTGGGGTAGTGGACCTGTTCTTGTTTTGGGTGGTAGGCATAAGGGTGTCTGTGGAAGCCTAATTGAGAAGGATACGGAGAATGAAACTGCAGTTGTTCGGGGTGCGGATAGCCATGAGCTGATCAATGTGCGCCTTGAACAAATTGCTGAGTATACTGGAGATCCTATAGCGATATTGGCTATTGACCACGTCTAAGTTGGGGGAATGTTCTGTGAAGTTAAAAGGTAACTTGAGAAAATATATCTTTGAGCTATTTGTGTTTCTCTGACTTGCTTTATGATTAAGTACTTTCCTTTCAATGGAGTTCCTTTTGATGAGAATACTCTGTGCTTTCATCTGATTGTCGAATTGAGAGTGATTATTGTATTAGAAATCTGGATCTGCTGAGCTTTTGAACATTCGTCTGATTGTTGAATTTAAGTCATTTATTTTATGGAAAATCTAGATTTGCTCATCTGCATCCAGAAGAATCGACCCATAATCGACCCAGATGAATCGACCCATAATTTCTTATGGTGATTTGGTCAGTGAGTGGTGGTGGTGGATTTTGGTAATGGTTTGGATGAAATTAAAAGAAAAAAAAAAGGTTTAATTGTTTTGTTTTTATTTTTGGTACTTTAAAATTTTGGGTGGTGGGTGGTGGTGGTGATGGTGATTTGGTCAGTGGGTGGTGGTGGTGGATTTTGGTAATGGGTTGGATGAAATTAAAAGAAAAAAAATGGTTTAATTGTTTTGTTTTTATTTTTGGTACTTTGAAATTTTGGGTGGTGGGTGGTGGCGATTTTGGTAGTTGTTGGTGGTGGTGATTTTGGTAGTGGGTGGTGGTGATGATTTTGGTAATGGGTGGTGGTGGTGATGGTGATTTGGTCAGTGGGTGGTGGTGGTAGATTTTGGTAATGGGTTTGATGAAATTAAAAGAAAAAAAAAGGTTTAATTGTTTTGTTTTTATTTTTGGTACTTTGACTTTGGACACTTTGCACCCCTTTATTTAGTGTTTGTTTTACATATATGGTAAAAGACCCAATTGCCCCCCTCGTGCAAGACACGTGATGCAAAAACGTTAATTTTCTAACGTTTTGGACGGGCAGGAGGCTAACTGGAAAAATTGAAAATGTCAGATAGGTTTTGGGGACAAACCTTATGTAGGGAGCACTTTAAAATTTGGTAAAAATATTGGGGGTTAATTCATATTTTGACCAAACATCTATGTCAGAAGTTTCAAATAAAGTGGTAGTGACATTAGTTACAGAGCTGCTAATATAGCTTGGGGATGAGGTATATGAGCCAAAAGAGAGGAAGGGTTGAGAATAAAAGGTTGGATGAATGGAATTAAAGATGTTAAACGGACTAGCTCTAGCAGTTTTGGGTCAGTCCTAACGGGTTGTAGCCCTAACGGGCCGTGGGCTAAACGGTCCAATTTTTTTGGGCACTAATATTACAAACCTAACCCTAACCCTAGCGGATTTCAGGCTAAACGGGCCACTATCGGGCCACGATTAAACATATAATATAACAATATTTTAAAATAGTGAATCGATAAACCATTCATAACTTTGATAGTTTCTTATGTTTTTCAAAAGAAATATAAACTAGACATTTTTTTACATCGATGTCTTATAATTTCCAACTTGTTATTCTCAAAATAAATAATATAATAGTTCTACTAAGTAGTTTTTTCCAAAATTTTTGTTTATATTTTAGTATTTATTCACAAGTACCAAAAGAAAACCTGTAGTATGAAGGATAAATGTGTTTGACTTTGGATTAAAGGTTGTTGGTTTTATTCTCATGGTGGTTATTTTACGTATCTCCTAAACTTTTTACGGCTTAATTAATATTACGCGGGCTGATGGGCGAACCCTGAAACCTAGCGGGCCAGCCCTAACGGGCCGCGGGTTAAACGGGTCAGCCCTAAAAAGTCCTGATTTTAAACGGGCCAAAAATATTGAACCCTAACCCTATTTTTTTCAGTTTAAACGGGCCAACCCTACGGGTCGTGGCCCTTTTAACATCTCTAAATGGAATATTGTTGCCATGATGAAATATGTGATTGCAACGATGATACCACATCATTGATATTATCAATCAATAGAAATGCATTTAATCGGTAATCTTGTTGATGTGAAGAATAAAATTGCTGATATATGATTAACAACGTTTCTTGCTAATAACATACTCCCTTTGTTCTAGGCAAAGCGTTTAGTATACTATTTTGGGATGTTTCGCTTAAAGAGTCTACTTTTAAAAGATTATGCTTATAATTTTTATAATATTTCATCTTTACCCTCGACTTGTGTTGTAATCATCTTTGTTGTGCTTATGTATTTTTACAATTATGACCAAATTCAATGACATTAAATATTTTTTAATAATTAGACTTTTCAAATATAGACTTTTTGAATAAAACGAAGAGAGTATTAGCAATCTTATTCTTCACATCTGCAAGGTTACTGATTTAGTGTACTTTAAGGCTCCGTTTGTTTCAAGGAAAATAACTTTCGGAAAATAATTTTGAAAAATAGCTTCGGAAAAATGAAAAGGTTCTATTTTCTGGCGTTTGGTAAATCTTTTGAAAATAAGTCGAAAAATATTTTCGGTGTTTGGCAAACATATGAAACTTTTACGGAAAACATGAATACATATAAAAAGTTATATTCTCTTCGTCCTAAAATTAGTGTCTCCTATTGAATATACACTTATTTTTTAAATTTTTTTTACTTTAAATAATTTCTTTAGTAACCCCCAATTATCACTAGTCGTATTAAATCAATGGGGGTTCATCTATTTTTCAATCTCACAAATAACAATAACATAATTGATAACACATTTCAAAAACAAAAGAAAAAGAAAAGAAAGAGATAATTATTATGGGACGTCCCGAAATGAAATAATAGATACTTATTTTTGGATGAAGGGGGTATTTATTAAAATTGAGTAGTGCAAAGGTGATATTAGGCTTCAATTCCAGCCTCAAATTAAAAATTCTATGATCTTAAACATTATACCAGAAGCTTCATGTACTCTTCAGCCAAATAGTTTATTCCGTATAATACTATCTTTAAAAATTAAAGATAGTATTAAAAAAATAATTTAAATTTTTAAATCAACGCACTAAAGAATTTCAAACTGGATATATATAACATGTTCACTCTATCTTAGTATTTCTAATTGAAATATTAAGTTAAAATATTTTCGGAATTCAACTACTTGAATCTGTAATATTATTGTTATTTTCTCGTCTCAAAATGAATATTTACTTTTATTTGTGATCGTGAATAAAAGTGAACATTTATTTTGGGATGAACATGAATATATTTTTCAATGTTATAAAAGTTTCCATAAATTTTGACAATATCAACAAAAAGTATATAAATAAAATTTTGTTCATAGAATCACTTCAAAATATTACGATAAAATATTACGATTATTTTTCTTGAACGAAAAATTAGAAATGAATATAGCACATCCAAATGTACAAAGGTGATATTAAGAGAAAATGGGAATGAACAAGTTTTGAAAAATGACTTACGAAAATTGAATCCGTAAGTCATTTTTCTGAAAAAAATGCTTCATTTTCCGTTGACTTATAAAATATATTACATTAACTATATTTTTTAAATGTTACCAAATACTAAAAAATAAGAAAAATATTTTTCAAAAATAACTTTTCGTAAAACAAACTAGCCTAATTTACGGGTGATTACTACGTCAACGATGTCATAGATTATGTTCAGCATTTTTTCATGTGGGACATACCTAGCTAGCAGCCAAAAGAAAAAGGGAAAAAAAAAAAAAACAATATCTATAGGTGGAATGGGGGTCATATGTTCTGGGAGTATCCCCTAGCAGTGGATATAATTCATGGACTTGGAGAAATATCTTGAAGTTAGTTAAGGACAAAATTATATAAACCTTATTTTAAACATGTAATGACTAATGGTCAGAAAATTTGGCTATGGATAGACAACTAGTGAACCTTGGGCCCTATGAAGACGATGTGGGATTAGTGAAAACTATAAGAGTGTTTTCTTAATCTCCTGTTTTATTGAAGCAACTAGGTTAGTACTCGTGCAATGCACGATTTTAATATTTTTTTGTTGTTGTAAAACTTGTTTGTAATTAAAGAATTTTATATGATTGTTATAAGTAGTTGAAAATATTTTAATTAAACTACTTTGAACAATAGAGGGTGAAAGCGTAAACTGACACCGAAGATTAACTGCAGTTCATTTAATTTTACAAGATGATGAGAATGGAAACAATACGGTAGAGTTTGATATGGTTGAGATGGTAATTACAAAAAAAATTATAAATAAAAAAAGTTTTTATAGATTTAGAATAATGTTAAAATCAAAACAATAATTAGAAAAAGAGTTATAAATAAAAAAATATTTTACAGATTTAAGATACGGTTAAAGTCAAAACAATAATTAGAAAAATAGTTACAGGTAAAAAAATAATTTTTTTTATGTAAAAAAAATAGTTACAAATAAAAAAAGATATTACAGATTTAAGATATTAAACAATAATTAGAAAAAAGTTATTCGTAAAAAAAGATTTTACTGATTTTGATTAAATTTAAAGTTAATTTGAAAAGTTACAGAAGTAAATATGGTTGTTGGGCGGGAATTTTTTTTTTTTTTGCGTAGAACAGTCACGTAAACAGTGGAATGGAACAGTAAATTTTGTTTTAGCTATTATTAATAAATGCATGTGTCAAGGGGATGCCCATTACCCTAGAGTAGGATGTAATCTTTTTGTCGATGGTGATTAAGAGCCCGTTTGGTCGAGCGTTTTGGCCAAAACGTAGGGATAAAACGTAGCTTATTTGCAAAAAATGTGTTTCAATACTGCGGCAGAAAACGCAGCGTTTTTAAAACGCAGCTGCGTTTTAAAACGCTGGAATTCTCAGCTTTTTTCCAAAACGCAGGTTTTAAAACGCTCCTAGAAAAACAAAGCTGCGTATTGAAGTGATATCCCAAACGTATTTATAAGGAAAGACCTCCGTTTTTAAAACACTGCGTTTTTTAAAACGCTGCGTTTTTAAAACACTGCGTTTTGTAAACGCTGTACCAAACGGGCTCTAAAATGATTAAAAACTTACTTACCCAAAAAAGAAAGTAGCAAAACTAGAGGAAGGAAATTGACCAAAATTATACTATTTTGATTCTTGAAGAATTTATCTTTGCTGTCAATTTAATTTTAGTTTTTAGCAGTTAATTTTTTATTTCATTTAAAAGTTTTCTTTTTTTACTCTCTTTCCATCCTAAAATGAGTATTCATTCTTAAATATTTTTAATCCTAAAACGAGTGTTCATTTTATATAAGTTTATTAATTTTATTTTTGACACCTAACATGGCCTAGTCTTACTTACAATGTTATGTGTGGACACTAAAGACATTAAAGTATATGTACCGCTAAAATAACTTAAAAGTTAACTTAATCAATTTTAGGAAAAATTTTAAAAATAAACACTCATTCTGACAAAGTAAGTATTTTTAAAAGTCAACATAATATATCAAATCATTCGTAAACTGTTTAAGTGGAACTTTAGTCATTAAACAAGACTAGAAATATTATGGCTTTGATCACCTTCACGATTTAGTAGTTTGTTTTACAATTTTAATTTTTTCTTTATCTGATTCTACCAACTTTCTCTCTATTTCTTACTTTTTTTTATAATCATTCCCGAGAAAAAAAAACATAAAAAAACCCAAAACCCTAATACATAGTTACTAATTAATTGCGAAGCCAAACACACCATATAGCTAGGTTTGTGTTGTGAATACAAGTAATTTGTATAAATATTTGGTTAAAAAGTTTGGTCAAACTGATCAAAAATAATCAAAAGAAGACCCTTTCCATGAATGAAGGGAATATCATGAGATAATATTCAGTGGTCCAAAGCAATAACGAGCTTTCATTTGGGAGAGATGAAAGCTTTTTGGGGCTCAAAGTCTGTTAATTTTGTGTAGCGCGTATAATCAGCAAATGATGATTTTCAAATAGGCTTCCACTTCACTCAAATGAATGTTTTCTATTGATTCTAAACAATTACGTCAAATGATAACGTGATAGTTTAGATGTGAACATCGGGTAGATGTGAGACTCGTGTGTGTCTTATAAGTGGTCACTCATTACTACTAGGCATCAACCTTCTATGAACTTTTAGGTTAGCTTGTAGTAGGCCCTAATTGATCCAGTTGATTAGTGGCACGTACGTGAACTATACGTGACGGACTGGTCGGGCTCGAATCCATTTGAATGCAAAAAATACATTAACTCAAATCTTACTCAAAGCTCAATAAGTCAACGAAATGGGTATTTAGTTTATCCACTATTTTCCTTTTGTGTGATCATCAAACATTATAAACTAACATGTGGTAATGAGATGACCAAGTGTATATTTTAATGATGTCAAATGTTTGATAATGTTAAAGTACTCTTTTAATTGATTACTCAATGTTAGCAACTTAGGAGGAAGAATCAAGACTAATTATGTCGTAATTAACAACGTAATTGATTTGCTTTTATTCACATAGATTTGCTCATTGGTTGGAGAATAGAAGGACACGTGTCATTTCCTGTTTTGCTGACTCAATCAGCGTGTATCCGTGGCTCAGTTGATGCCTACATCATTTTATTTTATTTTTTGGCATTTTATTTTCATACCCGGGTATGAAACTAATCCCACCTCATGGTACTAAGTCTGATTAACACCGTATCGTGTATGAAACCAATCCCACTTCACGGTACTAAGTCTGCCGTTAATCCAATGAAATGTATACCTAGTTAATGCCGACGACATCATCAAAAGGCAGCCATTTTCTGTTTGTGGAAAGGTTATAAGGGATGGCTTTGGAGTAGACACAATGGCTACTTCAAAGTTCTTTTTTTAACTCATGTGACATAATACAAGTAAAGACTTTTATGAACTTTTGTCACCCCCATCCCTCTAGATTACAAGAAATCATGGAACTTATCTTCTTTTTTAAGTTTGGCTAAGGGACATGCATGATGGCATGATGGAACAAAAGAATTATTTTGATTTGTACAACTTTGCTACCTCTTGTAATGATCTTAGGAGCACAACACATGTCAAACGGAAAATATCGAGCGTAACCGTGATATTGTTGACGTGGTAACAATGCGAAAAATTAGCAACGTACCTTGAGATCTTACGTGCACAAAACATGTGAAAGGAAAAATATATTGACTATGACCGTAATTAATACTGCTGACATGGTATTAATATCATCATCTAATTGTTGCATTATTATTGAATAGTAATACTTAACAATGTCATCGTTACACTTAATATTTCTTCGTCATCGTTACACTTAATATTTCCTCGTATAAAGGATATTGTAGTTAGAGGTTTGTAATGAGTCAGCCTACATTTTGGCCATCAAACAAGGACTTATGGATCAAATCATAACATTTCAATATAGGATCTTCTAGAGAGGACTTTGGGAAAAGGGTCATAGGTTTTATTACATGGGATAGAATTCCCTTTTCTCTCAAGTACCAGTACAGTACACCATGAGATATCACAACGACGAGCAATGTTAGGAGTACAGAAAAACAACTAAATTTTGGTCACAAACTTTTTGTTGACAGTTATTGATTAGTTACATAGTTTGTATGCTCGCCACTAACTAACGACAAAAATAAATCAACAACTGACAATATCGTTTTTGCAGTTAAAATTTGTGACTTTTTTATGCTCCTTACATTAGTTGAGAACGATTTTTCGTTTTTAATACTTACGGTTGACTTCTAACTTAAAAAGCTAAAAAAGTCTAAATTTGTACATCAACACTATACGTGTGATCACTAATCGTTGCTCGTCTCCAAGAAATTGTTATTAAAGGTAAGTAACGGACACATTTTGGCCGTTATACAATGCAGTATTACGGATCAGATGATAAACATAAGATTAGAACATATTTTGAAATTTGTTGATAGATTTCATTGCATGCCATAGTGTCTCTTTTCTCAAGTACCACATATATATATATATATATATATATATATATGGGTTAATTTAATGGTTACTTTTTTATTTAACCATCAATGGTTACTCTCATTATCAACCATTGGATCAAAAATTAAAGGTTGAGATTTATTGCATTAAATGACTCACCTACTTGCATTAATTGCATTTTCCAACTAACCATTAAATCTCAACCTTTAATTTTTAATCCAATGGTTGATAATGAGAGTAACCATTGATGGTTAAATAAAAAAGTAACCATTGAATACTCCCTCATATATATTTTATATATATATATATATATATATATATATATATGATCTTAAGTTCGAGTTTATTGGAAGCGTATGGTTTTAAGGAGGGAGGCTTACTCTCATTTTATAACATATAATAAAATAATAATAATAAAATAAAATTTATAAATTATAGAAAGAGAGAAGGTTGGACAAAGAGATAGTGAAAATGGCTGTCAGTTCGAGATAAGAATGGACTAGACAAGGATCTTCCAAAAACATTGTGGCTGTGATAGGGTCGAAAGGGAATCAAATGGTTCCTAAACTTAACTCGGATCGATTTGGTAAGGACTTGTTTTCAACGCAAACAAGTTAACTTCAAATTTGATATTTAGGCTCGTATTACGTAAACAAGTCAAACTCAAGCCAAAGTTCCAACGGACCAGAGGGAAGGGGTGATTTTGTCTTTTAATTGAGCAAGGGTCATATATTTGACAGAGCGCCATCAACAAGTTAAAGAAATCTTCGCGGCTTGTAGTACAGTGCAAAAAATATAGTATAATTTTGTGGTTGTTTTTTTGTCGGGTAAAATAGTTTAGGGGTTCATCCCAAAACCTAAAATAGTCCAAGGGGCTTTGCAGTAATTTACTCAACTTAATTATAATTTAGATATTTTCTTTTATTTGTCACGCAATATAACTGCTTTATTGCTTTATGATGTTAAAATAGTAATATTTAATTAGTTTTTTTATGAATAAAGTACTTCCACCGTCCCTAAATCACTGTTTATTTTTTAATTTTTTACTAAAATTAATGAAGTTGACTTTTAACGCATTTTAGTAGTACGTGTACATTAATGTGTTTAATGTCTACATATAACATTAAAAGTCTACAATAAGACATCATGTGCCAATGGTGAAATAAGTATTAGACGAAAATGGACACTCATTTAGGGACAGAGGAGACATTAATTTTTTCAAAAATTTATAGAGATGATATATAATATAAAAAGAAACAAGCTTAGCTCGCTAGCTCAAAAAGCTTGGCTTTTCATATTATCGGCTCGAGCTCGTTCGTTTAGTAAACAAACCAAATTCAAACTCTTTTATAATTCGTTTATTAAACAGGTCAAACACAAATAAATCAAAGTCTGGCTCGGCTCGACTCCTTTGCAACCAGATACAAGTTCTACTTAAGGATTGGGCCAATATCAGTACAGGCTTACGGTTGCTACAACACATCAACTAAATTGGGTTGAGGTTCCGCTAATTTGGCCCTCTCTTCATCATTTGCAATGTGTTTTAGCTGCTGTAGGAGGAGAGATATGGGCCTCTTCCAAAACCTTAAAGTCCAAAGAAATAATGAGTGTGAAATTCGAGCAGCTGCCTTTTACATAATTTTCAATCGCTTTAGTCTACTATAATTATTTCAAACTAAAAAATGACACTTTTGTTGCGAAATATCGTCTATGACCTTAAAAAACACGGAACAAGCATGCTATGCATCACAAAACAAAAATCGATGCATCGTGTATGCCCTTCCTTCTAACACGTACGCAATGCATCGGCTTCCCACTCCAAAAAAAGTACGCTATTATTGAATGCTTAACACAAAAACACTCCCAACAACCCTCTAAACTTCCAAAAAACATACAACATCATGCGATTTCAAAGCAAGCAACACTCGGCGATTTTGTCAAAGATTTGAAAACATTGTGGTGAGTTACTAATAACCAGAGCAAAAATGTCTTCGCAACTACAACAAAGCACCAGAATAAGGAAAACACAAAAACACGAAGTTGAAGAAATTTCAGGTATGTAATACATTTTATAGTTGTACTTTTTGTTTACAACTTCCTGAATAGAGTGAAATCTGTATACATTTGCATAAAAATCTATTTTTGATGCATTGTGATGCATTATTTGAAAAAACATGGTGTCATTGGCAAAAATTGTTGCATCGCGTTCACTGAAATATGAACAGCATTTGTAGGGTTTAAAATTTTGTGCATCGCGATGCATCAATATGTGCATCGAAATGCATGACTATGTGCATCGTGATGAATATTTGATGCATCCTGTTTTATTTCTTTCTTGTAATTCTTCAATTATGTGAATTATGTGACTGTAACCACAATATACGTGTTATGCAGTTACGATGACTAAAAATCCCACCAGGATAGTAAACAGATCAAATATGCAGTCCCTTGTATGTCATATTAATATCAATTTTAAGGATAAGCATAAAACGTACGGTGCTAAAGAAAACACATTTTTGATACACCAAAATGAGCATAATTGGTGATGATGTCGTCCGCAATCATTGTAAGAAGGACGATTCGATAATAAGGACTATTATCAAATGCTACGTCAAGGGGCAACGGTGTTTTCAGTTTGGGCAGAAAAGGTTGAAGCTTCAACTAATAGATGTGAAGTTCATATTCGGCATCAACGATGGAGTGGAAAAAATAAACATATCTTTTTACAAATTGGATCGCACTAATTTCCTCTAAAGGTGTTTCGAAGAAATCAAAGAACATAAGATTGAAGCCGAAGTTGGTTTTTAATAGAATTAAGGAAATGATAGAGAGTCTAAATCAAGTAGATATCAACTGCGTCGCTAGCTTGACCCTGCTTGTTCTCGCGACCTTGCTGGTTGCAATCAAGACATCCTATACACTGTGGGCCTCCACAAGTCTTGTGTCTGATTTAAACACAATATCAGCGCATAATTGATCAAAATATGTTGTTGATTTGTTGTTGGAAAGCTTGGAAAGTACACCTCATGACCACTTAGAGAGATGCGTGTTGCTACTGCCAGTAACTTTAAGTTCATTTGCTATTATTATATACAATTTTTGTGTATGATGCATCTTGATTTGATCATATTAAATTTGTTGAATTCCTCTATGCAGTATTGGTTGTGCAAGAAGAGTAATGTTGTGCAACCGACTCGCGAAACTTATACCCCGAGGTTTGTCAAATGGAATTTGATGACACTGTCCTGCATATTGGATGAATCCAATTTTGTAAGGATCATGACCAATCAAGTAAGTGGTTATAAAATGACACATTAATATTCTATTAGAAATATCAACAATACACTTGCGATGCACAAAGGTGTACATCGTGATGCACAAAATTGTACTAAAAAGTAGTATTTTTGGGCATCGTGATGCACAACTTTACTTCCAATGCACACAATTTACTATATTAACAACATCACACTGGGGATGCATAAAAATTTTACTAAAAATTACTAAGTTGTTGCATCGCGATGCATACCTTTTTATTCCGATGCACAATTTTTATACACTAATTCATTTTTTTATGGTTTTACAGAGGTTTGCTGATGTTCTCAATATAACAACAAATGATGAAAATGAACTGCTTTGGGTAAAGAGAAACAATGAGATGGAAATTCTTAGTGAGGCCTCTGTGGATGCCCCGGAAACAAACAACTTGAATTTAGTTGAGTTGAATATATTGGTGGTAAAATGGTTTCACCTTCGCAAAAATTCTATAGCTCGTACCTATCCGTAGTTATAATTGGCATTAACCTCCCTCGTAACACATGATATAATTACTTGCTAGGAAGTAATTATCAACCATATTCTCGATATTTTTTCCAGATCTCATAATCACAATAGCCGCGTGGCAATACGAGAATTCTTAAATATGTCACTGATAACAAGAACATGTGTGATGATCCCCAAATCAACCTGGACGCTTCGATCAGATAGAACCTCGTATATGGTGTTAGGTCTCAAACGAATCTGCCACATGATCCCAACATTAAAGTACTCGTTCCACTTTTTATCCATCTTCGCACATAATAATTTGTTCAATCTCTTTCCATTGCTAAGTCTCTCCCTAAACCATTTCATGATTTTCGATCTTATATAGTCGACCATATGAGTGATAGGAAGACCGCGAGCCTCTAAAATTCAATTGTTGAACGATTCCGCAACATTTGATGTCAGTTCGACATACCTGTTCTCATGGAAATGTGCAATCGCCCACTTATCATATAGAATGGTGTCCAAGAAATCACAAGCAACATGTCCCCCTTCTTTTTTGAATATCCCAATTTTCTTATTAGCAATCTAATGTTGGGGGCATATGCGCAATCCTTAAGTCTTGAACACCTACTTTTTTCGTATCCCATTCTTCTCTTCCCCATCGGTGCAAAAATCAAAGTTTGTAAAAGATTGTATAGAGGGTGCTTATTGAAGTAATTTTTTTAAAAAAAAATGTTTAAAAAGTGTAAATGAAATATAAAAAATGAGGTATTTAGAGGGTATTTTATAGTGCAACATTGTGATTACACTAAAGGCGGGAATTCAACCTTAAAACATTTGATTCTTTCGAGAGTTAGACATATAAACTCCTACAGGCTGCAATCAGCACTGTAAAACACACCCAAATTGACCTAAACAAAAGAAGAACTGGAAGAAGAAAGACTAGTTTCCCTAATCCAAAAATGCCCCAACATGAGAATCCTTCACCAAATCCACTCTTACATTCTTACTCACCCACTTCCCGCCTCCACCTTCTCCTTCATCCTCTCCAAAATCCTTGCCCTCTGCTGCTCTCTCTCCCCTCACGGCAACCTCCAGTACCCCGAAAATGTCTTCGCCCAAATCCCGAACCCGAACATATTCTCTTATAATTCCCTCATTAGAGCATACTCCCAATCCCCAAACCCATCAACACAACCCATTCGCATCTTCAACAACTTGATCAAGAAATTCCACCCAAAACCAAACAGTTTCACTATCGCTTTTGTTCTCAAAGCTTGCTCGGTTATACCCGCCTTTCATGAGGGCCGGCAGGTCCATTCGCGAGCTGTGAGAACTGGGTTTTCGTCGAGTAGCTTTGTGCAGACTGCATTGGTTAACTTTTATTCCAAGTGTGAGGAGATTGAGTTTTCTAAGAAGGTGTTTGAAGAAATGCCCGAGAGAAATTTAGTTGCTTGGAGTGCGATGATTAGTGGGTATACGAAAGTTGGTATGTTTGGTGAGGGGTTGGGTTTGTTTAGGGAAATGCAGATATCGGGTGTTGTACCGGATCAGGTTACAATGGTGAGTGTGATTTCGGCTTGTGCTGGTTTGGGAGCGCTGGATGTTGGGACGTGGGTACATGCTTATATCGATCGGAAATTGATTGTGAATGATGTTGAGCTTAGTACTGTGCTTATTAATATGTATGCAAAGTGTGGGTGTATAGAAAGGGCTAAAGTGGTCTTTGATGCAATGCCGGTGAAAGATGCAAAAGCTTGGAGCTCCATGATAGTTGGTTTTGCAATTCATGGGCAGGCAAAAGATGCGCTTGATGTATTTTATGCGATGGAAGAAGCCAAGGTATCACGACTGAACTCTGTCTATAGTTAGTTATCAAGGATTACCATACAATAGTTCGTGTGCAATTTACTTTTCCCGCTATTAGGCTAATTGTAATGAATTCATAACTATTCTTTAAATATTTAGTAATTTAGAGATAACTAATTATTGATTTGTGATCTTCTTAAATGTGCTGACCTATATTGATAGTCTTTGAAAACTTTTACAGGTGAAGCCTAATCGTGTTGCGTTCACTGGTGTCTTATCTGCGTGCGCTCACAGTGGGCTAGTCACTGAGGGCCGAAGATATTGGTCAATGATGGTTGAGTCTGGAATTGAGCCATCTATGGAACAGTATGGCTGCCTGGTTGATCTACTTTGTCGTGCCAACCTAATTCAAGATGCTTACACTTTTGTTGAAAATATGCCCATCTACCCAGATCCAGTAATTTGGCGAACATTACTTGTTGGCTGCAAGAAAAACAAGGTTTTGAACACAGGAGAGATGGTTGCTGAACGTCTTCTTGAACTTGAGCCATTAAATGCAGAGAACTACATTCTCCTTTCAAGTTTATATGCAGCATGTTCAGACTGGGGGAAGATGTGCCAAGTGCGACAACATATGACGGATAAATGCATCAGGGCCGTACCTGGTTGCAGCTCCATTGAAGTTGATGGTATCGTGCATGAGTTTGTGCTGGGCGATTGGAGTCACCCAGAAGCAAATGAAATAAGAGAAGTTTTAAGAGATATTTCTGAAAGGGTTCACGATGCTGGACATGATCCGAGGATTTCAGCTGTATTACACAAGGTAGGGGACAAAGAGAAAGCAGAAGCTCTTTGTGAGCACAGCGAAAGGCTAGCCATTGCTTTTGGGATGTTGAAGACTAGAGCACCTGTGGTGATTAGGGTTGTAAAGAACTTGAGAGTTTGTGGTGACTGTCATGAAGTTACAAAGATTATCAGCATGTTGTACAATAGAGAGATCATTGTTAGGGACAGGGTTCGGTTCCACAAATTTGTCAATGGCGTCTGTAATTGCAGGGATTTTTGGTGAATATCATCATTATGAACCTCGAGGAGCATCACTCGTTGGAAAGAGTGAAAAGCTCTGACTTCACAAATATCTTACTGATCTTAGCCCTTGCGGAAGTTCTTTGGACATTGAGGATATATTTAGTCGAGCAAGGGCCAAGCAGAGATGGAACCACAGAAAGCCAGTAACTAAAACATCAAGATTGACCCATTACAACCTTCCAAGTTTCTTGACATAGCTTCCAAGAGATTTGGAGCAAATTGCCAAGAGGGTCTCTTTTTTTCTTTTCTTTTTTCCTGCTTCTTGGCAAGGTTGCTGTTCGATTTATATCAAAGGAAATGAAAATCCAATACTTGAATTACATTATTATATGTTCAACTTTTGACAATTTATAGGCTTCTCATTGCTTCAATGGCAGCAGATGAACCCCTCTCCACCCAGCTCTTCTTGACCACCAATTGTCAGTCCTCCCATATCATCACAATCAGACCACCCATACTTATTCTCGACTGACAACTAACTCTAACAAATTAATATATACAATGTATTAACATTATCATTAAAAGCTTTATCGTAACTGTACTTGGCAACAGAGATCTTGTTCAAGATATCTAGAACTGGCTGTTGAACCTTTGTTGGAGTAGCAACCCTAGTCATATGAATTTAATTAATAATGTTTTGTGAAATTTTATGGGTGTTAGATCATGATACTAAAGTATTCCTTCCACAAGAGTTTTTTAATCCAAGGGGTTAATATCCCCAATCATTGCAAAAACCAAACAAACTTTAAGAAGATTTCAATTTTCAAGCAGTAATGTGCTAATAATTTGCAAACATCATAGTAAGTCCTACTGATCTACTTAACTTTTCAGAAATCTGAGATACATCCTTGGTTGAATTACATGGAGTAGCAGAAGTTTGCATTACATCAGAAACAATTACATGCAACAGCAGAGTTTGCATTACATCAGAAACAATTACATCAGAAGTTTGAATCACTATCCAAAAAGAAACTTCTTGTATACTGAAAAGAAGGTCAAGTTTACCTCCAAAAATGAACTATCAACAGAATTGCCGGCTGCCTATGATAGTATGATTATGCACAATTGAATTGTCACTCTACATTGAGTCATCTGCATGAATTGAAGACGTTGTTAACCAGAAATCAGAATTTTCTTCATATCAGAAACAGAATTGATAACTCAACCATATCATACTATCTCAAAGGCATTTTATTGTATATAAAGTTCCTTCTCTATGAAACTTACCACACCAAGTTCTGCTCCCTAAATACGCTGGAGACTATTTATACTATAATGTTCGTCTTTAGGCTTCCGTTTCCCCTTCTTATTGTCATTACGAAATCATGATGACATGCAACCCTCTATCAGAAGTAACTTCATCTTTGACAAATGGATTATCTAAAAACAAATAAGGAACTCACTGCCATTCGATTCTAAGCATATAGGAAATCTCAGATTCTAACTGAGCTGCTAATTGGAACTTACGATAATGTTGACTTCACCCAATAGCAGAAATAAGGCGAAATTGAAATGAAAACTACTTCAAATGGAGGCAGAAACTTATACTTTGATAACCAACCGATTGGTAAAGTAAACTACCACATAAATATTTAACTACAATTGTGATATGGTCGAACGTCATAAGGTTGAACTTACTTTCATAACACACGCACACACACCCCCCGACAACTCCTCCCCCAGCCCCCACCCCAACAAGAAGAAAGAAGAAAATAAGTAAAGGAAAACAGTTCCACTTTCTTTTTTGGCTTGTCCTAAACTAATAGTCACATTTCTAAAAAAGGATATAATTTTATTGCAATTAGAAGGAAGTACAAACAAGTAAACCTTAAATCTTAAAAAATTTAACCTGTCAAATCGGACTATTTTCTGGTGGACGGAGGGAATAAATAAAACCTCAAAAAGAGAAGTGAAAGATAAACTGCAGGAAGTAGAGGCAAAAGTATAATCCATGTAGCAAAGAACCAGGTTAAAGATGATACCTATTGTTAGAATGTTCTCAACCCTGTACACAGAGTTTCAGTTCCTGCATTGTTCAGAAAATATTAAAGAAACAGAAACTATCTATTTTAACAAGTAAACTTTTTACCACAATGACAATTGACGCTTGCTTTAAACAGGAAACTCACTTAATTTCCAGATTTGTGCACGTCTTCCTAACAGGATTTCTCCTGACCTCCACTTTAGCCTGGCTTCCACCCTTCTTAGATTTACCACGTCCTTTCTCATTCTCAGCATTTCCCTTCTTCTCAGACTGTACGCCCTTCTGCTTTCCCAGATTGCTTGCAACTGGTTTACCTTCTTCTATCTTAAGGGAGGTGGAAGTCGCAGCTTTGACCTCATCACTGTCGTTTCGCCCTTTCGCTTCAGAACACTTGCTCATTGTTTTCCTTTTCTCGGGAAATATTTCTGTTTCTTCCTTAGCTTTCCCCTTATCAGTAATGTTTTTCTGCAGTTCCTTCTGCTGCTCCTTTTTTGCAGCTCTTGCTGGCACTTTTCGTGTTGGCTCTGACTTATTTTGGAACTTTTCGGCAACTACTGAACTCTCATCCAGATTAGTCCCTTTATTTCCTGATCTTAGAACACGCGAACCACTACTGGCTGATGATTCTGCTGCCTCCTTGCCAACATTTTTTCTATTAATAGAAGTTTTGGTGTTCTTTACACCAGTTGTGCTACCTGCAGCTGATTTTTTCCCTTTGGCCAAAATAATTTTTTCCTTCTGAGTATCGCCAGTGTTTATTCTTTTACGTAGACCTCCAGCCTCCTCAGAGGTGACTTTTCGCTTTCCAGCCTCATCATCAATTCTTAAGTTGCCTCTCTCTGCTATAGGCTTCTTCTCTTTGCCCTTTTCGTCAACTTCCATAGGCTTCTTTCCCTTAGCCTTTTCATCAAATCCCACAGGCTTCTTTCCTTTGACCTTATCATCTGCTTTAGTTGCACTTCGGCTCCTTAGAACCCTATCACTGCCAATTGAAATACCTTTCTGTTTCTCAGTTGTAACATTTTCAGGTGTTGCTTGTGCATCTTCTTTTGGTTCACCCTTAGCATTTACTTTCTTCTTAGCCATTGCTTACACTTTCTACCACAAATCTAGCAGAAGCCCCCTGAACTTCTCTTGAACTACTATCAAGATTGCCTTCACTTAGTTACAGCAGAAACCAGACAATGTCCTGAAAGAATACTAAACATAATCAGAGCATGTACTCTTTTGTGTGTGTGTGTGTGTGTGTGCAGCTGCCAGCTGCAGCCTCAAAATTGTTAGATTTGAATGTGTCGAGCAGATCCTAGAACAAATAAACTGAATCTATTAACTCATCTTAGGCGTACCAAAACTGAAAACACCCCAAAGCATCAACACGATAACCTAAAAATATATAGTGTGTTCTAAAATGTGAAGTACAATACCAATTCAAAACCTTAAATAGTGCAGTTTTAAGAATGATGTAGTTTAAAGCCTACCACTATAAACATATCAAGATACCCAGAATAGTTTCCAAATGAATAAAAGCAAAAACCCAAAGTCTAATGAATCCATAAAAACCCTAATCATACACTATGAATTTCAGAATCGAATACCAAACCCTTAAGAATCATGAACATCAAAATGGCACAACATCCCCAAACTACAAAATTATCAAACAAACAATTAAGAAAAAGATAAGAAACGTTAACAAGAACAGCCCAAAAAAATGAACACCAAACCCTCTAAATCACATTGGATATGTAAACTAAATTCCACAAGTACCTAATGGAAATGCGAACTCGAGAAAGCAAACCCTAGTGCTAATACTCATGGAGCAGTAAATCCCAATTTCTCAAGTAGCAGAGAGTCCATTACAAGCTTTTTAATTCAAGAAACTCAGAAAAGAACCATGAAAACATATCAGAAAATACAGTCAAAAATACAATTATATACTCAAAATATCATGTCATACGCACACACGCACGTAAAGCGAAAACAGGAAATAAGATGTATCAACAGAAATATTAACTCAAACATACTCATCTCTCTCTCTCTTTCACACACACGTTTATAGAAATCAACCAAAATCAAGACTATTAAAAGTTCAAATGTACATACAAAATCAAAACAAATGAATCTGATATATATAGAGAGAGACAGACAGACAGACAGAGACAGAGAAAGAGAGATTGTAGAACATAAAACCCTAGTTAAAATTTCACGTTTCCATTTACACATACATCAAGAACACCACACATTTCTCATCTCGTGAAGTCAATGAATACGGAATAATCAAATTCGCATAACAGATTTAGAGAAAGAGAGGAGCGAGAAAGTACATTTCGCTGATGAAAGAGAAAAAATTTCGTCTTCACTTAGACACGAGAATTACAGATTACAGAGTGCTACTGTAAAATGGTTCATGGAGCTTCAAAACACAACCAAGAAGTCGAAAGGCGGGAAGTGTTGGGGGACGTGTCATTCCGTTATTAGTGAAGTCTCAAACCAATTAATGAAGACCTACAAAAAAGTTACAGCTGTTTTTGCCACTTTGGGAAAAGGGCAAAGAGTACCAATTTTTTTTTTTTTTTTTAGTGAAATGATATGTCTTAGCCGTTGATATGATGTATTAAAAAAATTATCACATTAACTGTCACATCAGGTGATATATCATTTGATACAAAAAAAAATTGGTATTTTTTAGGTACACATGACATTACTCAAGAAAAAATACTAAGTTTTTACGACAATTACTACAAAAATATCAAAATCCGGTTAATCGCAAAACTAATTACCAAAATCTGTACCAGTATATTATTTAACTCACAAAAATATCAAAAAATCATCAAATCATTTATAAGGTGGCAAAATAAATTATTGTCTTATTTGACTTGGCATACGGATTAAAAAAAATAATTGACTTGATTATTAATATTGATATAATATTTAATTTTCTTTAATACTCATGTGTATATGATCCATAATTAAAGTAGAGAAAAAAATAAGGATAAAATGATAAAAGTAATATCCTAAAAAAAAGTTTTTAAATAAAATAATTATTTTGAGCCATAAAAGGGAGATGCTAAACAACGCACCCAAAAGTGCTAAACAACGCACCCTTAATTATAAAATTACCAACCTACCCTTAAACTTAAAAAAATTTTAAAAAACAAAAACTAACTTAACCCCCCTCCCCCACCCCTCATTTAAACTCTCTCATTCTATCTTACTTTCTCTACACTTTTTCTCTTACTTTCTCTCACTTTCTCTCATTCTCTCCACTTTTCTAACAAAAATCCTATATTCCTTCAACATTTACTCAAAGAAAAAAGGTACGTTTCTTTATAATTTATGTAATCTTTTATTAAATGTATTAGTTTGAGCTAAATGAACAAAAAAAAAATCGCATTTTTTGAGGGCCGGACCGGCTATGCATGAAAACAACCGGGCCGGCTATACACATGGAGGACCGGGCCGGCTATAAAGAAGTTGGGCCGGGCCGGCTATATTTGAATAAGGCCGGACCGGCTATATTTAAATATAACCGGGCCGGCTATATTTAAATATAACCGGGCCGGCTCCTTTTTTTTTTTTTTTTTTTGAAATAATAATGATGTTCCTATTACATTATTTTTTGCTATATTTTTGTTAGATTAAATTGATTTATTATTAACTTTTTAAATTGCTATATTTTTTTTAGATTAAACTTTATAAAACATAAATTTAAAACATAAAAAAAAACATAAATTGCTATATTACATTATTGATTATTTAAACATAAATTTAAACTTTTAAATTGTTAGCTATACTTAAACATAAATAAGAACATAAATTGCTATATTTAAACATAAATAAAAACATAACTTTTTTTTTATCGATTATATAAAACATAAATTGATATATGTTTGTTGTTAGATTAAATTTTTGTTTTACGTAAATTTTATAATTCTGCTAATTGTTATTGTCATTTATGTATTTTATAATTTTGTTTTACGTAAATTTTGTTAGCTTATTAACTTGTTATTGTTAATTTTAGATGTCGGGAGTTGGTGGCGGTGGCGATGGTGACCAATCGGGACAGAGCTTATAGCGGGAGGTGAAGGATCGCATAGTAGGCATCCGCCCGAGCCAAAGCAAGTAAGAGGCGGAGCGGGATAGTCGGCGGCCTAGTCGGCGGCCTCCACCGATAGTTCATCATCCGGCTAGTGTCACTCGTGAGCGGACTCCACCCCTTTTCGGTCATGGATCCTTTCATCTTGGTGGTCCTTCGCCAATGGCCGAGAGTGATTTGGCGGTGAACGTGAATTAGAGGTAATTGGACCTCAAGCTGTTTCGGGTCCTTCGCTAGTAGTCGCGACAGGGTCGAGCATGAGGCTGGAAGGGAAAGGGTGTGATGAGTGCTTCGCATTTTCGGCGGTTGCATCGCACCTATCGATGCGATGGGAGACACGACGATGACTCGATGATGATGATGACGACGATGACGACGACGACGATGACGACGAGGATGTTGCTATTGGTCGAGGAGGTCGAGGTCGTGGGCGTGGGCGTGGTCGTGGACGGGGACGAGGAGTTGATACCGATGATGATGAGTGGATGTTATTCGATTCACATCCGGGGGCCCGCCACGCCGTGCTTCGGTTTTCTTGGCCATATTGCGCATGCAATATGGAATGGCGAGGTAAAATAAATTATTTTCACGCATAATTTTGATTATTGTTATCAATATATTTTGTATGAGATTGGTAATGATAATTATTAAATGGGTGATATTTTTTTTAACGGGAGCGGCAAGTGTTGATTTGTCATAATGCGCCGATCGCCTTACTAAATGGTTGATATTGTGCCGACAGACGAACGACCTTATTAACAGTCGGGCTAGGACACTTGAGGCGGTGCATGTTTCAGACCTAAACATGCCTTTGATTTCTGCGTTTGTCGGCGATGGCACCGGAAACGAACAGTTTCCATCGCCATTTGGTGAGATGTCTATCACTCGCACGATGTGCATTACATTCTACTGATTCCGGTGGCGGAATATTGTCATCCCGAACACATCAATCTCGGGAATCAAGGGTCACTGTCGGCCCTATTAGGAATGACAATGTCGAGATCGGCCAGCGAAGTCGAGCGGGGTTAAGTTCAACTTGTTGATGGAACGTCTAAGCCCGAAGTAGTTAGTCCAAGAAATAGGGCGATGGGTTATATCATGTGGTTCTTTGGGTGCAACATTATTTTTGGACAAGACCCGAATCGATTGACGGTGCATTATTTGCCCTTGTTGGCGAGCTTAGGCGACGTTTACGGTTATGCGTGGGGTGCGGCTACCTTAGCATATTTATACCGCCAGTGAATTGCTTCTAGGGCGAATACCGCCCAAATTGCGGGTGTTTGACGTTGTTGCGAGTGTGTATAATTAATTATTGAAATTTAATTATGTAATTTTTTGTAACATATTTAATTGGCACTTGTTTTTAACACATTTAATTGGCACTTTTTCGACTTGGATCTACGAGTACTTTCTGCATTTAGACCGAGCGGGAGGCAAGGATGGACGCCGAACTTGCCGTGTTCGTTGAGATGGGCCCCACTGCGACACCAAGGACGTCACGACGGCTCGCTAGAGTATAGACGTGCACTAGATCGATTATCTGTGACTTGGTACGTATTTTATTTATTTTCGTAAGCATTTAATAGAATATTTTATTAATGATGTTTAATTATTTTATAATACGGTGACGTGGACCCCATTCCATGTGAATCCGACCGCGAAGTCCCAATTAGTCTTTTCTCGGGCATAATTCATTCCAAGGATATTACCGAGCCGTACATGCCCGATCGATGCCTACGACAGGTTTGGGTATACACAAGTCATACCGTCTCGGATATACATCCCATCTGTGGTGTATAGAGGTCGGAATGCCCATAAGTACAAATGCAAGCACGAGCTTATGAAGAGGGCATGGCAAGAATGGCGACTTCTTCGCTCAATTTGAGCGCCATTGGGTCCTCGGTAGCGAGTTACCCACATGAGGCGGTCGACGGTTACATGGCTTGGTATCGGAGCATTCGCATCCTCGAGTCTCGCCGCGAGCTAGGAGTGCCGATCTCTTTGGGAAGTTGATCCCCACGAGATACCCGAAGCATCTACGGTGAGTAACTATTAATTTTTATATCGATATTTTTATCAATCATTACATATTATATTTGATTTTGAGTAACTATTAAATATTAACACTTGCAGCGTCTGCGCTGGGTTGGACACCAACTGGAGCTTCTGAGTCCCGAGAGGCGGGATGAAACGGACGAAGTTGTCTTTTGGGAGACACTTGATGACTTGTGTAATAAAGTTAGAGAATGGATGTAGATGAACATGTAGGGTGTTTAATTTTACTTTAACCAGGACGAATATATGTATTATTTACTTATGTTTGATACGATATTTTGGTTTCGATCTTTATGTATGATAAACATTTTCCGACTTTGCATTCTATAATTGTTGGACATTTCAAATTGATAGAAAAGTGCCTAATTACTTTAACATTACACAATATAGAAAAGTTCATAATTAATAACATTACACAAATGTTTTCTTTTACACGCATGTTGTTCAAATTTCTGCGATCGTTGCCTCCAAAAGGAAAATTCGCCCGGTGTGCAATGTTGGGATCACAAATTAGTTCCCAACCGGGTATAATCTTTGGCATTGGAGAGAACCAGGCATATATAATGCAATGAAGTGGTTTCCATTAACCAAACCGAAGTCTATCTGTTCATTTGGCGGTGCACCTTCTTCGGCCCGAGACTTTAGTGGTAAGTATGTCGTACTCTGCTGAAGTGACCAACATGTGACTATCTTTTGGTACTTGGTCGCAATCACAAGTTCCAAGTCCATGAGATCCAAATAATGCTCTTCGGTCCGGAGAGTGATACCATTCAAGTCTATATTTTCTGCATTTACTACATGCTCCCGCAAAACTCGTACATAAAAATCCCAGTTTTCCACGAGCTCATGTAGCAATTCGAGTCTCACATCAAGCCAACGCTCCTCGAACCATCTTGAAATAGGGCAATGACTCGAACCCACAATTTCCATCTCCCTTTACATTTACATAATCATCAATGAAGTCATGAATGAAGGATGGTACTTGATCGCGAATGGAAATGAATTACCCGTACTATGCATCGATGAAGATCGACCTCGACCTCGACCTCTACCTCGACCTCGGCCGGAGATGGACATTGGGTCACTAATCATGGAGTATGTCCGATCTACGTGCTCCCGGTCGGACAACTCCCTTTTGGTCGAGTTTTCCTCGGACGTCCTTTGTGATGCTCATGTATAGGTGTACCTAAACATTGTAACATTACACAATATAGAAAAGTTCATAATTAATCATTTTAACATTACACAATATAGAAAAGTTCATAATTACATATTATATTTAGATGTACTGTTGTCGCCGCATGAGAATGAAAGTAGGCGTGAAATCGGCGGCATAATCGCTTTCGTCTTCGGGCACATTTTTATCATACATCGGGTTGTTGAGCACTTCATACGCCACGAGTAGCTCCCTCCATCCGGTTCATCAAATTTTTCTCCCTCCATATGTAAAGTCCTCCAAAAGACATGGATACCGTGGGGATCAATTGGTAGATTAGCGGCCTCCAACACATTCATTTCATGTGCACACGGTAAGCCATGTGTTAGTCTGAACGAACAACCGCATTTTTCATCGGTACCAATTTTCTTTTTCGACCCCGTACGTCAACCTCTTCGATGAGCAGTTCAATACAATGGTGTGAGACTTTACCTCTCAAGTTAAAAAACAATAACCTATCATTCTTTCAAATCAAAGTTCCTTGCCCTTTCAAATGTAGTCTTGATCTCATTGAATTGGAGCTCGATCAAGTCATGGATCTGCAAGACTAAACTATCCAAACTATTTGACGATGTTTTTAACCAACTCTTTAACATCCCATGTGCACTCTCAACTCTGTTGTACGATATGGCATAAAAAATAAATTAGATCAATGTAAAATTGGATTTCTTAAATCATTAAATTAAAGATAAATTTAAAACTAGTACCTGTTGGTAGTAGTAGTTCCAAAATGCACATAATTTTTTGTCCAAGCATGGACAAATCGATCTCGATACGGCTCCAACCATTCCTTCTTCACATAACGATCCAGCTGGTATCCATTTCCATTTTTCTTCCATCGAGCCAACATAAGTTGATATTCATCCTCGATCGGCGTGCACTATCCTTTGCCATCGTGAACTAAATGCTTTGGTAAATTTTTATTCTTCATCATTTGTACCAAATATTTTTCCACGTTCTTGGATATGTGTCGCCTACATAAAAGATGTTTTGACTCGGGAAAATGATGCTCAACAGCACTCATCAAAGCCAGTTCTCGATCAGTAACTATCACATCAGGAGCCGCAGCACTATAAAACATCATCCGCAGCTGAGTCATTGCCCAAAAGAAGCTTGCTTTCCTCTCATTTTTAAGAAGGCAAATGCTACATGATAATTTTGCCCGTCGATGTAATCCCAATGATCTCCAACATAGGCATATCGTATTTGTTTGTCCGATACGTACAATCCATACACAAAACATACGGATATAAGGTCGGCTCCTGCGCCTTCGGGTGAGCAAACATGACATCGCCCGAACGTTTGTCCCCTCCATATGCCTAAACCACGTCTGGTATCCCAAATTCTTTAACAAGGAAAAAAAATATTGCATCTTTGTCATGTTGCCCATTTTATTCATTCTTATCTTCTGTTGGGCATTTTGCACCTGCGAGCATTAAATAAAATTTACGTCAATAATGAATCTAAAAAAATGTTATCAATTATTTTAAACAGATTTCTCACTTAACACATTGATTTCTGTACCTGTCTCAAACTGCTGCAATTTTCTGGATTTTCTTTCTTTATGGCGTTGAGTATCTGTTTCCCCTTTATGTTTGCATGACTTAATTCTTTGATCATACCGAATTCCTTCTCGGTAAACGCCGTTTCAGATCTATGCCACTGGTGATAATCCGACAGTTGATGGTTGTGTTTGCCCTTCTCTTTCTTAATGATCACCTTCCACTTACCATGGGTATTTTCCACGGCTATTACTTCGAACGGGCATTCTATTTTCTTTGTGCCTCTCAAATTTCGATCCGCTTCGTCCAACTCTCCGTCATATTTGTAAACCCCACCCCTCTCACATCCAAACCACAACCTTTTACATCCGTTCGCCCTTGTTTTCTGCCTTGAATTCTTTAGGTACATATTATGTTCTTTTCCTCTTGCTCTAATCCAAGCTTCAACTTCTTCTCGTGGCAAACACATCATCGATCGCAAAAAATGTGACACGTCAGGGAAATCTTCCGTATCATCATTAACGATGTGAATACCCTGCAAATAAACATAATGTAGCATTAAAAAAAATTTAATTATCCATGTATTGAATTAAAGTATGTTACTTCATTTGTATATCACTTATTTGTATATAGTGTAATTATATAAAACATAAAAAATAAACATAAAATAAAATAAAAATAACCAAGACTTTAATTTACAAAAAAAACAAATAAAAACATCAAGCCATCACACTTTAATTAAAGTATGTTATATTATTTGTATATATAGTGTAATTATATTTATAGTTATATTTAACATATTTAACATAAAAAACAAACATTATATAATAAAATATAAATAACCAAAGACTATTTAATTTATAAATAATAAAAAAAAAACCAATACACTTTAATTAAAGTATGTTATTTTATTTGTATATATAGTGTAATTATATTTATAGTTATATTTAACATATAAAACATAAAAAATACAAAACAAAACAACACAATTTTATTTACAAAAAAAATAATAATAATAAGAAAAGGAGGGCCGGGCCGGCTTTATTCAATAGGGCCGGACCGGCTATATAACAAATGGGCCGGACCGGTTGTTTTTATTTAGGGCCGTCCCGGCTATGAATTCCCGAAAAAAAACCCTAATTTAAATGAAAAATATTAGATTAAATTGAAAAACGTACCGTAAAATAGCTATCTTCGGTAAAATTGACATTATTGTTGTAATCCATATCTCCGTATATCAAAATTTAGATTGAAAAGAGGGAGAAAGTGAGAGATAAAGTGAGAGTGAGAGTGTGAGAGTTAAAGTGAAAGTGAGAGTGAAAGGTGAGAAAAACTATTTATACTTTTTTTACCTTAGTTTGTTTTTGTAAACAGTACATTAAGAAACAGTACATTAGATAAATAGTTTATTAAATTTGTTCGAACAAATAAAATCTAACTGCAATAATATATATTAATTAAGAACTCTAATCATTTTTATCTTTCATACTAATCAAGGGCGTTTTTGTCATATTTTAAAAAATTCATTAAAAAGGGTGCGTCGCTTAGCACTATCGGGTGCGTCGTTTAGCGCCCATGAAAAAAAAAAACAATAATTTAGGGACAATTTAGGGACGGAGCCACGGAGGAAGTACTATCAGTTCTCTATCAAAAAGTTAAGTGTAGTGCTGAAGTGAACTTACCACTTTGGTAGCATAAGCCAAAATTAGCCTCCTGGAAAAGAATTTTCTTTTTTGAAGTGTAATTACAAAAAAAGATAAAATCCTTTTTTTTTTCAACAGGCAAATATTGGTTTACGTGTACAACATGTTAGTCCACAACAGCCCTTTCGTAAATTTTTTTGATGCCGGACTAACTACATGCTTTATTTTGTTTTTTTGATGCCGGACTAACTACATGCTTTATTTTGTCACCTTATGAATTGTTTGATGATTTTTGTTATTTTTATGAGTTAAATGATATATCGGATATCTTAAGTAGAACTGGCAAAATCAGTCCGATCCGATAAATTGACCTAGCCCAATATGATATTAAGCGGGTTAGGCTAATAGCATTACTAGTCCCTTACCTTTGACTTTTTCTAACCACTAGTCCAAATAATCTTTTGTAATTTGCAGCGACGAGTCAATTGAACGTTGTTAAAAAAGGCTTTTGTTAAGTCCCCATATGCAAGGCTCATGACATTATTGGAGGGCCTTATAACCCCTCTCTTTGTGTATGACACTATTCGAGGGTTTTACATCGATCATCATTGTCCATCGTTAACATCGATCATCATTGACCATCATCAACATCGATCAACTCTTCTTGTCCATTAGTATCGCGAAATGGGTACATTGTGGAGGATCAACAAAGCAACGAAGTACTCAAGCCAGATCGATGACATTCCATGTATTTCACATTGAAGATTCACTATGGGGGCTACATTATTGAGAGGGTTCATAAGGACGGTTAGATATGTTGACTTCATTAACTGTGTGTATGGAAAAAAAAAAAACTATTGGTAATGAACATAAATAAGTAATGAAGATAAATAAGATGCTTAAAAATGGACCCCTTCTCACTATAAAGTCGTGCAAATATCAACATAACCTAGCTAGTGGGACAATAAAACCATTCACAGTTATTACAATGATCGAGTATTCTCAATTGAAGGTTGGGTCTTTTATTCTCGCTACAAACACAAAGTATAACTTCTTTTTGATAAATAAAAAAAAAAATATATATATATATATATATATAGAAAAGTATCAAAATAAGTTATGCGTGCTATGTACACAAGAGAGTATATAAAAAAAAGTTAACTAACAAATAAAAATGCTGTCAAAAAAACTCCACAAAGGGATTCTCATGTGACATAATTAATTCGCCACACCAAAAGAACAAAGTCCAAACTAGAACTCTTTTGAACCATTAACCCTCATCTCTCCATTCTCGAAAACTTTGTGATTCCTCTACGTCCAAACATCCAAGCCACTATCAATGGAGCAACATCCCAAAAGCTTTTCCTCCTTTTGTACAACGACCAACTAAGAAGAAGCTCCATGACAGAACTTGGCATCACCTAAGACAGCCGGAACAAGTTGAAAATGAAGTCCCATATCTCCTTTGCAACTGAGCAATGCAATAAAGATGATCAACGCTCTCCACATCTCCCTAACACATATAACACCAAACCATAACTTATTTTCTGTATTGAAAATTAATCTCTTTTTTTTTCTATTTTTAAAAGAAGATCAATAATAATTTCCCACTTAGGTGACTCGAACACACAACCTACTGATTGTAGGTGAAGTGTCTTACCAATTAAACTTACTTGTCATTGGAAATTAATGTTGCTTAGTGGAAAATACTTGAAAAGAATTTTTTTTTTTTTTTAAAAAAAAAAAAACAAGAGAGAACTCTCAGTCAAAAGTGCCGAATAATGAAGAAAAGACTTCCACTAGATAACCTTTATTACAAACACTACATTTCCCTCATTATTTCTTCAATGAGAAACTCAACTCTCCCCTCACCCCTCCCTACAAATACATAAACCCTAATATATCATCACATTGGAACGGGACTCATAAGGATGATTCCCCCCTAAAAACTCTAACATCTTGATTTTACATCTATTTAACTATTCTTAAACTAGGATATCAAGAGACCATCTATACATATCCCCTTGTGGGACGGGAATTGATAGGGTCAATAATCCAGTATCAGCATCGTAGTTGAACTCGGTCTCAACAGTGTCCACCGTGCATTTCAGTGGTCGCTGGGAAGAATAGGAACCAAATCGGCCACATCCCCGGACTTTCAGTGCTATAGTGGCAGTTGGAGATCGGTTTTCACTTAAAGTGGTCAGCTCGCATGGAACCTCAGCATCAAAGTGCTCGGGTTTCTTGTCTATACCCATATGGACTTTGAATTCCTCGATAGCACCACTAGCATTGAACATGTCGAGCAAACCTATTGGTGCGAAGGATATGTTCTCCGCAATGTGCTTCAAAGGACAGAAGTGGAATAATTCATAATCGAGGACTTTCAATGTCACAGGCAGTGAAGCACCTGTTGGTAACCGAATGACCTCACCTGCAAACACAAAACGGGGCAAATAACTAGCTCATTCCAAGCATTCAAGACTCCATATAAACTATTGAACCAGATCATTGTATAGTGTTCTTGCTCCACTGTTATTTAAAATAATACCTGATCTGTGACAATATACTATGGTTTCCCCATTCCACTCTGAATCAGCAACTCGAGCTATGGCGTCAACATCAGTGGATCGCACTGAACCAGTAAGGGTGCCAGGAGATGTGTCATGTATGCGAGTCTTCTTCTCAACCTTGCACCAACCAGCACCTTGGCAGTTAAAAACACCAACTACTCCAGCGCACTTGTTCACATTCCAAATTTTTAGCAAGCTGCAGATTGTAATGTTCAGATTTAGTTACTTTAGATACAATAACATGGTTGAAAAGTGCTTTAAGGTAAGAATAACAAACCTTTTTCCATCTCTAGCTGGGTCAACAAAGAGGCAATCAAGCGTGGGCCTGCCTGGCAATTGGGCACGGAGCACTGATCCATCAGGTAAAACCAGCTTCTTTAGAAGCTTGAAGTTGTGGTTGCCAGGCTTGTCACTACACAAAAGAGAAACAGAATCAAACACCCATTGATTTAGACACGTTTTGACATTTAAATTGACTTACTCAAGTGAAAATAAGGCCACAATGAAAATTAAGCTACAGTCAGAAAGTTACCTGACATAAATGGCACATCCTCCAACAGCTCTAGCTGCAGCATGATAGTCGGCAGCTGGGTGAAGGCTCTGCATGTTTCAAATTTATTTAAAAAGAAACAGAATTAGTAATGTTTTCTTAATTCAAATTCAAGAAAGAAACAACCAAGTATACAGCCAGTACTGAACTGTGTAAGCTTTACTTACATGAAACATATCCCAATCAGGTTGCATGAATTCCCCGAGAAATAGGGTGTTATACGCCACAGAGGAAATGTGGATGGTGTGAGAAGCAGGGTCATGAGGGTAAAAGTCGTCGGAAGCTCTGACAATAGCTGTCTGCTTGGCACTATACAAGCCATCTGTATTGTGGCACATACAAGCAATGCACCCATTGTCCGGGAAATTGCGTGCAATGGAGGCTTCAAGGGCTTGGTGATAACTGCGAGTGAGAGAAACTCTGCCACCATGGCCAGCTCCTAGAGTTTCAATAATGTTCTGCACATCAACTTTAACTCCATCTACTCCACATGAAGCCAGGTAAGCATGAAGCTCATTGTAGAAGTCAAAGACCTTTTTAGGGTGAACCAAACCCAGGCCATGGACCGCAAGACTGTCCATGACAATGTCCGGTTGGTTTCCAGTAACACCTGGAGATTGGATAGGGTACGCCAAAGCAGTGTCGTAGTGCTCTAAACCAGAGCCAGCTGGCTGTACACCGCCCCAGTAACCTGCTAGGGCATGCCAAACATAGACATACCTGTAGCAGATAAGAAAGAATGAATTGTGAATGCAATGACTGTATAGAGTTTAACTCCCAACTCATTTAAAAGCTTAAGCTGTTAGAGAGAAGGCTGTCACCAACTAATCAAAGTGCTGACACGTTTGCCAGCTGAAATAAAATGCAAGCGGGATGAATCAAACCTTAGATTCAAGTAACCAAACCTCTTATACCATGTTCACTAGGCTTAAGTTTATTATTACGCATTTATTTTTATAACATGAGCTTAGCAATCCAGCAATACAATCACCCGACCGTATAATCCAAGTCAATATTTCGTGGTTCTCAAGTGTAAGAAGCTACATGACATTTGTTTGATTCCTGCTTATGACAAAGTTCCAGCAACTAGCATGTTAATAATAACTTCCATGAAAAAATATGCAATTTGTAGTGATTGAAAAAAGCTATCAATAAATTTAAGCAATGACGCGTGGAAAGATACATATGCCAGAAAATTGTAAAATGCAAGTTTAATTCATGACACTAAATTGTCGTGAGATTATCTTAAGATGTCCAAGTAACTGCTTTGGACTATTACCCATTCAAAGACCGGGATTTTTATGCAAAATTCTGCTACATATGTAGAGCACCAAGAATTTATCAAACATAAGTAGAACAACATACTTGACACTATGATGCTCCTTGGCTTCATCTACAACATGCTTAAGGCCAGGAACCTGGTCATCTTTCTTGCCATTCTTCTGGAACTTCTCATTCTCTTTTATTCCGGTAAGTCTGTGTGCAAACCTGCAAAGATAAATCCCATAAAATAAACACAAACACAAACATCCGAAAATCCCAAGTATAAGGAAAGACTGATGAAAGTCCCTTCTACCCTCTCAATCTATCCACATCGGCCTCGTAGGATTATTAGACAACAGAAGGTCCTTAAACATTCTTTGTCTCGGGAAAAATTTATTCAAGGAGTACAAGACCCCATTGTAAACCATATGGTAATATTCTTAAACAGTCCTGCTTCTTTACTATTAGGCATTTGAGCTAATTAACTAACAATTGCCAACATAGATTGCTGACCAACAAGATATACAGAATGAAGAGAACTAAAGAAAGTGTCTTACTGCGCTCCTTCTTGTACAACAGCATTACTGTCCTTGTTCACACCCCCAATTTGTTGCCAACCATCATCTATGATTAGGAATCGCGGAGGAGTTCCTCCCTCTGATAAGCTGCATAACAAACACAGAGCAGAGAACCTCAGACTCAAGCCGGTCTCATATGATCAGGGAAAAAACCATAATCATTGTTTGACTCACCTTTTAAGGCCCTCTTCAACTCCTTCAGCTGTGACATCAGTGTAGAAAGCATCCCAAGTGCACCAACCAAACCAGTCAATGAATGAGGGTAACTACAAATTAATACAGGAAATATCACAAGATCAGCAAAATCTATGTTTAAATTACTCAGACAAGTTTTATGAGATCATAGTGAAGGTAAGCTTTCTTACCTTCTTCCTCTCTCGGTGATGAAATGTTTGCATGTAGCTTTCAATGGCTCTGTTTCACAAATAAATTTGATTTCATGAGTTAACAGCGCATATATTAACTGAACCTAACTTCTCCCACATTCACCTATTAATATAGGTAATGAAAGCTACATAAAAGAAGCAGCACTGCTTGGTACACTTAAAAAGTTTGCTGATCTCAGCAAATTGGTACTAGTAATCGCAGGTTGTCATAATGTACTTAATACTGCATTTGGAAATTCAATAGTTATTATTGAAGTCTGATGCCCAATGTAAACCAAAGGCTTGTGAGTGGTTTTCCCTAATGATCTTATATATCGAGTGGCAAGGCTTTGACTACCCAATGTTACAATAACTATGTAGACATTCACTTAGAGATGTGCACTTACTTTACAGCCTGGTTGATGACTTCAAAGGGGTTTGTCCCAGCATGCATGTAGACAAGGTAAAGGCCTTGGTTGGTTTCAACAGCATTATCCCCTGCCAAGTTGAATCACATCAACAACAACAAAAAAGTTGATTAAAAGACATTTCCATATTATTCATGACTCACTTGTTCCAAAATACGAAGTATAGCCTGCATCATTATACTATTTGTTCAATTCTTGTACTCACCACTCTCGAGACATATCTCTAGTTCATTCTTATCGTTGCCCTGTAGAACAGCCCGAAACTGGCCCTCAAGGAGGGGAAGGAATACAGTATATATAGTAGGGGAATTATCATGGTCGCCTTCAGTGTTATCTTTGCTTTCCACGAGCATAAATTGGGTCTCGAAAGGAATATCTTGCCCGCAAGTTCCCATTCTCTGAGTCATCCACCATAGCTTGAACCGGAAACAACACATGAACCGGAGACCCCTGTTACAAATTAAGAAAAAATTAGAACTCCCTGAATTAAAAGCTCTCTCAACACTGTTTTTCAGGTGTCAGCATACTACCAAACACAAGCAATCAAAACTTAAGCTTTAATATATGAAGACTGTACAAGAATACGACTACTAGAATGAGCCAGAAGTACTCCAGAATGAAAATAGTAATAAAGGAATGCATTTATCCTTAAAGTCCAACCATGTGTTAGGTCTAGATTGTTTTTATTTTATATCTCCAATGTCTAAGAGTAAATAACATTCAATGATAAAAGTCAACCAATAGGTCATAAATCATATAACAAGAAGCTTATAAATTGGTATAAGCAATGAAAAATTGCGACCTCGTAATAGCAAGGAACCATTTTACTCATAAGGGGGTCGTATTGCATTCCTAATAAGTGCTAGTTTAAGAGCATGGAATTGGAAGGTGCTCGGTCAATGTAACATAAACATCATTTTAGAAACACTACCAGTAAATGTAAAAGTTGTTTGGTTCTTACTCCAATATGCCCACTGGGAAAACGTGGAGACTTTTGCTATTTGTCGACGTCGCGCCTATGAATGCACCAGTAACAAGCCCCACGCCAGAGCCTGGAGTCAGCATAATGTTATCTGGCACTCCGGTGAGTATTGTCTTCCCATGGACCACAAGGTTACCATCATTGATGGAGATCTTTGGTGTAATCGTCATGTTTGCAAAATGTACTAGTGGCCGCCAATAAGCTTCATCAAAAATGGAAAAGATTAGCATAATTTATAGTCGGAACTGAGACAAACTGAATACATTCAAAGCACACCTGCAAGGAATGTTTTCCGAGCAGTTGCTAAATTGAATTGTGTAAAAGCATGTCATCACAAACCCAATAGCTGAGTAGTAATAGTCATGAAATAAATGGAGGCTTTTAAGATGTCTGCAGACATTATTTATCTATTTGAATTGTTGTCTATAGAACTTCTATAGATGCATTGGTAATATTATTGTACAACCCTTTATAGGATATCTGTATACCTTAATTCGGCATGTATTGATATCATGATTCCTTACAACTATATGCAAATCAACATGTTATAATTTGAAACTACTCCCTCCATCCCAAAATGAGTGACCATTTATGTTCACGAAAATGGAGAAAAAAGGACACTCATTTTGGGAAGGATGGAGTACTGACAAATCACACCTTTCTTCCTCTTTTTGGTGGTCCATCACTTGGATGATTCACTCTAAATCAACATATAACCATAATCAAAAGATCAAGCACAGGATTCTACTGTATCCTGAAAACTACAAAAATAAAAGGAAAGAGATGCAAAGAAACTACAACTCATTAAAAGAAAAAGCAAAAGAACATGGAAGAATCAACAGACCACAGGCACCAGTTTCAGCTCTACAATTCTCAATTTTTCCAAAAACTTTATCAACATTAAAAATTATAATTTAAAAAAAAAAAAGGAAAAGGAAAAGTTATGAGCACGATGAAATAGACTAATCTCCTTTCTGGAAAAAGAGTTTTCGTAATGATCGCCACAAGCTATACAAAAATCAACATAGCCAAAATTTGAAAACAAGTATAGAGGGCATGTTTGTAAGTTTCTGTAAGTTGGGTAAGAACGATTCATTCCCAGCTTGAATGGCGGAGAAATAAAATAAAAAAACTGAAGAAATTCAAAGATCATGCACGTCGAAAAATCATTACAAAACTTCAAAAATTCATCCAAAACAAAATGATCAACCGTAGCTCAACACAACAACAAAAAAAAAATTCCCGAGCCTAAATGCATGATCCTACAAAAAAAAAAATTTTTAATCCCGAAATTTTCAAAGCCAGCAACCAAACTGCCTTCGAAAATTTAGCATTTCACTAGCACAAGTAGCCCAAATTCTACGATAAAAACCTTCGAATTTCAAGCTTCAAAACTCAATCACAAAAAAAAAAATATCACTCAAAACAGTATAAAATAGATTAAATTGGCTAGAATCTCCATTGAAACTCACCTTTGTGGTTATCTCTAACGAAATCAAGCTCCCAAACAATCAAAGCACAGCTCTCAATCCAAAAGTATGAGTGTGTTCTGTGTGTGATTAGAGAGAGAAAGAAAGTCAACTCAGTAGAAGTGCAAACCAGAATGTAATGCGAACTCCTATGAGATATATGGGTGGTAGATTCTTCGAGACAGAGCTCGAACTCTTCAACAATGTCTGTCAATTATTTTCCAGGATGGAACAACATATACAACATTGGGGGGTTTATATAGTCTGGCTGGAGTGTTAAAAGTCGAACAAGTTCGGGGAAAGGTCATTGTGAGATGGTGACACGTGTATGGTAGTACATGTTGGTATCGGGTTATTATAAAATGGATATTTACAGTATTATCTTAGAGCATCCACAACAGTGCTCCCTAAATCACACTCTAAACACCTCATTTTCTGTTTCAGTTTTACTTTTTCAACACTCTAAAAAAAATTTACTCTAACAAGCAACCTCTATACGACCCTCTAAAAATTTAATCTCTCTCATCTCAACTAACAAACCTAAACTACCATTATATTTTTTCTCATTTATTTATATTTTTCCACCACAATTAAAATAAAATATTTTAAATTTTAAATTTTATATACTATGAAAAATATATTGTACTCTCTCCGTCCCTAAATTATTGTCTTGTTTGATTCGGCACATGGATTAAAAAAAATAATTGACTTGATTATTAATATTGATATAATGTGTAGTTTCTTTTAATGCCCATGTGTATATGGTTCATAATTAAAGTAGGAAAAAAATAAGGGTAAAATAGTAAAAATGATCTCCTAAACTATGAAAATTTCAAATAAGACAATTATTTAAGGACGGATAAAAAAAATAAGACAATTATTTTGGAACAGATAAAAAAAATAAGACAATAATTTAATGATAGAGAGTATATTTTAATAATTTCCATTTCAAAATATTAAACAAAAATATATTGTGCTCAAATAAAATGAGGAAAATGTAGAGGATTTAAGTCACTATTCATGTTAAAACTCACTCTATATTTAGAGGGTGATTTAATTGGTTTTAGAGATAGAAGGTGGAGTAGAGGAACTACTGTAGGATCAAAGGAGGGTAAAAATCTCTAAAATTAATTTTAGAGGGTGGTATCCGATTGCTCATTGTGGATGCCCTTAGGAACACAAAAAGTGGATATTTTGGAGGGTTGTGTAATTTCCACGTGATGTTGGGCATAGTAGTAAATTTGTGTATAGTAAACGTATAATAAAAATATGTATGAATAATTAAAAAATATTTTTATTTATTGTACTTAAACTAAACTTAAGTAAAAATATTTATATTTTTAGGTTGAATCACATAGCACATGTTTAGAACTTTAAACATATTATATAGGAAATTGCTGACCAATCTACTTTTTCAAGTTTTTAATCGCTTGAGTGCACAATTCTTTTTTTATAATTAACGAAGGACACTTTGATAATATTGTTCCTTAAATGTCCCGTAATAATATATACAGTAGCTTCTTCCTAAAATTTCTCCATTAATCTTCTTTTCTTCTTAAAATTTCTCCAGTAAATCTTCCCGATAACTTGTTCCTAAAATTTCTCCGGTTAATCTTCCTTTCTTCCTAAAATTTCTCAGGTAAATTTTTGTTTCCATTCCAATAGCTTGTAGAGAAAAAAGTTGATTTTCGTGAATATAGGAGGTGATCAATTACCGAAAGTTAAGACTGTCTAACTTGGAAGATAAATATGAAGAAATAGAGTGAGAGAAAAATCAAAGTCGATGATGCACAAACTAATGCATCCTGATGCACAAACTGATGTATCGCGATGCATAATTTTGAATTATGTTTCCATAGTGATGCATGATTTTGAATTATATTTACACAGCGACGCATGATTTTTAAATTGCGATGCATGAAACTTTTTCCTAAAATTTCTCTGGTGAATTTTCCTTTCCACTCCAATAGTTTGTAGCTATATACGATAGTTTATTCCGAAAATTTCTTCGATAAATCTTCCTTCCTAAAATTTCTTTGATTAATCTTCATTCCAATCCAATAGCTTATAGCAAAGAAAATCGATTTTCGTGGATATACGGGGTGATCAACTGCTTGTAGATATCTTCTTCGTAAAATTTTCTCCGGTAAATCTTCTTTTCCATTCCAATAGCTTATAGCGAAAAATTAAAGTTGATTTTCCTGGATTCTAAATTGCGATGCATATTTTTTAATTGCAATGCATGAACTATGATGCATCTCGATGCACAAATAGACCGGCCTGAAGTTTACCCAAGTAAATGGATGCATCGCAATGCAGAAACTGCTGGATCCGGATGCATCGACTTTGAATTGCGATGCTACGCATGTCTGATGAAATTTCATTAAAGACATTTCCGTCATTTCGCCCAAAAAATGTCTTTTTCCGGTTTAAAAAAAAAAATACGGTGGATAGGAGCGATTACAAATGTTCAAAAAGGGACCGGCCTGTAATTCACCCATTATACTTCACGTATAAAACTCGATATATACCGAATTTTGATATAATTTTATTATTAAAATTATTTAATTTATGTTATTAATTTTGTTGGAATTGACCAAATTAGATATTTAACATGAAAATAATAATTATGAAGTCTAAAAAATATTATTTGTTACTATGCATATTGTTTGAATTACACATATAAGAGTATATATGTTTAATCATACTTTCATTTAGCTATTAACACATATTTATTTTATCATAAATATGTAATAATATAAAAATAATAGCTTTGAGAGTGTATAAATGTAAAAATATTAAGATATTTAAACCTAAAAATGATAAAAATATAAAGAATTTCATACATAATATGATGTATTTTTAGTCTCGTACACTTTAATTATATTCGTACAAGCATATAAATGTATTTTTACCGTTTATGTATTATTATGCCGAATTTTTTCGCCGTAACTTTGAAAAAAAAAACCGTATAAACCTTGTACGTTTCCTTTAACGTATTATATTATATATACGTTCCGTATTTTACTAACTATGATGTTGGGCAATCGAGTTCCCGATTATGTTACAGTGTTAGAGCTCGTTTGGTATAGGGTTTTCAAAACGTAATGTTTTGAAAATGCAGTGTTTATAAAACGTAGAATATTTAAAACGCAGTTTTTTCTTTATAAATGCGTTTGAGATATTATGTGAAAAAGCAATTTTTTATTCCCTACTGCGTTTTGGGAAAAAGTTAAAAATTTCAGCATTTTAAAATGAATCTGCTTTTTGAATACGCAGTTTTTTCTATTGGAACATTAAAATACTAAATTAAAGAATAAGCTACATTTTAACTTTGTATTTTGGTCAAAACTCACCAGTTATACAATGCCAGTAACCTTGTAAATATCTGTACGTAAAGGCAATGCTTAAAAAGTGTGGATGATACGAGCACGAGTGTTAAGACTTAAGAGAAGTTGGAGTCTGACAACATTGTGTTCAATTGTTGTGGCGTTTAAAAAACACTAGACATTTCAAGGAAAATTTATTGACTTGCTATGGATAAACATGACATACATTGAAAGCCGAATGTACGTTCATGCATTGGAATATCAGGCATGCAATTTGACGCTGTAATGTACTTCATTCGTTCTATTTAAAGAGTTTTTTTTTTTTTTAGAAGTTAATATTTAACTAAATTAAATTAAAATTTTATATACTTTATTTATATTTTAAAAAATAAAATTTTATTAATTACAAACTGTCTTAAGAATACTATAGATTATAACTTTCATAACTTTGTAAACAATACTAAATTTATGGTAATTATCGGTCAAATTTTAACTAAGTTGATTTAAAAAAGTTAAAAGTTGACTTTTTGTCTAGAACGAAGGGAGTATATTTTGGACGGCTTTAAACAAAGCATAATAAAATAATTTTTTTACTAAATACCGCCCTACACAAAAAACACTGCCCCTTAAGTCTTTAATAAAAATTACATTCAAACCAGACATGCTCATTCGATTTTTTAAACCGGAACCGAACCGGCTAGAAACCGTCTAAACCGTGAACCGTAATGAATCGTGAACCGCCGGTTTCGATTTCGGTTCCGGTTTGCGTCTTTGAGGAACCGTGAACTGTCGGTTCCAAACCGCCGGCTTCAAACCGGTATTGGAACCGCCGGTTTAGAACCGTTTGAGCTACGCCGCTCCTTGAAGAAGTTAATTGTAAATTGTAGATTAGAATTTAGAATTTAGAAATTTATTGTACATTTGAATTTTAAGGTAAGCTCTTTGTCCTCCTTTATAATAAGCCAATATTGTTGTCCCCCTCCTTGTAATTTTTATAATTAATAATAAAATTGGTCAGGGTACCGCCCCTGTTTTTTATTTATTTTTTGTATTTTGAGTTCCTAAATTTTTATTGTAAGTTTTTAAGTTCTTGCAAAAGTTTTTTTCTCAAATCTAAATTCTATATTACAAACTCTATTTTTTCAAGACTATTGCAAAGATTAAAAATTTTAAGTCCTTAATTCTTAAATTGTAAAAAGTTTAACACTTTTAAATTCTTAATTCTTAAATTTTAAATTGTAAAAATTACAATTTGTAATTTTTCATAACTAAAGTTCTTACAATTTCTAATTTATAACTTTTGATAACTAAAGTTCTTAAAGTCTTTACAATTTATAACTCTTGCAAAAATTCAAAAATATATATAACACTTTTTTTTTACAATTTATAACAATTTTTTTAAAAAATAAAAAATTAAAACAAAAAAATTTTAAAAAATCTAAAAAACAAAACCGGAAAATCGGAATCGGCGAAACGAAACCGGAACTGGAACTCCACGGTTCGATTTCAGTTTGCCTTATCACAGTTTGTGAAACCGTCGGTTCCGAATCGAAACCGAAACCGAAACCGAAACCATTTTGGGCATGTCTACTCATACTCTCACTCTCTCTCCTTTGAATCTCTCGCAACTCTCCCCAAAAAAAAAGTATGTTTTTGATAGGGTTAATGACACTACTAGTCCCTCGACTATGGTTGATTTCACCATTCGTCCCTTAATAAATTTTTTTTAAATTTTTGTCCCTTGACTATGAAAATTAGACACGGTTGGTCCTTTTGGTGGATGCCGTTAGTATTTTTCCGTTAAGTCTGTCATGTGCCTCTCACATGCGTTTAACCAAGGGCAAAAAGGGAATTCCACCTACATCTTCTTCACCAATTCTTCAAACATCAATCTCAGATTCATACACACACACACACATACACAAAACCAGATTCAACCATGGCTCTTTAATCAAAACCCAGACCCAGATTCATACACACACACACACACAAAAAAAACCAGATTCATACATACACACACATACACACACCATCTACTCCTACATTTAATAAGCCTTTTTTCTCCATTTCTCTCCACTCACACTCCTTCCACGATAGAATCACCACCACAAACCACCGTCTACTCCTACAGCACCACCATTCAACCACCACGAAAATGGCCTCTCTTTTCCTTGCCAAGAATAACAAAAATCTCTTCGGGCCCAAGCACGTAAACTGATTCATAAATAGATCAAAAGCAATTTAGTTCTAATATTAGGGGTAATGCTGTCAAACTCAGATCTCCAACCCAGATCGTTCATCCAATTATGAAGGTCTCCAACCCAGATCGTTCTATTCTCTTCACCACTGCCGGATCCATTGTTGCTGCGGCACCACCGCCTGAACCCCACCTACTGCCGTCACCGGCTGCTGCTGCCGATCAAAACCGTTTCTCGATTGCATCAAAACCCCAGATCGTTCTGATGCTTTCTGGGGGGGTTAAAATGGCTAATTGACGCAAGCAGTAGTCCAAGCAAAGAGCTGTTAGATCTACCGAGCTTGTCGCCATGATTCAACGACAACCCAGAACCCGTATTTCCAGTTCACCCAACCCAACCCACAACCACAACCCCTAGTTCTTCTCGATCCCCAGTGAGAGACGATGACGCCGGAGAAGAGGTTGATGGCTACGAGGGAAGGGGTTGTCCTTCGTATCGGTGGGAGACGACGACGCCGAAAAAGATGATTGGAATTAGAAGTTAGGGTTTGAAGAAGAGAGATCAGTGGATATGTGTGTGGGGGGTGTGTCTATGAATGTGTGTGATGTGTATGTGTCTGTGAGAGTGAGAGATAGAGATATATATAGAGAAAGAGTATATGTGTGGATATTCAATATTTGAATAATACACAAAGCAAGAGGTACGTGAAATTCCTTAAATGCCCTTAACCAAAGTCACGTGTTAGGCACAAGATGGACTTAACGGAAAAATACTAACGGCATCCAACAAAAGGACCAACCGTGTCTAATTTTTATAGTTAAGGGACTAAAATTTGAAAATTTTTTATTAAGGGACTATTGGTAAAATCGGCCATAGTCGAGGGACTAATGGTGTCATTAACCCTATAATTAAAGTAGGACACATGAATGGTCGTTATTTAAAGGACATATCATCACATCATCTTACATTGCAAATATTTATGTCAAATATTTATAGAATTGTTAATAGAAATATTGTAACATGAAATCTATACAGTTACATCACATCATCTTACATTGCAAATGATCCATATTTTGGCATGGCATGTCAATACAACTTATATCTCGTTCGCAAGAAAAGTTATATTTAACGATAGTCGAATTTGAAACTTCCTACTAAAAGTGTGTTTGGTCCTGTATTTTGGTTAAAATATAGTTTATTCTTTAACTTAGCATTTTAATGTTGTGTTAGAAAAAACTGTATTTTCTAAACGCTGAATTTTCTAGTTTTTTTCTCAAAACATAAATTTTAAAATAATGTTTAGAGGAAAAACTATGTTTTAAAATGGTATCCCAAATAGATTTATACAGAAAAAAGCAACATTTTAGAAAATTCATATTTTAAATAATTTATATTTTAAAAAATTTACGTTTTAAAAACACTATACCAGACATTGAATTATATAATTATTTGGTCCCTCAACTTTACGAAAATTATGCGTTTAGTTTTCTCTCATTAAAATAATTCATTCTGGTCACTCGATTTGCATTTCCTTGCGAGATTCCTCCTTCAGGCCGTTAACGTTAAATTTTCAGTCTGATTTATAATAAAATGCCCAAACTACCCTTACTAATTAAAATTTTGTAATTATAAAACAAAATTTGGGCAGTACGCTTTGCTTGCTCCTGCCTTTCAATTCAAAAGTTGAGGCTTAAGAACATCAAGAAAACACAATTGCGAGGCTTATCCAGATAAATTCTCGATTGATTCCACAATATCCATCGGAAAAATTGAAGAAAAAAAAAAGAGAAAACTCCTAAAATGTAAACCAGAGAACAGTTTGCAAAAAACAAAATTTTACTTGGCAACATAGAAAGAAACAAGGGTTGCCTATGCTACTGCACCTAACCCCAAAATTCAAATATTTACCACGGGGAGAGAGGGGAAAGGAGAGCGAGAACGGCAAAGAAAGGAGAGCGATGAAGCCACATTCAGCGTGGAGTTCGCTGAAGAACACAGTCAACTTCGGGATTCCAACAGCTGAAAATCTAGTTCCGATTCGTCTGGATATCAAAATTGATGGTCAGAGGTTCAGGGATGCATTTAGTTAGAACCCTTCTGATCCAGTTATGAGGTAGTGGTCTTTGCAAACGAACAGTAAAAGACCTAAAGCTTCCTCCAGCATTTGTTACGCAGATTGTTCAATCAATTCAATCACAATTAACAGAATTTCGATCGTTTGAAGGGCAAGTTATGTACAATTGCAAAAAAATTGTTCCAATCAAGCTTGATCTTCGAGTGAATCATACATTAATAAAGAACCAGTTTTTTTGGGATTTGAACAATTTTGAGAATGACCCCAAAAAATTTGCTAGAACTTTCTATAGAGATTTGGGTATTGAAGACCCTGAAGTTAGTCCTGCAATTGCCTTTGCAATCGGGGAACAACTTTGTGAGATTGCGATTCAGAGTGTAGTTTCTGCAAAAGAAACTGTACATATCTTCATCATTAGCAAGAAGATTTTAGGGATCTCCATTAAAAACAAGGGAGGAGGAGGAGGAGGTTTAAGAAGATGATGAGGGGAAATAGGGAGAAATAGGGTGGAGCGTGGATGTTGATGTTGCGGCGGGTTGGTAAAAGGAGGGGGTCGCCGGCGTTGTTGTGTTATGGGTTGGAGGAAGGCGCGAGGGTGGAGCTCGTGGTGTATGCGGCTGCTGCTGCTGTCGTGCACGAGAGAGAGGGTTTGCCGTCGATTGATGGTGGGCCCTCGCCAACGTTGGAGATTGCTAGCGGCTTGGGGATGACGACGGCACTGTTGATGGGATTCACTGGAGATGTCGACCGGTGATAAAGATTGTAAGGGGGAGACTTCTGACGCTATTGAAGAGATAACGAGAGAGTGATTAAGGTTAGTTGGGGGGTGTTTCAGTCTTTCTGAGGGGAAGCATTAAGGGTAGTTTGGGTATTTTTAACAAATACAGATGAAAAAATAGACTTTAACGAAGTTAAAGGGGGAATCTTTTAAGAAAATGCAAGTCGAGGGATCAAATTACATTTTTTTGATGAAGAGAAACTAAATACATAATTTTCATAAAACTGAGGAACTAAATAATTATATAATTCACCGGACATTCTCTAAATAGATCTCTAAAAAATAAAAAATAAAAAAAAGTTAGGGGTGTTCAATTGATTGCCACTTAGTCAACACATTGATTGATTGATACATATATTTTGAAACACTAAACAAATTCAAACCTAATCAAAGATGGAGGGGAGATTAATCATTGTATTTCTAGAGCTTGATTGCCTTTTGTATTTTTGTGCAGCTAAGGTATTGAACATTGTCTGCACATGACTACATGGGGCCTACCTTGACTTGGATCTGACCCACACATTGCACAACACATGCACTTACCACGTCAGAAAGGCATCCCGTGCACATCAGTTACACAAGTGGGACCCGCTGCACCTTGCTTCAAGGATAATATTCGCCGAAATCATGTGGGTAATACAATTGGTGATCCCCGATAAAATACATACGCGACGTCACGACCTATGCTTGGACTTGTGCGTGTGTGTGTGTTTTTTTTTTGTAATTTTATATATTTTTTTATTCCAAAATAAGAGTTACTTATTGAACAAATTAATGACTTTAAAAGAGTTTAACTATATGCAATTCTTTTATAATGACTTTAAAATTTTCTTACTAGTGAGAGTAATCATTATGTGCAGGGGCAATGACTTTAAAATTTTCTTACTGCAGTACTCATCTGAAATCTCTCTCTTCTTCGTTCAGAGGGAATTCGATGTGAAGGTGTCGTCTCTACTCACCCACCAAATACCAAAAGAAACAACAAACATTTACATCTCTCGTCTCCGATCTCTCCTTCACTCGGCATATTTTCTAACTCTTGTTTGACAATTTAACTCTTTAAATTTCTAGGTTTTAATAGTTTGATTATATTATAAAAATGTGATATATTTGCATGCTAAATTTGTAGTAATTATTTGTAGATATTATTATTTTGTACATATTTTAGTCCCAATACTAAGCTCACATGGTACTAAAATTCTAAATCCGTCCATGAGTATGTGTAAAAATAGGAGAGCGACGAAGAGAAAAAAAATGAGGAACCGATGAGAGAGAAAGTAAAAACCATGCACCATTAAAAAAACCATGAAGGCAAATAGGAAATTATAATATTACTCCATCCGTTTCAGACAAGATGCTCACTGTCTTATTTTTAGATAATTTTTTTAAATAGTTTATTTTTAAAAGTTATGCCTACAAATTTTATAAATTTTTAATTTTATCCTTTATGTATAAACATTTATATTTATATATTTCTTAAAATTAAATTTTTAAAACCTTTTAAGTAAAATAGAAAATATTTTCTGGATGAAATCAAGCCACGTAGATAATGGCTGGCAACGAGATTCCACGCGTTCCAACCCAATCTACAGTGCGTTTGTTAGAGAAATAACAGGTGAGGTGAAGTTGTCAAGATGGAAAAATCTGTGGCCGACTTTCTTGTTCCAGTTCTGAGTTCTGACGCTTTCATTCAACATTGAACAGAGTTCATTCAACATAGAACAAAATGCATTAAAATTTTATATCTCACTCACACTATCGTACTCTTCGTACTATTAAATTATAATTTTATATTTTTTTTTCTTATTTTATCCAACTTCTTGTTACATTTTTTATAAAAATACATGTAAAATTATGATTCAATGAAACAAAAAATATAACGGAGAGGAATAGAAGAATTGAATCTCGCGATCATCAGATTGGATCCTTTATTTCAAAATAGTATTTTATCTCATATTCCAATCTTTGGATGTGCGCCATATATGCATGTGAATAAACAACATTAATTACCCCGTAATTTTTTATGCACATGTGACACACATCAAACAATTAAAATAAAAGATAAAACATTATTTTAAAATAGAGGATCCGATCATACCTTTCTGCCTAAATGTTGGTAGTAGTTTCTTCTTTACAAATCTGTTCGCTTTGTAGAAAGCCGGTACTCTTCAATTAATTAGATATGGCTAAAGTTGCTTTGATAAAAGTGGATTTTGCAATATTTACATGGTGCTCCCTTTTTTCTCTCTCTCTCTGTTTTTTTTTTTTTTCCATAATCTATAAGCGGTTTCTTTCGAACCAATTTATACGCGCATCAATTTAGTTTAATTTTTTAGACAATTTTAACGGGATAGATGCTCAATTTATATATTTTTAAAAATTGAGTAGTGCCAAGATTAAGTTTAAATTTTGATTAGATATGACATAATTTACGGGCCGAAACTAGGGGAGGGCGCCCGCCCACATCATGAGGGTCAAAATACCAAGACATTTATTGACCAGGTGAGCGTGAGCTGCGCGGCCACTTATTGAATTGGGAGAGCGCCTCAATCGCTTAGGCGCTCAATTTTGACTAAGCACCAGCCTACCTCTTAACTTAGTTCAAAACAATTTAAAACATAAAAAGTTTAAGAAGATAGAAATGAAACATATTTATCTTCTCTTTCTATCCAACTCTATTAAATAAGGAGACTATCTTAGATAATGAGTTGTCTCGTGTTCAGCTTGTGGATATGGAGCTTGTTCAAATGGACAATGTTAATTAGCATATTTTGTTTATGAGTTAATAAATTTCTTAAAATTTCAATCTATCTCCAATATTCTTATTTATTTTTTTCTAATTAAAATTTGACATTTTGTTTAGATGTTGCAAAGCTTTGCGGGGCTCAAAGACATTAAAATTTTATATTTTTACGATGATATTATTGATGAAAAAGATAAGATAAGGCAGTATTTGAATTTAATTATGCCTAACAAAATGAAAAGATAAAAAATCTTACAAATGATCTCAGAATAAAATAAATTTATCACGAAAAATGAGCTAAAAAATTATTATGACTTTAAATTCGTCAAAATATTATATATTGTTCAGTCAGTGGAAGTAAAATTATTTTTTACTAATCCACCACCATCTAGTCGTTATATTAACAATTAATGGATACATCAACCAATCATATTCATATGCAAAAGTTTGTTGATACTTGTGGGATTTGCTAAATCTTGACAACTGAAAGGTTTTTTTTTTTTAGTTAAAAATAAAAAAACAATAAAATAAAATAAAATTATTGTCCCTTTCAATTATTCAACTTCGCCATATGATTCAATTATGATAAAATTTTAAGGAATATATTTTAAACACTATGAATTGTAATCCATTAACAATCATTGAAATCCACGAAAAAAAATCTCTAAATATTCGCCAAAACATTATTGAAGTTTCTTGTTCTAAGCCCGTTTAGTCGTGCGTTTTGGCCAAAACGCAGGAATAAAACGCAGCTTATTTGCAAAAATTGAGTTTTAATGCTGCGACAGAAAAAGCTGCGTTTTTAAAACGCAGTTGCATTTTAAAACGGTAGAATTCACAGCTTTTACCAAAATACAAGTTTCAAAACGCTGCCAGGACAAAAAAGCTGTGTATTGAAGTGATATCCCAAACGCATTTATAATAAAAAACTTACATCTTTAAAACACTATTTTATAAATGTTGCACCAAACGGGCTCAATTTGTGGATCCAACTCAATATCTTATTATCTGGAGTTTGGACAAATCAACCCACTTCCAACTATCATTTTTCCTTCTTGCACATAAAAACTTATGACACTAATGGGGTTGGTCTGAGTGTTGTACTAACGGGGGTTGGTCTAAATAGAAGAGACTTTGACTATTTAAACGTGTTTAAGCCATTGTGTATGCAGATTTTATATATATATATATATATATATATATATATATATCTTCGCTTTTAGTACATGATAGTACTTTGAAAATAGTTTTGAGCTTTCAAATCTAAGAAATAAAAATAAAAACCTATGGCATTAGCTTAGGCTCATAAAAACATATGGCTCCAACTCAATATAGATAATTTGACTCTCTTTCTACTTTCTGTGTCCTCTTTTTCTTTGCATTTTGGCTGTAGATGCTAATTATCAATTTTATAATGTTTGGATTTAAAGAAATGACTATTTTACGGTAATTTTTAATATTTATTTAAAATATTGTTGAAACTGTTATTTTAATTGTTTTGCTACCCAAAAAAAAGGTAAACTCCACAAATGGTCCTTAATCTTTTTTTATTTTTTGGGATTGATCCCTGTACTAAAATAAAAAAAAATTAAATCTTTATACTTTTTAATTAAATGCAGTTGGTCATTTCATTCAATTTCGTTAGTTTTTTACCGATAAATATCCACACTTACTCTCTGATTTTGTTAAAAGGTAAAATAGTCATTTCTTAAAAAAAAAAATAAAGTACAGGAACCATTTGTGCAATTTGGTGATAGAGATGGAAGAGAGAGAAAATTTCTTGGGTTGGATTTGATGATGGTCTGAATGCATTAATTATAAGTAAGCCATTAGCTCTATCCTTAAAGATGAGCACTTTCCAAGCAGCTTTCCTTAACTGAAAGCATTCCAGGCATAAAGAAGGATATTCATACCATCCATTGCTGAGAGAAGATAGAAATTTTCTACAGCCATCAATTTGGGGATGTTTTGCGCTTTCACATGCCACCGCCATTTCTGTCTCTCTCCCTTCTTTTCTCCCCTGAATCTTTAATTTATTCAAACTCACCAGCGGCCAAATATTTCTCTCTACCAGTTTTAGACCAAGGAAGAAAAAATGAACAAAGGTGAAATTCTAATGTCGCACTCACCCAAACATTTAATCGCAGAGTCGCCGTCACCTACTATCGTCATCAACCCTCTTCTCGCCGAAACCCTAAAACTTCGTCGCCATCGGTAACCCTATCTGAGCCTTGAGTCATCAATCCCTCAACCTTGGCATGCGTCATAGAAATCTCACGCTCAAAAATGAATTCCCGACCTGTAAACTTCGCATCTCCCACTATTATCCCTCATCTTCATCATCAGCAACCTACATACTTACGCTGTCGATATTACTTTGCATAATCGAAACCCAGATCTGACATCACTAATGAAATAAATTAAGGAGAAAGAGAGAATGTGGTGTGATGATTTGAAGGGCACTTCCAACTCGGACCCTAATCGAAACCCAGATGTGAAAATCTTTTACTAGTGTTTGTTCACTCGTTGGCTTAGGCTTCAAGTTTGATTCTAGTGGGAACAAAAGTTTGTAGGGTTAATTACAAAATTAGTCCCTTTATTATTAACTTTTACATGATTAGTCCCTAAATAAATTTTTTTCAATTTCAGTCCCTAGAGTACTAAAATTAGACACGCTTAGTTCTTTTAATGGATGTCGTTAGAATTTATTGGTTAAGTCAGTCATGTGCCTAACACCTAACTCTTGTTAAGGGTTTTTATGGAATTTCATGCGGAAGACTTCAAAAAAAAAAAAGGAAAAAAGAGCCCTAATCTGGGATACATCTTCTCTTAAATCAACCTCTCAAATATTCAAACCCAATTTCATCTTCTCTTAAATCAACCTCTAATTTGAGACTTTCGTAGAGATATTTTTCTGAGTTTTGTTAATTAAACCCCAAGATTTTCTTGAACTGCTAAAAAAAAGATCGTAACTTTTGTGAAATCTTTGAAATTTTTGGGGTCGAATTCCAATCCATCTTTGAAATCTGATAGAATAATGCCGAAAATCGATAAGCTTTGTCTCCTTATTGTAATTGAGTAACAAAGGCGCTTTTGATGATGACTTTTTTGGTGACGGGAGTAGAGCCTGTACAGCTCCGGGTTCGCTTCTCTTCGCTCAATTTAGTTTTAATACCTCTGATTTTGAATTTGGTAAAGTGTTTAACTTGAGAGAGAGAGAGAGAGAGAGAGAGAGAGAGAGAGAGAGAAAAAAGAGTGAGTGTGTGTTATGTGTGTGTGAGAGAGACAGAGGGAGGGGGAGGGAGATTGATATGGGAGAGTGTGTGCAGTGTGTGTAAGAGAGAGAGATATGAGAGCACTGTGCTGTGTGTGTGTTGAATTAGGGCTTTCCCCCCCCCCCTCTTTTTTTTTTTAAAAGTCTTGCACATGAAATTCCATAAATGCCCTTAACTAAAGTCACGTGTTGGGCACATGGCTGACTTAACGAATAAATCCTAACGGCATCCACCAAAAAAACTAAGCTTGTCTAATTTTGGTACTCTAGGGACTGAAATTTAAATTTTTTTAAGGGACTAATCATGAAAAAGTTAATAGTCAAGAGACTAATGGTGTAATTAACCCAAGTTTGTAAGTGTGTTCTTTGATGATCCGAGCAAGTGCTAGGTTGGAAAATATTTTCCAGGAAAACAATTGGATTCACGAATGGTACCCATACTTTTTCAAATAAAATAACTATTTTACTCCTAGGCAAAATCACGTAGAAGACATGTGTTAGGACATAACGGCTGAAAATAGACAGAATTGAATGGAGGGTCCAATTGCGTTGGATGGGATAGTACAGGGGCTATTTAGGTGGCTGAGGACCAATCCCAAAAAGGGCTAAACGTAACAGGACCATTTGTGGAGTTTGCCTAAAAAATTAGGTGTATTCATGTGTGTCGCCATATAGAAAACTCTAATGTTAAGAAATTTAATTATATTTTATTTAACTATACTCTAAACATTATTTCATTTCATGTCTAATAAGGCAACTGCAGCATGTAAAGGAATGATAACGAATGTTTTCCACAAGTTGTATAAATGTAAATAACGTTTTATAGCCGCCAACTCTGAACTCCAAATATGTGATAGCCAATGCTTATTAGGCGCAAAAAATCATTTCAAATAAATTGAACTTGAATCAACAGACTTAGTTTATGACCAAGAAAGTATTGTTAATTAAACCGAGTCCCTGTCCCACAAGTTGTGAGAAAATCATGTCAAAAATGGGTTTTAAATCTTATATCTTGCCAATGGATTGGATTTTGGTCCAACCCAATCCAAATTTGATGTAAAATTTTGGATATGAATTTGTATAATGATTCAATAACCCAAGTTTGATCCGAATTCGGTAATTTCTTTACTTAATGGATCGGATATAGATAAATCTGTATCCGATCCATTAAAAACCCAATTCGATCCGAAAATAATGTACTCGCTCCATCCCTTAATTATTGTCTTGTTTGACTCGACACATGGATTAAGAAAAAATAATTGACTTGGTTATTAATATTAGTATAATGTGTAATTTTCTTTAATGCCCATATGTATGTGGCTCATAGTTAAAGTAGGGAAAAAGTAAGGGTAAAATGGTTTAAAAAAAAGTTTTCAGACAAGACAATTATTTTAGGACGGACAAAAAAAGAAAGGAAGAAAATAATTTAGGGACGGACGGAGTATTTATTATTATATACATACATAATATATACACCAATCATGAATATATGTTGATAGTTGTATACTTTTTATTTTATTTTATTTATAAAATTTTATAAACTAGAATTTTGGATCAAATCAGATATTTTATCTGATATATCAACTAGTAACGGATTCAGATATGAATTGATATACATTTGATCAGGTTAATAGATCGGACTGACAATATAAGATTTTGGATTGGATTCAGATATACCTATATTTTATGCATATTCGATCTATTGATAGATTTACTTTTATCACTCTCATTAAATGCTAGCCTTAAACGTGTACTTGTTATTTTGATCAACCTTCTTTTTATAATTTTTATAAAAAACATAGCGTAAGTCTCGAATTCATTGAAATAAAGAACGTGACAAGATTGGAATAGAAGATTGAGAATTACTATTTATACCCCAAAAATTACTTAGTTCACCCCATTACTAAGTACACCTCACCCTCCAATAATTTCAATCCTTCAAAATGCTGAGTACACCTCCCTAATTTTCTATTTTAACCTTACTAATATTTTCTCCAAAATTAACTAAAATTTACTATGTACACCCACACCCCTTCCTCCTCCTTCCCCCTCACCCCCGCCACCCCACCCAACCCAGTCCGCCACCTTCCTCCTCCTCGCCCCCGACACACACACAAAACACCATCCCGCCCCTTTCCAAAAAAAATTTTCTCACCTTTTCCACAAAACCTACCTCCTTCCCTCCCCCCTACACCACACCCCCAGTCAAGTAGCACGCCCCCTTGCTCTCTTTTTTTTTTTTTTAAATGATTCGTTCTGCACTGGGTTACGGATCATCCATAGGAGTGTTCAGTACCCCTACCGAATATCACTGTGAGTATTCGGTACTCCCACCGAACATCACTTTGAGTGTTCGGCACTTCTACCGACAGTTTTAGGTGTGTTCGGTAGGGCTGCCGAACAGTAATGACAATTTTTTTTTTTAACCTAAAAAAATAAAAGGTATTTAAATCAAAATTTATAATGATATTTTTATAGTAATATATAAGAGGGATATACTAGGTAAATATTTGGGTGTGAATGCAATTCACCGGAAGATTTGAATCTAAAAATGGGCCAAGTCACTTTGAACAAGTAGACATGGGCCAACTGAAAACCGTCACTGTCCGTGACGCCAGTACCGCCGGTTGTTTCTCTCCGCATGCACTCAACCTCCTTCTCTGTGCTCCGCCTCTAATTTTTCTCTCTCCAACCGACGTATTGGCGTTCTCTTCACAGTTTAATTCGTAAAAACATTCACTTTGAGCATTTCTTCAGATCCAATTGTCTCCTTCAAATTCCACCACCTGCTGTTTCTCTAGTTTCTCCGGCATCTTTCCAACGTCATTTCAGCTTCCTACATTCTGGTATGATATCTTGCCTCCAATCTCTCTCTCTCTCTCTCTCTCTCTCACACACACACAGGCGTGTATAATATGTAGATATATTATATACACACTCTGCGATTAAATGCTGAATTGTGGTTTGCATAAATAAATATGATTTGATAAAGTTTTTTTAAATCATTTACGTTTCAATTAATTTAGTGCGTGCTATTGAATTGTTTGAAAAATCTAGCTGCACAACTCATTCTACAACTTTTGCTACAACTGAAGAAAAGGAAAATATTCAAATATCAAATTGTTCAACATGCAAGGCTTGGAATTGAATTGGCAAACAAAGAGCAAGTATTATACCAGCTATGGCATATTTCAGCTCAATATTAGTTCAAGAGAAATTTTGTATTTTAATTTTCCAATGTTACGAGATTCATTTCAGTTGTATTTGTGATTTCACCAAATTTATTACCATGGTTAATGATTGATGCATTATCCTGTTTCTCTCCATCCCCTCTCTTAACATGCATGCTCTGTGCTGCATTATATATTGCTATTATGGTAAAGGTTTGACATATAACGGTGTTTTTTTTTTATTTTTAATTTTTTTATGTTTGTTTGCCATAAGCAGTACTGTCGAGCACCAGAACATGCAGGAAGTATCGGGGTTTCTTAATAATCTGCTGGATTACAACGAATTCGGTGAATTCAGCTTCTTAAGGAAAGGGAAGTTAATGTGGAGGGGTTTGAGTTTATAGCATCCAGAACTAGTTTCTGTGTTGGGTTTTGGTTTGGCGAGATTGAAGTTTATGAGTACAATTGCTAGATTTGGAGGAGATGAACGAGTTACTGCGCTTAATTATTGTCTTTTTGGTGTTTAGAATTGATTGGAGGAAGTTGCTACTTTTTGGAGCCATTCTTACAGTAATTGGTTTTTTCCTTCAAACTTGTACACTTCCTTATCCACTTACAAAACGGTATCTGTCCACTCCCTTGACAGTTTCATCATACTTCAAACCCTTGAATGGTACGTTGAGATTGATTGAACAATTTGAACCTATTTGGGGTGCCCCCAAAGTTGTTTCAAACGATTCTTCTGGCAGGTTGGTTCAATCAGTCCCAGTTGTACAAAAGGGAGTGAAAGTTACTCGAAAGGGAACCCACCAGCGAAATGTTACTCCACCTCTGCCAGCTCGATCCGCTACTCCTAGTAGACCTGTGCCTAACCATGTTATGGTAAGATTGTCTAGAATATAAGGTTCTATTGTGTTTTCAGCTTTACCTATTTCTGAAAGTCCATTCAAACCTTGTAGAGACGCCTAAGGGCAATGACACCAGATGAACAACTTCTTTATGCCAAAAAAGAGATCGAAAACATCACAGCTGTCACTGATAGTGATGATCCGGATCTGTATGCTCCTCTCTTCCGGAATGTTTCTGTTTTTAAAAGGTACTCATATGGTTCTTTTAGGATGTTTTTGCTATTATCCTTCCTCACATCTATAAATGTTCATGATTCAGTCAACTTTTACATTCTATTCGTTGCATTAGACCAATAACTAATGAATTAAGATATATATGAATGCAAATTTTCACTTAGTAAGTGTGCATAAGTGAAGTTTTTTTGGATGTACGATCAGCCACATACTATCTTTCTCACTCTCCCAATAGTTGTCCAAAAATAATCACCTTCGAATCCTGCTCCTGTCAATGTGAATACCAATTGATTGATAGCACACTTTGGTTCTAGCTAGTTATCTGTCATATCATGCCACAATAGAAATTTGAGGTAATATCAGAAAAAACACAAAGCTCGTAGGTTACTGATAATAAATCAACTTAGGGGATTTTGATTATTGACTTGATTTCCATTTATATAATTATGTTTGCCATTTCCTTACTTTTCTTGCTGGAAATTCAACTTAGTTTCAGAACGAATGAGAGCATAATCCTTTCATTATTTCTCTCAAAAAATTTTGTTGATAGCCATAAATCTATTTTATACCAGGAGTTATGAGTTGATGGAATGGATCCTTAGGGTTTATATATATGAAGAAGGGGATAAGCCTATTTTCCATGATCCATGTCTCCAAGGAATCTACTCTTCAGAAGGATGGTTTATGAAGATAATGGAGGAATACAGGCATTACATCACGAGGGACCCACAAAAAGCTCACTTATTCTATCTGCCATACAGTGCACGCCAGCTTCAGAAAGCTCTCTACGTGCGTGACTCTCATAATATGAAACCACTGTCAATCTTCTTGCGGAACTATGTGAATATGCTTGCTTCAAAGTATCCGTTTTGGAATCGTACTCATGGAAGAGATCATTTTCTAGTTGCTTGCCATGATTGGGTATGGTAGTTCAACTTTTCTGCTTTCTGTATCCGGTGCTTTTACGTAGGCCGATAGAAATGCTTTATGGTCCCTTTGACCGACTTATTCAGTGTACTACTTGAGTATCTGAAGAAAGATCCTCTATAGTTCATGATTATAGACAGACTTATGGAGTGTCCATGATTTACTGATCTTGAAGGTTGAAACATGTTCTTTTCTACTTTTAACATCAGATTAGCTCATTTGAATCAGCCGGCGTACGTTAATAGGCAAAAGTAAAAAGAAGGTTTCAACGTAGGTTTTTTATTATTTTTAATTTATTTTTGGCACAAAGATTAACTTAGTTACTTGTAGGATTTTGGGATCGTAAATTAGATTGTCATACACTTTTTGAACTTACCCTCATTTCTGGCCAAGTTTTGATCAATTAAATTCCTCGCCAGCTACAATCTGTCTATATTTGTGTTGATTGGTTGTAGGTACTTCCTTTTCTTTGTTTCAAAATGATCTCATAAAAGGGAACTGCTTATTTCCATTTCCATGAGATCAAACTGCTTGATTGGGTAAGCATAATATAGATAGGAAGTATGACATGGAAGCACTTAATTAATAGTAAAAAATGTCCCAACATATCCAAAAAATAATAATTATATATATATATATATATATATATATATATATAAAGTTAGTGCTTCCCATTGTCGTATTGCTAAATTAGTAGTTTGACCAGGGATTGTAATACTTGTCTTGTGCATTATTTTGCCATATGCTCTGACTGCAAGTTCAACCAAATTTTTGGGGTGGTCTTCTTTGTTATATGAGCAAATGCCACTATTTTCACCTCTCTCCATCTCTCTGGATTTAATGGAATCATAAGTATGTTCCTTCTTTCTGTTATCGACTTCTTAGATGATTCAGTAACCCTGTCCCAACTCTTTTTCTGATCGATATCCTTTTAGGGCCCTTACACATTGACTGAGCACGAGGAACTGACTTTAAACACCATAAAAGCGCTCTGCAATGCTGACATATCTCAAGGCATCTATAAGGCTGGAAAGGATGTATCCCTTCCAGAAACTACCATTACGAATCCCGGAAGACCACTCAGATACATTGGTGGTAAAAGAGTCTCACAGCGTCCAATCCTTGCCTTTTATGCTGGAAGATCGCATGGGAGGGTCCGGCCCAGACTCCTCAGGTACTGGCGTAATAGAGATGGAAGCGACAAAGACAAAGATATGAGAATTAATGGTCGTCTTTCCAAAAAGATCTCCAGAGTTATGTCTTACGTCGACCACATGAAATCGAGCAAATATTGCATCTGCCCTATGGGTTTCGAGGTGAACAGCCCACGGATTGTCGAGTCCATATATTATGAGTGTGTTCCAGTGATTATTGCTGACAATTTCGGGCCTCCTTTGAATGATGTGTTTGATTGGAGTGCCTTTTCTGTGACCGTAGCCGAGAAGGATATTCCGAAGCTGAAGGAGATTTTATTGGCTATCCCTATGAAAGAGTATCTAACCATGCAAACTAATGTGAAGATGTTGCAGAAGCATTTCATTTGGAATGCAACACCAGTCAAATATGATTTGTTCCACATGATTTTGCACTCAATTTGGTTTAGCAGGGTGAACCAAATTCAAGTGCCGCAGTTAACTTAAGTCTCTTTGGATTTCTTTGAGTGGTTTAGTTCTCAAGAGTCGGTTGATCATGGATGTGACTGAAACAGAATTGATCAAGTGGGTTCTAGTTCTTGGTGTTAGTTTTCTTGAACGTGACTTGACCAGAACTGATCAAGCCCCGAGTATCAACTACTTTTGACATGAAGAACTGGGGAGAAGCTACTTATGTAGATATCATTTACACGTCTTCTCTCAAATACAACGATTTTAAACTACATATACAATCAAGCAGCGACGATTCTCACAGACAATCAGCATGACACAGGTTCACTATACTTTTCTCAACCTCTTTTTCCTTTTTGATTTATTATTGATATGGGATTTTTATTAGTTATTCTGTTTTTGGGAGGGGTTGGGAAATTATTCTACTAGGACATAGGGATTATTTAGTACAAATATATGATATGTACAAGGTTCATACATCAGTAAGCAGTATAATCAAGAAACAGACCAGTTTTGCCAAGAAGTCTTAAAATATTTGTTTATGGATTCTTGTCAAGTTCAAGAAACTTGTTTACCCATTCCAACCCATAGGCCACTTAACTTCCGTAGGCTTTTGGGGCAAGCCAATATCTTGTGCTGCTGAAGTTTCTGTTGTTGTTGCAAGGAAAAACTTCACCGAAAATTCCATTACTATATTGGGGGTTTAATACCTGTAAAAAAGTTTTGATTAAAATCCATAAAGTCAGTTTTCATTGTAACTAGTCCCTCTATCTAACGCCGGTTAAATTCAGGGCGTTAAGTTTCCATTGTTGCAGGTGACTTACTCCCTCCATCTCATAAATATTTTCCTGTCAAGACAAAAGCTCACGTATTTAGGATTGTTAATAAATATTTCAACAACCAATACTCTCTCTGTTTCAAAAAGATTGTCATTTTAGAGTTGTGTACACGTATTAATAAATTTTGTAGATTGACATATATACTCTTATTAAATATCTTTAATTTTTGTGCTAGAAGTAGTTGAAAAGATAAAATAGAAAGAGATAACCATTGGAAGAAGATAAAGTATTTAATAAAGAGATGATTAATTATTGATAATTGAGAGAAGACAAGGGTAAATTAGGTAAAACATGCATTAGAAATTTAAAACGACAATATTTTGGAACAAATTTTTAGAATTAAAACGACAAATATTTTGAAACAGAAGGAGTGTCTAATATTGAAATTTCCATTTGCACCCTTTATTTAGTTTATTAATGTACATTGTTTACCTTGTAAATACTCAACTTAATTAGAGGTCCGTTCAAAAAAAAAAAACTTAATTAGAGGTGTAATGAGAAACTAGAGAATAAAATCAAGAGTAATGATATGGGTATCTAAAGAGTACCAATTTTTTTTGTACCAAATGATGCGTCAGCTAATGTGGTACAAAAAATAAAATTAAAAATTATAATTACTGCATCACATCTGCTGATAAATCATTTGGTGTAAATAATTTGGTACTCTTTAGTTACCCATATCATTACTCTAAAATCAATAAACCCAAGAGTGTTCAAAAATAAAAGAATAGAGAAGTGAGAACACAACGAAAAAGAAAAATAACACAGATAAACGGGGAGTGTTATTTGCATAACCCAAATTTAGCAAACAAACAAACAAACACACAGCGTTAACTACGTACCCCGCCACCAAGCACATAAGCTTGTTGCGTGGATGCTGTCATGAAATGAACGTTACAACATGAAAACTGGAAATAAACTAAATACAGAAAAGGAAACCGAATCCCCCTCGAGACAAATGACCTAGTCATTTTTTAAGATCAGTAGCTAGTTGGACGAGCTGATTCTAACATGGAGGAAAAATAAAAATCAGCAGGGGTTTGCGAAGATATAATCTCGACCAACGAATCTAATATCGATCCAGTCTACTTGTCGAAAGAAATGGTTAGGTGCCGAACCCGAAAGAAAGTATGACTAGTGGCTTAATTAATCAGTTGCAGGAGGTGACATAAAAATCTACTGCACCACAATAGGTAAGGTAAATGATTTGAACGCCTATGAGTTGGAGGTATCGACAGGTACATAGAAACCCAGCGTCAGAAATGGAAGCTTTAATAGAGGCACAGCACCCCCTCGCTTAAATCACCCAGGCAGCCGAAAACGGGTTTCATAATGCAGTCGACCGCACTAGCCTGAGCCTGAGCGATGAACACTGCTGCCACCAGCATCATTACTATACAGAGTATATAGTTAATTATAATAGTCACACTGTTCCAAGCAAAGAATCTATTATATTATTTTGAGATGTTTCAGTTAAAGAGTCTACTTTTAAAAAATTATTATTACATTTTTCATAATTTTATCTTTACCCTCCATTTGTATTGTAATCATCTTGGTTGTGCTTAAGTATTTTTGTAATTATGACCAAATTCAATGATACTAATATATCCCTTAATAATTAGACTTTTCAAACGTTTGACTTTTTGATGAAATCGGAGGGAGTAAGACTTATATACTATTTTCGAAACAAAATGTATTTACATTTTACATATGATTGAAAATAATAATATGCATAACCTGTTGTAATTGATTATTTGTATACTTTGTATTTCTTTTTTCAGTTAATTTCAAAAAACTGAGATATGCAATTGAAACTGTCTTATTCAGATTCTTTTACATCTCCTTTCTAAATTATTGATAAAAGTAATAAAACGTCTTATTAAAAAAAGGGATAAACTGCACCGATAATTCATGTATAATGTCTTAATTATAAATTGAGAGAGAGGTTATTTCCACTATAATTTTTGTTAATCCACTGCATTATTAATTATTACATTAAACAAATACATGTTTTGACAAAACTACCTTTAATTACTTGCCCTTATTAAGTTGACTAACAAAGTTATTTTTCTAATTTTTTTTTCAATATTATTTTCTAATTCAAAACATATTAATAGAGAGAATTTTATTTCAAGTGCGAATTATGCGTAGTTAGCAGAGCTGGCAAAATCAGTCCGGTCGATGAGTTGATGTAGCTAACCCGACATAAGAGTGGGCTTAGCCTTTAGTTTTGGAGGCTCAATGCAAATTTAGGTCGATCTGGTCCAATATTAACACTTATCCTGATGGACTTGCGTAGGGCTAGCAAAAATGCAAAAAATTAATGAAAATTAGTTTGACCCGATGTGTTGGCCCAACCCAAAATTGAGTAGTCCTAAGCTTTAGTTTTGAAGGCCAGACGCAAATTCAGCCTAGCCCAATTTTAAGGCTTGGCCCGATTGGTTCGGACTAGGGTGGACCGTCCAGCTCATGTTTGCAGTATTTTGTGAATGCAATTCTCAACATGATCTATAATTTCAAGAATCAACAAGACTGCTCCCATGGCGATGGTTTAGGATCCGTCTATCAATCTGAATATCAGGGTCATTAACTGATCTGCGCTACCGATTAAGCATTGATTTCATTTCATGATTCCAATGGCGATGCTATCCTTCAAATATGAGTGAATTAAATTGTTAATTTGACTAAAGAAATCAATTTTTTTAGGAAATATAATTTTAAATTTTGTAAAGCTCAAATTATTCTTTCAATTTTAAATCAATTGTTTCAAATTTGAACAACCCAACTAGCCAACTAGTGTTTTTCTTCTTCTTTTTTTAAGAAGGAATACCAAAATGATTTAATTTTAAATTACCCAACCAATCAAAATGCTCCAAACAAAAACACCGATAGCTCAATGCTCAACTAGACAAAATAGGTCAAATTTGAACAAATATTCTTTCGACTCATTTTACGTATCAAAACATCACACTTATCTTTAATTTAGGTTAAGACTAGATGCAAAGAGCTCGCTTATGCCGTTTCGCTCTTACAAAAATGCTGCATCAATCTGAAAATTACCCGTTCGGGTGTGCACCAAAACACATTCATCAATCAAACATGGACAGGATCACTCGAGTCGCGAACTCTTGCCGAAGCCTTCTCCGCCTAGAAACGATCAAGAAAAACACAACAAAAATCATCAGAAAACAGAAGCATTTATCGCTTAAATCCCGATAATAGTGGTTTTACTTACTTCCTTTTCCCAGTTAGCGCGGACGGTTACAATGGCAAGTATTAGTGCTTGCATAAAGTCAGCTACTAAGATTCCTGTCCAGAGGCCCTGTTAATTGGTTTTAAGAAGATTCATATAAGTAAATGGAATTAAGCTTGAAAGAAATGAAAACGAAAGAGGGGTTTGATATTACGAGCTCAAACTTATGGTATTCCTACAAGCTATAGTGTCAGATTAAATTTGTTATTTTTTATTTCAAATCATCACCAATTTAATAACATTTAATAATCGAGATTTGTCTTAAAATCATCCAACGGCACTAACTATAAAGCTCGTAGGAATACCACAAGCTCGAGCTCGTAATATCATTTGCCAAAAGGAATTACTTGGATGCAAATAAAAATTAATTACCTTGCCTCCTACATGTAACACAAAAGCTAACACTATACCAAGTGGGATACCAATGAGAAAGTAAGCTCCCAAATTAGCAAATGCGCCAATCCTTTGCCAGCCACATCCCCTCGCGACTCCTGAAATAAGTGTTATATATTTAGTAAAATTTTGATACAATGTCAGTGTATAGAAATACGAACAGCCTAGAAAATGCATTTTTTTATTAGAAATTTATTGAAAATGTGAACTTGACAATTCCTTATCGCGTATTAACTGCCCTCTAAATTATGTAGATTTGGATCTTGATTTTTGATATTAAATTGAATAAGATTTAATTTCAAGGGTTTTGATTGGTTAATTTGAAAATTAAACTTTAAAAGAAAACTAAATGAAGTAAAATGTCAATTACTATGACTTAAGCTATAATCAACTGACTTTTCAAGTTGCTTCATGGAACTATAGAATGTTTAAGAGCACTAAGTGTAGATTAGGTATTTACACTTTCAATGTATTGAAATTAAATCGAAAAATTACGGCGGTCTATTTTGGAAAGTTTTTATTCTCTTTCTTCGGTTCACCTTTTTTTTTTAATTCGCTAAAAGGCATTTTCATAAAATTGTTCCTAAAATGCCCCGCAATAACATATACAGTAGCTTCTTCCTAAAATTTCTCCGGTGAATCTTCCTTTCTTCATAAAATTTCTCCGGCCAATCCTCCAGATAACTTCTTAATATTTCTCCGGTGAATCTTCCTTTCTTCATAAAATTTCTCTGGTGAATCTCACTTCCTAAAATTTCTCCAGTGAATCTTTATTTCTATTCCAATAGCTCGTAGCAAAGAAAATTAATTTTTTTTAATAGCCTCTGTTTCCATTCCAATAGAACACTAGTAATCTTACTTACTGAAATTTCTCCGGTAAATCTTCCTTTGGCTACATGGCGATGATGAAATTAGGTATTGAGGCATCGAGATGATGAAATTAAGTATCGGGCATCGAGATGCATTAAATTGGACATCGAGTCCTAAAATTTCTCTAGTGAATCTTACTTGCTAAAATTTCTTCGGTAAATCTTCATTTGGCTGCATCGCGATGATGAAATTAGACATCGCGATAATGAAATTAGGCATTGCAATTGGGCCGATGATGAAATTAGGCATTGCGATGATGAAATTTCTCTGGTAAATCTTTCATTAATGGCATAATCGTCTTTTTACCTTAAAAGTGTCTTTTTTTTATTTTTAAAAAAATATAGTGAACTTGAACAATTACAAATGTCTAAAAAGGACCGGCATGTAATTCACCCAAATTAAATCCATTTGTGAAGAGCTAAAATTTATAGACGGAAGATTTGAATATCCCGTGTGAGACGATTGAGACTTTATCAAGGTTAGAGTGTCCCGTAAACCTCACCTAGCTCAAGCGCAGCTCATTGTCACGGACTTGTCTTTTTCAAGCTACCGTGCGGCACTTAGCACTCACAATTTACTTGTTCTTGCACTAAGTAAGCCTATTAAACTTAGAGAGGGACTTGGCAAAAGACTTAGAGATTTTCAAGAGAGGGATTTTAGGAAGAAGGCTTTGTATTGCTCTAGGAAAGAACTTTACAAGTGATTCCTGGATGGTTTGGCCAAATGAGGCCTCCCCCTTTATATAGGCCTCCACCTCCTCAATGGACGGCCGCGATCTATTTACATCAATGGCTATGATCTACTTCTCTAGAATTCTCCTAGGAAGAATCTAGGATATTTACAAGTAGGGCTTTCTGCAAGTTTCTCTATCATGTGAATACAAGAGGTTTCTAGAAGTATCTAGCATTCCCTTGAATAATCTTGTAGATCCTTGAATCCTCCGGAACGTTCTAGATAAAAGTGAGCCTCTTGGTTGGCGGGACGTTACATTCTCCCCCACCTATGCTCGCGACGCCCTCGTCGCGCCTTCTTCTTTGTATCTTCGGATATGATCTGCAAACTGCCATAGTAAGTCTTCGGCCTCCCAGCTTGCTTCACTATCCGGCAAATTCTTTCATTTAACTAAATATTATTTGTAGCTTGGCACCCCACGTCTCCTTATCGTCCGATCCGATAAGATTTCTTCTACTTCTTTGTCGAACGAAGTGACAACGGCTGTTGGTGCCCGCTTTGACACTCCTCGATTGGGGTCCTCCATGTCTTCATGGTAAGGCTTGAGGAAACTAACATGGAAGACTGGGTGAATCTTTAATTTGGGCGGCAGTTGAAGTCTATATGAGACCTTGCCTACGCGCCTATTACCGGAAGGACCTCATACCGCGCACCAACCCTTTATGCACTTTCCTTAGGGTCTTAAACTGTTGGGGCAAGAGCTTTACTATGACTAGGTCACCTTCCTTGAATTCCACCACGCGTCGCTTTTTGTTAGCCCACTTCTTCATTTTCTTAGCTGCCTTGTCGAGGGATGCTCGTGCCAAGTCGGCTTGATCATGCCATGCCTTCACCGCTTTGTAGGCCGCCAGGCTCTTTCCATCATAGCTTACTGCCAAAGCATTTGGAGTTAGAGGTTGTCGCCCGGTGACAATCTCGAAAGGACTCTGCCCTGTGGCCTCGCTCCGCTACATGTTGTAAGAAAACTACGCTACATCCAAGAGCTTGGCCCAATCGTGTTGATTGGCACTCACGTAGTGCCTTAAATAGAGCTCTAGCAAGGCATTAACTCGCTCCGTTTATCCATCAGTCTGGGGATGGAAGCTCGTAGAGAAGTTTAGATCCGTCCCCATTTGCTTGAAGAGCTCCGTCTAAAACCTCCCTGTAAATCGGGGATCCCTATCACTCACGATCACTTGTGGGACTCCTCAATACTTAAGGACATCTCGAAAGAACAACTTGGCCGTCTCATCGGCCGTGCAGTCGGCTGGTGCGGGGATGAATGTGCCATACTTTGAAAACCTGTCAACAACCACAATGATGCTCCCACACCCTTCTGATTTAGGCAAGCAAGTAATAAAGTCCATGGAAACACTTTCCCATGGGCTCTCGGGGATTGACAACGGCTCCAATAGACCTCCAGGATGTTGTTGCTCGATCTTGTCTTGTTGGCATACCAAGCATGTCCGCACATATATCTCTATGTCATCAAGCATGCACGGCCAATAGTACGATGCCTCCACTAATGGCAACGTTCTTTTGATGCCTGGATGACCCGCCCATTTGGAATCATGACATTCTTTGATCATCTCCCTCCGTAAGTCACCCCACTTAGGGACGTAGAGTCGGTCGCCTTTTGTGAATAATAAGTCACCCTTTAGCCAAAATCGCCGCGTCTTTCCTTCACGAGCCATGCTAATGAGATTCTTGGCTAAAGGATCATGCTCCAATCCTTCCTTGATTCGGTCTATCTTCGAGAATTGTGGTCGACTTATCGCTGCAAGCTCCGCCTTTCGACTTAGGACGTCGGCCACAACATTCGCCTTGCCAGGCTTGTACTCTAATCGATAATCAAATTCTGCCAGGAAGTCTTGCCAACGAGCCTGCTTAGGGCTAATCTTCTTTTGCGTCTGGAAGTAGCTCGTGGAAACATTATCTGTCTTGATCACAAAGTGAGAGCCAAGCAAGTAGTGCCTCCATATGTGCAAGCAATGGATGACCGCCATCATTTCCTTCTCTTGTACCGTATAGCGCCTTTCCGTCTCATTTAGCTTTCGACTCTCATATGCAATAGGATGCTCGTCGTGCATGAGTACTCCCCAATAGCAAAGTCTGAAGCATCCGTGTGTAGCTCGAAGGGCCTTGAGATGTCGGGTAAGCATAGAACTGGTTCTTCTGTTACGGCTTTCTTTAAGTCATCAAAAGCCGCTTCACATTTCACATCCCAACTCCATGCCCTGTTCTTCTTAAGTAAATCTGTTAACGGGGTTGCTCTCGCCGAGTAGCCCTTTATGAACCGCCGATAGTAGTTAACTAAGCCAAGGAATGACCGTAGTTGTGGCAACTTGGTTGGTGGTTCCCAATCTTGAATTGCCTTCACTTTGGCCCCATCCATCATGAGCTTCCCATCCTTAATCTTATGCCCTAGGAACATCACTTCCTTTTGGGCAAACGAGCATTTCTCCAATTTAACATATAGCTCGTTCTCTCGTAATACTTGGAAAACTTGTCGCAGATGCTCAACATGTTCCTCCAAGGAGTTGCTATAGATGACAATGTCGTCCAAGTAGACTACGACGAACTTGTCGAGGAAAGGATGGAACAACTTATTCATCAAAGTGCAAAAAGTTACTGGGGCATTAGTAAGACCAAACGGCATGACTAGGAATTCATAGGAGCCATACCTTGTCACACACGTCGTCTTCTCCTCATCGCCTTCAGCAATCCTTACTTGGTAGTAACCCGATCGTAAGTCCAGCTTCGAGAAGTACTTGACCTTGCCAAGTTGATCGAACAGATCCGCTATGAGAGGGATCGGGTACTTGTTCTTGATGGTGATCTTATTTAGGGCCCTGTAGTCAATGCACATCCGCAGGGACCCATCCTTCTTTCGTTGAAATAACACCGGAGCACCATATGGGATTTAGAAGCACGGAGGTATCCTGCTTCAACCAACTCCCTTAGTTGCTTCTTTAACTCCTCTAACTCGGGTGGTGCCATGCGATACGGAGCCATTGCAGGTGGCTTGGCACCTGGCTCAAGCTCAATCTTGTGGTCTACCTCCCTCCTAGGTGATAACTTCTTTGGCAACTCCTTTGGCATCAAGTCCTTATAATCTCCAAGGACGGCTTGTATTTCCTTTGGGGCTTCAGAGATGATGGGGTCGAGCACTTCCCCATTCGGTGATTCCCGCAAGACCGCCAAATAGCAAGGCTCCTTCTTGTTGAAGCCTTTCTTAAATTGCATGGCCGAGAGCAACTTGGCTTCGCCTTAGCACCACGCTCAGTCGACACCATACATGTGCTTCCACTATCTAGAATGCATAGAGAATTAACAAAAGGTATAGGGAAAGCTTTTACTTTGTCAAGGAACTCCAATCCAAGCACAAGTTTGAAGTCATCCATTGGTACGACTGAGAAATCAATTGAGCCAACCCATTCCCCGATTTCTGCCTTTACGCCTCGAGAGATTCCATAGATTGGTTTAGCATCCGAATTCACCGCCTTGATAGTGCCACTATCCTTTGTAGTACTAAGTCCAAGTCTCTTGGCTTCATCCATTGTAATAAAGTTGTGCGTGGCACCCGAATCGACCAACGCACGAGTAGGCAGCCCGTTTATCTTGGCTTCGACGTACATAAGGCCCTTGGCCCCGCCTTTGGTACCTCCCCTTGACCTTGATAGCATTCAACACTTGTAGGGACCCCATATGAGCTTCCTCCTTTTGAGTTTCCTTCTCTTCATACTCCGCCATCATAGCATAGAAGCCTTTCTTCTTGGGACAGTCACGTGCCCAATGAGGTCCATCACATATGAAACAAGTGTTTGGGGGCTTAGATCCTTCCTTGCCCTTCTCACCTTGTTTCTCTTTCCAAGTAGGTGGCTTGCGAACGGCATCCGACTTCCCTTGGGCTTGCTTCTCTCCCCACCTTTTCCATTGTGGCTCTTCTTGTCCTTTGGCTTCGACGGCTCCCTGCTAAAATTAACAAATGACTCCACAGTGGCGATGGCGGTAGCAAGATCTTGCGCCCCACGCCGTTTGAGCTCCGTCTTAGCCCAAGGTTGCAAACCATCCATAAAGTAGAAGAGAGATTCTTTGTCGGGCATATCGGGTATTTCAAGAGTAAGAGATGTAAACTCCTTAACGTAATCCTTGATCGTACCCGTATGCTTAAGCCTTCGGAGTCGGCTTTTAGCTTCGTCCTCGGCATTCTCCGAATAGAATTGTTTCTTAATTTCCTTAACAAAATCAGCCCAAGTGTCAATGGTACACGTACCTTTAGCAATCGCCGCCACCATAGGGCTGCCGTGTCCTTCAAGTAAAGACTAGCAATTTGGATCTTCGCGGCATCATCCACAATGTTCGTTACTTGGAAGTATTGTTTGAGCCCCCACAAGAAGTTCTCGAGCTCACTCGCATTCCTATTGCCAACAAACTTTGAAGGCGTAGGAATTTCAATCTTTGGGGTTGCCCTGACGGTGCCCACCCCGCCAGCCACGGCCCTTTTGCATAATGACCAATCGGCCTGCACATCCTCCATTTGTCGGCGGAAGGCATCAAGTTCCTCCCCAACTTGAGTACGCAACGAAGTGATCTCGCCCATTAACTCGTCGCGAAGGCTACGAAGCTCCTTCCTTAGGTTCCCGTCTAGGATGTTAAGGGCAGCTTTGACGCCAGCATGGATCTCCGCGTCTTCCGACTCCAACCCATCAAGGCAAGGGAGGTAGACCACAAGATTGAGCTTGAGCCAGGTGCCAAGCCACCTGCAATGGCTCCGTATGGCATGGCACCACACGAGTTAGAGGAGTTAAAGAAGCAACTAAGGGAGTTGGTTGAAGCAGGCTACCTCCGTGCTTCTAAATCCCCATATGGTGCTCGGCTCTCACTTTGTGATCAAGACAGATAATGTTGCCACGAGCTACTTCCAGACGCAAAAGAAGCTTAGCCCTAAGCAGGCTCGTTGGCAAGACTTCCTGGCAGAATTTGATTATCGACTGGAGTACAAGCCTGGCAAGGCGAATGTTGTGGCCGACGTCCTAAGTCGAAAGGCGGAGCTTGCAGCAATAAGTCAACCACAATTCTCGGTGATAGATTGAATAAAGGAAGGATTGAAGCATGGTCCTTTAGCCAAGAATCTCATTAGCATGGCTCGTGAAGGAAAGACGCGTCAATTTTGGCTAAAGAGTGACTTATTATTCACAAAAGGCGACCGACTCTACGTCCCTAAGTGGGGTGACTTACGGAGGGAGATGATCAAAGAATGTCATGATTCCAAATGGGTGGGTCATCCAGGCATCAAAAGAACGTTGGCATTAGTGGAGGCATCATACTATTGACCGCGCATGCTTGATGACATAGAGACATATGTACGGACATGCTTGGTATGCCAACAAGACAAGATCGAGCAACAACATCCTGGAGGTCTATTGGAGCCGTTGCCAATCCCCGAGAGCCCATGGGAAAGTGTTTCCATGGACTTTATTACATGCTTGCCTAAATCGGAAGGGTGTGGGAGCATCATTGTGGTTGTTGACAGGTTTTCAAAGTACGGCACATTCATCCCCGCACCAGCCGACTGCATGGCCGATGAGACGGCCAAGTTGTTCTTTCGAGATATCGTTAAGTATTGGGGAGTCCCACAAGTGATCGTGAGTGATAGGGATCCCCGATTTACAGGGAGGTTTTGGACGGAGCTCTTCAAGCAAATGGGGACGGATCTAAACTTCTCTACGAGCTTCCATCCCCAGACTGATGGACAAACGGAGCTAGTTAATGCCTTGCTAGAGCTCTATTTAAGGCACTACGTGAGTGCCAATCAACACGATTGAGCCAAGCTCTTGGATGTAGCGCATTTTTCTTACAACATGCAGCGGAGCGAGGCCACAGGGCGGAGTCCTTTTGAGATTGTCACCGGGCGACAACCTCTAACTCCAAATGCTTTAGTAGTAAGCTATGATGGAAAGAGCCAACTTGGCACGAGCATCCCTCGACAAGGCAGCTAAGAAAATGAAGAAGTGGGCTGACAAAAAGCGACGCGTGGTGAAATTCAAGGAAGGTGACCTAGTCATGGTAAAGCTCTTGCCCCAACAGTTTAAGACCCTAAGGAAAGTGCATAAAGGGTTGGTGCGCAGGTACGAGGGTCCCTTCCCAGTAATAGGGCGCGTAGGCAAGGTCTGATATAGACTTCAACTGCTGCCCAAATTAAAGATTCACCCAGTCTTCCTTGTTAGTTTCCTCAAGCCTTACCATGAAGACATGGAGGACCCCAATCGAGGAGTGTCAAAGCGGGCACCAACAGCCGTTGTCACTTCGTTCGACAAAGAAGTAGAAGAAATCTTATCGGATCGGACGATAAGGAGACGTGGGGTGCCAAGCTACAAAGAATATTTAGTTAAATGGAAGAATTTGCCAGATAATGAAGCAAGCTGGGAGGCTGAAGACTTACTATGGCAATTTACAGATTATATCCGAAGATACAAAGAAGAAGGCGCGACGAGGGCGTCGCGAGCATAGGTGGGGGAAAATGTAACGTCCCGCCAACCAAGAGGCTCACTTTTATCTAGAACGTTCCGGAGGCTTCAAGGATCTACAAGATTATTCAAGGGAATGCTAGATACTTCTAGAAACCTCTTGTATTTACATGATAGAGAAACTTGTAGAAAGCCCTACTTGTAAATATCCTAGATTCTTCCTAGGAGAATTCTAGAGAAGTAGATCATAGCCATTGATGTAAATAGATCTCGGCCGTCCATTGAGGAAGTGGAGGCCTATATAAAGGGGGAGGCCTCATTTGGCCAAACCATCCAGGAATCACTTGTAAAGTTCTTTCCTAGAGCAATACAAAGCCTTCTTCCTAAAATCCCTCTCTTGAAAATCTCTAAGTCTTTTGCCATCTCATATTCCAAATTACACATAAGAGAAGTTCTCGAGCTCACTCGCATTCCTATTGCCAACAAACTTTGAAGGCGTAGGAATTTCAATCTTTGGGGCTGCCCTGACGGTGCCCACCCCGCCAGCCACGGCCCTTTTGCATAATGACCAATCGGCCTGCACTTCTTCCATTTGTCGGCGGAAGGCATCAAGTTCCTCCCCAACTTGAGTACGCAACGAAGTGATCTCGCCCATTAACGCGTCGCGAAGGGTACGAAGCTCCTTCCTTAGGTTCCCGTCTAGGATGTTGAAGGCGGCTTTGACGCAAGCATGGATCTCCGCGTCCTCCGACTCCAACCCATTAAGGCGTTGGTGGATCTCCTCAAACTGCTGCGCAAAGTCCGTTATCGAGGTCTCCACCCCGATAACCCTTCGGTCCAACTCCGCTAGTGCGTCCCTGGACTTGCTTCGATGCCTACCTCCTTGCGCACGAGCATTCTCATGTTCGCTACCTTCATCCACAACGACACCTGAAGTGGTGGCGTTCTTGTCACTACCCTTTGTCATTGCCTCGAACCTTTGCTCTGATACCAACTGTCACGGACTTGTCTTTTTCAAGCTTCCGTGCGGCACTTAGCACTCACAATTTATTTGTTCTTGCACTAAGTAAGCCTATTAAACTTAGAGAGGGACTTGGCAAAAGACTTAGAGATTTTCAAGAGAGGAATTTTAGGAAGAAGGCTTTGTATTGCTCTAGGAAAGAACTTTACAAGTGATTCCTGGATGGTTTGGCCAAATGAGGCCTCCCCCTTTATATAGGCCTCCACTTCCTCAATGGACGGCCGAGATCTATTTACATCAATGACTATGATCTACTTCTCTAGAATTCTCCTAGGAAGAATATAGGATATTTACAAGTAGGGCTTTCTACAAGTTTCTCTATCATGTAAATACAAGAGGTTTCTAGAAGTATCTAGCATTCCCTTGAATAATCTTGTAGATCCTTGAAGCCTCCGAACGTTCTAGATAAAAGTGAGCCTCTTGGTTGGCGGGACGTTACATCATGCTACCTAACGCCCAACCTTGCCAAGCATGAGGAAAGGAGGCCAAGCTTGGGCTTGGGCTTATAATTTCGGGCCTAAGGCTGGTTTACGAGCCCATTTATGACCAAGATATGGGCCCGTCATATCAACCTGCCCCATGTTCAGATTTTAGGCTCAACCTACTAGGCTGGTGTCCAGTAGCTTGCCGCCAACACTTTTAATATTTATAATAGAATCAATTATCTTTTTTAATTTGCATGCGGGGTGGAACAACTAACTCTTTTGGAATAAAAAAAGTATATGAAAAGATAAAGATATATATATATATATATATATATATATATATATATATATATATATATATGGATGTGGAGAGATAGATACCAGTAAGGACACCAACAAAGCCATCACAGAAGTGGGTGGAAGCAATAATGAGCATCATCTGGGCCACATAACTCACTACCCTTTCTTCATTGGAAAAACAGTATCCCCATAATTTACGACCCAATACGATAATGGCCGCCACTGATGTGCATTCAATAGCTACCATTGAAATCCCAACTCTTACAGCCATTAGAGCTGCTTCTGATCGCCCTGCTCCCAGTTCATTTGATACTCTTATGCTAACCAATTAAAAAAAAAACTAATAATAATAAATAAAAGTAAATTAGTACATGTATCATTAATTAAGAATTAAAAATAAATAAATTACGTACCTTACTGCAGCACCTAGTCCGAGGGGTATCATATAAACCATGGTTTGTGTGCTCAGGCTGAAATATCAAAAAAAAAAAAATTTAATTACTTGCTAAAATGACGGGAGAAACTTGTAAGAGAAATATTTAATGGTCACGGAGTACCATGCGTGGTGCATCTACATAGTGCATCATGATGTATAACGACACACTGTAGTGCCAAAGTAATTTAAAAGTGAGATTCGCTTTGGGTCCACTACGTGTGGAATTCTATGTTCCCTCCAATTTCAAAAAGATAATCTAATACTCTAATTTTACTTTTTGGTTCGTCCCAAAAAATATCTCATTTTTAATATTATAGCATAATTCAAAAAAAATGTAGAAATAAGTAAAATTATGAGCTTAAGAAGTTTGGCTTGCCTAATGTGACTAATTTTGAGATGGAGGGCGTAGAATAATGTTAGGAACACAAAAAAGTCACAAGATTTTGGCCTTAAAGTCTGTCAACCTGGTGAAATATTTTACTATTTTACTGTCCCAAAATACTACGTGACATATTTATACAGTAGACCACAATTAATAATAATACAATATAATATTATAATGATATAAATTAAATTTTACTTTTAAATCTCTTTAACAATATAATGCGTCTGTCTTTATAATGCCGTTTTGAGAAAAAAACAAAACGGTCCACATCGGCCTATCCACAGATTTATTGACGTGGCGTAATTATAGCCGAAACTCCAATCTCCATGAAAAGATTCTAGATAATAAAGTACTCTTCCGTCCCTCCGTTTTACTCAAAAAAATTTATGTTTTAAAGGTTTAATAATTAAAAAATATATAAGTATTGCTCTCTCTATCTCTTAATTATTATTTTATTTGACCTAGTACATAAATTAAAAAAAAATAATTGATTTAATTATTAATATTGATATAATATATGATTTTTTTAATGCCTATGTGTATGTAGTTCATAATTAAAATAAGAAAAAAAATAAGGATAAAATGATAAAAGTGATGTCCTAAAAAAGAAAGTTTTCAAATAAGACAATTATTTTAAAACGACGAAAAGGGAAAGGAAGACAATAATTTAGGGACGGAGAGAGTATTAGAGTTAGTAATAATTACAAAAATATTTAAACATAATCAAAATATTTATAACATATGTGGAGGATAAAGTTAAAAAAATTATAAATATTATAAGCATAATTTTTTTTAAAACAGTGAATTTTTGTCCAAGACTGAGGTCTGAGGGAGCAGTAGTCAAGTGAAGAAAATTCCGTAAGAATACCAACTAACCTGATTGATGAAGCTGATGTTTCGAGCGTTGGATCCGGCAGAAGACCAGCAATGAGAACCATAGCCTCACATGCCCATATCTCTAAGCTTTTAAAACGAAGAAAATCAAATAAATATAAATCACACACTGCAGTACTTGATGAAATCGAAGTACTTGATGAAATCGAAATGCAGGTATATCTATATATATTTTTTTAAAATTATAAAATACGTAATTTGTAATTTATAATAAATTATTGATGTACTCTTATTTAAGTTGAATTATTGTTTGTAAGAGTTTTTTTTCTATGTTCTTACAAACTAATGAATAAGGGTAATTTTGTTAAATATGGATAAATGTTTCATGAAATTCAAAAACGATAATTATCTTAAAACAAAAAATTTTTGCTAAAACGACAATTATTTTGAGGCGGCGGCGTACTTACCAAACCATAATAGCAGAAGGAACCGCAAGCCTGATAAAACTTGGAATATCATGAAAGGCCTTTGTTGAGAAACCCTTCCAAGTTATTGAATTGCAGGAAGGAGAAAATCTAATGTAAAGTGCCAATAGAAGAACGTTGATCCAATACGAAACTGCGCTAGCAAGTGCCGCGCCTTTGCTCGCCAGCCCGAATTGAAAGACTAGAACCCAACAGAGGACTATGTGTATTAAAGTCGTGACTCCCGTCGTTACCATCATCGGAACAACAATGTTCTGACTTCCCAGGAACCGGATTTCACATTGTAAGATCGCGTAAGCGAAGATACTAGGTATCATATAACGCGAAAAAAGTGCGGCTTCTGCTGATATATGTGGATCTTGTCCTAAAAGTAACAGAATCTGCTCTGCGTTTGCCCATACAAATGCTAGGGGAATACTGACTAGTGAAAGAACAAGTATCGCTCGTTGCAAGTGAACGCCGAGCATCTCATACTGTTTGGCCCCGTACGACTGACCACAGAACGTATCGAGAGCATTTCCACCCCCAATCTGTAACAAAAATACAAGTCAAATTTTCATTTGAAAAACAATCAATTTGATTTATAAAAATAAAAAAAGAATAGTTATTTAGGAACTGAGTAAGTTAAGATCGAGATTGAGGTAATCTCAATTATATACCAACAAGCTGAAGCCGGTGACGGTGGCGAAGGAAGTGGCGGTAGAGGCACCGGAAAGAGCGAGCTCGCTACCAGCATGGCCGACGAACATGACAGAAATGACTTGTATGAAGAATGTGAAGACATTAACAGTCAACAGAGGCCCTGCAAGCAATACTTGTTTCTTGGCTTCCACCAAGAAATCATCTCTGTTGAGCCCAAATAATCCCCTTCTTCTGTATTCATCATCAAGAACATTTTCTTGATGATGAATAATTAGGGGTTTATTGAGAGAGAACTCGTTTTCATCTTCTCTTTCTTGATGAGTGCCCATGAAGATGATGATGGGTTTTCTCTTGATTACTCTCAGAAAGTTCGTTTGAATAAGAAGCACACGATATTTATTTATATATCTGCCAAATAAAATAAGAAACGGGTGATTTATTGTGTACCAACCTTTTAACGAGCATTGTTTTTTCTAATCTATTTCACACGATTACGGCTTTCAATAATAATAATAATAATAATAAAGAGTCGTAAATTTAGCATTTTTTTAATAAATAATAATACTAGATCTCTTCGTCTAAAAAAAATTGTCTTTCTTTTTTTTAGTCCGTTTTTTTTTTAAAAAAAAATTAATGTCCTTTCAAAGGAGGTACTATTTATTGTGTAATTCGAAGAAAGGTATAAATATATAAAGTTATAATCTTGAAAAATTTGATCCGTCAAATAAGACTATTTTCTAATTATTACGAAGGGAGTAATAAAATTAAAATTGGACATTGGGTTATTCGGGTTCATTATTCATGTTGCACTTGTTTAAAATTATGTTTCTTTGACTGATCAATTCAATTACAAATCAAATTTTATTTTTTCTATAAGAAATGGGAAAAAAAAAAAAAACAAATTAGGACCTATATGAACAATCAAAAGTAAGAAGCCGACTTAATTTTGTTTTGAAAACTACGAATACAATTTGTACTCTAAAGTTAGGTATCATTGGCCCCATGACAACACTAATAATGTGTTCGTGAAGTTACTCACCTTCTCTCTTATCAACAATATTATGGAGCCCACCTTCCTAAGTGCATTATACAACTGTATACACATAGTCCGCTTTTTGCGTGTCAATCTTTTTTTTTTTCTCTCTTTTTTTTATTCTTATTAATTGAATTTTGACTAATATGTGTATCGAGAACGCATTATAAATATATAGTTTCCAAAATTTTTTTTTTAATATTTATGTCAGTAACCTTAAAAATTATAAAAGTTATGAAATCAATAAAAAAAATTAATATAATATTTTGTTTGTTACTAAAATCGTGTTCTGTTTGACCCAAAATTCAAATTAAAAAAATATAATTAACTCTATTATAAATATTAAAATAATGTGTGTTTTTTAAAAATACACATGTAAGAATGAGGCCCATTAATTAAGTGGAATCAAATTACGGGTAAAACGATAAATTTAATTTTGTAAAAGGCTGTTGCTAACTGCCTGAATTGAAACGTTTAAAAAATGTAAATTTTGTCATAAATATTAAGGGTATTAAAATAATTTTGTAATTTACATGACCAAATTATCTCTAAATATAAATTAAAATTTTTAGCATCCAATCACCTCATTAATAATTAATTAGGAATAAAGCAGTAATTTTTAGATTATAAAAAAGAAGAAATTAAAAATAGACAATTTCTTTTTGAAATGAAATCACGTGTAACATGTGTAAACACAAATTAGTAGTTTTTTATCGTATTAATTACGTCATGCAGTTGTAATCAATAGGTGTAGTCAATGCTGAGCCACCCTTGTGTAAGTGCATTTAAACAAAATATAGGGTGTAGTTGTTGGGGGCCGAGCCGGACTTCTCTCAATGCACTCAAGTTTTCATAAATTAACTAGTATACCACGTGCGATGCAGGGTGATTTTTTCGATATACATAAAATAATTAAAAAGTTTGATGATAACAATATAAATAAATAATTATATTATAAAGATTATGAGGTTGATGTATAAAATTAAATAAATAATTAAAACATAAATATTAACAAAAGTAAATTTAATGATAGAGAATCACATAAATAAATAAGTTTAATATAACTCTTGGAATATTTTTTAACTACAACGTTGAACATATATGATAATTACTATCAGACATATACAATTGAGCATGATTAAAAATGATTTTTTAAAAAGGAGCCCTACACTAAATAAAGATTGACTCTGACATTTATTTATAGACATTGCATAAGACACCATCAACAGAAAATGTCTTTCTGCGATGCATGAAATCTATATCTTACAAAAAAAGTAGTTGTTTAATGAGTTCAATGTATGGAAATTAAATAAATAATTAAATTATAAATATTATAAAAAAGTAAATTTAATTATATAGAAAATAAAACAAAAATAAATAAAAAATTATATTAAGTTACAAACCAATTTTTATTTAACGTTTATCTTGTTCGACATGAGACTAATAGAAGGGATAGGACAATCTTCATTATTCATTGAATCAACGATTGTTAAGATACTTTGGTTTTAAATGACGAAAATCGTGGCATATGATAGTTTCTTGTAATCCATAAAAAAGTGTTTTCAGAAAAAAAAATTTGTTTATTATTGAAAATATAAACAAATAAAAATATATAAATAATGATTGTTTTGACTAAATTTATAATTATTGAATAATAAAAATCATATAGCAATGGGCCAATGAAAACTGGCCCAAATTATTAAATAATCAATATATATATATATATATATATATATATATATATACACACACACACACACACATAATTTAGGATGAATTACAGGCCAATTCCTTTTTTAACATTGGCAATCGCTTCAGTTCACTCATCTATTTTTAAAATCGAAAAATGATATTTTTGGGCTAAAAAAATAATTATGTCATTAATGAAAGAAAAACACGCGTACATCAGTAACCAAGGCATCGCGATGCAACACTTTTGTATTGCGATGCACCACTTTTGCATCGTGCGCATCAGTAACCAAGGCATTGCGATGCAACACTTTTGCATCACGATGTAGCGCTTTTGCATTGCGATGCACCGCTTTTTGCATCACGAATCCAATTTCAGGGGAACAAAATAAAAATTTGCCCGAGCAGGGTAAAAAATTAAACATTTTGATTGCCGCACCTCGCTAAAGCAAGTTGCCGCATCGCTAAGGTGAGTAGCGGGGACAAAAAGCGATGCTCCACTTTGTGCATCACAATGCTCCACTTTATGCATCTCGATGCTCCACTCTGTGTATCGCGATGCTCCACTTTGTGCATCACGATGCTCCACTTGAATTTCAACCGTTGGAGGAAACAATTATGATTTAACACAATAACAATATATATATATATATATATTAAATTTAAAATTATATAACAAAATTTACATACAAACATGGTATTGACTCACACAGTTCAAGCAATCGGCTCGTCCCCGAGTTTTTATTCACTTAGTTTTGAGTCGGGTAGTAGGAATTCGAATTCAATTATGAATTATGATCTTCAGGGCAGTTTTTGCATAGTTGCAGAGATTATTTACAATAAAATATTTTGTGCTAACGTTGATTCTGCAATACGAGCTACATAATTGAGTTGGGTTTCAAGTTTCAACTCATTATTTGTTACTTGCAGGCCAATTTTTACAGTGGACCTACCGGAGTATTGAGAAACATCAAGTTATGGAAGAACAGTTATGGCAGAAACGAGGATATTTTAGGAACAATTTTATTAAAGTGCCTTTTTCAAGTTACAAAAAATAAGGGTGGACTTTAGGGGTTAAAAAGTTTTGAAAGTGGACCGGCCAGTAATTTCTCGTATAATTTAAGCCCGTATGGTCCTTATTTATTCAAAGAAAAATTAAGGATTTACCGGCCGATTTAAATAAATCATTACTATTCGCCCCAAAAAGAAGCCACATATATAACACTTCATTTTAGGGTTTCTAATTTCATCGTCTTCAAAGTTTTTCTCTTCAAACATTCTAGAAAAACCCCTACTTTCCCCGAATTTTTCTTTTCACTAACTCTTCGTTTTCCAGTAGATTTTATTCGGAAATGTTATTTTAACTTTTTATGCTTTATATCATTTTTTCAAACCTACTTTTAGGGTGTTTTCTAGGTTTTTTTTATTTATTTTTATTTTTACTTTTTATGCTTTTATATCATTTTTTCAAACATACTTTTAGGATGTTTTCAAGTTATTTTATTTTATTTTATGCTTTTATATCATTTTTTAAACCTACTCTGTCGAAGGATGACATTCTGTCCAGCAAGGACTTTCTTTAATTCCTTCCACAAAAGTTTATTTTATTATAAACTCTGAAAATTTAATTTTTCACATATATTTTCAATTCACAAAAACAAATACACATATATAGAGTCCAACTAAATTTGAAAATAAATTTGTATGAGTTTTATGTTGCAGCAATCTCTTGTTTCCTTTCTCTTCTTTATGATACTGAAGATAGTTTTCTTTTGATATTCATTTTTCATTTAGTTAATAGTCTGTAATATAATTCAATAATTAAATAAATAGTTATATATATTATATCCTTGCAATTCCAGTATAGCAAAAAGAAAATCAAAGTTTTATATATATTTTTTATATTATTGAATATAGATTTGGACAGAAATTGATCGGTATTCATCACACTCATTGATTGAATTAATCTAGTCAAAGACTAAAGATAAAGAAGAATGCAAAGAGTTTATAAATATACTTTTCTAATCAAATATAATGAAAATTTCAATGTTGGTTTTTCTAAAGCAAAACTGAATTTTATATAAACAAAATAGTTTTCGTTTTTGGAAAGTATAGTTTGGCGGGATATTACCTTTTATATGCATGATTGTTATTATATATCTATATATATATATATATATATATATATATATAGATAGATAGATAGATAGATAGATATAGATAGATAGATATATAGATTTTCTTTATATATTGTTTAAAGTATTTGCTGTTATGTGTTATATTTTCCTTTATATTTTCTCCTAAACTACAAGTCTCATTTTTTAAATTTAAACTATAAATTATCCGTATTTTTTTTATTTTTTTCAAAAATTTGATATTTCTCTTACTTAGTGTAACAATTAAAATAAATATAAATAAAATAATAAGTTTAATGATAGAGAATCCCATAAATAAATAAGTTTAATATAAACTCTTGGAATATTTTTTAACTACAACGTTGAACATATACGATAATTACTATCAGACATATACAATTGAGCATGATTAAAAATGATTTAATGATAGAGAATCCCATAAATAAAACGTAAATATTAACAAAAGTAAATTTAATGATAGAGAATCCCATAAATAAATAAGTTTAATATAACTCTTGGAATATTTTTTAACTACAACGTTGAACATATACGATAATTACTATCAGACATATACAATTGTGCATGATTAAAAATGATTTTTTCAAAAAGGAGCCCTACACTAGATAAAGATTGACTCTGACATTTATTTATAGACATTGCATAAGACACCATCAGCAGAAAATGTCTTTCTGCGATGCATGAAATCTATATCTTACAAAAAAAGTAGCTGTTTAATGAGTTCAATGTATGGAAATTAAATAAATAATTAAATTATAAATATTATAAAAAAGTAAATTTAATTATATAGAAAATAAAACAAAAATAAATACAAATTTACATTAAGTTGCAAACTAATTTTTATTTAACGTTTATCTTGTTCGACATGAGACTAATAAAAGGGATAGGGCAATCTTCATTATTCATTGAATCAACGATTGTTAAGATACTTGGGTTTTAAATGACGAAAATCGTGGCATATGATAGTTTCTTGTAATCCATAAAAAAGTGTTTTCAGAAAAAAAAATTTGTTTATTATTGAAAATATAAACAAATAAAAATAAATAAATAATGATTGTTTTGACTAAATTTATAATTATTGAATACTCCCTCCGTCCCTAAATTATTGTCTTCCTTTCCTTTTTCGTCCATCCTAAAATAATTGTCTTGTTTGAAACTTTCCTTTTTAGAACATCACTTTTACTATTTTACCCTTACTTTTTCTTCCTACTTTAATTATGAGCCACACACACATGGGCATTAAAGGAAACAACACACTTTTTCAATACTATTCCAATATTAATAATCAAGTCAATTGAGTTTTCTTAATCCGTGTACTGGGTCAACTCAGACAATAATTTAAGGACGGAGGGAGTAATAAAAATCATATAGCAATGGGCCAATGAAAACTGGCCAAAATTATTAAATAATCAATATATATATATATATATATATATATATATATATATACACACACACACACATCATTTAGGGTGAATTACAGGCCGATTCTTTTTTTAACATTGGCAATCGCTCCAGTCCACTCATCTTTTTTTAAAACCGAAAAATGATATTTTTTGGCTAAAAAAATAATTATGTTATTAATGAAAGAAAAACACGCGCACATCAGTAACCAAGGCATCGCGATGTAATACTTTTGTATTGCGATGCACCACTTTTGCATCGTGCGCATCAGTAACCAAAGCATCGCGATGCAACACTTTTGCATCGCGATGCAACACTTTTGCATTACGATGCAGCGCTTTTGCATTGCGATGCACCGCTTTTTGCATCACGAATCCAATTTCAGGGGAACAAAATAAAAATTTGAGGCTGCCGCACCTCATCCTGCCACACCTCGCTATTGCTAGGGCGAGCAGGGTAAAAAATTAAACATTTTGATTGCCGCACCTCGCTAAGGCGAGCTGCCGCATCGCTATGGTGAGTAGCGGGGACAAAAAGCAATGCTCCACTTTGTGCATCACAATGCTCCACTTTATGCATCTCGATGCTTCACTTTTTGCATCGCGATGCTCCACTTGAATTTCAACCGTTGGAGGAAACAATTATGATTTAACACAATAACAAAATATATATATATATATATTAAATTTAAATTTAAATAAATTTAAAATTATATAAAAAAATTTACATACAAACATGATATTGACTCACACAGTTCAAGCAATCGGCTCGTCCCATGAGTTTTTATTCACTTAGTTTTGAGTCGGGTAGTAGGAATTCAAATTCAATTATGAATTATGATCTTCAGGGCAGTTTTTGCATAGTTGCAGAGATTATTTACAATAAAATATTTTATGCTAACGTTGATTCTGCAATACGAGCTACAGAATTGAGTTGAGTTTCAAGTTTCAACTCATTATTTGTTACTTGCTGGCCAATTTTTATAGTGGACCTACCGGAGTATTGAGAAACATCAAGTTATGGAAGAAACGAGGATATTTTAGGAACAATTTTATTAAAGTGCATTTTTCAAGTTACAAAAAATAAGGGTAGACTTTAGGGGTTAAAAAGTTTTGAAAGTGGACCGGCCAGTAATTTCTCGTATAATTTAAGCCCGTCTATGGTCCTTATTTATTCAAAGAAAATTTAAGAATTTACCGGTCGATTTAAATAAATCATTACTATTCGCCCCAAAAAGAAGCAACATATATAACACTTCATTTTAGGGTTTCTAATTTCATCGTCTTCAAAGTTTTTCTCTTCAAACATTCTAGAAAAACCCCTACTTTCCCCAAAATTTTCTTTTCACTAACTCTTCGTTTTCCAGTAGATTTTATTCGGAAATGTTATTTTAACTTTTTATGCTTTATATCATTTTTTCAAACCTACTTTTAGGGTGTTTTCTAGGTTTTTTTTTTTACTTTTTATGCTTTTATATCATTTTTTCAAACATACTTTTAGGATGTTTTCAAGTTTTTATTTTATTTTATGCTTTTATATCATTTTTAAACCTACTCGTCGAAGGATGACATTCGTCCAGAAGGACTTTCTTTAATTCCTTCCACAAAAGTGTATTTTATTATAAACTTTGAAAATTTATTTTTCACATATATTTTCAATTCACAAAAACAAATACACATATATAGAGTCCAACTAAATTTGAAAATAAATTTGTATGAGTTTCATGTTGCAGCAATCTCTTGTTTCCTTTCTCTTCTTTATGATACTGAAGATAGTTTTCTTTTGATATTCATTTTTCATTTAGTTAATAGTCTGTAATATAATTCAATAATTAAATAAATAGTTATATATATTATATCCCCGCAATTCCAGATAGCAAAAAGAAAATCAAAGTTTTATATATATTTTTTTATATTATTGAATGTAGATTTGGACATAAATTGATCGGTATTCATCACACTCATTGATTGAATTAATCTAGTCAAAGGCTAAAGATAAAGAAGAATGCAAAGAGTTTATAAATATACTTTTCTAATCAAATATAATGAAAATTTCAATATTGGTTTTTCTAAAGCAAAACTGAATTTTATATAAACAAAATAGTTTTAGTTTTTGGAAAGTATAGTTTGGCGGGATATTACCTTTTATAGGCACGATTGTTATTATATATATATATATATATATATATATATATAGATATAGATAGATATATAGATTTTCTTTATATATTGTTTAAAGTATTTGCTGTTATGTGTTATATTTTCCTTTATATTTTCTCCTAAACTACAAGTCTCATTTTTTAAATTTAAACTATAAATTATCAGTATTTTTTATTTTTTCAAAAATTTGATATTTCTCTTACTTAGTGTAACAATTAAAATAAATATAAATAAAATAATAAATAATAAAAACTATAATTATGTATTTTATAATAATGTTCCATTTTACATATGAGCTCCAAAATTCCATGTCAGTGTCTGACAATTCCAAAATTAAAATATATTAAAAAACAAAATTCAAGCCTAAAGAAACTCTTAAAGCTATTTTTGAATTTGAATTTTATAAGTAAGGAAACAAAGTTAAATTATGACAAAAATAATAAGTCAAATCAATTTATTGGGCAAGTACATGTACATAAATTGATGATGGAAATCAAATCAATTTTTGTCCTTCAAATAAGTTTTAATCCGATTGAGATTCACTCTCTGTTATTATCACCAAAATAAATGAATTTTTAAAAATTTGTATCCAAATTAAAAAAGCTTATTAGAAAACTGATATACCTTTATTCAAGTGTAATTATTGTTAATAAGTTATATGATTATTTTTAATATAATATTTAATTAAAGAGTAATTAATAAGGACAATGTTGACAAAATGTGAATAAATTTTTCATGAAATCCTATAGCATTATTTATTTTTGGACAAATATTTTTATAAAAATTATTTATTTTGGAACGGAGGTAGTTTTTTATGTAGTCTTTCTAAATGCACCGTTAGATAGTGGTCAAGAATCTCTCTTATTTTTGTGGTAATTAGAATTATCTAATATTGCTCAGAAAAATTATGTAAAAAAGTAACGGTAAGGAGTCACGTCTATCTTAAAATAACTAAAAGGAAACCTTTAAGTATAAAATTATATCTATTAAAAGTAACACTAAAAATCCAACTATTTGGATCCACAAAATAGTTTAACCTAATATGTCAATCAAAGATTCTAACACTAAAAATTCAACTATTTGGATCCACAAAATAGTTTAACCTAATATGTCAATCAAAGATTCTTACACTAAAAATCCAACTATTTGGATCCACAAAAGTAGTTTATTCTAATATGTCAATCAAAGATTCTAACACTAAAAATACAACTATTTGGATCCACAAAATAGTTTAACCTAATATGTCAATCAAAGATTCTATCTATCTATTATATATATATATATATATATATATAATAGTTACTTTTTTTTAACCATCAATGTTTACTATCATTATTAATCATTGGATCAAAAATCAAAGGTCGAGATTTATTGGTTAGTTGGAAAATGCAATTAGTGCAAGTAGGTGAGTCATTTAATGTAATAAATCTCAACCTTTAATTTTTGATCTAATAGTTGATAATGATAGTAACCATTAATGGTTTAAAAAAAAATAACCATTAAATACTCCCCATATATATATATATATATATATATATATATATATATATATAATGACAGGGCTTCAAATCTTCTAAGGCTTCAAATATTCTATCTCACTCCCTATCACACTTTGTGTCTCACTTAATTCTAGCCTTACACATGTACTTATTATTGTAGTTTGTCTTTTTTTACAATTTTTACATAAAACCACTTGTCAAAAATAGAACTTATTATGTTTGATTGAAAAAACCAAACCCTGCCTTGAAAATGTAAATTTTCATGTTTAATATTGCTGGCAAAACTCTTCATTTCTTTGGAACAGATTAATTGAATGTATGTTTTATGGATAGTAAATAGGGATAGTAATTTGTACGAGTTGGAGATATTGAAAGGATTGTGTTCTTGGATGAAGAGAGAACTAGACGGTTTACCGAAAGAGAATAGAGAGTAGGTTGGAGGAAGTGAGATTGGGGAATTCAGTGAGGAATAATAATAATTATAGGTATGGATCGTATGGTGGTAGTGGTGGTGGTGGGAAGAAGTCGGTGCCAATGGTTGAAAAATCTGGTGGGTTTAAGGAGTGGAGTAAGAAGAGTGGCAGTGGTTAGGAGAATGGCCTGAAAGAAGTACAGAAGAATGGGACTTTGGCCAAGAGAGAGAGAGAGAGTATTAGTATTAGGTGGAGATAGAGAGAAAGGGAGGTGAGTTTGTAATTTTTTTATTGTTTAATTATTTACTAAGAATTTATCATAATACCTTTAAAAAATAGTATGTGCAATGCATATGATTGACTCAACGGAAAGTTTCTAACGGCATTTATCAAAAGGACTAGTCGCGTGACTTTTTAAAACTCTTGGGACTTAAATTTGAAAAAATTTTGTTAAAGACTATTGGTGAAATCGATCATAGTAGATGAACTTGTAATATCATTAACCCAACAAAAAAAGAAAACTCAGATTGTTTGTTTGGGAGGAAGGATAAATTGGGAGTTTACCTTAAAAAGGGAATTGAAAAACAGAGAGAGAGTGAGAGTGAGAGAGAGAGAGATCAGATATGGGCATTCTTTCAGTTACAGCAAGGAAAAGTTTTGTGGGATGCGAAGAATGAACCGAAATGGAAACTGCCAAATACTGCAAAGTTGTGGGGAAAAGGAAACCGGGGCTCTCTCTCTCTCTCTCTCTCTCTCTGAAGAATTTTATGAGTAGCTGAAACCAATTTCATTTATTTATCTATATATATCAAACATCTTTCTATATCTCTCATCCTTTCCCTCTCTCTCCCCTTCCCCCTCCACCTCTCCCTATATAGTTTCAAATAATATAGTGCTTTTATGCACCAGGACAAAGAGTCCTCCTTTAAGCTGTCTCATTTTGTTCTTTTTATCTCCTTACTTCTTTTTATAGTAAAGACACTTTGATGCAAGTATAAAATGAAGACTGGCTTCATGTTGCAAGAAGCCGCAAAAGCACTTATTAAAATCCAAGGCGGACAAGAAGTAATGAAAATTATTTAGTGGTATGCCCTTTCCTTTTTAATTACTCTTTATTGAAAATTGAAAAATTAATTTAATAGGAACCCAATGCAGTTGTTAGCATAAAGAACATTATTTGTTACAAGCAAATCTGATATGAAATTTGTTTTACGAAAAATATTTTTTCACTAAACTTTGTTGCGATTGAAAACATAAAACTTAAAGTTTATTTTAAAAGCCCATCAATTAAATGACATATCTCGAAAAATATAAAAAACTAAAATTTTTGTGTATTATATCACATTATAACAATTATCACAAAATCCCAAGATTAATTATAACTATATGAGAAATATTTTACAAAATGGATCAATTTGGAAAAGAAATGACGGTAAAATCTGAAGTAAATGAAATTAAGCAAATAATTTGAGCAGCAGTTGCCAAATGAAGGTAAATTAAATCACAAAAGCTTCGGAAGAGTTGATGTCAAATTTGTCCCGTATAATAGAACACGAAAATTTACTAGAATCCCAAAATAGCCCAAGTGAAGAGAAAATGGATTTCAAAATCAAATGACAAAAACACATGAAAATTGTAATTCAAATCCAGACCACTCAAAAAGAATCAATTTTCTTAATAATAGAATCAAAATTGAAGTCCAAGAACACTCACAATTTTGGAAAAGAAAATTATTAAAGTTCTCAAGTGACAAATAGTCCATCTTTAAGTTTGTATTCAAGAGGGAAACAATAAATACATTAACTCTTGGAAAAAAATTGTCAAAATTTTGTACCGAATAATCCAATGCAAGAATCAACCTTGAACATTCTAAAACAATACTCAAATCTATATATATATATATATATATATAAATATATATATATATATATATATATTTAAAGTTGGTGAGGATGCCTTAAATTGTGACACCTCACCTCTTTTTGTTAAATCTTCATTCTCAATGCTTTGACTTTTGAAATTCTAGGAGGATGCAATTAGCTAATAGTTTTATCTAATTATTATAGGTATAATATTGTGGTATATAATATTCTTTAATAATATTAGTTGAAGAGCTTTAGCTATTGGCAAAGCAATGAAAAAGCTAGAAAAACAAAATAAAGTGTTGCCAATGGAATTTGAACACACACTCTTTTAAATATGAAAACTCACCTTAAACCAACTCAACCATTTATATTATGTTGGTAATTTCTATCACTATAAGATAATAACTGTGATTATTAATCATACTTAATAAAACAATTATAGTATGACTAGCCGCTATAGCTTATTGAGAGAAATAACAAATATTCCCATAATAAAACAATTATAGTAGGACTTATCATAATAAACTATGATTAGTCCTTTCATATACCAATTAGTAAATACAATATCATTTAAACCTTAATCAAAACTACTAATTAATACACAAGAGGTATACCTATATGTATATACCCCTAATACTACCTCTGATTGCGTTCTTCAAATGAAAATAGCGGAAGAACTTCTTTTACTACCTTAGGAAACAAATGGTCCATTCAGTTTTCATACAATCTGTAACTGTAACTTCTGAAGTTGGACAGTCATAACAGTTATAGCAAGAATATTACACCCGCTCCCATCCCACTCACTTCCATTGTCTTGTCTTGAAAACTGAAATGTTGATTCATCCAGTCCTGTTCCAAAAGGCCACCGATGACACTAGCATCTACATTGTTTATAAGAAATTCTTCAACAACAACAAATCAGACTGGTCATTATGCAATTTGGCCCAATTGAATAATGTAAGGAATGGGAAGAAGGTTAAGGTCTGTGTGTGTGTTCACGTGTGTGTACATAGACAATTCTTGGGGTGAGTATGCACATGGCTGCACGTGTTATAGGTGTAGAAAATTTCCTTCACACACACATTGATCAAGTATTTTGCTTTCTGTATTCAGCGGGCGTAATTGAAAAGCTTTCTGGTAATGGTGTTGTTGGGTATTCAGACGGTGATTTGGCTTCTGCTATGTTTAATAAGCCAAGAAGTTTCACAGTTGATCTGAAAAATAATGTTTATGTTGCTGATAAGAAAGTCATACCGTAAGAAAAATTAGCAAATCAGGTATTAACATTTATATATTTTCAAAAATGCATTTCATAAAATTGCTTGATTACATCTTCAGATAGTTAAAGTGTTGTTTCCAGATTAGCTTCAGTGATTCACTTTGCATTTTGTTTTGGTAATAAACTGGGACATTTTGTAAAGGTATGAAGCATGTGTGTGATATCAAAAATTAGTAATAAATGTCATTATCATAGTATGATTTGTGTAAGTTGCTATTATTTGCATGTAGAAATGGTGTAGATGGTTGGAAAATATGCTAAAGAGCTTTCTACATAATAGAATATAAGAATATGTGAATTTGTTTACTTTATTTGTCTACATCAATATATACATGATACATTAATGTATGATGAAGCGATCGAATCATTAGAAATGGGCAATTATTGATATCTAATTTATATAGATTGTTTGATGCAAGTACATTTATTAAGGAGATCATGACCGACCTTTCTGATATTAACAGGCTTGAGGCTGCTGCGCAATTTCAAAAAGAATTTAGTTGGTAAGTGCATGATTTATTTTGTTTGATGAGTGCTTAATATTGGCATGTTAATTGTTATTTATAATTTGGTCATTAGATGTAAGCAATAACAGATTCTTAAGAAGCAAGCAATGGATTTCCAAGATGCAAGGTACACTCAATTTTCATTTGGTTCTATATATACTTGTAGGTTCATTCATATCTCTGATAAAGTGATGCATTCTTCCTTGCAGATTGTTGTTCTCATCGATCCTAATCAAGTTTATGTTTTCAAGTAGCGTGCATTCTTTGATAAAGATATAGCATGGTCATATTGTTGTAGTTGAATTGATCGATTTTGCTTTTGGTTTCTATTAAAAAAATTATTTTTATTTTGAACTTTCTTTATTATTATTATTTTGTTTGGCGAAAACACAACTTCTAACGAAATCATTCAAGCACAATTAAATTTCACACACGCGCACAAAAATAAATAGATATGCGTGCTTGGTGTAAACATTAATATAACATGATCGTTAAAAATTGATAGAACAAAAAGTTAAGAGAAATACCTCTTATCGGAGGAGCCGCTCTTCTGGTTGCGGAAGGAGAGGAAAAGTGGAGAGTAAATGTCCTAATTTCTTGTCCGTTGTGAACGAATTGAGCTTCTGCTGAATCATTTTTGCTTTCGATCTGCTTCAAACGACCTCTCTATAACCTCTGCTCGAAATCCTAACTGAAATTCTACAAAGACGAGTTCTTATTTGGCCCATCTTTAAATGGTGCTTGGGTTGGGTTCGTCGTACGTTGGGTTTGGACTGAGAGCCTTTTGACAAACTTACGCTAATTGAATTTAGGCTGTTAGCAGCCCAACTTTAGCTACCTTCGGTTGTATTGCGGAGTCATTCGAAAAGCAATTTTAGGCATCCAAAAAAATGGTCCCTTTTTGACACTTGATCGATAATTAGCTGGTCAATAATAAGTACTTCCTTTGTGTCCTGGCCTGTTTGCTAACTTAATTAAGAATTTAATTAGGAAAATTCTAAGTAAGTTTAAAAATAAAAATATTTAATAGTACAATATTACATCACTTAATAAATTAAGTATTACTTAAAAATAACTAAAATTTTAAGTTAAAAGGTGATAACTTAAAATTTTCAGTTATACTTTGTTCAGAATGAGTTGATTGTTATCTTTCTTCAATATGTGCCAAAGTAAATATATTTTATTTTTAACTTTGTAAAAATTCTTCAAGTATATGCCTGTAATATCTATATTACCTGCAAGATGAAAAAAGAAAATGAAACACAACAATTTAATATCATTAATCGATACTTTAAAAATAAAATAAAAAATGTATAAAAACAACTATTTACTCATACCAGTTTAAAAATAATAAAAAATACTATTCTGAAATGAAAGTATTATACTGAACGAACACTAATTAACATACATTGACAACACCTAACTTTTGTCAAATATTAAATTAACAAACATTTATATTTAATAATGATAATTTTTTTTAAAATACTCCTAAAATGTATCAATTAATTTTAAAGTTAAATTATACCCGTGCGGAGCACGGGCATTATAACTAGTATGATATATATTGGCATTGCCAATGTACAATCATGAAATGTCCATCACTAACCATTTTTTAATTTGCCAATATATAAAATAATAGCATTGCTAATATACAACCAATTCAAAATACTTCTTCATGTGTTAACTAAATCACATTTCCTTTATGTCAAAATATATTTAATATAATAAGTTTATGAATTCATACTGTCAAATTAAATAAATCTCAAAAAATATATGAATCCCCTTTCCAAGTTTATCAAATAGAATTCGAATCAGTTTACCTTCGGTGAAAAGGGAAACCAACATAACCAAAGAACATCACATTAAGCATGTTAGACACAAAAACGAACTTAACTGCAAAGTCATTTCCATTCCAGTATTTTTTTAAATACAGATCTGTAATTCAAAATTACAGATCTAAGATTTTTAGATCTCTATATATATATTTTAAAATATGTAAAAATCACAGATTTGTACTTTAGATATACAGATTTGATAAGATTTGTAGCAAGTACATAATGTAATAATCTTCTTTAAATAATTTCTCAAATATTTTTTTTAAAATTACAATCAAACAATTAAAATTTCAAAAATCCAGAGCTATAATTTTTTTTAAAAAACATATCTAAAAATTACAGATTTGTTTTTTTGAATTACAAAACTAATGGATACAGGTCTAAAAATTACATAACTGTTTTTTAAACGCTATTAAAAAAAAAAGGTAAAGAAGTATATAACAATTACAGATATGGATTTTTGCATTTTAAAAGCTATTTTTAAAAAACGGTGAAGAAGCATTTAATAATTTACAAATCTATATTTTTAACTCTATTTTATTTAAAATACATATCTGTAATTTATTTCAGATCTAAATCCATATATATATATATATTTATATATATATTTATATATATATTTAAATATATATATATATATATATATTTAAGATGTAAAAATCACAAATCTGGACTTTAAAACAACAGATCGTATAAATACCTATGTAGAAATTACATATCTGCATTTTTTTAAACTGAGGATTTTTAAAATAAAAGCGAAATATAGCGTTAAATACTACAGATAACTAGGAAATTTTTATTTAATCTAAAGAAATAAAGGGAATATTACACATCTGGATCCCAAATCTTTTTTAAGATTTAGAGATTCTTTGGAGAAGTCGACGGCTAAATGTTTTTTGAAATGAAGGGTTAGAGGATGATGAAGAGGCATCCTCTCATGTGGCTATTTCTCTTTACTAAAAATCCTAGACAACCAACGAAGGTCATTACCCTTTGAGTCTTACCTTTTCTAAGACCCGACCATCTAAATATTGGACTGTGCAACACTTTGGTAGTTGAGATCTAGGCTGTCTATCAAGATCTGCTGTTAGCTTTGGATGAAGGCGAGCTGAGAATTATTGTAGTTACTGTCTCCTTAGTAGCGAAAGAGGAGCTAAGTAAGCCTCCTTTGTCTGCTAAGCCAAATCGTGGGCTCATTGAAAGAAAAAGAAAGCTTGGGGACGGAAAGGGGAACGTATTTATGTTAGAGATTATTGAGGTAGCTGACTTTATTATGTTTTCAATTTAGGCCCAAATAATTGGGCATATTTAATTTGGGTCATATTTGTTACTGCCCGTTAATAATTCGGTCTTTACAGATTTTGACCTTTTTTCAAGTTTCAATGTATTTAACCTCTATATAATATTGAAGTCTTTTAAATTATTTGGTCCATGTGAAAATAATAGGATTAATGAATGGTTTTTTTGGTATTTGCTTTTTTTAATTGAATAATCATATATAGTTTATGTTGTTGAAAATGTTGCTTCCAACAGTATAATATTTGAGGTTCTAATCAAAATGTGCTGTATCCAACTTCAATTCTTCCTCCTTCAGAATTTATAATGATTAGTTTTACAATGATATATTTCTATTTAAGCAGTTCGCCTTAATTTATTCTTTTAATTTTATTTTTCGTCTTCACTTTGAAGTGAAGTGGTTTTTTTGCAGAGTGTTTGTCTTAAGCATTCAACTGGTTAGTTTGTTTTTGTAGTGTGAAAGTCGATGCAATGTGTACGTGTTAGAAGGAAGGGCATAGACAACATTTCACAAACAAAGTGTTTTCTCCCGGTTCAAAAGAAAAGGTTGTACATTGCGATGCACAAAAATAGTACGTTAAAATATAATTTTGTGCATCGCGATGCACACTTTTTTCGCATTGCAAGGGTAATTTGTGCATCGTGATGTGTTGCGATACATCGTTTTATTTTTGCGATGCATAGCGTAACGTTCTATATTTTTTAAGGACATAGATAACATTTCGCAATAAAAATATCTTTTTCTGATTTAAAATAATTATAGTAAACTAAAGCGATTAAAAATTATCTAAAAAGTACCGGCCCAAATTTCGCCCAAACAACAAATCAAACCCCTAAACCATGAATGAGAACAAACCCATTATCAAAAAAATTGCTTCTCTTTTTTTGTTTTTTGTTTTTTTGGATAATGCGTCATATGTTTAACTTATGTATTTTTTATAATGTTTTTTTTCTCTTTTTTAATCTTTCCTCTTGAGATTTGTAAATTACTTAGATTTTTTTTTGAATAAAGTAATATACAATTAATTGTTCACCCTTGATTTTTGGCATGTTCAAAGTACATGTCAAACTCGTTAAGTTTTGAGCGAATTACAAGCCAGTCTATTTTTTAACATTTATAATCGCTCCAGTCTACTCATTTTTTAAAATAAAATAAAAAGTATTTTTAGAACGAAAAGATGATTATGCCATTAATGAAAGAAAAACACGTGCGCATCAGTAACCCAATGCATCGCTATGAGTAATCCAAGGCATCAGGTGAGTTAATCGCGATGAGCAACCAAGGCATCGCGATTAGCAACTAAGGCATCGCAATAAGTAACCAAGGCATCGCGATGAGCAACTAAGGCACCGTTTGAATTTCAACTGCGATTTGCGAATTAAAGGCATCCCGATACCCATTTAAGGCATCCCGATGCCCAATTTAGACATCCCGATGTCCAATCTAATATAATATCAAAATCGATCAAAATAGTTGTTTTTTGTTGGAAAATTTACATACAAACATGATATTGACTTCCTATAATAGTATGGTAATGATATTATATAAAATTCAAATTCAAATCATTGATTAAAGTCTCAAAATCAGTCTAAGAACATCTCCCTCTGTTTTCAGATAGCACACTGCCAAGCTCGATTTTGATCTTGAAAATAGTATTTTTTGGTAGAAAAATTGTGCACAAATGTAGTACTAAGTTTAGGATAACAATATGAGATTGATTTTAAACAAATTCGAAGCTTAAAACATAGATTAAAGTGACCAAAACAGCCCAAGAACAAAAAAAACGGGATGAACTAAAAAATTCAAATTTGATCAAATTGTGATCAAATTCGTGTTATATGCATGGAAATTGATACCCAAATATGAGGAAATACTATATTAACAACATGAAATCATTTATACATTAATTCGAACCTTAAATCTGAAGCAACGATTTTGTTGAGGGCATTTTAGGAAGAAAATTTCCAAAGTACTTTTTAGCGGTTAAAAAAAAAGTGTTAACTGGAGAAAAATTTTTTTTTTCTAGAAAATGATACGGCCAGCAATTTCCAGTTAAGTTTTTCAGTCACCAAATTAACTTGTTAGGTTTAGTTGAAACAAATGAAAATGTTGACACGATGTGGGATTTTACTGGCCTCATTCATATTACATCTCAAGCCAACTATTATTCTATATTCAAAGCCCATCAATAAATCATCAGATATGAATGTAGGTTCCATTACTAAGCCCACCCAAGCTCATAAAGTCCCAAGATTAAGATCCCAATTCATCTTTTTCCTTGGGCTCTGTTGTTGTTTGCTCTAATCAATTTCATGTTTCCACTTGGGTGGCCATTGGCTTTTACATTTCCTTGTTTTCTTTTTCTTTACTAGTTATTTAGCCCATATTCTGCACGAGTTGTCATTTAATATAAAGTGTTAAATTTAAGATAATATTACATGGAATCCATGTTTTCTTGGTAATTAATTTGTAATTATTGGTGTATCATTTTACAAAAGAAATTTTTTTAAAAAATACCATCTTACGAGTATTTTCTGTAAGAAGGATATCTCTGATCTTACCCACCGTGTGTTGGTGGGTTGTGAGAAAGTGTGACTTTGTCTTACTAATTAGGATCCGTAAAACGGTTTCACAGGAGACGTACCCTTTACAAAATCCACTTATAGTTGATAAATGGACTCTCACGTCTCCAAATAAGAAGTAATCATGCTTGCTTAGGCTTTGAGATCGATGATTTTTGGGTTATTAGCTAATGACTCTAATTATTAACTGATTGCTTCTTCCCGGTAAAGAGTTCCTTTTGCTATTGTATAACGTAAGTGTTTTTTAGGTAATTTAGCATGCTATAGACATTATTCCAGAGCTTTTAAGATTTAATTTCATTAATGTACATAGATTAGGATAATAGAACAACAGTTACAACTCAATTCATTATGTTTTTTTTTAGGTAATTTGGCCTTTTAAGAAGAAAAAAGACAGGGAAATAGCTTCAGCTGACAATTAGGTATTCAGGCAGCCATTTGATTACTTTGATCATCATAAATAAGAGTTTGTTCATCAATCAACTTGACATTAACCTAAAAGCTTGGGAACATAATCAACCACACAAACATTAGGCAAATATCTCATCTCTTGCATTTGTAACCTAATTTTGTTTGTCACTAAAAACATCATTTGCATCGTTCCCACTTACATTTGAACTGTCATTTATACTCTCTCTGTTCCTAAATTATTGTCTTACTTTTCTTTTTTGTCCGTCCCTAAATAATTGTCTTGTTTGAAACTTTCTTTTTTAAGACATCACTTTTACGATTTTACCCTTACTTTTTTCTCCCTACTTTAATTATGGACCATATACACAAGGACATTAAAGGAAACTACACACTATACCAATATTAATAATTAAGTCAATTATTTTTTTTAATTCGTGTACCAGTTCAAACAAGATAATAATTTAGGGACGGATGGAGTAGTAAGTAATTCAACTCCAACTTGATTTTGTGCCCGACATTTTGTTACTTGTTTTATCACTCTAACTATGTTCTATTGTTCTTCAAAGAGTAGTAATAATTTGATACTCCCTATGTCCCGAATAAATGTTCATAGTCGATAAAAAACAGAAATTAAGAAACATAATTAATGATGTGCTGTAAAATGCGTTTTGACCATAATACCCATGCACATTAAATAATTGAGTTTCTTTGGGATGTGTTATATTAAATGAAGCTTTAAGGGTATATTAGGAAGAATGGTAGAGAATAGGTAGATTAAATTTTTTTTGAAAAATTAGTTGGTACATCCCAAAATAGAAAGTAGGAACATTTATCCGGGATGGAGGGAGTATACATTAGCATTGTTCTATTGTTCTACAAAGAATAGTGGATAAACTTGTGTATCAAACTCAATTTGTGATTGTAGCACAATGCATTACAAGAGTTGTCTCTGCCTGAGAAACAAGAAAATCTCTGAGTTGGGTTAGAGATAACACTGGTGGATGATATGATTGTAATCGAGTCGAACATGGCTTTGAGTTTGACTCTTTTATTTTTAATCGAGCTTGAGTTTGAGCCAATATATTTATGTTAAAAGTGCGATTATTTCACTTAAAGCACCCACAGTCGGTTTTTTTTTTTTCCTCATGAAAAACCTCCTACATGGCTATTTCCCCATTGTGGATAAATGAAAGAGCTCTTTATCCAAAGTGCTGTTTTTTTATTTTCAAGACTTGATAAATAATAATACTTTGAACTATAAATCATCACAATCATCTTCATAAAAGTTAAAAAGTTTAATTAAGTATACAAATTCACCAAATATTAAAAAAAAAAATTCATTAAGTGATGAAGTGTGACTGTGAGTGACAACGGCAGATTCGCATGATTGAGAATGTTGTTAAAATTTTAGTGTTTTACATCTAACATATGTATACCTAGGTTGTATGGTAAATATTTGTATGATTAAAGGTAAAATTATACTCCCTCCGTTCCAAGCAAAGAGTCCACTATTATATTTTGAAACGTTTCACTAAAAGAGTCCACTTTAAAAAATTATGCAGACAATCTCCAAAAAAATTTTAACTTTACCCTTCATATGTAATATGAACATCTTGACATTGCTAAAGCATTTTTGTAATTATGACAAACTTCAATGACACTTATATATCCCTTAATTATTAGACTTTTCAAACATGAACTCTTTGAGTAGAACGGAGGGAGTATTACTAAATAAACAGTTCAGGTAACGGTTCGAAGAATGGGGCAGGTACTACTAATACCAAAGTCAAACCGTTCCCCAGTTTTTCATTTTGGTTATTCCCCCTTACCCGCCCCATATCCAGTCAAACCAATTAATAATCGTCGACTTCAATTCCGATCAGTTCGAATATCCATGGTTCTTCGAAATTGTCATCCCCACTTTAGCCTAAACAAAAACAATAAAATCATCTAAATTATACATAAATCTTATATATTTTGGGAGCCCTTTTTCATCTAGAAAACTAATGAGACACCCTCAAACTTCCTGGAGTCTCTCCATAAATCCACACACACACACAAAAGTATACTTTAATGACAAGATGCATATAACAAAAGCCCATTTATAACAATAAATGAAGCATATGATACATATTTACAAACACATACAATTCCCTCATCCCTCAACTTTCACCACACTACCCTGTGACCCTCTCAACAGCACCGAAGAAAAATAACACATTACAACTCTTTAATAAAGGACATCAACACCTTGGACCTAATTATCCCACAAGGATCGATAGTAACTAGCGCGTAAAATTTTAAGAAAGAATCAAATAAACTCAATAAAAAAAGAAAATTAGAAAGCAAGGCAAAACAAAAGAATTTTTTTCATTTTTAACAAGTGATTTTGTTTGCCCGGCCTGAGTTATCTTCCCTCGTTAGTTTGTACATTCAACGATCCATCCTTGAATAACTTCAAGCTGAGATTATTGTAGCGCTCTCTTGAATATTGTCTTGATGCTTTTCTCCAATCTGTTCCTGATTTCATCATTGCAGCAAACTCGTCGTAACTAATTTTTCCGTCCTGCACGCACATAGAGGTAAAGTAAGAATCATAGTGACGCAAGCAAATTGCGTATTATCAATTGATATAGTTCAAAATAGAGTAAAAAACCCAAGTAAATTACCTTGTCTGTGTCCACGTCTTGAATGATGGCAGCAATTACTTCTTCGCTATCGGGTTCGGTTTCGTCAGCCAACGCTTCTCTTAGCTCGTCAACCTCGATGTACCCATTTCCATTTTTATCGAAGAATTCAAACGCTTCCCGGAGATGGTCATCACTGCCCATCTTCCTCAAGTGAACAGAGATTGCAACAAACTCTCCGTAGTTCAAGTATCCATCCTTGTCTACATCACCCTGTAGAAACGAACATGTCGTGGTTAGTCATAAATTACACAAGTCAATAGCATGAAAATATATTGGTTAAATATGGTACGGAAAGGACCAAATTGAGTTTTACTCATCACAGAGTTGGGGGAGGGGGTGTTAGTATCCCAAATGGGGCATGGGTAGCATTAGAACCCAAGCCCTCGAGCTTTATGAAGCCGTACCACTGGGCCACCACTTAGGGGTCATCACAGAGGAGGTCCAATGGAGTATACCATATACAAATTTTAATTTCACGAAATCAGAAGTTATAAATAAAGGTAATACATACAGCGTCCATAAGTATTTGTATATCTGCATCGGCGATCTGATGGCCAAGTTTGTGCAAGCCATTCTTCAACTCGACAATGTTTATCTTCCCATTGTTGTTGATGTCCATCAATTCAAAACCTTGTTTAATGCCTGCCACTTCCTCCGCAGACAAACTCTCAGCAATAACCTGTAGTTCGTTTCATTGGCAACTTCAATAAGAACCAAATACATGCAAAGAACTGAACATAGCAGAACTATACTGGAAATTGATTCATAAAGAAAGAAACATTACCCTTAGAGCTCGTTTCTTGAGCTTGTTCATTACGGAGAATTGCTTGAGTCTTGCTTTCACGGTTTCACCTAAAGAAACATTTGGAGCCTTCTTGGCATTTTGTATCCAAGGATGGTCTGCAATTAAACAGTAAGCAGAAATCTTGCTTTAGTATTTACAAATGTATCCGAGAAATTGGGAGGAAATGGAAATATGAACACAACCATAGTAGAAGAATATATGAAACCCTACCTAGAACTTCCTGAGCGGTAAGGCGCAGTTTTGGATCAGGATTGAGCATCTTCTTGACAAGGTCCTTTGCAGCTTCAGACACCTTCGGCCAGGGATCCCTTTTAAAATCTACAACAGACCGAATGATTGCTTGTGCAACTCCTTGTTCAGTTTCTGCCCAAAAAGGTGGGACACCACAGAGTAAAATGTAGAGGATTACTCCAGCACTCCAGACATCTACCTCTGGACCATAGTTCCGTTTCAAGACCTCAGGAGCCATGTAGTATGGACTGCCTACAATCTCGTTAAACCTCTCACCTGTATTGTATTAGAAGACTTATGGTTAGTGTCAGTAAAGGAACAACTATGTGATGATTCCAATAATCGAACAAACAAATGCCATGACTACGAGGGTCCTTACCTGGTTTGAAGAACACAGACAACCCAAAGTCAATCGCCTTCAAGGCAGCCGTTTCTTTCTTGTTTGCAAACAAAAAATTCTCGGGTTTAAGATCCCGGTGCATTACACCATGCTTGTGGCACATCTGCAATAAAACAAAATGGTACTGGTTTATATCTTGCAGCATTGTTGGAAAAGCCAATTTTTGCGAAAATATGAGGTCGGGTAAAAGTAATATCCTTGATGCAATTTAAATACAAAAAATGATAACAACAATGATAAGTTTTAGAAAACTATAGATATAGTATTTAAGAGCAAGAAAACAATGCAGGCAATGAGCATTTGGTTTTATATGATTAAACACATTACAAAATTACATCAAACCAGTTTAGTTTTCATAAGAGTAAACTCACCACGACTTGGAATTTCCTTGGGCTAACAAATAATACACCAAATGGCAGTGAATAGAAGACACTACTAGTTAATAATAGTTTCAGATAATAGCATCTGCTGTCACTCGAATCAATAGTTGGCTGACTTCTGGTTTCGTTGTTCTCTAAACTCTATGATGGGAATTTTCAAAAGGTCAACTTAAATTTTGCATAGTAAATATGTAAAGAATAATCATTAATCATCTCTAACCACAAAAATCCAATCATGCAACTCTACTTTCAAAATACACATTAGCTTACTAATGATGCTCTACATAGCAATAGGAAATAGAAAAATCTATGTCAAACTCTACTCCAATAACAAAATTATTAGGCCATATAGTAGTTCAACGAAACAGGAATCTTTACCTGAATGACCTCAACAATAGTTTTCGTCACGCCGGCAGCTGCTCTTTCCGTGTAATGACCTCTGGCAACGATCCTATCAAACAATTCTCCGCCGGCACACAACTCCATAACCAAGTGGACAGCATCAGCATCCTCATAAGTATCCTTCAAGCTGACTATATTAACATGATTTGGCATATGCTTCATGATATCAACCTCTCTCCTCACATCCTCAATATCTACCCTAGTTCTTAACTTCTTCTTCGATATTGATTTACAAGCAAACTCTTCCCCTGTGGATTTATCAGTACACATATACGTAACCCCGAATTCGCCTCTACCGAGCTCACGACCCAATTCATATCTTTGCCCAATTTCATGCCCTGTTGGGTTCTCTAACACATATGATTTAAATCCATTTCCAGCTGTATGAACATAGTCTACAGAAAAGGGATTTGGCTTATTTTTACCCTTTTTATGTTCAAAATCACTAGTAGCTGGTACTGCACAACAATTACCCATAATTCAAATCTTCAAGAAAGTCAACTCTTTTACACTTCCAAATAATATGGGCCTCAAGTTTGACCAAAGACTCAAACTTTCAAGCAGATTGGATCTTTCAGCAAATAGGATATCAATAATCTGAAGGAAATATAGGATTAAGAGCACCAAAAATCTGATCTTTCTGACAGAAATATACTCAAATGTAAGAAATAAATGGTTGGTTTAGTACAATAATTGAAGAGCTTCAAGGCCTACCTTGAAATCTCAGATCTTGAATCTGCAATACTTGAGAGGGGGAAACAAGAAGAAATCTGATTGAAAACCAGTTAGATATTTCCCAAGAAAATGAAAATAAAGATAGGTTTGATTGGTGGGGGATTTGCAATTTCAAGAAAACTATCTGAATTTGGAAGAAAATTTCGGATTAAAGTCCAGAAAGGCTGGAGGGTGAGAGTGGTGATTTATGGAAAGAGAAGTGGGAGAGGAGAAAGGGTATGAGAATGGGAATTTAGCATGTGAACAGCTCACCCATTAATGGGGACAAAAGAGAGACAAGGTCAACAAATCTCAAAATCAAATGCCCTTTCCTAGACACTTCCCTTCTATTTCTCCTTTCCCTCTCTCTTTCTTTTTTCTATTTTCATTAAGACTTGTTCTTGAATTGTTGTTTTCCCCAAATAATCCAAAAGAAAACTCAAAAGGGTAATTTAAAATTGGTGGAAATTTGTTTTCACGCTAATATGCCATATTTTGTACCAACTTGTGGTGAATTTAAGGTTACTTTTACCAAAATACCCTCCTTGGGGTCTTTGATAAGTTTCTAATTGAATATTCACAATTAAAATTAGCTCAAGTGTTTAGAGTACTTTTCCACTCCGATCGCAGGGTCGAAAATAATGGAACATATATTGGGGGTTTTGAGCAATATCGACTTGTTTTGCTTGGGAAAAAACACAGTTGGAATATTTCTTATTTCGAAAACGACCATGAACACTTGCTTTACGTTGTTGCCAAAATAAAAGTAATTTTTGTTCAAGTTATAGAAATACGATTATAATCACGATTAAGGAAATGTTATCAGCAATCCATTTGTCGAGTAGATTGACAATTATAGGATCAAGAAAGTATTTTATACAAGTAAAATAGAGTATTACGTGAAAAAGATGTAAACATTGCATTAGTTAATAACTGGAGTCCAAATAATATTTTCCTTATGATACTCCATTCTATAAATAGGATTTCTTTTTCTCTATGTTTTTTGATAATTCATAGTTGTTTCAACAAACCTTTTATCTTCATGTTTCCGCGATATTTTCTTTGTTCTCATATTCCTCATTTATTGGTTCATAATCTATTTCTTTCCCATATATATGTCTCATCTATTCCACCCTTTCTTTTTTTTTTTTACATTAAAGTTGTGATTACGAGTTTTCTTTTCTCACTTTCCTCGCCACTTCTACTTAAAATTAATCACCTACAAAAGACAAATTGTGGCTTTAGCATAACATATTAGATTTTCTTTTTACAAAAATAACAGGCTATACAATAGATTTCAACCATCCTCTTTTAAATACTCTCTTCGTCTCTAAATTATTGTATTATTGACCCAATACATGAATTAAAAAATAATAATTAATTTAATTATTAATATTAAAATAGTGTGTAATTTTTTATAATGTCCAAGTATATGTGACTCATAATTAAAGTATGAAGAAAAAGTAAGACAATAATTTAAAAACGAAGGAAGTATTTTTATTCTATCCCAATGAGACCAAACATACAATCACATGCGTATTAAATAAATTTTCGACCAATATTGTTGCGGAGATTTTTTTATGAAGATAACATGCTATACAATACAACTAGGAAAATACGTACGAAGGATAAAAAAGTAATTAGACCTGTTGAATCAGCGGCATGATCAATGCCAATGAGTACCGTTGTGAAAGTAGGTGGTCCGTAGAAATAGCTCTTTAGGTAACACGTGGCTGCTTCTAGTTGGTTTAACCATGTCTACAAGGCCGGCGCCTTTCTAGAAGCCAGCCATAAGACTCCCCGTCGTCCCCGTGATAAAGCAGTCTTAAAAGTCTGACTATTCCTTGAAAGTACATAAAAACCCCTGTCTCTGGAAGAATTTGCATGTAATACCGCAGGGTCAATGTACTGTAGAAGTTTTGCAAGTTGAGGTCTCTTTTTTCATTGAGTGACCAACTGCTGACAGCAGTGAGCAGTACGCCCAAGTGGCTGATTCTTTTTATGTTTTACTCAATTACTCTATACACATATTAACAAAAAAAAAAAAAAAACTAATTAATTTTATTATAAATATTATAATAGTACTCTCTCCGTCTTAGATAAATATTCATACTTTCTATTTTGGGATGTCCCAACTAATATTTTTAAAAAAATTTGATATACCTATTTTTTATCATTCTTTCTAATATACAGTTAAAACTTTATTTAATCTAACACATCTCAAAAAAAAACTCAATTATTTAAAATAGTTGAACTCAATTAATATTCATGGGTATTATTGTCAGAACACATTTTACAACACATCATTAATTATATTTCTCAATTTCTATATTTTATCAACTATGAACATTTATCAAGAACGGAAGAGTATATAATGTATTTTGCTATAAAGCTCACGTACAAGTAAAACTCATTATTCAAGTAACAAGAAAAGTAAGGGTAACATAGTAAAAATGTTTTTCTAAAAAAAAAATTGGAAACTGAGCATTTATTTTAAAACGAACGAAAAAAAAAACATGACAGTTATTTAGAAACGGATGAAGTATTACACCTAGAGCCCGTTTGGTGTAGCGTTTTGAAAACGCAGTGTTTTAAAAACGCAGCGTTTTTAAAATGCAGATTATTTAAAACGCGGCTTTTTTCTTTATAAATGCGTTTGGGATATTATATCAAAATAATGTTTTTTATTTCCTACTGCATTTTAAAATCTGCGTTTTAGGAAAAAGCTAGGAATTCCAGCGTTTTAAAACGCAGCTGCGTTTTGAAAAGGCTGCGTTTTCTACTGCAGCATTGAAACGCTAAGTTAAGGAATAAGCTATGTTTTAACCCTGCGTTTTGGCCAAAACGCACGAACAAATGGGCTCTTACAATCAAATTTGTCTTAAAAAGAATACAACTTTCAAACTAACCAATTAAATTTTTTCAAAGTTATCTAATTAACATTTAATGAAGTTTAGATTTTTCAAACAACCCAATCAAGGATTAACACGTACGGTTAATTAATTTTTTCTAGAATACCCTAATTTATCAAAGTCGTAAAATTAGTCGTAAATCTAACATTTATATTACAATTTTAGTATTATTCAAGCCTTTTGGTTGTTATTAGTTGTCATCCCGAACTACCTATTATATCGTTCTAGTTTTTTTATTAGAAACTTTTAGGTCCTACAAAAAAAAATCTCATCTTGATTTTTTTTATCAACTTGATCAAATTTTGATCAAATATTTAAAAAATATATATATCTGAAAATTGTTGTTGATAGTTTTTTAACATTCTTTAAATGATTAAAATTTTAACCTAAAAAAATAAGTAATTACTAGTATTTGGTTGATAATAATTTAATATTATTCAAAATTTATTTTTCAATTAAAAAAATAGACTATTTTTGTTAGGATAGAAGGAGTTTATGGCTTGGTCAGAGTCGACGATTTTGACCTTTGGAGTTCTAGATTTGCTACAGAGCTCATCACTCTTTTCTTTTTCTTTGTGTGGAAAAGAGTTGACCACTCCTCAAGACGCTGCCATTCTTGATGCACAATCTCTGACTAAGAGTTTCTCTCCCTGAATAATTCTAATTCTTTTTTGACTTGTAATTTTTATCCAAATTAATCAGGTCTTCCATAAGATCATTTTCATGGCCGGCCTTGGGGTGAAGCCAATGAAGCCCTTGCTTTAGACCTCAAAAAAATTAGGCCTCAAAAAATAAAAATAAATAAATAAATATATATATATATACTAATTTTAATTTTTTTTAAATATTAAGAGTACCTCTTAGTTTTTCTCACACACTTATCAATAATTTAACAACTTATGAGTTGAAATTTTTTTTGTTTTTATTAGGGCATCTCCAACCCAACCCCCAAATCTCCAATTTGGGGGTTCATCCAACTCCAACCCAATACCCAAACCCAAACCAAATTTGGGATAGTGAATAGTGCAACCCCAAATTTGGGGTTGCACTATTCACTATCCCAAATTTGGTATTGGTGGGATCCATGGCATATTTTGATTTTTAATGAATAATTAAATGCTCAAAATTATTAATAATATGATATTATTAATTTAAATATATTTTAAACTAACTAATATCTAATTTTAGATATTATTATTAATAAAAAAATAAATATTAATAATATTACTTATTTTAAATTATTGAACATTATATATAAATTCAGTAATTTATAATTAATTAACCTTTTGTATATATTCAGTAATTTATAATTAATTAACCTTTTGTCAATTATATTTATTGTAATAATTTTTTATTGTATTTTCACGTACTTGTATATTTATTAAATTATATAATAAATTTAATTATAAAATTACTAATTTTTAAATATTATTAATGACGTAAATAATATTATAAATATAAAATTATTAAATATACTATAATAATTAATTGTGCAATCCTAATAATTATTATTTAAAAGATTAATAGCAAATTAATATATATGTTGATAAATAAATAAAAAGAAATAAAAATAGAATATGTTAAGGAATATTCTATTTTGGGGTAAGATTTGTGGATGTGGGTTGAGTTGGAATAGTGTTTGGTGTTGAAATGGACCAAATTTGGGGTAGTTTTTGACAAAATTTGGGGTTTGGGTTGGGGATGGTCTTAGGCATGACTATTTGGTATGATATATTATCTGCGGTAAACTCAATTAAGTAAAAATATGCAATTAAAAAATATGTGTATCAATCAAATTATACAACAATTGAAAATGTTATAATTTTTGCCAAGAAATTGCTATAGAAATAAATATAGAACCTAAGTTCCGTAAAAAACATACTATTCATAAATATGGATATTTTGATAAAATTATTGACAATGAAGTTGTAAGATCTTTTGAAAAATCATTTTAAGTTGATTACTTCTTATACATAATAGATAAACAATCACTTCATTTCAATGCCCGATGCCCAATTGTTTGCATCCCTATGCCCAATTGTTTGCATCGCGATGCCCAACTTAATTTGAAAGTGACACTGCATCCAATGCCCAATTTGTTGTATCCCCATGCCCAATTTTTGCATCCCCATGCCAACACCTCGCGATTTATTATGTCATATTTTTAGAGTAAAAAAATTTCAAACAAATTAAATTTGGCATTACCTCCTTAGTCATCAGTCTGGGATAGCACTCTCATTCTTCAACCACATGTACTGAGGACGTGGAAGTGGGCGGATTTAGATAATCCTATTTCGCATTCTGCTTTCATGGTTCTTATCAATCTCGTAAAAATGAATTCATCAAGTACTCGCTGAGGCGAGGTACGGAAGGTACGCTGGGGCGAGGTGTGGCAGCCTCAAATTTTTATTTTGTCCCCTTACTCATTAAGGCGCGCAACGATTGGTTCGCTAAGGTGCGCTGCGATGGCTCTTCGCGATGCAGAAATTAATAATTTCGATGCCCAATTATTGCATCCCGATGCACAAATTAATCTGAAAAAGTGGCACTGCATTCCGATGTCTGATGTCTGATGCGCACGTATTTTGGTTTCATTAAGGGTATTATTGTATTTTTGCCCCAAAATATCTATTTTTTATTTTAAAAAAAGATGAGTGGACTGGAGCGATTACAAATGTCAAAAAAGAAACCGGCCTGTAATTCACTTAAAAAAATTACTTTACAAAGGCTTTACTTTAGAGTTCGCTTTAGGCCTCCATAATTGTTGGGTCGGCCCTGATCATTTTACAGATCATAATTTATAAGACGGCGTCCATTCTCTCACACCTCAGTCGATTTAGTGGATATCCGTTTTACATAAAATACCGTAAGACGATTTTTTCTAAATTTTTGACATTAATTATATAAATATTAACGCTTTTTATAATTGTTCAGTCTTGCCTAACTATTTTAGGATTACTGTTTTTATATTAACCAGACATGAGACAACTACTCTTCATCGAAACAGTTCTACTATTGAGCCATTACTAAAACAAGATCATAATTTATTTTAGAACATTTGAAAATTAATAATTCAAATTTAATTTTCCGTTGGTCCGTAAACTCTTGAGGATAACTGTTGGTCAAAGAACAGTTAAATCGTTCTCAAATGTTTATCCAAAAAATGGTCAAATTCACTTGAATAGATGGATCCATTTCTCAATCAAATAGAAACCATCTCTGTGAACTTTTGAGGTGTAGATTTGGATTAATAACACTTTTTTAGGAACAAAGAAAATGCTAAGAGACAAAACTCTGCCATTAAATTAGACAGGCAAATTCAATCTCGTATCACAACAGTATAGTTGACATTTCTTAAAAAAGGGGAAAAAAAAAAAAAATGTTGACAAGCATAGTGTTTATTTTGCATACTTTAATAACCTTAAATTGCAAATTCAGTAGAGTTGATTTAGACATCCTGTCCATTGGAAAATCAAGAAATTTTTTCTTAAATTAACAATTTATATAGCGGTTTGGCTAGTAAATTAGCACTCAATATCAGGGATGTTATTGCATTTCAATAATTGCTACTCTGGCTTAGAATCAACAATAAACTTTTTATTTTTTTATGAGTTAGAAGCGAGAACCTCTCTTAAGGAAGTTTTTTCATACACAAGGGGTCGAAACCAAATTTTTTTACTTAGCATCCAGAGTCACTTCCACTCAAAATATCTACCGTTAATAGAAGTGTTCACAAGTTGTTAGAATGGATGTCTCGATTCTAGGCATGTAAGATTTGGGGGGTACGAGGTGGTAACCCCCCCCCCTCGCGGTACGGACTGTGGGTATAGGGCAAGGATGGATCGTAGCAGAGTACACGGGCACGCAACAGTGCGGTTGAGTTTCTGGAAACAGGACGACCGCTCAGGCAGCCGCGCTGTCCCGTTTTTGGCAATTTGTGATTTTTCTTCTTTTTATCTGTTTAGGGCTAGGTCTTGTATCCTATATATAAGTTGTAACCCTAAAATGTGTATAAGGTTATCATATCAATATACGGAAGTCTTAAAAGTTAAAACCCCAAATACTCTCTCTTCTTCTAATCCATAATTGTTTGATCATTGATTATTGCTCAATCTATTGTTTGCTCGCTTCCGCAGTCGCACAACAACTAGTATCAGAGCAAAGGTTTCAATGGCTGGAATCGGTTCACCTTCTACGAAATTCGATTTTCAGAAGTTCGATGGAACTGAAAATTTTGGATTGTGGCAGAGGTGTGTTAAGGATGTACTTGTTTAAGCTGGCTTAGGGAAGACTCTTCGTAAGGAGAAACCCGAAGGGATGAAGGATGATTATTGGAAGGATCTCGAGGAAAGAGTCGTATCTTCTATACGGCTATGTCTCTCGGATGATGTGATGTATCACGTTGCTGATATGGAGAAGCCTGCAGAGGTTTGGGAAAAATTGAAGGTCAGGCATATGTCTAAATCCTTGTCGAATAAGCTGCATCTTAAGCAAAAGTTGTATGGGCTTAAGATGGCAAATAGTCACATCAATACGTTTAATCAACTCCTTACTAACATGGTGAGGGTGAATGTGACGTTTGAGGAGGAGGACAAGGCCTTGATGTTGTTAAATTCTTTGCCTACATCTTCTACGTATGAAAACCTTGTGATTACTTTGACATGGGGGAAGGAGACTTTAGAGTTGGAGCCTGTTATAGAGGCTTTCTTGGCGTTTCATCAACGGAAGGGAAAGACAGTTGATGAATCTACAGGAAAGGGGTTGTTTGGGAAGGACAATCAGGAACATGACAGAAGTCAATTTTGGGATGGTCAACAACAAAGGCAGAATTCCCGGTCTAAGTCGAGGAAGAAGTACAAGGGTAGTTGTTTCAAGCGTGGGAAGAAGAGGCACAAGAGGCAGGATTGTTCGGAGAAAGGGAATGGTTCAAAGTTCGCTAATGTGGTCGAAGATGGCTTAGATGAGATAGATGGTGACATGCTCTCAACTTCATTAGCATTAGAGCATCCTGCAGATTTCTGGATTATGGACTCTTGATGTAGAACACGTAGCTGATGTGTATTTACACAAGATGGAAAGGAATAAGAAGTTTGGGAAGAGTATTGGAAAGTTAAAGGGGTAAAGTGGCAATAGGCAGAACTAGTGCTAGTAGAAATCACGAATTAGAGGAGTCTTCTATCGGTAGGGCATAACTTTTGATCCGGGATGAACCACGTGACCCATCGCATATCAAATCGAAGCTCTAGACGAGATCTACAAGATACACAGGTTTTACCTGTGATGTGTTTGGTTTTTAGCCCCAAAAACACTGTTTAAGTATTGTTTTGGGCCTCGAAAGTTTTCCTTATTTTCTTTTGTCATTTTCCTTTTAGGGTTTGGTTTGTTTAGGGCATATAAATACCCTCTTAAACATTGTTATGAGCAGCTTTTTGATTAATAATAAACGTTTTCTTTCATTGTGAAAACTCTAAGCCGTCTTAGGCTTGTTCTTGAAGTTTCTCGTGGTAAGAGCTTCATAGTTGTTAGTTCCGCTGCGTCAACTCTGCATGTTTGTTTTATATGACGTCCAATCATGATTGGTTTGACACTTACAGGTCAGTTAATTATGATATAGTTACTATAGGTAATGGTGCTATATGTAAAATTGTTGGCATGGGAACTATAAGAATTAAGATACTTGATGGTGTGGTTAGAACGTTATGTGATGTTAGACATGTACTGGAGTTTTCTAAAAATCTGATTTCATTGGGCACCTTGAATTCTAATGGGTTCTCCAATAAGGCCCAAGGTGGAGTTTCAAAAGTTGTTAAGGGTGCATTAGTTATGATGAAGGGGGAAAATGGCTCTAAAAACATCTATAGGTTGTTGTGGAACACTATTGTAGGTGGAGTCAATTCTGTTGAATCTGAGGTAGACAAAGAAACTGTTCTTTGGCAAATGAGGCTAGGGTACATAAGTGAGAGAGGTATGTAGAAACTTCACAAGAGGACGTTGTTGAAGAGTGTTAAAACTTGTAAACTTGATTTTTGCAAGTATTGTGTTCTTGGAAAGCAAAACAAAGTGTAATTCAAGACGGGTACACATTTGACGAAGGGCATCCTTGACTATGTTCACTCAAATGTGTGGGGACCAGTTAGGACAGAATCAAGGGGAGGACACTTGTATTTCATCACTTTCATTGATGATTTTTCAAAGAAGGATTGTGTTTACTTCATAAAGCACAAGTCGGAGACTTTTGAAAAGTTCAAGATATGAAAGACCGAAGTGGAAAACCAAACGGACATAAAAATAAAGTATTTGAGGAGTGATAATGGAACTGAGTACACAGATGACGAGTTCAAGAAATTTTGTGTGAAGCATAGGATCAAGAGACACTACACAATACGTTGGACACCACAGCAGAATGGTGTGGCGAAAAGGATGAACAGATCTATTGCCGGAAGGACTAGGTGTCTACGATTAAATGCAGGGCTTGTAAAGAATTTTTGGGCTGATACGATGAGTATGACATGTTTCTTGATTAATAGATCACCAAGGGCATCACTAGATAACAAGGTGGCAGAGAAGGTATGGACAGGTAATGAGGTGGACTACTGCGATATTCAGGTGTTTGGGTGTCCAGTCTATGTGTATATTCCTAGTGAAGAAAGATCGAAGCTTGACTCAAAGTTCAAACAGTGTATCTTCCTTGGGTATGAAAAAAGGAGTGAAGGGCTATAAACTTTGGGATCGCAAGACAAGCAAGGTGGTGATCAGTAGAGATGTAGTTTTCAATGAGAAATCCATGTTGGAAGGTATTCAGGATAAAGAGGAACAGCAAATGCCAGAAAGCAAAAGTAAAGGTAAGTAGGTTGTGTAAGTGGAGTTATAAGCAGCTGATATGGATTACATTCTTCCGGATTCAGAGGTAACTTCACAAGAAACTGAAAAGGCTAGTACTTTAGTTAGTAGACCCAGATGAGCAATCAAACCACCTATCAGGTATGGTTTCGAGGATATGGTTTCTTATGCCCTTGTTCTTAGTAGTAGAGACCCAAATACTTTTCAAGAAGCAATAAAAAGTCCTGAAAAAGATAGATGGGTAACTGCTGTGGCGGAGGAGATGGAATCATTTCATAAGAATGATATATGGGATTTGGTAGAGCTTCCTAAAGGGAAGCGTGCTTTTGGTTGCAAGTTGGTGTTCAAGAGGAAATAAGCAGTATCAGAAAAAGAGGGTAAAAAGTTCAAGGCTCAGTTAGTGGCAAAGGGGTGCTTACAGGAACAAGGGACAGATTACAATGAGATTTTTTCTCCTGTTATTAGACATACTACTATTTAGATTGTGTTGGGGCTTGTAGCACATCATGATATGGTGTTGGAGCAAATGGATGTGAAGATTGTATTTCTACATGGTGAGTTAGAAGAACAAATTTTCATGGAGCAACCACAAGGGTTCAGGCAGCCTGGACATGAACACTTAGTATGTAAATTGAAGAAGTCACTTTATGGGCTAAAACATTCTCCAAGGCCAGTACACCAGGTTTGACTCCTACATGATAATATTGGCTATAGGCGGTGTAAGTATGATTGTTGCGTGTATGCGAGGAGCCTTGATGGTTCTATTTTTTTTTTGTTACTGTATATGGATGACATGCTTATCGCTAGTAAAAGTACTAACGAGGTTAATAAATTGAAAACATTGTTGAGTAAAAGTTTGACATGAAGGATTTGGGGGCGACCGAGAAGATTATTGGGATAGAGATTCGCAGAGACATGAAATCTAGGAGATTGTGGTTGTCTCAAGCCAGCTATTTTGAGAAGGTGTTAGAGAGGTTTAATATGGAAGATGCGAAACCTGTGAGGACACCATTGGTGAATCATTTTAACCTATCTACCTCAGATTCCCCAAAGACCAATGAAGAGATTTAAAAGATATCAAATGTTCCCTATGCAAGCACTATGGGATGTCTTATGTATGCTATGGTTTGCACTAGGCCTGATCTGGCACAAGCAATTACTGTGGTGAACAAGTATATGGCGAATCTGGGTAGACAACATTGGGATTAGTCAAGTGGATTTTCAAATACTTGAAGGGCACTTTGGATTATGGCATTATGTTTGAGAGGCAGAGTGATGAGAACCGTGGTTCGAGCCAAGACTCAAGGCCCAAGTCAAGTGAACCAATTATAGTCGATTGAGTTCAAAGTCACACAAGCACATTCGAGGCCTAAGAAGAGGAGTTCACGCATGTTCTTGAAGCTTTCATGACAATTGTGCACTTAATCAAGGCCAACACAACTCAAGGCAATGAAGAACGGATCATATATGTGTTAGGGGGTATTCGCATGAAGAGCAGAAGTTTCTGGCAACAGAGTGATCGCTCTATCTCTTCTAAAGCGATTGCCTTGGATTCTGCCTAGCAAGCGATCACCCTGCCTCAAGATGAAGCGATCGCCCTGGAATTAGCCTGGAGGGCGATCGCCCTGGGTCGCTTAAAAGTGATCGCTTTGTGCCCAGAATGTGGGTGACGCGCTGTTTGACGAAATTTTGATAAATTTTGGTAACTTTAAAGTATTTTAGGTATTTTTATTTCCTATTAAACGTTTCCTAGGGTTAGTAGGTTTGTTTAGGCCTATATAAAGGCTTCTCTTTCATTGTAAAACTTTAACTTTGAGATATATTTGATTGAATTGAGTTTTCACAATATTGTGAGCTTTTGAGAGATTTCTTAGATTAGAATTCTCAACCCTTGAACTTATCAAGTTTGTCAAGCTACAGGCTTGTGGCGTTCCGTAGTCTTGGTTCCTAATCAATTGCGATTAATGGGTTAAGGTTGCACCCCAAGGTTCTAGGGATTAAATCTGCCGTAGGGTTGAGGGAAGCTCCCTATCTTTTCGTTTCAATTCGTTGTCTCTGTTTTCAATCCACGTTCTTGGTTGGTTCTGCTTTGTCATGATCTTGGAATCATATCAATTGGTATCAGAGCTACAAAGAGGTAACCAACGATTTCGTTCTAGCTTTTTTTTTTCATAAACTTTGTTTTCATCTTTCCTATATTTCATTGGATTCATAGTTTTCTTCTTCCCTACAAAATTTCCAGCAATCTTTATTTCTTATTATTTCTTTCCAAACCCTAGTTAATAAAAAGAAAAAAGGAGGATTAATATTGCTCCAACGAAAATCTCGTGAATCAAGAAAATAAAAGTTTGATCAAGAAGTTGCAAAAATAAAAAATAAAAAATTTATTGAAGGAGCCGAAATTTGTGGACAAAATTTAGGGTTTTGGAAAATTGCTTGAAAGTTGTCAATTTCATCAAATCTTCCCAACATCCATTAAAATTTATTATTTTCATGCTTTCATCATGAAATTGCATCTCACTTTGAAATTTTGCCACCAAAATCTAAACCCTAGATTGCATTGTTTGAGTTCCAACTCCTGACGTTTTCAAAACTTGCACTCCATATTGATAATTTCGTGGGCAATAAGAGAATCTCTTCAAGAAGTTGCGAGTTTGTGAGTGAGAGAGTTTATACACGAGTGAATTGTGAGTTGTGTGTGTTGTCCTAAACATGTCTCAAGAAGGTAATAAAGCAGCTGGGGAAGGCCAGGAAAACTCAATTGAACGCTGATGGAATCTCAATGATTGGAATCCCGTCAGTTGATGGAGGATATTACTCAGCGTTTGGCTAGATTGGAGGTGAAAGGGGAAACACAACCTCAAGGGAATCCACCTCAATTCCAACCAAGGAGGGGGAGATATATAGACAAGGAGGATGAGTGGGTAGAAAGAGAATATGAGGATGATAAGAGACGAGATAGGAGGGGAGGAGAGAGAATGAATAACCTACACCAAGAGAGAGGAATTTCCAACATCAAAATGAAGGTTCCTTCTTTTAGGGGTAAAGCTGATCCAGAAGAATATTTGGAATGGGTTAGAAAGGTTAAAGTCTTATTCGGGTGTAATAATTATATAGAGGCTCAAAAAGTCAAACTTGCCTCTTTGGAGTTCACCGAATATGCTAGTGTGTGGTGGGAACAACTAGTGATCAACCGAAGGAGGATTGGAGAGGGTCGCATTAATACGTGGGAGGATATGAAATGTATTATGCACAAGAGATTTGTCCCAAATTACTACCACCGAGACTTGTTGTGAAAGGTCCAAACCTTAACTCAAGAGAACAAATTGGTGGAAGAGTACCATAGGGAGTTGGAGATGGCTCTTACTCAGGACAATATCGAGGAGGATGTTGACGCAATGATCTCTAGGTTCATCAATGGCCTAAATAGAGAAATTGCGAATGTAGTCGAGTTAAGGGAGTACAATGAGATGGAAGATGTTGTTCATGCCGCCGTCAAGGTAGACGACAACTTAAGAGGAGGGGTACTTTTACTCGAGGTTATAATTCGTCTTCATCTTTTCAAAGCCCTAATAAATCCAAAGTCGAAGGGGATAAGGACCCAAGTGTCACACCTACCAAGTCCTTTGGGGAGACTTCTAGGGCTAAGGAAGTTGATAAGGGAAATGGTGTAGAATCCAATACACCTAAGTCGAGGGAGATTGTTTGTTTTAAGTGTAATGGGAGGGGTCATATTGCATCTCAATGTCTTAATAAGAGAATTGTAGTTCTTCGTGGGGGAGGGTATTACTCGGAAGATGACAAGGATGAGGGTGTGGTGGTAGATAGTGAAGAAGATGATACGGATATCGCCGAAGCCGCATGTGGGGAGACTCTTGTGGTGAAAAAGGTTTTGAATATGCAAATGAAGGAGCATTGTGATTAACAAAGAGAACATCTCTTCCATTCTTGTTGTCTCATTCAAGGAAAGGTATATGATCTTATCATTGATAGTGGTAGTTGCACGAATGTTGTGAGCACTGAAGTCATTGAAAAATTAAGCATCCTTGTTGTAAGACATGCACAACCTTATAAACTGCAATGGCTTAATGATTGTGGAGAGATTAAAGTATCCAAACAAGCCTTGATTTCTTTCTCTATTGGGAGGTATAAGGATGAGTTGATGTTTGATGTGGTTCCCATGCAAGTGGGACATGTACTTTTGGGTAGGCCATGGCAGTATGATAGACATGTGATACATGATGGGTTTCTTAATAACTATATTGTGAAGCATGATGGCAAAACCACTACACTTGTGTCTCTAACACCTCAACAAGTATATGAATTCAAGGTCTTAAAGAACAAGGAACGTGAGGCTAGTGAGAATGAGCGAAAAAATAAAGAGAGTGGTGGGAGAGAGTTGAGAGAAAACTCGAGTGGAGAAGAAAGAAAGAGAGATGGAGGTAAAAATAAGAGGGTGGAAATACGAGGGATTGAGGAAGACAAACAAATAGTTGAGAAGTCGTATGGCATTGAGAGAGCGAAACCAATTCTTTTTGCTAAACCTAGTGAGGTTATGAGGGAGTTGGGGAATAATCAAAGTGAGATAGTTCTCTTTTCCAAGGAGAGCTCTTCTTATGCTAACATTTCACCTCAATTTTCTATTCCATGTGTTGTCACTTCTCTACAGGTTTTCGTTGACATGTTTCCTGAAGTAAGCAAGAAAGTTTTGAGATTCAAGTGGGGCTGGTAATGAGATTGTTGTAGTCCATACACTTTCTCAAAAGTTTGTCATATCTTCTCCGTTAGATACTCAGTTTTTGGGTTTCGAAAACAATGAAAATTTACATGTTGACTCCCATAACTTTTGTGGAAAGCTTGGATATTATGGAGAATGTGGTTGCATTTAGTCTCCTAAGCATGTGGAGGATTTCTTGTTTCATAACATTGTGGACCTACCTCGCATGCCTAGGATGTGCTCTTCTTTGCAGCTAATTTTATTTTCTCCTAGTACTCTTAATCCTCTTGTTTTGTGTTCTGTTGTTGAGTTTACATGTCAGGTTGAAGCAAGAATCATGGAAGATCATGTGTTTGCCAATATTTTCAGAGTGGACTTGCATGGTAAGTCGCATGTGAGTGTATATTTTTCTATTGCTAATTTGCGTCCTTTTGATGTAGGTGATTCGAGGACGAATCCTTTCGAAGAGGGAGGGAATGATGAGAACCGTGGTTCGAGCCAAGACTCAAGGCCCAAGTCAAGTGAACCAATTATAGTCGATTGGGTTCAAAGCCACGCAAGCCCATTCGAGGCCCAAGAGGAGGAGTTCACGCATGTTCTTAAAGCTCTCATGACACTTGTGCACTTAATTAAGGCCAACACAACTTAAGGCAGTGAAGAACAGATCATATGTGTGTTGGAGGGGTATTCGCATGAAGAGCAGAAGTTTCTGGCAACAGAGCGATCGTTCTATCTCTTCTAAAGCGATCGCCTTGGATTTTGCCTAGCAAGCGATCGCCTTGCCTCAAGATGAAGCGATCGCCCTGGAATCTGCCTGGAGGGCGATCGCCTTGGGTCGCTTAAAAGCGATCGTTTTGTGCCCAGAATGTGGGTGACGCGCTGTTTGACGGAATTTTGATAAATTTTGGTAACTTTAAAGTATTTTAGGTATTTTTATTTCCTATTAAACGTTTCTTAGGGTTAGTAGGTTTGTTTAGGCCTATATAAAGGCTTCTCTTTCATTGTAAAACTTTAACTTGGAGATATATTTGATTGAATAGAGTTTTCACAATATTGTGAGCTTTTGAGAGATTTCTTGGATTAGAATTCTCAACCCTTGAACTTATCAAGTTTGTTGAGCTCCAGGCTTGTGGCGTTCCGTAGTCTTGGTTCCTAATCAATTGCGATTAGTGGGTCAAGGTTGCACCCCAAGGTTCTAGGGATTAAATTTGCCCTAGGGTTGAGGGAAGCTCCCTATCTTTTCGTTTCAATTCGTTGTTTCTGTTTTCAATCCTCGTTCTTGGTTGGTTCCGCTTTGTCACGATCTTGGAATCACATCACAGAGTGTGGAGCTTTCAATTGTGGGTATGTTGATTCAGATTATGCAGGTGACTTGGATCGTAGGAGGTCGACTACGGATTATGCATTTACCCTTGCAGGAAGACCCATATATTGGAGATCTATGGTTCAGTAGATTATTGCATTATATACAACTGAGGTGGAGTACTACATGACGGCTCTTGAAACTGCAAAGGAAGCCTTATGGCTTCGAGGGTTAGTCGGAGAATTGTGTATACAGCAAGGTGGAGTGCTGTTACATTGTGACAGTCAGAATGCAATCTTCTTAGTAAAGAATCATGTTTATCATTCACGGACCAAGCACATTGATGTGAGATTTCACAAGATTAGGGAGTTGATTGATATGGGGGATGTTTTGCAAGAGAAGATTGATACCACGGAGAATGCTGCAGACATGTAGACAAAGCCGGTTACTACTGACAACTTCAAGCATTACTTGGATTTGTTGTACATCGATCTCTTCGTGTTAAGGATGTGGAAGTCAAGTCCTACAGAGGTGCCAAGTTAAGTTTTCAAGTTGTTGAGTTCTTTTATCTTCTAAGGGGTGAATGCTCGCCAAGGTGGAGATTGTTAGAATGGATGGCTTGATTCTAGGCATGTAGGATTTTTTTTTTTTTTTTTGGGGGGAGGGGTGTGTGAGGGCGTAGCCCCCCGCGGTAAGGACTATTGGTATATGGCAAGGATGGATCGCAGCAGAGTACACGGGCGCGCAACAGTGCGGTTGAGTTTCTGAAAACAGGGCAGCCGCTCAGGTGGCCGTGCTGTCTCATTGTAACCCTAAAACGTGTATAACGTTATCATATCAATATACGGCAGTTTTAAAACCTAAAATATTTGCTGATTATATTGTGTAATAATTACAATTACTTATGTACGTGTGGATAAATATTTGCTGATTGTATTGTGTAATAATTTTTTCTTTGTGATTTAAGGCTTAATTTTGGTGATTTTAAACTTTCTCTTTATTTGATATTACAGCTTTCTCTCAATCTTCTCTTACTTTTTTTATTTTATTTTTTCAATTTATACATCTTAAGTTACAAAAACAAACGCACCCAATATAAGGTAGTCATCTTCATAATTTGTGAAAACGCCAAAACTTGGCCACCTAATCAATGTCAGAAGCTTTTGTCTCTTATTGTTACTTACAAAAATGTCACTCAACTAGTAGATATTAGATAATGATTGTATGAAATATCTGAAGGATATTAATTGCATGGCCACAACTTTAAGGGTTCAATTTGTACCAAACTTTATAAGTTTAAATTTTAAATATTTATTTTATAATAATCGAAGAAAAAGCTACCGTCATTTTTATTTATAGATAGATAGATAGGCTACATTTAATCTCATCGAATAGTGCATTATTATATGCCCTCCACTTGAATACTTATTTTAGTGTGTTAAATCCTAAGAGCACTTGAAAGAGGGGGGGGGGGTTGAAAATTTTCCATTATGTTTACCTTTAATTTTCAATATTATATTTTGCACCCTTTTTTTGGTGTATTTATTTATAAAGATCCAACAAACGGAGAATTGAATATTAAATGGATATAGTTTATGGTATTGTTTTGTTTTATTAAGGTGGATGTTAAATGTGACATTATCTATTCAACATACTAAACTCCCAACTAATCCATCCATCATTTGTTTGGTAGTATGGGTGCCAAGTCAAAATTGGTATATTCTAAAGAATCCATTGGTTAGGTCACCCCACCCCACTCCACACCTACTCATTGTAAAGTATATATGTGGCAAACAATAGTCTAAGTAAAATACTCACATTTAAAAAGTCAGACTTAATAATATTACAACTTTATTGTTTATACTTTCTTCAAATTATATTAAAATTATTATTATTAAAAATGAGAATATTTTTTGCAACATACAGTACTCCTCCTGTTCCAAGCAAAGAGTCCATTATTATTCTATTTTGAGATATACTCTATCCGTTCCTAAATTATTGTCATCCTTTCTTTTTTTATCTGTCCCTAAATAATTATCTTGTTTGAAACTTTCCTTTTTATTGTCTTCCTTCTTTTTTGTCCGTCCCTAAATAATTGTCTTGTTTGAAACTTTCCTTTTTAGGACATCACTTTTACCATTACTTTTTCTTCCTACTTTAATTATGGGTCACATGCACATAGACATTAAAGGAAACAACACATTATACCAATATTAATAATCAAGTCAATTGATTTTTTTTAATCCGTGTGTCAGGTCAAACAAGACAATAATTTAGAGACGGAGAGAGTATTACATAAAGAGCTCACTTTCAAAAATTATGCCCACAATCTTCATAATTTTATAACTTTACCCTCCACATGTGTTATAAATATAGTATTAACTATGCTAAAGCATTTTAATAATTATTATTAATTCTAATGATACTCATATATCTCTTAATTTTTAAACTTTTCAAATCTGAACTCTTTAAGTAGAACAATGAAAGTATCAAATAGAAAACAGTGACTATTTTTTTGTGTGACGGATATAGTATATACATGACTCTGTCAACCTTTTATCTGCAAAGTCAAAGTACTCAAGCTATGCCTTAACTCCCCATTTTCTTGCATCAACATAATTTAGAAGCTACTTGATAAACAAAGTAAACAAGCGCACACACAATATATGAAATGGTCCATGCGACAAAATGGAAGGAGAGTTGCCAAAATGGGATTTATTAAGAGTTTACCAAGACTAATTCATGCTAGGCATCTCATATTTATTTGGGGAGACTCATTTTCATGTTCTGTATTTTTTTTTCTCTCACCAGTCATCAGTGACTACCTATAAAATTATTCATGGAATGGTCAATGAGACTGCTTCTCATCTGCTACTACTACCCTTTCTTGTTGACTTGAAGTTGGTCACACTCCCTACTCTTCATTTTTGCTTCATTTGATAATGGATCCCACATCTCAAGACAACCAAAGTAGTGAAGTACTACTACCTCAACCATGAACAAATAATAACACTCATTTTGAGACTGATGTAGTACAATTTGACAGCACACATATTAAGAAACTATGGATCTTAAGTTGCAAAGTTAAAACCAAGAAAAAGGAATAACCCAATTTTTGCTCTTTGTATTGACACCATAATAGCAACTTGTGTAGTTTCATCAGGATCAAAACTTTGGAGATCTTCAATGTTGTACTATACACCCATCAGATCAGTGATCAGACCTAACTGTACCTCTGTATATCTAATGAACTCTGAAATTTTCTGACTTGTTACATTGATGAATCTTGAAATGCCTCTTAAACTACAGAGGGAGAGATGCATTGTGTATATGATTGCATCATGTGGCGCGTATTAATATTGAGGGCATGTATAACGCTGGCATGAGCTTCGTAAGCCTGCTAACTCGGAGATCCTTATGATGCTGTCTGAAATAGTGTGTTCACTTCCCTTTCTTTATCATCTTTGGGTTTTTGCACATCCGGACGCTTTCGGGAGTGATCTCCACCAGTTCATCTTCTTGGATGTACTCAATGCAGTCGTCCAGACTGTATTCCAATGTACCATCGAGAACCACTGCAACATACACCCGATTTGCACAATTTAGACATTTTTCAGAGCATAAAAGCATGTTAAATGAGCAAGTGCAGTGCAGAAATTAACTCAGGCTGCATTCGATGGCAATCGACTGATATGAAGATTAATATAACTTTTGTCACTTCATCTGAGTACAAAATTATGAGATGTGACTTAGCAATTTCTCACCTGATACTTCTTTATTGGAACGCACATTGGTTGCAGCTTTTCTCTTGCATACGTTCAGGGGCATGTCACCAGGTCGCTGATGAATGCCAACAATCTGACCTTTATAGACATCCATTCCGGGGTTTACGAACAACTTTCCTCTTTCTTGTGAACTACATAGGGCATAAGATGTAGTGGTTCCACCCTCGCAAGCAATCTATAACCAATCCATAGGAGTATCTTAGATATATCCAAAGTAACTTTCTGATTTAAATTCACTACTGCGGGATCCCAAAATTAAAAAAAAGATAAAAAGAGTATTATGCTTGGAGTAACACACAACAGTGAGTTGTGCAACAAGTGTAAGTACTCAAGCAAAGATTTCATCATTTCCAAACTGTTGATTGCACAAAACCGAAGTCACTTGAAGCAATTATTACCAAGGAACCCAGATCACGCGTAGACATATCACCAGCCCAAGGTCCGTAGCTATCAAATATTGTGTTGAGAATCGCTGTGCCTCGAGAAGCTGTTAATATTGCATTTCTCAGTCCAAGAAGCCCACGAGTTGGTATCTTGTATTTGATTAGCGTTGTTCCTTCAGACCTAGTAAAAAAGGGAAATCATATATATGAAGGAGAGATATCTCATATACTAAGGTATAAATATTGCAAGCAATTGAAGAGCAATGCAACAAAGACATAAACTTGGATTCTTAACATGCAGGATAATTTTAATATTTGCTCAAAATGAACTTTACTTGTTTATCTTTTATAGGTAAGGAACACAAATCGTAATCAACACAGTTCAATATAAATTGATAAGAGTGAATCTCATCATCCAACCAAAATAAAAAATAAAAAATCTTTGTATCTATGGAATCAAAAGTAATTCACACAATTACTTCTACTAGGGAACATGTTGAGCTAGAGAACCATGAGGCATTTTTTTTCCTTTCATTTTTCTCCAAAAATCACCTACTCCTCGAAAAGCTTAGGATGTTAGAGCGAGGATCCAATGATGCATATCAAGCATCAGACAACCCTTCACACGCAAACACCACTTGCAGGTAGAGGTAAACTGAGGTGGATTAAGGTGCTCAAACCAAGCAGTGTTAACAAATCTAACATAACCTACTTGGAAAATACAAATGCACTTGTGGAGATTTAAACTCAAGACCTAGCAAAACTAGAGATCCAATCCCATTTTAATTAAGAGTTCAAAAGCATTAGCTGTTACAAAAGGGCACAACAATGTATATTTTGAATTGTATACAGATAAAAGAAAGAAAGAAAGAGAGGTAGCACAGGAGAGAGAGAGAGAGAGAGAAGGTATTCTACTTTTATTGTCCGTATTTCATTCTAGGACAATAGCCAAGTAAATATATACACAATACTTTGGCCCAATACATTGAAATCCCATACACCTATTATTCTCATAACACCCCTGCAAACCGAAGCATAGATATTTATCATGCCCAACTTGTTACAAATATAATCCACCCTCACTCGAGTAAGATTCTTAGTAAACAAATTAGCTAGTTGTTCTCCCAAGCGCACATATGAACTGGAATTTAACTTCTGTTGAACCTTGTCTCCCACAAAATGACATTCAACCTCAAGATGCTCAGTTCTTTTGGAAAAGTAGATTTGTTGATATATGCATGGGAACCTGGTTATCACACCATAATCTGATTGACATGTATTCCCAAAACCAAGGACACAGGTAATCTCAGCCATCCATAAAACTTTCTTACTCCTCCAAGAAACCAAACTTCCAACCACAAATCCAGCCTGTAGTTGACCTTCTATCACTCGAGGACCTAACCCAATCATCATCACAGAAGGCCTCTACCTGCGCCTCTACCTGCATATGCCGACAATCTGTATACAATATACCTCTACCAGTTGCCCCTCGGCCCCTTTCAGATATTTCACAATCTGAGTCAATGCATTCTAATGAATCATAATGCGAGAACGGATGCTATTGAGCCTTCTCAACCCCAAAAGCTAGCTCAAATGTTGAGGCTTCCCACACAGTACAACCTAGCACCCAACCCCATCCACAATTCATGGGATAACCCAAAAATCCCCCCCCCCCACATTGAGCCCTAGATTGGGGGCCAACAACCTAATCTTCCGCAGAGTGTTAGGCAGAGATGTTGTTTGTAACTTGGTCTATGATACCATGTGAATAGTATTCAAATGAAAGAAAGAGAGAAAGAGAGATAGCATAGAAGAGAGAGAGAGAGAGAGAGAGAGAGAGAGAGAGAGAGAGAGAGAGAGAGAGAGAAATCGAGGAAGAAAACGTACTCTTCTTTTAATAAACGTATTTCATTCCAGAACAATAAAGTATAAATATACTCATTACTCTGACCCAATACATAGAAAACCCATAAACCTATTAGTCTCCTAACATATATCAAGCTGAACCCTCAAAGTATGCTTTTCTTGGTTACCTTTCTGTCTTCTTAAGCTCAACCATTTAAATTTCCTTGTAAACTCAAGTAGGGTTTACTTTCTTACCCTTATAAATTGATGTAACCTATGTCAGCTTACTTAGGTTGGTTTAATGAAATTTTAGGTTTTCCTTACGTTAGAACTTGTGTATGATTGCTACCTTGGATCTTAAGTAGTTTTGTTCACTTAGTCTTGCTAGTCATTCTTGAAAAAGGATGAAATGACCTTGAAAGTATGGGAAATTCGTGCCTCCACCCACCCCCCTCCCCCCACAATTTTGTCCTGCTTATACAATGATGGTAAGTTTTGCTGCACTTAAAGTGCGTCTAAGGTTTAACTTGCCTATATTTTAACTATGCCATCAAACATTCATATAAATCTAAACTCGCGATAATTGGTACATGCTAGATTGTAGGAGCCATCAATTGCAACCTACCATTTTTCAAGCGAATAATAAAAAATACTTACACCTACTGTTAGAGAAAATACTTAAACCCTTGATTGCAGATATGCTTCTTGTTTTCTGTGGAGGTTTTGGTTTAGATAAACAGAAGAAGGTTTCATAGATGTGTGATCTTTTTGAAGTTTATGGAAAATTGGAGTGCACGGAAGGATAGTATTCTTAGGGATCAGTATTTGAGGATTCCGCTGGTTAAGGATACAAGGTGGTGTATTCGGCTCTATTGTCGGCTATGGGGGCTTTCATGGGAGTAGTTATTTCTGATTTGTGCAAGCATTGGAAAGCAGTTCTCTGTGATTTGTTTCGGGTCGTAATGACAATTGAATATGTTAATGTTTCTTCCACTTGATCTTTTGTGGACCCTCATTAACTTTGTATTTTATTACCTCTTTCTATTCAATTCTTTCTTCAACAAAAAAAAGGAGATTAAAACTGGACCATGACGTGATTCTCAGCCATGAAAGGAGATACGCATCTTTCAGACCAGACGAAGTACTCGTGTTGTTCAAGTAATGTCTTTTACATTATGCTTTCACTGTTTGCAATATATGTTTTCCTTTTTACTCCGTACAATGCACAATATTCCTTCTGTAACTTGCACAGAGATTTAGGATCCTTGATTCAATATGATTGAGAAAATTCGGGAAAATACATTGCAATTCACAATATCAGACAATTAGAGAACAGAATCATAAGACATGACTGCAATGATATGGATGATGTTTTCTGCATTTATACCTATACTGAAATTATTTCAAGTTTCATAATGATGTTCAGAAAATCAAAAAGGAAAGAACACTAACGAGACTAATTCACATACCCTAGCCCTTCCATATCAATCATTTGCCCACGCCTTTTACCTAGAAGTTCGACCACAGCTCCTGTATATTCTTCTGGTACCTCCACAGTGGCAATCTGCAGGTAAACCATATTAATTTCATTTCGGAAAATGTGACAACATGGCATTTCGAGCGATACATCTGTACATTCGAATATTATATAGCCTATTAAGTCGTGATCATAGTGTTTTCTACTAGTTGCTTGCAAAAAAATTGCGGTTTAGATTAAAACAATCTGCAATTTCCAGTACATCGAGGCAATTTTCTAGCCTTTTCAATCTCAATATGCTTGCTTTCTTCTTTTTCTTTTTTTCTCCTTTTCTGTCTTGTCTTTTTTTTTTTTGGGGGATTGAATCCAATGTCATATGGTGAAAATGAAATATGCACCAAGGAAAAGGAGAGAAAAAGGTAAGTTTTAAGCACAATGCATAGATGTAATAGTAATGGCTTTAATCTCACAAGTGTGAATTTTAATATGGTAAAGCTGCACCACACATATCTTATTGCCCATTCCATATATAAAAAATCAGCCAAAATGACCTCATAAGGCTCCAGCAACTTGTCATCCACTCTTTTGTTGATTACTTTTGGGGGTCCCACCATGAACTCGTAACCTTCCCTTCGCCTAAAGAGTATATTGTTATCGGAAAATGCATGAATAGTATTAAAAAAAGAGTCACCATGCAGATTAAACTATCTTACATGTTCTCTATCAATATGGTGATGTGTAAAGTACCCCGTCCGCTAACAAGGAAGGTATCTGCACTTTCACCGTCTTCAACTTTCATGGCCAAATTCCGCTCAAGCTCACGGTAGAGTCGATCTCTTAGGTTTCTACTAGTGACCAACTTCCCCTGAAGAAGAAGTATTAAATCTTGATTGCTGAGTAGATGCACAAATTGTTGAATGCACCATTTAAGACATGGCCAAAAAATAGGCTCTCTAGAGAAGAAAATTGGGGGTTAGTGCAACAAACATATCTTGGCACCATGTAATCCATTTTGAAGCATATGGAGACAAAAATATAGTAATGAACAATTGTAACAAAGTACAACTCAAGAACATAAGTTACATAACCTAAAATGTTATTGTCCCTCTTGGAAAAGGAACCATATGAATAGTAAACGCTTAAGGAGCATAGAAGTAGTATCCATAAACTATGAGCAGAGAATTAGTTTGGTTAATCTCCTTCAAGAAAATGTATGGAAAGAACCTTTCTTATGTTGCTATGTTTGAACATACCTCACGACCAACGAAAGGTGAAATATTAATTGAGAAAGCCATCTTCACTGTAGGCTCTTCAACCTTAATGCTAGGTAATGGCTGTCCATCAATTTTATCAGCAATCGTCTCCCCAATCTGTTACAAGAAAACAATATAGTTATCCCAGTTGGCAAAACAGGTATTTGACACAAGAATCTGTATCACACATAATGTCAAACTGGATATCCATGCAAACCCAATACTACCTGAATATCATTAATACCACAGGCAGCACAGATGTCACCAGCCTCCACACTGTCCACAGGAACCCTCCCAAACTTCTCATACACAAAAAGTTCAGAAACTCTTCCATATCTGAATACGTCCTCGGATGTGCATACCTGAATATATACAGAAAACAAAAGATATTAAGATGATTCCATTCTTCCTTTTCCTGGGAAATATTCAGTCAATGATGGCACAAGCATATACTCGGCAAATATGCAAGGGCTTTAGAGTGTGGAATGCAAAAATTTTACTATAAGAATATATCAAACTTATCTGATCATCATTCTTTTGGCTTAATCTCTGTAATTAGCTTCTGGTGTCTTTATCGCTATCCTGACTATGATCTCTAACAAGAAGTTAAGTAAACGAATCTATTAAGCTTGATATAAATTGTTGAGCCCCTCTCTAATATCTTAATCTTTTAGATAAGTTGATAACTTAACATGGTATCACAGCTCTGGTTTGACAAGGTCTTGGGTTCGAGTCATCCTACTTGCATTTGTTACCCATAGTATTGTAAGTGGATGGGTCACACATGAGGAGTGTTAAGCTTGACTGTTTGATATACATTGTTGAGCACCTCTTGAACAACTTAAGCTTTTAGATGAGTTGGTTACTTAACAGAATCAAAACGTTCAATTATTTCAACAAAACTGACATAACATATCTCCATTGATTAACTTTAGGCATGTTTTTCAATGGCACCTCTCCTCCTGTCTTTCAATATATGGTCTGCGAACTTGAAGAAGTATGGAAACTCAATACACCAATTTGAAACTCCATTCCTAGTGGTCTCCTCCTGCTCATAAGTGAATTCATTCTGACACCCTTACAGATTGTAAAATTATCAAGATTCTTTATTTCATCTCTAGCAATCTCAGTATCACTCGTTTCATAGTTCGAACGGACTGCACAAAAAGATTTACCAAATAAGTTAAGAGCTCCAGTTCCAATTATCACCCGTCAGTCATTAAGCTAGCTCGCTTTCAGTTCTCAGCATAATCCAAGAAATTTCGAAGGGCATTCTTTATTGGCGAAGAAATTATATGGTTGAAGAGAGAAACATCAAGAGAGGTACATTCTCAAATTGTGAGTGTCAGTTGCGTTGAAACTTCTCTTAGTGGCAGAACAGAATGATTCTTATTAATACTTTTGAGGTCTCTGCATACCAGAAGATAGCCAAACAGAATGCAAAGCACAAGTTCTGGATGGCCAATCTTGCTACAGTATCAATCAAAATAATTTAGAAAGTGGCGGTGTCATATATAACATAGAAACATGATTCATAATTTTCCAATAGAATAAAAGAAGAGCATAGACTGTTTTCCAACTGTTTTAGCATTTGCTTATGTTCACCATATCTTACACATAAATGATACTAGTTCTCAAGTTCTCCTTCAGGGAAAGGTTGATGAAAAAGATCAACCCTCCAGGTTGTAATATCAAAATGGCAGTCACAATGGTAAACTTTTAGGAGAATCAAATCAATCAAATCCCATATAACAGAATTAAAATCTGGCTGAATTTATGTCATTTATTCAAAGTCTAATAATCACCAAGAACATTATGAATCCTGTCAGACATTCAAACTCTAATGATCAGTAAGAACATTGTGAAACAGAAGAAAATGGTACATATCAGTTCCAATGCAAACCTACCTTAACATGCATCCCTCTATGCAAAACCCCAGCATGTAGGCGTCCAATGGCTATCTTTCCTTTGTGTGCATCAAACTCGCTGCTTGTGACCTGCGTATATGTTTAATACATTTTAGTACGACAAATATGTTTACTCAAATTAATAACGGAAAAGACCAACAAAGGTTGTTTGGCAATAGGGCATTGAGTGTAACAGAGAATGACACATATTGGTCTAATATTCAATAGGACAGGAAGTGTGACATAGAATGAGATAGAAGATTTAAATTCGCACTTTACAAATTTCCTTTTAAAGAATCTATTATTTTTTGCATTTTCTTTGAAAGAGTCAATTTTGCCTTAAATGGGTTTAAATACTCAAAATTCTGTTTTTTGGGAGAAAAGGTTTTTTATGCAATATGAAACTAGGACAACGTTTTTTTTGCAATTATTTTGGAGAGAATTAGGAAGGCTTCCCGCCATTTGCCACGTCAACGCCACGCTCGACGCCAAATCATCATTCCGTTAGTGTATCTAACAGCCATATGACGGAAGGTTTTAATTGCGAAAACAAAATTTATAGAAGGTTTAATAAGGCAATAAAAAAACACGAGGTTAATTTTGCAATTCGTGAACTAGTACAAGGTTTTTTTTGCAATTAATTCATAAAGGGTGTATATGTACTTTCATTTACCTTAGTATGCATAGAAAGGTCTGCATTTGATATGCACTCTCATTTTCCCAGATTCTCTCATTTTGGACTAAAGTTCCAGCACATTAGTGCCATCAGATTTCATGCTATATCAAAGTGCAACATTTTCTTACTGCATGAAGCATAGATTGAAGCATAGATCCTGTATATTTATTTTTTCTAAAATTCATCTTTTGCCACTAAACAATAAATAACTTCTTCTTATTCAAAGTTCACATAAAATTCTTGCACTAAGCAAGAGGTTGACAAATGGAAAGTGGAAAAGCCAGATTGAAGATAAACAACACAAGGGAAATAGCATAAATGAGTTAAGGAACACTCACAAGCATTTGAAGTGGACCATCTTTGTCAATATGGGGTCCTGGTATGCATCTAACAATGGACTCAAAAAGTGGTCCAAGATCGTCACCTAATTTATCAGCAGAAAGTCCAGCCTTTCCCTGTATACCACTTGCATATACTACTTGGAAATCACACTGCAAGAATAATGAAAATCACTTGAAGATCAAACAATATATACCAAAATACCCATAAAAAATGCAAGGATATGAAAATAAATCGATAAAGCTGAGAGAAAGTATTTTAGGGTGGCAACTTTCTGCTCAGATGCATCTGGACTTTGGAAGAACCATTCAGCGTTAACGGATGAGCTCTAATTCGAAAATCAGGTTTTATAAAGGTTGCCTAAGTATCTGAGCTTGATCAAGAACCCATAATTTTATTCATATATACACACTGGATCTGCTTGACTGCCACATGTATGCCTACTAACCATGAGATCGAAATCTAGATCCCAGTCTAAGGTTGATAAGACATGAATGAAATAGTTTCAGAGTTGGTCATGATATGATCGAACCGCACCAACCATGTGATGATGTCAAACCAACACCATAAACTGCTAACTACTAAGAATGTCTTGCTTGCATACCTGTTCATCTGATGCATTTAGTTCAATGAAGAGTTCAAAAGTTGAATTAACAACATGTTCTGGACGAGCAGACGGTCTATCAATCTTATTAACAACAACCACCACCGCATGGCCAAACTCTAGAGCCTTCTTCAAAACAAATCTTGTTTGTGGCATTGGCCCTTCAACGGAATCCACCTAAAAATATTGTGACATATCTTGTTGTTAAGAGATATAAATTCAGAGGGTAAAAGGTGAAAGAAAAAGAAACTATTAAGGAAATGTGTTATAAGCAAACATTAAAATGAAGAAGTATCAAACACATCTGAAGCCCAGAAAAGAGGAAAGATAACTTCCCCAAAGTGTAATATTCATGAATTGAGAGGTGAAATGAGTTGAATGTGTTGCAGAACATAGAAATGTCAAATTTAAGTCTCCATAGATAGGTTTTCAACTTCAATGAAACAAAAACCTACCACTTCCACAAAGGGAACACTGTTCCATGAATAAGGAGCAAGCTCTTTCACTAAATACATCAATTATTGAGCACACATAAGGCACAACATTAAAGGAGGAGATATAAGTGGAATAACTTTAATCATTTTTACCTCATACGATCATTCCAGGACCACAAATAAGTATGATTGTACAATGAAAAATTTCAGATATAGATCTGCATAGGACGCCTAGAATAGAGACGAACATCCATACAACAGAAATGGCCATAAGATGATCAAGCCTAGTTATTGGTTAAATACATCAATTCCTTTAATTAAGTTTGAAATGTTAGGATCTTAATTCATGGCACGGGCTCATAATATGGCCATAATCAAGGATTAGGGAGGGCAATGAATATTTAATGCCGAGACACCAACTCAGATAACCGGCAGTGGAAGTCCAGCACGCTCAACTGAGCTTGCTGGATAGCAAACTTTATACTAAAAGCATGAATCCTAATTTATTTGTATACTTAAACAATAATGGGTACCGAAGAAAAAAAAAGAGATGGTAAGCAGTACAGTGATAAGGGGAAAATGAATTGGCTTAACTGCAATCATGGGCTTTTTATAAATCTGTGTCCAGACTGCCCCTTCCAGCACCCCCACCCCCACACTATCGCACCCATAGCCAAAACGGCACTGGCCATGGGCCTATGGTCCCATAGTGATCATGTGATAAGTCAAATACACAATTATAGATATACATGGCAAACATATTTCCAGTTCCCATTAAGTGACTAGCACTGCTTTGCATTATAACTTTGCAGAAGTAAAAGCAGATGTGGCTATCAAAATGCAACAAAAACGTCTGCAAGTTTCCAAAAAGTTGGGAGGTTATTAAACGGGTAACGAGAGTGGATGGTGCTGGAGACTACAGGTAAATAACAAATCATATATCTTTGACGGTTAAACCCGATGAGTGGGAAGAAACCTCATACCTTATATTCTATACTTCAACATTCATCAAAATTACCTGCAACTAATACTCTTTACATTCAACTCTGAAATGCTTGCTATGATAGCATTTAATTAGAATTTTTGCAGAGAAATTAAAATGCTATTCTGAGACTGAAGAACGTCCGTTCCATTTACCGTAATGAATATAAAAATAAAGGGAACCACGAAACTGATGGAAGAAATCAAGACCGTCAGCACTAAAATACCTAATAATGAACTCAATCCTTTAATAACTTCTGAACTGTAAAGCTATAAGAGATTACCACTAGAAGAACTCCCTCCACCATATTCAGGATGCGTTCCACTTCACCTCCAAAGTCAGAATGCCCGGGAGTATCAATAATATTCATTTTTGTATCATTATAAGTAATTGATGTGTTTTTGCTGAGTATGGTAATTCCCCTCTCACGCTCTAAATCATTTGAGTCCATTATCCTTTCCTGTACAGATTGGTTATCACGAAATACCTGCAAAAGAATCATACACAAAAGTTAAATTTGTCAAAAACTGCCTTAGTGACTTTGAAGCAAAAAATGATTCTATGACAATACAATAGCTACTAATAAAATACACTTCTGTATTAGCAGTTACAAGTGGGTAGTAGCTAAGATGGTTTTCTGAAACACACTTCGTTAGCCTCATTATGCAACCATGTCTTCTCAGGAATTTGTCCGCCGATAAGGGGCAAATTCCCTGCAGCAGTTACGTGCATCTCCACAAAGTGATGTCACTAATTCAAATTTAAAAATTACAGACTAATGGACAGAGCTGACGGTGTTTTTTTTTTTTTTTTTTTGAGAAGTAAAGAGAGCTGACGGTAACATTAAACTATGGTAGTCAATCAGTAAGCACTTTCCTACAACAAATAGGGACATTACGGTCATTTCCGAGAACAAATAAAAACATCTAGGATACTAACAGATTATCAAGTGTCATAAGAGGAGATAGGAGCTCAAGAACAAATTCTGTCAGTGTTTCAGAAGTTTGGTGGCCTAAAGGTCCACCAAGTGTAAACACACTAATAGATTGGAACTAGTCACAAATGACAAACTATATAAATGAACTGGACTCTTTAATATAACTTTCCTACATAGTATTCAATTCGTATGCCAAAAATTTGCTCTGGTTCCCTTTAAATATTTGTATACTCTAATGCCCTATTCCTAACATCTCAAGCGAATACATTAAACAGTAGAAATAAGAGTGCCGCATCACCTGTTTTGGCGCCTTTCATCTATATATACCTCTTTACCTATCAAAAAATAATAATAATAATGTGTCGCAACATAATTTAGACTCTAGGTCCTAAAGCTCTCTATGACTGAAAGATAATTCAGTTTCTTGCAATGGCATGTCCAGGTCCCCGGAAAGTGACCGGTTGGAATAAAAATTTCAGGCAATCAAATATGAAGGAAAGGAGGTAACATCCCTCATAGAGAATTCAACTCATGAATAAAACAAGGGATTAAACATAAAAAATAAAAATAAAAAGGTGAAAAGCTACCGTTGAAATTTCTACTTACAATAACGTGAGGATGTGGTCATCGTCAACTAAATGTGGAGGAAGAGAAAGGACTATAATATGGAAGAAAGATATGATAGCTTGTGATTCTAACAATGACATAGACCAGAATATGACTATTCAGCAGACTCATTGGTAGTTCAGTAGTTGTGCCAGGTTGTCCGGGCTAAAGCTAGTTGAAGTGTTGAATGGCATTTAGTGTGTTATCTTCCCACCATATTAACTTTTAATAACACATTTTGACTCATATATTTCCTTTAATAACATTTTTTTGTGTAACACGTAGGAGCAACATCGTGTTTTCTAAAAGAAAGAAATAACAGAAAAAAGAATTGTAATTTTTGGCGTAAATTTAAAAATGGGACTCTTTTTTGGGGACAACATAAAATGGTAGGAATCTTTCTATGGGGTTGAGGTAGTATTGATTTATTTCCATAGGTAGCTTCCAGCTATTTAGCTTCTTGGGAAATTCTTAATAGATTTAGCCCCTTCTTTGCTCCAGTAGGATCTCTGATCAGCATTTCTAATTTTTAAAGTTTAACTTTTTCAATATGATTAATCGGAACAAAGGAAACAATATATAAATGTGATGTAGTAACATACTAAAATCTCTGTTTTTGTAAAAAATATACTTATTTACAAACCGGATGGAGTGTAAAATTTGAAATACAAGTTACAACTATGAAATTGTAGTATTGATTTGGTAACCAAAATAAATAATATTTTAGCTAACATGTATCTAAAGGAAATTAGACCCGTTTAAACCATATATTTATAGAGATTTTATTGTAAGACTCGTCCTAGCGAAAAACTATTTATTTACAAATTCAGTTTGATCTTAAGCTTTGGACCGGAGAGGCAATATTGTAATATGAATTGGGGTAAAGCGAAAGAGTAGGTCTCCTCTCAGACCGTCTCGCAGATCCTAATTTGCTCAGCTCATTAATACACGGTGGGTCGGTTCAAGAAGATCCGTCTTACAAAAAATATCGTAAAATAGTATTTTCTAAATTTTGCCAAAGAAAAACTTGAAGACATAGCCATATTTAAAACTGGTCAAAGTAACAAAGATAAGGAAAATGAATAATGCTTGTAAAGTAAGTAACGTGCTGGGACCTGAGTTATATATATTAAGCCTACTAAGTCCAAAAATAGTAAAATTTTGGAAAAAATATTTTACCAAAAATAGAAAATCATCTTTATAGCATTTAATATTGTCCTCAAAAATACAAAATCGTATTTATACAAAACAATAATATAATCTTTACAATAACAAACATTTTAAAGTATGATATTATACTATTTTAAAGTAAATTTTATTAATTTTTTTTTCTATATATTTACAATAATAAATATTTTTTCAACTAATATGCCGGTACGAAATACAGGAAATAGCAACTTCTATCTATTTTCGTCATTTACAGGTTTAAGTATCATATTTGCAAGGAAAAGCTCTGCTTGCCCGGCGCTCGATGTTGTGGACACCATAAATGAGTACATGGTTTCTAAAAATCACTCTGAAGAAAAAACTTATTTGAGTTCAGATTCTATCTGAAAGACAGAAAACAACTTAAATTTGTTTGAAGATATTCATTCTCCGCAGTTTTTGAGTAGTATAAAGTGATTAAGATTGCCTAGCCATGAACTAACAATTAAGATTGGTGTTCCGGTGATGCTATTGAGAAACATTGACCTTGCTGCAGGGTTTTGCTATGGAACAAGACTAATCATGTGCCCTTGCTGCAGGGTTTTGCTATGGAACAAGACTAATCATGTGCATCACATTATAGAAGCTAAAATTTTAAATGGAAGCAATGTTATTTATCCCAAGAATGTCATTGTCTCCGTCACATGTGAGATTGTCTTTCAAGTTTCAGAGAAGACAATTTTCATTGGCAGTATCGTATGCAATGACAATTAACAAAAGTCAAGGTCAATTAGTGTCGCATGTAGGACTCTTCCTGAAGAAGCCAATGTTCGGCCATGAGAAGATGTATGTCGCAGTTTCTAGGGTAACAAACCGCTCTGGTCTGAATATAATGATATGCGATGAAGAGGGAAAGTCAACGAAAAAAACAACAAATGTTGTGTACAGTATAAGGAAATTTTTTAGAATCTATAATATTACCGATGCAATGACGTGCTTCTATTTAAGTAGTTGTTTCCAACATTACTGTTCCTTAATTTATTCTTTTAATTTTGTTTTTCCTCTTCATTTTGCTTAAGTTAATTTAATAGAAAAAGATATATGTCCGTGCGTTAAACTCACGGGTGTAAAACTAATTCTTAATAGATTTAGCCCCTTCTTTGCTCCAGTAGGATCTCTTATCAGCATTTCTAATTTGTATGCGACTAGTTAATGCACAAACGCATTTGTGTGGCATTTCATAACAACTATACATTCAGGAACTGTAACACCCGTACCATTTGTATCATTTGCATGATCATTATTTATCAAAGTTCATGTGATGTTGTGCATATTTCATGAACATACTTCCACTCTTGTTGATTTCCATGTGTTTTATATGCCTTGAAATCATTGTTGGATTCTTATAACCAATTGTGTTAATCTTGTATTACACTTCTAGTTTCGTTTCCGGACTTTTCGGGAGCCTTCCTTGAGCATTTTTTACCTCACTTTGGACTTAGATTCACTTTTGGTTCATTTGGGAATCTTTTTAGGAGACTTTTATAAAGTTGGAATTGCTGGACACAAAGTGATCGCCCTGTACCTCCATAGAGCGATCGCTCTTCAAGTCAGAATGTCACAGGCAAAATCTGGGCATCAAGCGATTGCCCTGGTTCGCCCCAGAGCGATCGCCCTGTTGCCAGAACTTCGAATTTTCCTTGCGCGCCCTTGACAGCTGTTGCGAGATTTTAAGTTATTGATCAACTTTGACTCCAAATCCTTGGACACAAGTGAGCCACGTCTCCTCCCACCTAGACCAGCCTTCTTGGACATATAAAAGCCATGGGAGAGCCTTGAATATTCCCATATTCAGCCATTAACACCCAGAAATTTCAGAGAAAAGGAGTGAGAGTTCTAGAGTGAGAAAGTGAGCTAGTTTGCTCATTTAAAGTCTAAATCACGATCCAATTTCGCCATTGTGGAGCTGTGATCTAGGAGAACACATTCCCTGGATTGCATGTTGTGTTCCTAAAGTTTTCTTGGTTGATTTTCTGCTAGAGATAAGCTACTACCCCTCTCCTTCTCTATTTATGTCTTGCATGACATCCTAGCCTTGTAAAATGACATTTATATGTTGAAATCAACATGTTTGAGTATGTTTTGATGTTGAACCATGTAAATTTCATGGATGACTTGTTTTATATGTTGAGAGACTTGTTTTGTCTTGGTTAATACACATAGAAATGGTATCACTTGTTAGTCTTGAAATATAAATGGTTTTTCTTCGATTCGAACTCATTAGAAACAAATAATGACTCTAACGGAGTTGAATAGGTTTTCATAATAGATGAGACCACGTGTGTGACTTGAAGATTTCGTTGTGATATGAGAGTTTTGTTAGGAAAATTAGTTACCCAAATTGTGTATGATGTTGTTGTTTAATTCTCGTAAAAATTATGAGATGATTGATTATGTGAGTAGGATTATTATGATCTACTTGAGACATTAATGTTTAATGATGTTGTGCTCCCTATCTTGGAGTTTGATTTGTTGTGGTGAATGTCAAGTAAACATCTACTTGCACATTTGTTATGTCCATGGATTATTTGTTGGCGGTGTATTGACGCTCGATTATTACGGGAGCCGGGGCTACGTAATAGTTGAAGGCCAATACATCGGGCCTCGCCTTACCGTTGGCCACGGTAGGGGCATAGCGCCATTTGTTGTATGGAATAAACGCAACCTTGGTAAGCTATTCTGTGGTTGATTCTTGGGTCGTAGGGACCAAGATCACCCGTCGATGTGAATACAGAAAATGGTTCACAAATAATTGGTTATTGATTATTGGTTATGGTTTTGATTCGTCGATCGAACACGTCAACAACGGCTCCTACATTAGTATATTATGTGTTGGTTGGTTGGAAGTATTGAGTATATTGGAGGTGTACCTCAATACAGTATCCTTTTAGAAAGTGTTTATATATCGCACTTATGTGGTTCCTATATATGCGAATGTTGGTCATGGTTTCCAACTGATATGGGTCGGTTGGCGATCGTCGAGCCTCTCGTGTAGTATAGGGTAATTTGATGTTATGAGATGCTTATCATGCTATGCCTTGTGATTGTTATATCTGGTTATAGCTTGTATTACTTGTTCATATTATTGTCTTGCATCTCGTATGACATATCGTTGCATTAGTAGCTTATTGAGTTTTAAACTCACCCCGTCCAATGTTTATTTGTTTTCTTTAGATCACGGTCCGGCGAGGAACCCATAGTAGGAGTTTACTTCGTCTCGGCGTTTCTGCAGGTTGTTCTTTTGGTTGTGCTCTTCGGACCTTTGTATTTCTTTTCGGGAGGCCGAAGGTATACATTGTTACCTAAACTTTGTAATGTTGGGTAATATGTGTTGGTTCTTTGATTGTATTATTTTTTTTGTTGTGCCGACATGGTTGTCGTGCTTGATGTATTTACAAATACTTGTTACTTCCGCATACTCTGATTTGGATATTGTTGTTGTTCTCCGAGCTTGTTGCTCGTAGAGGTTTATGTTGCATATTTGGTTTTATGTTCGAACTATGTTTTAAACAAATTTAGTTTCCGGCTTGTTTTTATGCCAATGAAGTATTGCGTTGGTTTTAAAGAAAAGCTTTGCACGTGCATTACAGGGTTTTATGCATTCGCCTTATACTTGCATCTTAAGGAATTTTTGAGATGTGCATTTTGTGTTATCGTGTTCCTCGCGATCCGGACGAGGTTCCACGCAGGAACTCGGGTTGGGTCGCAACAAGAACTAAGGCTGAATGTGCTAGGACAAGTGTGTCAATTAAGCTTCACAAATAACAAAGCATTTTGCCCCATGTACTACCAAGGACAAGGGAAGGCGAGGCAACCAACTAAGTTAAGTATCAAACCTCATATGTGAATGATTTTGTGAAAACTCCTAGAATGTGATATAAAAAGAATCCTTATAAATTTTCATTCAGTATCTATGATATATAACTTGTCAAAGGTCGCATTAGATGCTTTATACAAGCATGAGTAGGTGAGCATTTTGAGATCAAGAGTATCCATTGGAGTAAAAGAGAATTGTTCAATAAAAACCATAGTGAAACAAACATGAGGTGACATACGATAGTTCCATAGAGAAGATGCTTCTGGTTTTCTGTTCTTAAAAGATAAACCCATTTATTTTAGGCAAACATGCGATGGGTGCTTCTTTAAGAGATAAATAATGGTAAAAATCCAGCTATGCTCCCGATTTTCTTGAAATGCATACCTTTGATTGTTTCAACATAGCATCCACCAGCGTTGTCTTTCCATGATCAACGTGAGCAACAATAGCTAAATTCCTTATGTCACTTCTCCTCATCAATTTGCTCCTTCTCTCTAAGGGAATTGAAGTAAACCAGACTATCAGAAACTCAAAAATGCTCAACTAGTAACCCAGTGCACAGTTATGAAGGTAGTGTACCATGCAAACAATATGACTTAAACCATACACAAATGGCACCCGCAAGCAAATGATCACAGGCACATTATATTGAAGAAACTAAACAATCAAACAGATGGCATGCATTCTTTAGTTGCCCCTCATTTTTTTTACATACACAAGGAAAATTGGAACTAGGTCTTGAACACCACAAGTCCCCCTCCTCTATGGTATGAGCACGCAGCACCACTCATGCAAACAACTTCCGTACTCACACATCCAGATTTCCTTGACTTTCTATTACTCATTTCCATATTGTAAAGATAATATGGAACATCAAGATAAAACTAGTCCAAAAGGATCCCTTACTGTGACAGGACTGTGTCATGGGTGCTTTTCATAGAATAAAGGCATTATCATAAAAAGAAGGCTTAAATATCAATTTCGTCACTTTACTTTTCCCAAAAATTCAATAAGCTAACTTTACTTTTTTTTCACACTTTAATCACTCTACTTGGACTTTTCCAATCAATAAGCTCATTGATTGAGTGAGCTTATTGATTCTCCTGACCAAGTAAAGTGATCAAAGTGTGAAAAAAAGTACACTGAGCTTAATGAATTTTGGGTGAAAGTAAAGTGACCAAATTGGTATTTAAGCCTAAAAAGAATTAAAAATGATTAGCGTCGGAGAGTACATCAATTTGGAACAAATAAGCAAATGATTGCAGTACCAGTTTAGTTATACAAGTGTGCATCTCTCTCTCTCTCTCTCTCTCTCTCTCTCTCTCTCTCTCTCTCTCTCTCTCTGTGTGTGTGAATTAAATTACATCCATCACTGAGATTGCCCAAGCAAACTGTAGAAATTGTAATCATGTACAGAATTACAACTAAAGAAGAACTAGCAAATTCTAACCCTTAACAAAACATGAATAGCAATCATAAATAGACTTAAAAAAAAACTAATAAAAACACAAGCTTGGAAGCAAGAGTGAAATTTACCGGTTGCAGTTTCGACAGGAGCCTCAGAAACAGAGCATTTGATAGAAGTGTGAATTGGGTTTCTTGAATGGGACACAAATTGTGATTTTGTGGATAAAGAAGAAGATAAGCAGCGACCAAAGAAATGGGTTTTTAGCAAAGGGGAAGAAAAACTGAAGTTCCTATTGTTAGGATTTGGGGTTGTAGACAAAGTGGGAGTGAGGGAATTGCGTATGCCCATGGCCATCTCCATTGCTTCGCTCACTCTATCTCACAGCTGATGGAGAGAAAGAGAGAGAGATAGCTATGGAGGATGGGGAAGTGAAGTCTCGTTAGTAACAAGAGCTGAGAGGCTGGTGTTTGTTTGGGGTTTTTGTAATCCTTAGTTTTTATTTGATCTTTAAAATGTATGGCTCTCTCTAAGCATATCCCCCTCCCCCTCCCCCTCCCCCTCCTCGTGTTTTAATTTAAATCTCTTATTATAAAATAAAAAATTAAAAAGAAAAACGTTTTATAATTTGAATTTATTTCTAAGAAAAATATTTCTAAACTATAGATCTATTGGCTTCCTCAAAATAGAAAAAGGTTCTATTGGCATATTCCTCAAAATAAAACAAAAAATATTGTACTATTGGCTTAAAGGTGGTCAATATGTTAGCATCTTCTAAGATAAAATATTAACTTAGGCTCCGTTTATTTTAAGGAAAATAATTTTTAAAAAATAATTTTTAGAAAATAGTTTCTGAAAAATAAAAAAAATTTATTTTCAGGTGTTTGGTAAATCTTTTAAAAATATGTCGGAAAACATTTTCGAGTGTTTGGCAAACATATGAATTTTTTTACGGAAAACATATATATCATGAGTACATAAAAGGTTATATTTTCTTCGTCCTAAAGTTAGTGTTCCCTATTGAATATACACTTATATTTAAAAAGTTTTTCACTTTAAATAATTTCTTTAATAACCCCCCAATTATCACTAGTGGTATCAAATCAATGGAGGTTCATCTAGTTTTCAATATCACAAGTAACAATACTATAACTGATAATTGACTTAAAAACACACTTCAAAAAAAAAGAAAGAGATAATTGTTGTGGTATCTCTCGAAATGAATAATGGACACTTATTTTAGGACGAATGGAGAATTTATTAAAATTGAGTAGTGCAAAGGTGATATTAGACTCCAATTTCAGCTCCAAATTAAAAATTTTATGATCTCAAACATTATATCAAAAGTTTCATGTACTTTTCAACCAAATATTTTATTCCGTGTAATAATATATTTAAAAATTAAAGTATTAAGAAAATAATTTAAAATTTTAAATCAACGCACTAAAGAATTTTAACAGGATATATATAGCGTGTTCACTCTATCTTAGTATTTCCAATTGAAATATCAAGTTAAAATATTTTCGGAATTCAACTACATGAATCTGTAATATTATTGATATTTTTCATCTCAAAATGAATATTTACTTTTATTTGTGATCTTGAATAAAAATGAACATTTATTTTGGGACGAACATAAATATATTTTTTAATGTTATAGAAGTTTTCATAAATCTTTACAATATAACAAAACGTTATATAAATAAAACTTTGTTTATAGAATCATTTCAAAATATTACGATTATTTTTTTTTAAAGAAAAGTTAGGAATGAATAGCACATCCAAATGAGCAAAAGTGAAAATAGGAGAAAATAGAAATTTTTGAAAAATGACTTACATAAATTGAATCTGTAAGTCATTTTTCAAAAAAGAATGCTTCATTTTCCGTAGACTTGTAAGAGATCCTACATTGACTACATTTTTCAAATGTTACCAAACACTAAAAAATGAGAAAAATGTTTTCTAAAAATTATTTTTTGTAAAACAAACGGAGCCTTATTTGAGCTTATTAGAACTTCCGGCTCGTATAGTCGTATTCTTCAAACCTATTAAATTGCCCTTATGGGACTGCTTAGTGGTTTGAACATTATGCCTGTAGAAACATACAAACCTACAAGTATAGGGTTTCAACGGGGGATGATAAGAGGGGTTTTATTGAAATTTACTTTTCATTGTAAATAAATGATTATGCTAATTATGAAAAAATGGTCAAGTAGGGAACCGTGATGGTCTAGTGACTGGTTTACGGTTCAAGTGGTTTAACCGACCAATCTGGTTTGATTCTAATAACCACATTTAAAGGTTGAAAGAATGCTAAAAATATGAGTGCATAGTGAAGGGTCTCTAAAATGAAAAATCACTTTCTCCGCATTGGATTAGGTCGAATTGTGTTTAACAATTTATAAGGGTGAATTAGAGGTCGGTCCTTTTTTAAATATTTATAATCGCTCCAGTCCATCATATGTTTTTGAAAATCAGGAAAGGTACTTTTGGGGTAAAAAGACGATTATGTCATTAATGAAAGATTTACCGGAGAAATTTCATCATCCTGATGCTTAATTTCATCATTGTGATGTCCAATCGCGATGTCTAATTTCATATGAAGCCAAATGAAAATTTACAGGAGAAATTTCAGTAAGTAAGATTCACTAGAGAAATTTTAGAACTCGATCCCCAATTACGATGCCTAATTCCATCACGACGATGCAGTCAAAGGAAGATTTACCGGAGAAATTTTAGTAAGTAAGATTCACTAGAGAAATTTTAGTACTCGATGTCCAATTTAAGGCATCTCGATGCCCAATTGCGATGCCTAATTTCATCATCGCGATACCTAATTTTATCATCACGATGCCTTATTTCATCATCGTGATGCCTAATTTCATCATCGCGATGCCTAATTTCATCAAAGAAGATTTATCGGAGAAGTTTAAGTAAGTAAGATTCACTAGTGTTCTATTGGAATGGAAACAGAGACTATCCACAAAAATCAATTTTCTTTATTACGAGCTATTGGAACAGAGATTCACCGGAGAAATTTTAGGAAGAGAGATTCACCGGAGAAATTTAAGTAAGTAAGAGATTCGACTTCAAATCTTCTGTCCCATAATTATGTCTCATTCTCTGTCACCTCAATCAAAAACTGCCACATGTCCAATTAATTTTTCCCAACTTAACAGACCCGTCATTCTCCGTTCAATTGTTACCGGGATTAAAAAACTTACTAACCGATAAAACAAAAGAAAAAAAAAAAACCCGTCGTTAGCTCCAATTCTCCAATTCGATCTCCCCCAACGAGCAGCTGCTACTGCTGCAATCATCATCAATGGCGGGTGTATCACTCCAGTGCGGAGACTGTGGGACCCTCCTGAAATCGGTGGAAGAAGCTCAAGAACATGCCGAGCTCACCAAACACACCAACTTCTCCGAATTCACCGAGGCCGTCCTCAACCTCGTCTGCTCCACCTGCGGCAAACCCTGCCGCTCCAAAACTGTAATTTCACTCATCTATTCCAATCCCAATCCCAACCCCTTTCTCTTTCTCTCTCATACACTCGCGCTCTGTGTGAGGAGGATTTTCAAATTTTATTTATTTTCTTTTATCGTGAGTGCAGGCCAGTGATTTGCACACTAAGAGGACTGGACACACTTCAATTGTTACCGCGATTAAAAAACTTACTAACCGATAAAACAAAAGAAAAAAAAACCCCGCCTTCTACCTTTGTCTCAGTGCTGCCCAACTGAAGTCAAACTACAGCTCTCTCTCTTGGCTTGCTCCCAATTGAACTCAAGTGTGTGTTTTCAGTGTGTGGGTAAAACAACGTTAGTTACCAACGTATTCGAAAGCCTAAAGAATTGCAACCCAAACTTAAAGATTCAGGGCTTCTACACTCGTAAGTCTTGCCCACCATGTGTTTGTGTTTATGTTTGAATGATTTGAGGTTTGTGAATTGATGGGTTGATGATGGGTATTGAATTATTGAGTTAGGTGAGATTAGAGAAGGAACTAAAAGAGTTGGGTTTGAAGTGGTTACATATGATGGGTATTGAATTATTGTTTGATTTGGATTTTCTGTGCTTGTTGCTATCTCAATTTTTGGATGTATTTATTCCTATTGTGACTGCAAAATTTTGTTGTTTAGTCAATCCTCTTTATTATCTCAATTTTGGGGTTGCTTGTGCTTACTATGGTTGCCATTGTCTATTATTTTTGTTATTTTGCTCGATCATAGTGAAACCTTGGCCTCGGTCCCATTATTGTTTTGTTCATCAATGGGCTTGCTATCCAAAAACTGCTCGAACAATTTCCTAGTTTCAACAAAAGTTAAATCCCCATTTGGACCATCGTTGGCAAATAATTGTTTTGTATCCATTGAGTTTTCAAAAAGCATCAGTTTTTCCTTGATTTGGGTTTGAAGTGGTTACATATGATGGGAATTGAATTATTGTTTGATTTGGATTTTCTGTAATTGTACCGTATATACATCGTCTCAATCCCGGCCAATGATTTAAAGCTTATCAATGTGTGGTACAGTTTTTTCTTGATATTTTAACCCTTTCCCTTTGCAGAAATATTGAAGAAGCTATATATGTTTACTCAACTCTGGTTTGGTTTGGTTGCTTTTCTGTCCTGATTTTTTATTTATTTTTTTGTTTTTTGTTTTGTTCTTGTTCAACTTGTGCAGATGAATGAGTTGAGTAAACTTATCTGCGAGTTGAAGTCAATCCTTTACGGGAATAGTGAATCAGAGCCAGTTTGAAGCTTGTGCTCAATTGACCCAGGAGTTCTTTAAAGAAAATACACTTCGTTTAGTAATTGTTTGTCTTCCGAAGTTGAACTTAGAGGTAAGAATCATTCTCTTTTTGTGATTACATGGCCCAATTGGAGGATAGTTCCCTTGTACTTCCATTTTCTATATATATGCTTCAAGTATCCAATTAATTGCTGTTGAAAATTTTGAGTATCCATCATGTTGCTTTAGTGAAAAAGCTCATTTTTTGTAGGCCCGCAAGGATGCCACTTTGGACAAGCATGCGACTTTGGACATACATGACTGTTGAATCCACTCTTTCGGAGTATACATGAAATTTTATCATTTTATTTTATCTTTGGCTGTTGACAAGAAAGCTAGTACAAGAGCATCACCCACGGCAAAGCAATTGATTGTGGAGAATGAATTGCCTCAAAAGCTTCAAAATTTAATCGAGGAGCGAAGAGATTGGCAGAGTTTCGGTGGCCAAGTTTTGGTGAAGCAGATGGCCACTTCGTTGCTTAAAGCACTCCATATTAACACTGTCCTATTGCAGCACGACTTTTGATCAAGTTCGACTAGCTCAAGAGTACATGGAGCATCCAGAAGACTTATTTGGGTTAGGCGTGATGACGCTGAATGCACAGAGTCTTTTGTTAGTCTTCCAAGAGAATGCAGCAATACTCATGTTTTGTTTAGCTTTTACGTCTCTTCTGTTTGAGTATTTATTTTTTTTACTTCTTTCTTTTTGTATGCAACTAGGATTGGGATATTAGTTAGTTTAGTCCTTAAACTATTAGGAGTCGACTTTGACTCATGTATAAAAGACATTATATGTCTTTATTATGTTTCATGTATGTAAACTGTCTATTGGTTTAATATACACTTTTCGAAGTAAGAGTACTATTCTAAAAGTGTGCCCCCTTTTCTGCTTAACTATCGAGATCCAGCTGCTTTGGCCTTATCGATTAAGAAATTATGAAAAAAATTCAAAATTGTAAGCAAGTGGAACACAATACCTATATCATATATGAAAGTGAAAATTTTACTCAAAATATACAAAAACTTCTCAGCAATCAGGTATTTAAAAAAAAGTGTCAGTTAGAAAATTTGCAGAGAGACTAAGCATTGCTAAAACAAAGAGCAAAAACTAGAAATAAAAGGATCACAAAGAACAAAGTAGAAAATGCGTCTACAGAGTCAAATGAACCTAGACAGCAGCGAGGTAACCCAACCAATGCCAACAATATGCAAAAAAATGAGCAAAACCAGATGACAAGATTTCCCCAACTAAGCCAAAACATAATCCACCATAATCAATTTCACAACCTTGACTTGCTACATGCTGGACGCAAACAACCAGGGAATCTAAGAAACCAAATGATGCAAAAAAAAAAAAAAAAAAGAGACTCTTGCCGATCAAAACAACTTATATACAAAGAAACTTAAATGTTCTTGCTGATCATAAACAGCCTATACAAAGACAATAATGATAAGAAGCCTTCATAACTCTTCTCTTTAAAGAAGATTATTTCAGGAAAACCAAAAAACGGAAAACACCAATTAGATCTTAAGAAACATAACATGTGCTCCTAGGGCCATGTAACAAGAATCCAAATAAGGATTTTTGATTTTTTTTAAATACTCTTTCAAAAATAAGGCTGTCAACATGAGCGGTGTGCCTAATAATAGTAAAATTCCAGCTACTCATCATAGAGCTGATACCTTGGAATCACAAAAAAGCAACTACAGTACGCGGATATAAAGTTCTGTTTATAGATACAAAGAAGTATTACAATCAGAACACAAGATTAATTCAAAAGAGAACATAACAAAATATATATCTTCAACATAATCAGGAAGAAATGCAGCATTAGAGTAGGAATGAGACAGCTGTATATTTGCAGATTTTGTTGTATGAGACTAGAGAAGACCATTTTTTCAGTAATCAATCAGTATTAAACTCAAAATGTTGGAATATTATAGCAAAACTATAACTAAATACATAAAATTATCTTTCAAGAGGCCACAGAGCAATAACATTGAACAAAATTTGTGCTTGCATGAACTCGTTTGAAGTCAAAAACTTCGAAAACACCAATAAATTACAATTGTTCAAACCAAAACATTAATCAAAGCCAATTCATGTTTTGCTAGAAAAGTTAAATCTCTAAGTCTACTCGGTCAAAAGCTGCTTGAATTTTCACTCCTTTTGCATATTTGGGTTTGATCTATTCAAAGCAACCCATCCTTGGTATCCTTGTGGTGGCATGTTAAACATGCTTGTAGCAGCATGTTGATGTGCAAAGTAATCCTCTTGGTACATTTGTGGTTGAGTGAGTTGTATTGAGGGTGGAAAGTGAGGTGAAACATGATGTATTGAAGGTAGTGATTGAGATGATAGAGACCCAATCATGGAACTGTTTACATAAAATCTATTAGCTGCACTTTGTAGTTCCTGTATTAACACAATAAGAAAAGATAAACGAATAAGTTATTGTTAAAATAACTATTGTTCAGATGATAAAACTAATGCTAAAACATATATGTATTCAACAAATATCTGCAAAAAAATTAATTCGAAGACAATTTTCATTTTAAGATAACATTATAAAGTTAATTAAAATAAATAATAGAATGCTATATTAGGATTAGAATACATACCTGATTAAATCCCGATTCTTCATCTTCTCCAACAAGATTAGAAACAAAATCCATATTATTGCTTAAGGCAGGCTTTTTTTTCCATTAGACTTATTCTTTCTAATGGCCCTCTCTAAAGCCCCTTTTGGCCTCTTGCTAGATTTACTAGCACCCGGTGGCTTTGGTTTAATCCCTTTCACTTTAGGAATGATACCATCACCAAAAGTATCATCAACATGGGTCTTTGGATGTTGCTCAGGTTGTGAAGGTTTTTCATTCACTTTATCCAAGCTCAAATCCACTTGTTCCATCAAAGCCTCAATGCCACATTTAGCAATTTCATATGATCGTTCATTTCCCGCAGCTCTAGTTACCAATTGAGTATACAATCGACATAAATCTTTGTAACGTATAACCATCATTGCCTTTGGATCTTCTTCAACTGTAGTACTTAGCGGGTTAGCCACCACAATCCCTTTCTTTGCTCTTTTTGTCCACCTTTTTAATATGTATTGTTCAGGAATCTTAACAACATTTTTCGAATTAAAAACTTTTAATGCATGTGAACATAAAATTCCCGAGAATTCAAACTTCTTACAACTACATGAAATTGTGCATACTGATACGTCATATGTGACAATATGGTGATAACTCTTACGATAAGGAGTAACATTATACTTTGCAATTGTCCCAGACTCATCTAAACAGTGCATACTACAATCATGTGCCTTACACAATTCTCCTTGAAACCACTTGAATGCTTCTAGTGTGTACACAGTCGCAGCATGCTTCAAAATTTCCACAGGGAATGAGATAGATGGACTGCAGCTACACTCCCTAAAATCAGCAGTGGATTCTTCACACTGACGTTCATTAATTAATCTCTCAAAATGATGGAAAAATTGTAATAAATCATGCTTATAACTAACATACCTTTTTATCACACTATTCATACTCTCACTTCGCTGAGTGGTAGTCATGTCTGCACAAAAAGTTTGTCGACCATAAACTAATGCCCATTTTTCTTTTATCCTGAACAAACGATTCAACCATTCATTCTCATGGAGATTGTATTTGTAAAGCATCTCATTCCATGCTCCTATAAAGTCCTCCTCTTCTTCATAATCATATATGCAGCTACTAAAATCTTTTGCAAAGTCTTTAAACCTTGCAAATACAACACTCAAACTCATAGCCGCATTCTGATATATATGCCAAATACATAGACGATGAAACACTTCGCCATTCGAAGCTAATCCTTTAACTATTCTGAACCTTGATCGGTTAGAATAGTCATAGGTTTTTTCCTGACATAGCCTTAGCAAAAGTGGCAAATAACCATTTAAAAGTTTCGTGAGTTTCATCATACAACAAAGCAACACCAAAAATAGTGGTCTGCTTGTGATGATTTACCCCAACAAATAATGCAATAGGCCGACCGTCTTTATGCTTTCTGTATGTTGTATCAAAGCAAACCACGTCGCCGAAACAAGAATAATCTGCCATCATCATAGCATCTGCCCAAAAGATGTTTGTGATCAAGTCATCCTCATCAACTTGTATCGCATAAAAGAAATTTGGATCCTCAGTCTTCATTCTTTGTAAGTATTCAAGTACACCTCCAGTATCACCTACCTTCATTTCCACCGTTCGTTTAGATCTCAAATAATTCCTATAGTCTCGTGGAATAAACCCAAGATTCTCACGTCCACCAACTTGTCTTGACATATATTCAATAGCTTCCTTAGGACGAATTCCAGAGCTATCAACCATATTTGCTTCAGCTGCTTGGGCGGGAGTAATCTTTCGATGTGACCGATATAGATAAGTCTTACTAGGAGAAGTTAGACAATGAACATGTTCAGCAATAAAATTAGTTACCCGATACTTATCATTCATCCGACAGTTAACTTTCAACATAGCTTGATAACCACATCGTGTCTCAGAATGATGAGCTTTTACATTAGCATCTCTCTTATCTTTCCCACGATAGCCTTCACGACTACAACAAAAGATTCTATCTAATATCTTGCCACTTCTGTTATCTGTGTGTGCTTTGCTAACTCGAGTTCCAAACCCTGCTTTCTTTGCATAATCGTTGTAAAATTTATGAGCAGCTTCTTCTGTTTCAAACTCCATCCCGATATATGGAATATCTTCTTTGGACATTTTTTTGTGTATTTTCTCAATAGTTATCTCGTCATTATTTTCTGATACAGTGTCAAAAATTGCATCACAATTACCTTCTTTTTTAGGTGAGTCCCTGACCCCTTCAAAGTCCAACCGACGGCATGATGGAATATTACCACCGAAAGCATTAGAAATATCTTCATCATTAACGTCCATACCTAGAATAATAGCACAAAACAAGCAATATAGTGAGATGGACAGTTATAAAATAATCAAGGAAAAATGTCATCATTTCTAGCTATGCGCCCCGATACGATTAAACTCACCAAATATTACTCACAAATCCAAATATTATGATTCATACATATCTAAAAACTAGACATCCTGAACTATGATTTAGGACTTTTTCTTATTCCATTCGGACCTAAAAACATTAATATTTGAGCCCTCAAAGTCCAAACTAGTGCCCAGAATTTTCGTGAGCAGTCCGCCCAGCACAGCGATGTATCATGACTGTTTTGAGGTACTTCCCGATTTCAAACATTAATGAAAATTTTCAGGGTGGTACACAACATCTGAAAGTAAAACATATCTAAAAATCAGGTATTTCCCACAGGCGGATTTGTTACAGTAATTTTCGGAAAATACCCAAAAACAGGGACTGATACTTATATATACTCTACATATCAAGCTTCGATAGTATTCCAAACAAGATTATGGATGCAACGGAGAAATACATGGCACAAAGCAAAACCTCTATAGCTAATATTAGAAATATCTTCATCACTAACGTCCATACCTAGAATAATAGCACAAAACAAGCAATATAGTGAGATGGACAGTTATAAAATAATCAAGGAAAAATGTCATCATTTCTAGCTATGCGTCCCGATACGATTAAACTCACCAAATATTACTCACAAATCAAAATATTATAATTCATACATATCTAAAAAATAGACATCCTGAACTATGATTTAGGACTTTTACTTATTCCATTCGGACCTAAAAACATTAATATTTGAGCCCTCAAAGTCCAAACTAGTGCCCAGAATTTTCGTGAGCAATCCGCCCAGCACAGCGATGTTTCATGACTGTTTTGAGGTACTTCCCGATTTCAAACATTAATGAAAATTTTCAGGGTGGTACACAACATCTGAAAGTAAAACATATCTAAAAATCAGGTATTTCCCACAAGCGGATTTGTTACAGTAATTTTCGGAAAATACCCAAAAACAGGGACCGATACTTATATATACTCTACATATCAAGCTTCGATAGTATTCCAAACAAGATTATGGATGCAACGGAGAAATACATGGCACAAAGCAAAACCTCTATAGCTCAAGCAATATATCGAACACTTTACGTGCAAAAATTCTCAACAACTTTTAATCAATTCCATAATTTAAAAGAAGAAAAGTACATAACAGGAAAAAACTAAAAACCAAACAATGATATTACATACCTTATTTGCTGAAAGCGGTGGGCGTCGTATATAGGAATACCAAACCAAGAAATTAGATTGGCGACGAAGAAGCTCTACAGCGATAGGAATACGCGAGCGAGAAGGTAGACGGAAGGGTTTTTCGACGACTGTAGGCAGGAGGCGGCAAAGGTAGAAGGCGAGGTTTTTTTTCTTTTGTTTTATCGGTTAGTAAGTTTTTTAATCGCGGTAACAATTGAACGGAGAATGACGGGTCTGTTAAGTTGGGAAAAATTAATTGGACACGTGGCAGCCTTTGATTGAGGTGACAGAGAATGAGACACAATTATGGGACAGAAGATTTGAAGCCGATTCGACTTCAAATCTTCTGTCCCATTCACTAGTGTTCTATTGGACTGAAAACAGAGGCTATCCACAAAAATCAATTTTCTTTACTACGAGCTATTGGAATAGAGATTTACCGGAGAAATTTTAGGAAGAGAGATTCACCGAAGAAATTTTAGATGAAGAAAGGAAGATTTACCGGAGAAATATTAGGAAGATTTTATCTGGAGAAATTTTAGGAAGAGGGATTCACCGGAGAAATTTAAGTAAGTAAGAGATTCGACTTCAAATCTTCTGTCCCATTCACTAGTGTTCTATTGGACTGAAAACAGAGGCTATCCACAAAAATCAATTTTCTTTACTACGAGCTATTGGAATAGAGATTTACCGGAGAAATTTTAGGAAGAGAGATTCACCGAAGAAATTTTAGATGAAGAAAAGAAGATTTACCGGAGAAATATTAGGAAGATTTTATCTGGAAGATTGGCCGTAGAAATTTTAGGAAGAAAAGAAGATTCACCGGAGAAATTTTAGGAGAAGCTATTATATATGTTATTGCGGGGCATTTTAAGAACAATTTTATGAAGGTGCCCTTTAGCGGTTAAATTTTTTTTTTTTATGAAAGTGCCTTTTAAAGGTTAAAAAAAAAAAGGTAGACTGGAGAGAATAAAAACTTTTCAAAGTGGACTGGCCAGCAATTTTTCGAATTGATAATGCTCGCCACGTCCAGCAATTTTTCGAATTGATAATACTGTAATGACCCGAGACCGAAGCCCGGTCTGTGACGCATAGCCCACGCACTGACCCACTAAGTACCTGGGTCAACTAGCCCACCACAAGCCACCCAAAAGTCCATGGATAAGTTGATGTCCAGTGATAGTGGGTGGTCATTTATAAGGCACACACAAGTCTTACATCTACTCAATATAGGATATCACAAATGCAATCTTGATTAGAATATTGGATATAATCAAGAGTGCATTATAAGAAAAAAAATAAAAGACTCGAAGCTATCATCCTAGAAGAAACTTCTAGCACACGATATGATATGAATTTTGAGTTGTACTTACCAAGAGGGATAAACTCACTAGAGGGACGACTAAGGTAGGATACAGGAAATATGGGGAGGACAACATACATGAACGGTCATAAGTAACATGAAGAGGGATTATGCCCGTAAAGCTTGAGAGTTGTTGACGAGCGAGAGGTTAGATATCGGAGGGGAGACCATTAGAACAAAGGCCAAAAAAAGGTAAAGAAAAATTACATGTGTGGGCAACTAAGTCATTTTTAGGTCATATGATCGATCTCCATTCTTTTTCTAAGTAACATTATTCTGATCGAAAGATTTGTCTTTTACATTACAGTACCATGAGTAAACTCTTTTATACGAAAATTACGAGAAGTCATTATTCCAAAAAGGTTGAACCACAAGTAGGCATTTTTTTAGAATCTTTGTATTAAGGCTTAAATATCAATTTCGTCACTCTACTTTTCTCAAAAATTCAATAAGCTCACTTCTTTTTTTCACACTTTAATCACTATACTTGGACTTTTCCAATCAAAAAGCTCATTGATTGAGTGAGCTTATTGATTCTCCAGATCAAGTAGAATGATTAAAGTGTAAAAAATAGAAGTACAATGAACTTAATAAATTTTTGGTGAAAATAGAGTAACCAAATTGATATTTAAGCCTTGTATTAAAAGCATAAAGTTTTGGATTTCTGAATGGTAAGAGATTTTGGGTTTTTCTTGTGACATGATTTATTTCTACGATCCCCTGAAATAGGTGTCAAGTCAACAAACACTGGCTTTTACGGGCGTAGTTCAGTTGGTTAAGAGCTAGTAGATTTGGAACAGGACCAAGGATCGAATTCTAGCAACCGCAGTGTGGGGGTTTCATCCTCTTGTGGGGGTGACTCTTTGTATATACTAGGCACGTGTCCTCCTAGCTACTTAATCGCTGAGTCACCATGATTTTCCCTCTCAAATTCTCATGGGCTGAGGTGTGGGGGCTCTCGGAGGAAGAGAATTCCCCTTTTGAAACAAGTCAACAAACACTAAGTATAGTAAAGTGGAGTATAGTAAAGTGATTGCTCACTTTGAGGTAAGCTGTGATTTGTCCCAAATCCTTACATGGCATGAGAGTTCTACGAGAGAAAGAATTTCATTTTGATTATCAATTAAGTCCCTAAATTGGTTAATTAGGGCTGTTTAATTGTCATATGTTTTCTTAGAATAATGCTATAGATACTTAAAAAGTACTAAATTTTTTGTACTAAATGATGTGTCGTGACAGCTGATGTGATGCATTAATTATAATTTTTAATTTTATTTTTTGTACTATATCAGCTGCCACATCAACTAACACATCATTTAGTACAAAATATTTAGTACTTTTTAGGTACCCATAGCATTACTTATTTTGTTAATATGATTAGAATAAATATTCATATTGAAGTAAGGACTATTAGCATATATATATAAAGGCTAGTATCCTTATCTTTATGCGTTGGCTTTTAGATATCTTTTATACCAGTGAGTTGACTTTTAGAAGTGAGTTGACTTTTAGAAATCTTTTATACTCCATCCGTTTCAAAAAGATTGACGTTTTAGAGTTGTGCACACATATTAAGAAATTTTATAAGTTGACAAATATACCCTTATTAAATATCTTTAATTTTTGTGCTAGGAGTAGTTGAAAAGATAAATTAGAAGGAGATAGCCATTGGGAGAAGATAAAGTATTTAATGAAGAGATGATCAATTATTGGAACTTGTGAGAAGACAAGGGTAAATTAGGTAAAACATGCATTGAAAACCTAAAACGACAATCTTTTTGAAACAAATTTTTAGAGCTAAAACGACAAATATTTTGAAACCGAGGGAGTACCAGTGAGGGAGAAGGTCTTGAGATGGAGAGCTCAATTTTCAAATAAAAATGAGCCTTTCATTTAAAAAAAGGCCGTGAGGATTTCAGCAATTCCAATTTTGAATACGTGTTCGCAAGACAACTACTCTCCTAAAAAATATAAACCATAGTCAGTGAACACTTTAAGACAGGACAAAGCTTGTCTTTTCTCTTTACAACTGCCCGAGCTAGGGAGAGACATGCCGTTCGGTTTTAAAAATTGAAATCGAATCGGTTTTGGAATCGTTCAAATTGTAAATTGCGTTAAATCGTAAATTGTCATGAATTAAAATTAGATTGGGATAGTTCGGTTTCGATTTGTATTTTTTAGGAACTGTGGACCGCATGTTTTAAACCGCCAAAAACTCTTTTAAAAATCGCCAAATTCAAATTTAAAACATTTGAAACTTTGAATTTTGAAACCATTTGCTCCTACATGCTGCACACCTGCATCTACTCTAATTTCCTTAGGCATTAGATTTGATGAAAGGCTGGAGGAGTCTAGCATAATAAATTTTGAATGTCAAAATCAACTTACTACATGCTGTACACTTGCACCTGCACCTCCTTGGATATTAGATTTGATGAAAGGCTGGAAGAGTCTAGCATAATAAATTTTGAATATCAAAATCAACCTATGTCTAACACACCCTATAATTAATAACATACTATAACACTTCTTTTTTTTTTTACACTTTATAATAGATTTAAAAATTAAAAAGTAAAACAAATGTTAAAAAAAGTAAAATAAATAAATTCAAAAGAAATTAAAATCGAAAAACTGAAATCGGAACGGAACCGGTCATCCACGGTTCGGTTTGTCTTGTCACAATTTGTAAAACCGTCGGTTTCGAACCAAAATCGAAATCGGTTTGGGCATGTCTAGCTAGGGATTACTTTCAGCAGCAAAAGCTAAAAAAAATGGTCACATAGTCAATGAAGGGCCTGGGGAGGCTCTCTAAACTGAGTTTGGATTTCCTGTACTACTTGTGTGTGTCATTTTATGTGCCACTAGGCTAAATCAATACATTGGTCCAAGAAATCCCATGACCCATGTTCTGGTTTTAGCCTAGTGGCACATGAAATGACACACACAAGTGACACTGGTGATTTGGACTCAAACCTCAAAACAACATGAGTTGATTTGGTTGATATGATTGAGCTCACTTAAATAAGGTTTTAAGTTATTAGTCTTAGACTTTAGTGTTGTAGATCTTAAGTTGGTAATAAGGGTAATAGTTTAGAAATTACTTGTTGTCGCCTCTCTTTAACGTTGTTATGTAACAGAATCCGTCACGTAGCATCTATTTCAGCCGTTACATAATGGTAACGGGCCGTTACAGTGTGGATCCCGTGACCCAGCCCCGTAATGGGTTGTAAGCGTAATGTCCTTGTATGTTACCATTACGTAACGGGTTACGTAACTGTAATGGCCTTGAATGTTAGTGTTGTGGTTCTTAAGTTGTATTAAGGCGTGTAGTTTAGAAATTACTTGTCGTAGCTTCTCTTGATGGTGTTAGTCCTACAATTTATGGCCTTGAGTTGGGAGGGGAATGATTATCGCGTGCTCATGATGAAATGCTTGCAGCATCTTACGCGACTCCTTGTTACATGGGTCCTAAAGGAGGTTATGTTACATGTTTCCAGTACCCTTATACGTATTAGTACCTTATCTTGATTTACATGAGTTTCTAGGTAGTAATATTGAAGATCAACACCCTCGTACCAACAAAAGACCATCAATAACAAGACTAAAAAGGCAGAAGACGCAATAAGAACCAAGTAATCGACTTAAACCCTAGCTCAAACATGTGTGTTCTATTTGCTGAGGTTTTGATAGCGCATGACTTGAGAATATTTATGTAGGTTGTCCTAAAACTATAAAGGGAGAAGCAAGAGTCTTAATATATTTTGTTATCCTTAATTATTCGAGTAGATGTCTCACTTGCTTAAGAATGGTTAGAGGATAATGATTTATGGGGTGAATCAAATTAATCATTTGTGTTTCCTTGTGGTTGTTTGATCTTTTTCACATCGTTATATCTATATTGGTGTAACATTGTTTGTTCTTAGATCTACCATGTTCTAAGAAGAGATAAAATGAAATTTTTAATTTAAAAAATAATTTCATTTAACAAGTCAAATTTTTTTAAATTGTAACTTTACTTACTTATACCTTTTTTTAAATTAAACTTAAATGTTACTGTTTAGAAATGAGATTATATATTTTCTTAGAACAAACCAAAAAGAAAAAGAGAGATTATTTTTTATTAGGACGGATGGAGTAATGACAAGATTCACAAGTCATTTCTTTAAACTTTATTTTAGTTTTGCCTTTCTATGATTTACTTTTTCAAAAGATAGTTTGGTTTGTTTATTGGGCAAAATTCGGGCCGATATCGTTTAGATAATTTTTAATTGCTAAAATTTACTATAATTGTTTCAAATGGGAAAAAGACATTTTTGTTGCGAAATGTCATCTATGTCCTTAAAAAACACGGAACAACACGTTATGCATAGATGACATTTCGCAACAAAAGATGCATAGGCTGGGAATTACTTTTCTTCCTGAGAGGTAAAGATGAATTGAGTTTCTTGAGAAGTGAAGGGGATGGTTGTAGTGTTGGAGAGATGAATTGAATTTTTTAGGAAGTGAAGGGGACAGCACGTTCAAGGGGGACATTTTTGGAACAAATAACAAATTTATCACTAAAAAGATATTTAAACAATTGAAAACAAATATCGTAAAGTTAAGCAGTTAAAAATTTCACAAAATTTATCGGTCCGCAATTTTTCCGTGCTTATTCCAATCTATCATATATCACATAAAAGTTGGAATGAAGACATATCAAATTTTGATGTACATGAGTCCAAGAGGCGTCCCTGATGTAGTTAAGCCCGATCCAACACCATTTGATCATTAAACCAGGCTAAGCCCGAATCAACCAATTTGCTGCTACAGTTATGGATCTGACATTATACGACACTGGATCTCGAGTAGTTAACTTAGGTGGATAAATAAAGTTGAATTTGATATACTTATAAGCACATTCATTTTGTTTGATTAAAAACTCGTTTGAGATTAACTCGATTGTGTTTAGAGCTGTCAAAATGGTTTTTAGTCCGTTGGGTTAGTCCAGACCGCCACATAAAATAGGCGGATTAGGTTGGCAAAATATGAAACCATTTATTAACGGGTCAAATGGGCTTAGTCCGCGCGGGTTGCCGGGCCAAGGCGGTCCGGTCCGGGTTGGGGCGGGTTGGCCCGCCAATCTAAGGAGCAAGGGTAAAAAATGAAAATTTTTTTATAAAAAAACCTAGGCACGACTCACATCCTATGAGCATAAGAAGTCAATTCATTTTTTTCCTTAATACTAATCCCTTACAAATTCAATAGCAGCTCACATTTTTATTTGGGAAGACTTTCATTAATTTAATATTCTCCTTTGTGTATTGTATTAATTTAAAGTTTTATTTGGAAAAACTTTCATTAATTTTTGGACTTTATATATAATATTTATATCAAAATGTCAAATTTTTAGCTTAATAATAATTATATTAAATTTTAAATTAATGTATTATTTTTTGATGGGCTGGCCCGTTTAACCCACACCCTGTGACGGTTTGGATTGGGTTAACACACTTTAGGCCTGTCCCCTTAACGGACTAGCCCGCACCGCACTGCCAAATAACAAATTTATAAAGCTAGCGGGTTAGCCCGCTTTGACGGCCCTAATTGTACTTCATACTAGTTCGTTTGAGATAGACTGGAATGTGTCATGTACTTTTAGATTCGAGAGTTAATGACCAAGGTGAAACAATTAAGTATTCACTCCGTTACTAAGAAAGAGTTCTTTTTGACTAAAACTACAAATTAAGAAAAATTAATTGACTAACATTCTAAAAAATGAAAGTTTATAAAACAGATAATTTTTTTATGAAATGACCGAAAAAAAAAATGAGAGCATATTTAACTTTTTGTTTTTTAGAAGTAGAGAGCATATTTAACTCGTAGGCCTAGACTCGTAGGATGCTGCCCGTACTAATATAAAGAAATATCATTTGACATGTGATTGAATAGTACGAGAAATAGTTTGATCCCCGTGGTCGGTCGTAACTTTTGGAAAAGAAGAAAAAAAAAAAAAAAGTTGTGCTACGAAGGAATGAAAGACTTCTAGGTAGAGGACATCCAAAATGGGCCCCCTTTGATTGGAAAAAGAGTGCAGTAAGTAGCTCTTGTATGTCCTTAGGGTTGGCTCAGTGGGAGATCTGAGGCTTACAGAGTGTGAGGTCTCAAGTTCGATCCCTTTTCACGCTCTCTTAAGACATCAAAAATAAAAAATAAAAATAAAAAAGTAGCTCTTGTCTTAGTGATCAATACCAAAATATATATATATATATATATTCTTTGTTTCAGGTAAAGAGTTTATTTTAAAAAATAAATTAATATGTAATTTAATTAAATTAAAATTTTATATATTTTATTTATGTTTTAAGAAATAAAATTTCATTAATTAAAAATTACATTAACAATATTATAAATTACAACTTTTATAACTTTGTAAAAATAAATAAATCTATCTAAATTATCGATTAAATTTTAACTAAGTTGACATAAAAATATCAAAAATAAAATCTTTGCATGGAACAGAAGGAGTAAGCCAACAAGTTTTGTTGGAGAAAAGTGATTTATGAAATAACAAAGGTGCAGCACTTACTGAAGATCTACATTATTGTTGCTAGAATTTTCGCTTTACACTTTTTCCATTTCTTTTCAGTTTAAAATTTATTGGTGCCGATATAAACATGTTTTTTTTTTTTTTTGAAGGGTGGCACTAAATATAGCATCTCCTGGCAAAAATATTATTTTATCCATGTTATTTGATGTGAATTTATATTTTCACAGCTAATATTATTTTATTATTATATTATTTGTGTTATAAATGCAAATATATATATATATATATATATATATATATATATATATATATTAGACAAGGTCCGCCATCCCTAGGCAGCCTTCTTTGGAAAAGGCTCTCTAGACTAGGCAGCCCTCCCTTGTTCCTGTTAAGTCCATTTTTTTAATTTACAAATTTAACCCCTAAAATTTCAAATTTTGTTGAATTTTTAATAGAACTAACGAGATCCGCCACCCCTAGGCGACCTTCCATGGAGGTCTCCACCTCTAGATAGCCTTCCGTGATACATCCACCTAGACTAAGTGGCCTTCCCTAGTTCCGTTAGTTTTTTTTTAATTTATAATTTTAACACCTAAGGTTACAAATTTCGTCAATTTTTTAATGTAACTAACGAGATCCAGGTGGGGGGGGGGGTGCTGTATTCCCTAGAGGACCGCCACCTCTAGGGGGCCTTTCAATAAATTTTAAAAAAAAATCAATAATTTCTACCTAATTTTAATAATTGTAAATATTCATTTACACTAAATGATGGATAAAATAGTATTTTTTTCAGGGGATGTTGTACTTAGCAGATTAGAGTGATGTATTTAGCACCATTATTTTTTATTTCCAACCGTGATAATAGGTTAAAGGAGAGCGCGGTTTGATCGCCTACGGTCCAAATTAACACAAATCCATTGTAGGATTAGTTTAAAAAAGAAATGACCGTAAATGAGTCGAGCCTAAGTAAGTTAGATTTTAGGGTGAATTACAGGCCGGCCCCTTTTTAAACATTTGTAATCGCTCCAGTCCACTCTTCTTTTTTAAAAATCGAAAAAAGGTATTTTTGGTGCGAAAATACGATTATGCCATTAATGAAAGAAAAACACACGCGCATCAGTAACCCAAGGCATCGCGATAAGTAATCCAAGGCATCGCGTGGGTTAATCATCGTAATGAGAAACCAAGGCATCGTGATGCACCACTTTGCCATCGCGATGCACCACTTTTACATCGCTATGTACCACTTTTGCGAATTGGGGCATCGCGATGCAACAATTGGTGCATCGCGATCATCGCAGCGCGCCTTAGGGAACCAATTGGTGCACGCCTTAGTGAGCAGGGGGGCCAACTGAAAAAATTGAATTGTCGTTGCTCGCGAGGGCGAGCTTTCCGTTGTTCGCTAAAGCAAGCTGTTGCTCAAGCCATCCATTTCAAGTCGATCCCCGTTGCGTTGCCCAGCATACTGCGTTGCCCAGTATTTGAATTGTCTAACATGTGCTATTAATGGAATTGAAAATATTTCTCCATATCTGTCCTGTTCGCCCATCCTTTCTTCATTGAGTTGATTTTTCTAACTTTCACTTGCAAACAACCTTTGTTGCCATTTCATTCAAAGATTTCTTTCCAAATTCCTCTCTCGAATTGAGCATCTCATTCAAAGGTTTTTATATTTCTCAGATTTAAATGCTATGAAGCTTTTAAGCGTGGGAGTTGGGCTGTGAAAGTCAATCTTCATCATCAAAGAGACAGGGGCATTTTAGGAAAAAAATTCTCAAAGTGCTTTTTTCGGTTTAAAAAAAAAAAGGACAAACTATCCAAATAGTCTTTGCAGAAGTTCACTTTTTCAGATTTGGTCCTTTTATGCTGCAAATAGTCCTTGAACTCAAACATTGTTCGAATTTGGTCCTTCTGTCAAGTGCCGTCAATTTTTTCCCGTTAAGTCGTACCATGTGCATCGCACATGCATTTAGGCAAGGGTAAAAATGTCATTTCATCAAAAATTCATCTTCTTCCAGTTTATATGAAGAAAAACTAATAGACAAACAATTTCTCGTTGACCAACGAGAGGAATTTGGTCCAATACACAAATTTAATTATAAAAAAAAAAAAAGTGCCTCTCGACTTGGAAGGCGAATTGGGTGTTTGATAAGAGGGAAAATGTGATGGAAGATTCTCTCATGGATGGACGGAGGTGGGTTTTTCGGCGGATTTTCCAGCTATTTGACAACTAGTTGAGGATGGTGTCACGGAGAAGAGGGGGAATTTGGTCCAGTTATTGATCCCTGTACTTAGAATTGCAAAATGACATTTTTACCTTCACACGCGATGCACGTATGGAGATTTAACGGAAAAAATTTGACGAAATTGGACGGAAGGACCAATTTCGTAAAGGGTTTTAGTACAAGGACGACTCGCATCAGATTTTTCGCAAAAGAACCAAATCGAAAAAAGTGAACTTCTAGAGGGACTATTTGGGTAGTTTGTCCAAAAAAAAAAGGGTGGACTGGAGAGAATAAAAACTTTTCAAAATGTATCGGCCAGTAATTTCCTGTAAATTTTAATCTATTTAAGTTTGGTTTGTTTAATAAAAAAGATTTTAAGCAAATTAGGTTTGACGCGAACGAGCCCAAATCCTAAGGAGCCAATTACAGCTCTTTAAATTAAAAGTAAGGTAAAATACTGAAAAGTCCCACTAAGAATATACGAAGGAGTATTATTTTATACAAAATACTATTATTATCAACATTTTGAGAAGAAAAATAAGTCCCACTCAAATGTAAACCTTTACCTGATGGGTCTTGTAGTAATGTTCGGTATACGACTTTTTAGTATTAAAAATTTAACTTGGGGTTTTTTCTTATAATATATTCCATCCGTTTCAGGCAAAGAGTCCACTATACTATTTTGAAATATTTTACTTAAAAAGTTCACTTTTAAAAAATTATATTTACAATTTTCATAATCTTTCATCTTTATCCTCTACTTGTGTTGTAATTATTTTAGTTGTGTTTAAGTATTTTTGTAATTATGACCAACTCCAATGACATTAATATATTGCTTATAAGTAGACTTTTCAAATGTGAATTTTTTTTGGGAACGGAGGGAGTATTATTCTTGAGACTTTTTAACTAAATTTTTTTTTAAGTGAGATCTATTGATTAAACTATAATATCACCCATTTTGTAAACATAGTGGTAACTTTCTGATCAATGTGAGATTAAGAGTCCGTTTGTTCATGCGTTTTGACTAAAACACAATGATAAAACAAAGCTTATTTGCAAAAATTACTTTGCAATGTTGCGGCAGAAAAAGTGACATTTTGAAAACGCAGCTGCGTTTTAAAACACTGAAATTCTCAGCTTTGTCCCAAAACGTAGGTTTTAATTAAACGCTGCTAAGAAAAAAAAAAGCTGCGTTTTGAAGTAATATCTCAAACAAATTTATAAGAAAAAAATAGCATTTTGAAAATGATACACCAAGTGGGCTTTAATATTTATTCTCTCCTAAGTCTTAAATAGAACTATAGAAGCATTCATATTTACATTTTCTTGTACAAATAGTAATGAAATAATATTAGTCATATTTTCAAGATGCATCAATGTAGATAGGCTATCATTAAACATTAATTTAATATATATATTTGACCATCCTTAATTGATTGTTTGGTCCATATCATAAATAAATGGCACCAATCATCTCTTTATTTAACAAAATATTATACTTTTTTAATCATGATTTTCAAGATTGTTTTAACTTTTATCACAACTAATCAATGCGATCAAATTTTATAAGTTAAGATCGATCATAATTTGACAAATAATGGCTAAAGTATTTCCAGAAATTTTCGTAACTTTATGAATATTTGATTGTTATGGGCCTTATGGCAATAGCCTTTTTCTTAATTAATAATAATAAAATCACATCATGTAAGTCTTTATTTGATTATACTCCCTCCGTTCCACCCAAAGAGTCCATGTTTAAAATAGATCGGATCCTCTATTTCAAAATGATGTTTCATCTCGTATTTCAACCGTTGGATGTGCGCCACATGTGCATGTGAATAAACAACATTAATTACCCCGTGATTTTTTATGCACATGTGGCGCACATCCAACGATTGGAATAGGAGATGTAACACCATTTTGAAATAGAGGATCCAATTTATGTTTAAAAAGTCTTATTATTAAGGAATGTATTAGTGTCATTGAAATTGGTTATAATTACAAAAATACTTAAGTGCAACCAAGATAATTACAATCCAAGTGGAGGGTAAAAATGAAAGATTATGAAAATTGTAAGAATAATTTTTTGAAAGTGGACTTTTTAAGTGAAACGTCCTAAAATAGTATAGTGAATTCTTTGTCAGGAACGGAGGGAGTATATAATACTTCTCGTCTTATATAGTGAAATATTTTAACAACAAAATAGAACGCTTATATCGTTTTCTTATCAAATTTGATCGAAGTTTATTTAGCAGTAGAATATATATTTGAGATGTTTACTTTTATGCTCCCATTTTTTTTAATTTTTATTTTTACAGTAATGCTTTACAACAACATAATTTATTTAATGCAAATTTTAAGGTGTTTGTATAGTATAACTATTGATGCATTAGGTAGTTATATTGTACTACATCTAAAAACTTGATGTAAACCAAATTTGTAAACATATTCTTTTGCTTTATCATTTTCTATTTTTTTTTTATCAACATTTTCTTGTTGTCTTAAGGGGACGTGTGCTGATATTATACATGATCTCACAATTTATTAACATAGGCGTTAAACGTAGTCCTCTTGCAAAATTACTAACTTGCACTTGTCTATTTATTGTGGAAAATGTGCTCTACTCCGTGTGAACATCAAAATCGTATATTTATTCGTTCAAAATAATATTTAGATGATGAAATTTTAATGCCTAAAGTAGGTGGGTTAAAGTTGGATAAGTGAATTTATACTACGTTGAAAAAAAAGCAAAAAGAAAGCTGGTTTATATACAAGCTCATTTCTTGTATGGAGTAAGCTTGTATAGCATAGAGGCTCTATCTCGCGTGCATGCCTGCATGGGGGTGCAAATCCCGGTTCGATTTGAGGTCCGGACAGTAAACTCGTGTGCAAGCGCGACCTGTGGATACGAATATCAGACTAAATCAATGCGCCTACACCATGTATTTTTTTTTTTTTCAAAGACAAGTTAGTAATTTTGCCAGAAAAGACTGCGTTTTGCGCCTCTCTTTATTAATCTCCAATTCTACTAGCTAGTCACCTCTCAAAATTTCTTATGCTTCTAACTTAGGAGCTAAGAGTCATCTTATACTATTCAAAGGATTTAGAAAAGAAATCTCACTGATTTTTCATTATTTATGACAACAATGTCCATTTCAAATACAACGGGTTAACATCACATTTCATTAATCCACCAAGTTTTTAGTGATTTTACCCATCACCAAACTCTATTAATATTATAAAGTAATAAAGTAATTAGCAAGTACCAAGTCCTTTTCATATAACTATGTTGATCCAATAATATTATAAACACCTGTGCCTAAATTCGTTATAAAAATTAGTGGGGAATTGTCACCTTCCACATATACATTTATCACTCCCATTCCATCATATATATAATCTATAAAAAGAAACAATTAATAATAAAAAGTATAAACACCATAAAAGTATCGCTTTAATATATCATGGATGATGTGAATAATCAGATAGGTTAGTTTAAGTGGTAATTGAGTTCGCTTAACAATATCGATCAGGATTCTTTTCTCGTGGCTAACACCTGGAAGCTAATAACTAGATGTGTAGGCTGAGCGTAGGGTGCACCCTTGGACTCACCGGGAGA